>CM053593.1:1802474-1835923 GCA_028646575.1 Pseudocheirus occidentalis | reverse complement strand
TCCATCTCCTTCCCATTTCTTATAGCACAATAATATTCCATCATATTCATATGCCATAACTTGTTCAGCCATTCCCCAATTGATGGGCATCCCCTAAATTTCCAGTTTTTTGCCACCACAAAGAGAGCTGCAATAAATATTTTGTACATATGGGTCTTCTTCCCACTTCTGTGATCTCTTTGGGACACAACCCCAGGAGTGGTATTACTGGGTCAAAGGGTATGCAATTATTTATAGCCCTTTGGGCATAGTTCCAGATTGCCCTCCAGAATGGTTATATCAGTTCATAGCTCCACCAACAACGCATAGAGTTCCAATTTTTCCACATCCTCTCCAGCACTTGACATTTTCCTGTTTTGTCATCTTAGCCAATCTGGCTGGTGAGTCAGATTTCTCTTGATTCTTGTTTCTCACACTCTCCCTTCTAATCCAATTGGCCTCATCCCTGCTCCTAGATGTGGCATGCCCCCCATCTGCACAGGTGGTCTGTCCCCCACACCTAGGGTGGCCTGTGTCTCCATGCAGACATGGCAGAACCCTTGGTTTCTTTGCATCACCCTCCTCCCCAGCACTTCCCCTATACTTCCCCAGTTCCTGGTGCTGTCTACCCCTCCCATGATTTTCTATTACTTTATATACTTTATGTTCCCTCACAAGGATGCCTAGTATGTTCACACTCCCACTAGAATGTAAATCCTTAAGTAAGGGCTTTTCTTTGTCTTTATGTATGCACCCCCCCCCCCAGAACTGGCTGTAGTCCACAAAAAAAGCATTTAGTCACTAAATTAGTCACTAAATTTGAGTGCATGTTTTTGAATTGGAATAATGGTAGACGGAAGTTTGGGTCCCCTTGAATGACAGCTCCCTATCAAAGGGGACTGCTCACTCCTTTTCAATCTTTGGCTTTCCTCTGCCTTTCCCCTTCCCCTCTTTACCTCTAAAAGGGCTCAGGTCTTCCCAGTGCTAAGAGAATCCTTCTCTCTCACCTTCCCTGCACTGCTTAAAAATGGTGTTCCCACCTCAGCTCCCCCACTGCCTCCTTTTCTACTGAACCTTCACTCCCTACATTTGAGCCCTTGTCCTCACCAACCCTACTGAAAGTGTTCTCTCCCTTTACTAGCTGAGGCTTGAAGGAAGCCACATGGCAGAAATGTGGAGGCAGAGGCTTCCCATGCAAAACGCCAAAGTTGGGAGACAGAAGGAAAAAGAAGAGGCCACTACGGCTGCATCCAAGAGGGTGAGGAAGGGGCTTAGGCAGAGGAAGACTGGGAAGGTATGTAGAAAAAACTTGGAAAAACTGTAGAAACCCAACCCAGACCCACAGCAATCATATGCATTTTTATACCTGACTAACAAAGGCCAACAGCAAGAGAAAGAAAAAGAAATTCCATTTGAAGTTACTATAGATATTATAAAATATTTGGGAGTCTATCTGCCAAAAAAACCCAGGAACTACATAAACTCCATTACAAAAAACTTTTCACACAAATAAAGGCAGCTCTAACTACTTGGAAAAACATCACTTGCTCGTGGGTAGGTTGAGCTAATACAATAAAAATGGTAATTCTAGCTAAATTAATTTACTTATTCAATGCCGTACCAAACTACCAAAAATTATTTTTCAGAGATAGAAAAAATATCAAAATTCATCTGGAAGAACAAAAGATTCAGAATATCCAGGGAATTAAGGGAAAGAAATGCCAGGGAAGGGGACCTTGCCATACCAGATCTTAAATTGTATTATCAACCAGCAATCATCAAAACTTAGTACGGTCTAAGAAATAGAGGGATGGATCAGTGGAATAGATTAGGTGCACCAGACACAGTAGTCAATGATTACATCAATCTATTGTTTGGCGAACCCAAAGACCCCAGCTTCGGGGATAAGAACTCACTGTTTGACAAAAACTGCTGGGAAAACTGGAAAATAGTATGGCAGAAACTGGGCATCAAGTCTAAGAAGCAGAGGGGAAGAGGGAGCGGTTCAGGCAGGGGGCACGGCCTTAGCAAAGGCTTGGAGGTGGGAGATGGAATGTCACATACAAGTAATGACACACAGTCCAGACAGGGAGTACATGGGGCGGGGCTTACGGATCCAAGAAGGGCAGACCCTGGTTATGTGTGCACTGTGAGCCCTCGGATGGAGGCCCTCCACGGTGGGAGAACAGAACTGCTATATCAACTGAGTAATTAGTGAAAGGTTCTCCATGAAAGACAGAAAGAGCCCTTAGCTGGTGCTGATTGGCTGATGCTCAGTCATGCCCCACCCTCTGCGACCCCATGTGGGGTTTTCCTGGAGGGCTTTGCCATTTCCTTCTCCAGCTCACATTACAGTTGAAGAAACTGAGGCAAACAGGGTGAAGTGACTTGGCCAGGGTCACGCTACTAGGAAGTGTCTGAGGATGGATTTGAACTCAGGATGATGAGTCTTCCTGACTCCAAGCCTGGCACTCTGTGCCCTCTAGCATCCCCTGGCAGCCTCTTGCTGCTATGGTAGATACCACATCATCCCCTATGCCCCCCCAGCACCTTGGGCCTGGGCCGCCATCTTGTCCAGTCCATTCCTTGCTCAGTTCCAACGTCTGTGCTAGGGCCTGCTTTGTCAATCAGCTCTCTGAGTTTTGGCTCCTGACCCCATTGCGGCCTTTTGGCTCTGGACTCAGCCCCTTCTCTGAATCCCCACAGAGTGGAGGAGACAGCCCTATCTCGCGTGGGTGCCGTGGCCACATCTCCACCATGTTTTGGTAGCACATGGCCGCCATGAGCCATCCCTGCAGGAATGGCCCCTCCTCTTCATGGTGCCAATGGGCAGCCCTGGCAGAGCCATCCAGGCCAGGTGGTCCTTCCTGCCAGAAGAGGACGCACCCTTTGTGGGGACCTGTGTAGCCCGATGAATCCACCTGGCATCCTTCCCTCCAGCCTCCACGCTCCCACCAGCTCAGACATGTTCCTCCCATTGAGGCGGCTTCAGGACCATCTCCCACCAGCCTAGAAGGATGGGCGCTGATGCACCATCAAGAACGGACTCCATTGTAACAGAGCCTCACCCGCTGGAGGGCAAGACTTCTGTGACATTCCCTAATTCCACTTCCCCTCCTTGCCCTTTGGTGACCAGCATCTCAGCTCACGGAGCTCAATTCTGCCAAGTGAAGGCTGAGGGAGCTCTGCCTGCCAGGGCAGCCCTGGCACTGCCATTTCCATGGCATCATAGAGGTGTAAGGGCCCCAGAGACCACCTCGTCCAGCCCGTTAGCCAAGGCTGGCCCGGAGGGAAGCTGAGCTCAAGGCTCCCTGACTCCGAGTCCTGGGCTCCTCCGGCTGCATCACAGCTGGACTTCATATGGCACTTGTTCGTCACAGTGTCAGGAGGCAAATGTTATTGTTACGATCCCTATGGCACAGATTAGGAAACTGAGGCAGGTGGCTGTTAAGAGACTTGCCCAAGGTCACATGTTTAACAAGCGTCTAAGGTCTTACATAATTCAGGTCTTTCTGACCCCCAGCCCTGAACTAGCACTGCTGTGCCCCTAGGGGCCTAGTCTGACCTAAAGGTCACAAAAGTAGGAAGGAGGCAAAGCGGGATGTGGACCCAGGTGCAGATCACATGTTAAACCAAAAAGCAGAGCTTCTGACTCAGAGACACAGGTTCGAGTCTGCCCTTTGCCACTTCCTCCCCAGGTGACCTTAGGCCAGTCAGGTAACAGCCCTGGGCCTGTGACCCTTTGACCGCTGCTCCTGGTGGGGACAGCCTTGGCTCCCACCCCAGCCTGCCACCCCAGCGGGTCCACTTAGTCATGTAGGGATGTGTGAAGTGCCCAATTTCAAAGCCAAAGGGAGCCCTGCCCTCCTGTCCCCCCCCCCAGCACCTCTCCCCAATTAAAAACAGGCCAAAGCCCTGAAGAGCAACGCGTGCTGGCCACCACCACCAGCTGCTTCTCATGGTGGGGAAGAGAAGTGAAACCATTTGTGGCTTCCTGGCCTCTCACTTTCTTAGAAGAAAGCCTAACAAGATTCCTGGTGGTGTTTGAATGCAAAATTGTGTGCTCAGAGACCCATCACTTCTCTAAAACCACCACCGCTGCCAGATCTGGTTAGCAGTCTCGGGCGAGGCAGGGTGCCCAGCCGCAGCATTCTCAGTGGCAGCTTCATGGCCAGATTCTTCTCCACTCTGATGCACCAGTTTTGACAGTCCTGTCTCTAACCCCTGGCTCAGTGACATTAGTAAAGCTGGGTGATCATGCCACTCTGGAGAAGGGCAGTGCTGATTCATCCCAGTCTGCATCTGATCCCGAGATGGAAACACTTGTCCACAACAGCTAAGAGCAGGCCAGGTCTCCTGGAAGCCCTCTGAACATCAGAGATGCCACATTAACATTTTGTGGCTAAGTCAGACTGAGCTCTGTCAGTCAGTTGATCAAGACTGATCACACTTCTGTCACGTACCAGGTGCCATGCTAAGTAAACCTTGGAAGAGATGAGGCTGAATGTGGAAGCGGCTGAGCAGCCCTGGAGACCAGAGGACCTTCCAGGGTGCATTGAGCCAATGGATGCCTGAGTCATGGTCAGGACAGTGCAGAGAGCCCCAGAAACCCACTGGGAAGACAGCTTGTTCTTCCCAACAAAGGAGATGCAGTCGTTTCCCCCTCCCCCCCCCAACTTACACACGCTTTTTTTTTCTTATTTGAGTCTCTTTCCTATTTAAAGTCATTGCTTCCTCTCTTAGAGTTAACTGCAGCTGTGCTTTGGTCTTTGCTCCCCATGAGGAGATTAAATCCAGGTGAAGAAACGAGGAAGAGGAGGATAATGTCAAGATTTTCAAGCTTAAAGCAGCACTAATGCTTTTGGGACAAGCCCTGGGGCAGTGGCCTGGCCTGAGACCAAAAGGCTGATCCCTAAGTCTGGAAGGTGAATTTCGCCTCCAATGGACTGCCAGAGAACAGCGTTATTCCAAGGGAAGGAACAGCAAGGAGAGGACGAGGGAGGGCACATGCCATCGATCAGTGAGGCTGGTAATGGAAGGTGACAAATGGAAACCATGCCGCTAACGTCCTTCTCCCCTCCCCCCAGAGTCTGAGCCTCATTCCAGAGCTGGGGGAAACAAGGAGGAAGTGATTAGTGAACAAGGAAGGAGATGGATGCGTGGTGTGGGGAGGAAACACCACTGAAGGGACCAAGCCCCGGTCTTGGCTCAGCCACGGAGGACTCGTGCGACCTTTGACAAATCCCTTCTGCTCCCTAGGCTTGTATTTCCAGGCCTATGAAATAAGGAGACTGCGCCAGGTCGTCCCTAAGGCCCCTTCCTGTTCTAGACTGATGCGATCTTGGGAAGCAGCAGAGTCCAGAGACAGCTGCCTTCTCTCCTCACTCCCCATCCACACTCCTCTGCCAGTCATCAAGGAAGGAGGCCCCCCTCCCTCAGACATGAATCAGCTGTTGGGAACATTCCACAGCTCAGAACAGACCCAAGTCGTGGGAGAGCTTTGTCTTTCTTCAGCCAACTTGTCAGAACCCACATCGCATGGCACGTCCCGCAGGAAGCACAAGACGATTCTGCGACTGTAATGCAAGAGGATGAACCATAAAATAAATTAAAAGAAAACAAGATCAGATATTTTTCACAGCGATGGCTGGGGGGAGAATTCTCAACTAGCAAGGGACAGAGAAGCTCATAAAAGTTAAAAAAGACAATTTTGAGTACATTAAGTTTTAAAAGCTTTTTCCACGAATGAAGTCCATGAAGACAGAATTAGAAGAGAAACTATAGAATGGAAAAAGATCTGCATCAAGTATCATCAATTAAGAGCCTGTGATATCCCAAATGTATAGAAAATTGACAGAAATATATCAACAGGCAAGAGTCATTCTCCAGTAAAGAAATGGTCAAAGGCTATAAATAAACAGCTTTCAAAAGAAGATTCACGAAATATCAATGACAACATAGAAATATGCTCAAAATCTCTGATATTAAGAAAAATACCAATGGAAACAATTCTAAGATATATTTATATGGCATCACAAAACCAGGCAAAGCTAGTGAAATATGGAAACAGTCCAACCCACTGGTGCCCTGTGGGTGGAGCTATCAGACACTCCAATAAGTCTCAATTGCAAGTTGGAATTATCCAAGAAAGTGAGTAGATTTCTCATAACTTCCGACCCAGTTGTTCTATCCCTGGGCATGTACCTTACGGAACTCAAAGCTGGAAACCAAGGCCAATTTATACCAAAACATTCGTAGGAGTCCTTCTTGGGTCTAGCAAAGAACTGAGAAGAAGTAACTCTAACCATGCATTAAAAGGTCACTAAAAAAAAACCTACAGTTTTTAAAAAATGTAATTGATTATGCTGTCAGAAAGGATGGATGAGAAAAGTCAGAGAAACATGGGAAGATTTGCATCAATTGATACAGAGAGAAATTGGTGCAACCAAAACAAAACAAAAATCTAAAGGCTGCAAGGGGGGTTCTCAACGTGGGCACTCTGTAACACCTTAAGCTTCACTAGATGCTCTATGAAGTTTGGGATATTATGTCATTGCAGCTAAATGTATAAATGAAGTTTAATAGCAGAGTTACTCAACTCCCGGAGCATGGTGAATGCAATATTCATATCACAAATAAGACTTGTCTATTCTATATATACACTTACCTCAAATACCCAGAGCTTGAATTCTCAAAGAACTCAACAAAACCAGCTGCTACCATTAAAGGGGAACTCTGAATGTCTGGCTACTCCAGTTCTCCAGTGCTGGGAAATTAAATACCAATTCTGCCGTTACTCTTTATGGAAGACCATATTGTGCGTCCGTGTGCCTGCTTGCCCGCAGCCCGCCCAGCGCTTGCCGTTTCCCTTCCTTGTCACCCTTTACAATTTGACGAGCGCAGTGAGGAAACTCAGATTTGCTTAATGAGAATTTCTGTAATTGCTAGTGACTGGAAGCACTCTTATTTGATCAATAATTACTTTATTTTCTTCTTTTGAAAACTGTCAGCTTATACCCTTTGACCGTTAATCTATTGGGAAACGAATGTTATTCCTACATATTTAAATCAGTTCCTTCTTTATCTTGGAAATTTAATCTTTATCAGAGAAACTTGCTGCGAAGATTTTTCCCCCAATTAACCATTTCTCTTTTAATTTTAGCTGCATTGATTTTGTTTAAGTCCAATTTTTTTTTTAACTTTATGTCATCAGAACTCTCCATTTTACCTCCTTTGAGCCTGTCTCTTGTTTGGTCATAATTCTTCCCTTATCCACAGATCTGGCAGGAAATTCTTCTTTGTTCCTCTTATTTGTTTATGGAACTGTGGTAGAGCTGTGAATTCTAGAAAGCAATTTAGAACTATGGCCAAAAAGTCAATAAATTGCCCGTGCTCTTTGATCCAGAGATACCTCTATCAGGTCTATACCCCAAAAGGGTCAAAGAGAGAGGGAAAGAACCTATAGATACAAAAATATACTAGCTCTTTAGAGCAGTTTTTTGGGGGGGAGTACAAAAAAACCTGGAAACCAAGAGGGTGTCCGGCTATTGGGCAACGGCTTTAATAAATTATTATATATGGACATAATAGACTTGTACTGTATCAAAAGATATGATGAAGGGGACAGTTTCAGGTTAATCTGAAGAGATTTGGACTAACTAATACATAGTGAAGGGAGCAAGTGCCACAGAACAATTTAGACTGTAACAACCACACTGTGAATACAAACAGCTCAGAAAGACTCAGCTGGCCACCGCAGACCATGAACGGTGAACCGCTGCAGAGGAGACGGCCCCCGAGATGAAGCAGGAGGCGCCGTTCTGGGACCCGGCCCATGCAGGGATTTCTTTTGCTTGTCTGTTAGTTACGTGGCTTTATTTTTCCTTTTTTCTAACCAGTGAAGAGGGGGTGGGAGGGAAATAAAATAAAAACAAGGTATAATAATAAGCTGCAGAAAAAGGAAATACGACTGCCCGAACTGAAAGACGTTGAGAATCCACGGGCCACAACTTTGTGAGAGAAAAGGCCACTAGGAGCCAGCCTCCAAGGGACTGAAAACCGGGAGATGGCTCTGCAGGAGACAAGCGGAGGGAGCATTGGTCATTTATTTACTTACGGGATTAGCAAACGTCCCTCCGGTTCAAAAAGGATGGAAAACAAAACGTTGCAAGTACCTGCAGAACCAAGCCAATGGTTGTGTCGGCCACGCCCAGGAGCCGCGTCTGGATCCGCACTCTGTCCCATTTCTCCTGTCTGAAGCCCGCAGCGTCCTCGCCTTCTCGGAACAGCGCTTGGTCATTATACCGAGCAGAGCGCTTACATCTTCTAAAGTTATTTATCTTTAGAACATTGCTGCCACTGGATAAAGTTCTCCTAGTTCTCTTTATTTCACTGTATCGGTTCATCCAAATCCTCCCAGGCTTCTCTGAAACCCCGGGGCAGAGCGTTATGTAGTCACATAGTAAGCCTTTAATCAGGGCTTGACGATGAACTCACTGGCCCGAGTAGGAGCAAAGAAGGGTAAAGTCGGGAGTGATACAGAAGTGGGATTTGGGGAGAGAAAGGACAAGGGGGAAGCGATTTGAGACAGACGAACAAGAAGGACGTCCTCCTTGAAAAGGAAGGATGAACAACACCAACACTACCACCCCCAAGGACAACACCACCACCATCAACAACAACAAAACCAGTACTACCACCGTCCACAACGCGGATGATGAGAGGTGCTCAAAATCAGAGGGCGGGAAGGGAGTGCCCGCCTCTGGCTGCCTTCCCACGACTCAGGAAGGGGCACACGGACCCAGGCCCCCATCTCCCAGTCTCCCAGGGATGCCCCGCACCAGCGACCTTGCCCCTTCGGAGTCCAGCCGGCTTCCTTCTCTCTTCACCTTTCTCCATAAGCCACCACATGGACCCACAGGTGTCCCAGCCAGTCACCGCGGCATGGCGCCAGAGCCCAAGGCCTTCTCCCTGCCTTGTTTTCCCAAGCCGTGCTGCTGAAACAGAAAGATCATCCAGGCTCCCTCCGGAAGGCCAGCCAAACAAGCATCTGCCCCGCAGTCCCTAGCACACATGAGGCACACAGATGAGAAAACTGAGGCTGGGGGTGGGGAGGGGCTGCCTGAGGGACTTACTCCAGATCACAGGGGCCCTGTAAAGAAGAGGCTGGCTCTGAACCCAGACTCAGAACCGAGTTTCACACACAGTACCCATCAGAGTCCCCCAGAGGAGCAGTGCCCTTTTCTAAGCCCACCCTTAAAGAGGAGCATGGAGACACGGAAGAGGGGTAAGCAGAACATAGCAGAGATGACTGATGAGGATTAAGTAGAAACTTCAAAGGAGCCTAGAACTTTTCAGACAGAAAAGCAGAGTGGTGAGGACAGTTTAACGCTGGTCTTCTCTGCTCCGAGGAGCATAGCAGTCATAGGGTGTAGGCCTGGAAGGGACCTCAGAGGCCCCTGAGCGCACCCTCCCACTTTAAAGATGAGAAACTGAGACCCACAGAGTTGCAACAACTTGCCCGAGGTCGCACAGGTCATCATTGTCTGCAGTAGGATTTGAAACCAGGTCCTGGGACTCCAGAGCAAGGGTGCTTCCTGTTATAGCAGAATCAAGAGGACATGGGCTGAAGATGAAGGTGGATCAGTGCAAGGAAGTTCTAAGGAACTTGGGCAATGACCTACTCTGGGGAGTCCCAGGTATAAAAATGCTGGTGGGGGCATCTCCTCAAATCCACAGACAAGTCCAATGGAAGAGGGCTTCTTTCTAATGGAAGATCATCTGTCACTCTCATCCCCGCCCCAGCCCCTTCCCAGCCCCTGCTTTTCTCCTTCCTTTTGTCTAAATAAAGACGCATTACATTATTTTTAGAGGGGGGGGGTACGTGGCCCTTTGTCCAGGCAGGACAAAGACTAATCCATTTTCCAGAGACAGTCTTTCAAATAGTTGAAGACTCTAAGAATGTTTGCCCCTAAGCCTCCTGTCCCCTGAGCTCAATCCCCCTAGTTCCTTCCTCTGATCTTCCTATAGCATAGGATGAGATGCTTTCCTCACCCTGGCTTCTTTTCTCTGGCCAGACTCCAGCTTCTCAGCATTTGTTCCAAAAACGTGCTCACAGACCTGCAGACAGCAGTCTGTTCTCTTTGTGACCAGAGCAGAGTAACATGGAGCAGCCGCCTCCTTCCGGCTGGGCTCTACACCCTCGTTAAGGCAGCTCCAGACTCTGCTAGCTTCCCATGCTGTATAGATTGCTTCCCGTGAAGCCCCCCAGATCTGAAAGATTGAGAGTCGGCTCTCCAAGGCCTTTCAAAGAGATGAAGGGGGCAGAAAACAAGCCTCTAAGAATAACTTCCCAATACAATTCTCTATAATCAGAGAGCCTGTGTTTTTACAGCACCTGAAAACCTACGATTCCTCTGGATCCCAGTTCAAACTACACAAACCAGACATAGGTGGATATTTCTTACTGAAACCGTTCTGTTCCCAGAGAACGAAAATCAGCTTCCCTAGCACGAGATGCCCTGAGCAGGTCAGGAAGAAGGGGAAGAAGCCAGCAGAGGGGAACTGAGGAATGTCAGGCAGATGGCAGACTGAGGGGAAAGTGAGTGGCTGCAGGCAGCCAACTGAAAGGGAACCAGTGGTGGTTCTAGGTGGGCCAAGAAAGCCAACAGCAGTGAGCCCTTGTGTAACCAATTCATGGTTAGTAACAACAACAGGGACAAAAAGAATAAGAAGGATGTTCGCTGTCTTTTCTTCGTTTCTGAAAGCCTCAAAAGAAGAGTCCAAATTCAAATTCTATGGATCATGAGTTGAGTGCAGTCTCCCTGAGGGCATGCAGCATCAGGCCATTCTGTGGGTTCCCCGTTGGAGTAGTGGTAGGCTCCAAACGCTCCTTGAATCCGTGGATGAACCCCACAGAACCTAGACGTGAGGGCCCAGCTAGTCTTAACTCCCATTTTATAGATGAGAAACAGAGACCCAGAAAAGAATGAGTGACCAGGTGTTAGGGAGCAGAGCCAGGATTCAGGAGCAGACCCTGCCACTCTAGCACCATTTCTGGTGTAAAGATAGATATCTGTCTTTCTATCTGCATCTATCTATCTATCTACATGTATGTGCGCCTACAGATGTGAACAGATTTGGGAAGTCAAGGGCTGGGCATCCATCTTTGATGCCCGCTTTACCTGTGGCTCCAAGAAGCTGTAGCAGGCTCAGTGGCCACACCCTGGTAAAACCATCTTGGCAGATGGCTACCAACGGGCCTCCAACCCATCGGTGAGTTGGGGGGTGTCTACCCCCAGCGGGTGAAGACTTCCCCATGGAATGGGCGGATGAGAAGCAGGCACTGTGGATCACTCAGAGCTTGGTCAGACGCTGAAGATGCCAAGGGTATTCACTGCATCCTGGGCTATCCGTCAGCCACCTTGACTTTTGTCTTGGCACTGTACTCCTCTGACTCTGGAAGAGAGAGTGAGGCTGGGGACTTTGAGCAGCTCTGCCTCAGTGAAATCCAGTTGACTGTCGAGTCAGGGCTTCAGACTTGATGTAAGTCTGGGGAGCTTCAAAGTTAGATACCAGTGAAGGCGCCCTCCCCTAGTCCTGCCCCGTGGCAGTCACGGCTTCTCCTCCCACAGCTCACACCCAGCCACAGCAGAGCTAAGTGAACTAAGAGACAGGAGGCGAAGCTGTATTCTCTGTACTGACTCCGGCTGCAGAGTTGCTGGGGAGCTGACTACAAAGGCACAGAGAATTCTGATGCTCCAAGAAGGAAAGCTCAGGACAACGGGCACTTCAGAAGGATGCGTAGGTGGCCCTTATGGAGGGCCTGGTGTCGGCCATCTGTCAGAAAAATGTAAATGAATTCTTGACAACATCTATGCAAAGTGAAGGGATGGCTGAGCAATTATTCACTGGATGGAGTCCTTGTGGATGCCAAATCCAGATCGTTCTGCCTCCGTCCTTGTCCTACTTTTCTTCTTCCTAAACACACCAGGTCTCTGCCTCCACCGAGCATCTCCTGAGCCTACCCAATGAATCCCTGCCACGTCAGAATGCAGCAGACATCTACCACAAAGGCAGCTTCCTTTGGGCTTGGAGCTTTAAAAATGAACGTTCCAAAAGCCACAGTGATTGGATAAGAAGTCATGGGGAATTTGGAGACCATCTATATACGGCATCATACCATTTT
The DNA here is from genome assembly GCA_028646575.1 of Pseudocheirus occidentalis. NCBI lineage: Eukaryota > Metazoa > Chordata > Mammalia > Diprotodontia > Pseudocheiridae > Pseudocheirus > Pseudocheirus occidentalis. The sequence goes on along the minus strand of CM053593.1, from coordinate 1,823,757 downwards.
ACAGATGGGGAAACTGAGAATCATAGAATCAAAGGTCAAATGACTAAGTGAGGTCAGTAGGATGAGAATGCCATAGATAGATTTTTAAGGTACCTCCTGCTTGGCATGAGGCGCAGTGAGTGACAAAAAAAAAACAGGGACTTCATGAAGGGACCCCTCCTTCCCCCTTCCCGTTGGCTTCACAACCAGCCAACAAACAGTCCCCCAACTAAAGCCAATCGAGGGTGTGCTGATACACATTTAACAACTGGCTGGTGGTGAGAAGGGGGAGGGGAAGTGTCCTCAAAGCCAACTCTGAAGTTTCATGCTAAGTATTCATACTTTTCCATCCCCTTCTTAAATCTATACACTGAACAAAGCAATTGAACCCTGATTTGTGGCGGATGTTGAAGATTTCCTGAGGTGTGAGCACTCCTTGTGAACATTTAACAATAGGCTCTCACCAGCCCCAGCTCCAGCGCACACAGCCCCACAGTAATGCCCTTGGGACCCTTCTCCTGACCTCAGGGCTGGTGTGGGGGCATGGGCTTTTTTGTTTGACCCTGTAGGTCACCTGGGTCCACATCTGGATGTGACCCTCAGGGAGGGAGGCAACCTTCGAGGCTCCTTCCTCTACTCTTGTCCAAGGGATACTTTAATTCCTGCTTGGAAGGGAAATGGGAGGTTGGGGCCAGAGGTTACCACTCTTCTCTCTGAAGAGAAGGAGGGGTGCTGGGCCAGAATCAGATCTATCTGCTACCTTAAATACTGTTAGTCTAGGGGAAGCGATGTTCAGGTCCAACGTGTACTCCCGATCTGTATTCCTTAATAATAATAAAGGGGATCCTTTTGGACAAGGGCATGTTAATCTTTCTGTAGCCTCCTAGGGCTGATGGGTCTGTGTTTATATAGTAATTGTAATCCTACTTTCCAAATCCCTTGTTGTCCATATTACTGTCCTCATAAGCATATGCAAGACTCTGGTTGGCCAATGTCTGTGGTTCAGAACCAAACCCAACTCCATAGATGGGGCCTGATTGGTGTGAGTGTGGGAGTGGGGATGGGGACTACGAACTTCCTCTTTTCTCTCAGCGCAGACTAAAATTGTATATTTTTTAGATTGCCGCATAACACTGACTCATACTGAAATTGTAGTTCATCCCCAGCCCCAGCTGGCTTTCACTTGAACTGATGTCTAGCTCTTGGGCTCTCTTTAGATCCATCCTGTGGATCTAAAGCTGATTTTTTAAACCTCAGGCGTAGAACTTTATATTTATTCCTATTAAATGTGATCACATTTGCCTCAAAAAAAGAGTAAAGGAGAGCTCCAAACTATACACTCAGGGCTTGACTGCCTTTCAACCAGATTCCATTTTCACAATGAACACAAATAGCAAATGAACCCATTTATCTAAGTCAGTATCCAAATGAAGTCAGAGGAAGTCGGCGTTTGAGAATCCACCCCAGATGACCAGAGTGAATGGCTCTTCCATTGGCAGGATATGACCGAGCTCATGGGGCTCTCAGGTCTCCCAAAGCATCAGCACATTGGGGATGGGAACCTGGTGGAGACCGCTAGCCTCACCTCATGTTGCCTTCTCTCCAACGGCTCTCTCCTCCGAGTCCAAAAGAAGTGGGGGCCGGCCTTCTCCTCTCTCACAGGTGGGGGCCAGAAGAGAGCCAATCCCTCTTTCCCCAGCTCTCACGGACCCCCATATCCAGAAAAAGGGGGGAGGCCCAGGAAAAGGGAGCAGAGCCAAGGAGTGGGCACAGATGCAGAGGCCAGCACTGGGCTCTTGTCAGAGCCCGCACGGGGAGGACCAAGCCTGGGCAACGACATTTCTGTGGCTTCTCCGAACCCAGGAATGTCAGCAATGGTCTGATGCCCCTGGGTCTCACTGGTCCAGAACCTCAGCCTTGGAGCCCCACCCCTACTTTTACCCCAGGAAGAAACTTGTGCCAGAATGTGTAAGTACCCAAGGTCACATGGGCCCAGAGCGCAGGAAGAGACCCAGAATTCAAAGAGACCCCAGAGTTCACAGGGCCCAAGCTCCTCATTCTGCAAGTGAAGGAACTGGGGCCCAGGAGGTTATGTGACTTGTCCAAAATCGCCCTCAAGGGTAGGATCTGAACTCAGATCCAGGACTCCTTTCACGTTGCTCTGTTGTCTCCTTGAACATATTGGTTTTCACACACACACGCACGCATGCACGCACACACACACGTGCACACACACGCACACACACACACACACACACACACACCCTTCATTTGATCCCCACAACAACCCTGGGAAGTAGGTTCTCTTATTATTCCCATTTCACAGATCAGGAAATTGAGACAGGCAGAAGTAAAGTGACTTGCCCAGAGACACGCCGCCAGGCAGAGGCTAAGGCAGAATTCAAACTCACATCACCCTGACTCTAACCCTAACGCTCCGTCCGCCTGATTGTGGAGTGGATTCATACACATCCTCCCCAAAAGGCGACCCTGAGTCTCCAGAAGGCTCCAGGGGGTGGCCTTTCTCAGAACTCTCCACTCTGACCTGTGCATCTTGGGTGGACAACTGTGCACCACGTAGCTCAGTGTCACTGAGCCCTTCTGCCATGACTGGGCAGTGATCCAGCAGGGAAGATGCTGGTATTGACTCTTCCCAAGCCATAAGAGCAGCGAGGCTGAGCTGGAAGAGACCTTTAAGGTCATTTGGCCCAAACTCTGGAGGTCTCAGGAAGTTAAGCGACTAGTCCAAAGTCACGCAAGAAAGAAGCTGCAGAGCCATTAACGTCTGGCCGGGTCTCATGAGTCCCCAACCAATGGAAAAGCACCAAGGTGCAAGTCATGAAAAAGTAAAATGCAGTCTCGAGGCAAAAGGGTGACTTTCTGTCATTCCCAACATCCACCTGCTCCCTCACCCTGAAATATTTTGCACGAAACATATTTCACATAATCCATCTAATCACAGAAACAAAAGTTAAGCTGGTGACAAAAAACTGAGGGAATAATGTCCCTCTGACTGCTCTGTAGGAGTCCTCAGCAAGAGGCCACAGTCTGCTCACCATGGAGTTAATGCAATTAAGAACGCATTATTGTTTTCATTAGTGGCAGCTATTTTTAAAGGGGATTATAGTTCAGTCATTTCAGAAATCACATCAGGACAAAATAAACAAAATTATGGGATGCAGTTATTGGAATCTGCTGACGTTTTTATATCAAGGAGGTGGTCACCCCACTAAGCCCATGCCCTGGTCAGATTCCATGTGAAATGCTGTGTTTAGTTAGGGGGGTGATCTTGTCGTAAGGCCCTCAATGGTCTGGAGAGAATCCAGAAGCGAACAGCCAGCCTTGGTGATGGGCAGTGGATGTGCACTATTGGGGATGGGGCGAAGAAGCAGGGTGTCCTTAGCTGGAAGAAGAGGAGATGGAGGTGGGATGGGAAGGCTGACTACCTATCTTGTAGGTACTTCCTGGTTCACAGGCTGTGTCCTCATCAGAATGTAAGCTCCTTGAGGGCAGAGATGGTGTTGGCTTTTCTCTGTGTCCCTAGAACACATGCCAGTGTCTGGCATACAGTAAGCACTTAGTAAATACTTTCTGACTCAATGTGGTGACTGTCTTCAATCACAGATTGGTCTTGTTTGGTAGAACGTAGAGGCAAAGTTGGGTTTGAAGTATGGAAGACCTTTTCCACAATCAGAGCTGTACCTGGTCATGGACTGTCTTGGGAGGTTGGAGGCTTCCTCACTTTACTGGAGCTCTTCAAAGGAAGGAGGGGTGGTCATGTGGTGGGATACTATAGGGGGGATTCATCTTGGGTACCAGTTGTACTAGATGTTGGCTGAGGCCTTTTCCAGCTCCCAAATGATCTGATTTTGATGCTCATTAAAGTTCTCCAGAGTCTCTCTGTGACTCTGGATTACAAGCTCTGGGAGCCTGGTTCTATCATGTTGGAAAGGCTTTGAATGTGACTCAGTGATAGAGTCTATATATTCCTTGTCCCTTGACCAACCCAGCTCAGTTCAGAGAGCTGAGAACAACAATGAGGTGGGTCGCAGGAGGATGAAACTTTTCCATTGCCATAGTGGAGAATTCTCTGAGTCCTATAGAAGGGAAGAACTCTGCTCTTTCTCTCTCTCTCACTCTCTCTCACCCCCTCTCTCCTCTCTCTTTCTCTGTCTCTGTCTGTCTGTCTCTGTCTCTATCTGTCTGTGTCTCTGTCTGTCTGTGTCTCTGTCTGTCTGTATCTCTCTCTGTCTCTCTGTCTCTGTCTCTCTGTCTCTGTCTCTCTCTGTCTCTCTGTCTCTCTCTTTCTCTCTCTCTGTCTCTCTCTTTCTCTGTCTCTTTCTCTGTCTCTCTCTCTGTCTCTCTCTCTGTCTCTCTGTCTCTCTCTCTGTCTCTCTCTGTCTCTCTCTGTCTCTCTCTGTCTCTCTCTCTCTCTCTCTCTCTCTCTCTCTCTCTCTCTCTCTCTCTCTCTCTCTCGGCCCACAGAGATTCTGAAAAGACTCTAGGGTTCAGGAAACATCCATCATGCAGTGGGAATGACCTTTGCTGACCCAGGCACCACTTTCCTTTTTCCAAACATGCCGAAGGAGGATTCCACAGCTCATAACTAATTTCAGGGCTCACATAATTGTTAATTTTTATTCAAAGCTGAACAACTGTACGTGAGGACTGGTATTTTTTTTATTTGCTTTTCACAGCAAAGATGCTAGCTTTGGCAAGATGGGCCAGATGCAGCTTGTGTTTCTAGCTAATTAACTACAGGTGATGGGGGCCCAGTTGTATATTTTTATCATTTTAAAATCCCTGTTTCACAGATAATTAGCCATTGACATAAGTGGGGGATTTGGGGCTTTACACACCTTGAGGTGTTACGCTCAGGAGGAATGTGCTGTTGAAAAGCAATCCTCCCTGATGCACAAGGTGAAGACTTTACAATCAATTCTGCATCCTTACGCTGACCAGCCTAGGTTTGCAGAGGGCCCCCCCGCCCCCGGGAACACGGTTATTCTGCAGCAGGAGAGCAAGCCAGGTACAAGTTCACAGGACTTCTCCAACATAAAAACCACCAGATGAAAACATGATTTCCACCTGGGTATAAAGGAGCCCCAGGCAAGTGATGTTTTAATTCAACATCCAACACAACACAGTGAGAGAGAAATGGGGCAATACTGGGCCATTTCCACTTGGGAAAAGATGCTTCATAGAAAGGACTCTGTGACCAAAGCAGAGATGTGGCTGCAAGTCGAGCAGAGGTGGTGTGTTGGTGGTGTGTTGTGGGGTGAGTTGTGGTGGTGGTGGCTGTTCAGGCTGCCGTGACCCCGTGGTTTGGTAGTTCTGAGCTGGAGGTAGGGTTGGCTTAGAGAAACACCAGCATCTGTCACTGATGGACCTGGGTCCAAATCCAAGCTTTCCTCATTACTATGTGAACTTGCACAAGTCACTTGCTCCTTGGGTCCTCAGTTTCCTTGTGTGTGAGACTAGATTATCACTTGGGTCCTTTTCTCCTCTAGGATGAGACCATAAACCAGAATATGAAGTTTTTCTCTGTTTTTTGCTAATTGTTTGAGCGCCAACATTTACATGCGGGTTCCTTGTCTGGTCTATGGGTTTGGCATGATTAAATGATCTTAGGTTCCCAGTAAAGGTGAGAAGAGGGCTCAAGCCCAGGAATTACACTGATCAGCCAATGCGCTCCATATGGGAGTCAATAGTTCACCAGAACACAGTTTGGTGGGACATGGGCTACGTCTCAGATGTTAGACTCTTCAGCACAGCTGAGCAGTACACATTGTCAGGACAGCCTCTCTGGATGCCAATTTCCTCCTCTCTAAACTGCAGGGATCACCATAGCAGAAAGGACGGGTCCTTACCATTCTAAAACTAGGATCATATGAAGAGACATTTCCACCAACTCTCCAAAGACGTTTCTCGCTTTATAATCAGGCTTTACACTCTCAAGCCCTCTAAAACTGGAGGGGGGGGGGGGAGACATTCTTCACCATATGACTCATGCAATTATATAATCACAGGATTTTAAAGTTGGGAAGACCTTGGGGTGTTGGTTTCACTTCCATTCCACAAACCCTCATTAAGTCCTTTTCGATATTCTAGGCTCAAGGGCAGAGGCGCAGAGTACAGGACCAAAAGAAATCCATCCCTGCCTTCAAGGAGCTTTTTCTCTATCCGGGGAGGGTGGCCATAAACCATGTAACCACATAGGCATATGCGAAGTAAAGAGTGAACATTTCTAGCTGGAGAAGGCACGTAGCCTGGGGTGGAGGGCGGGCATGAAATCTTGTACCCAAGGGCGGCTGGCTGAGATTGGAAGAAAGCCAGGAATTGTCAAAGGTGCAAAGGAGTCAGGTGTCAACGAGTCACCTCAATCGGCATTTGCCAAGCACCTAATGTGGCAGGCACAGTGCGAAAGAAGGGGAAACGGTCAATGTTCTGCTCAGAGTCTCATGGGGCAGAGAAGTGCGATCAGGCTAAAGATGGATAGAGATGAAGGAGAGAAGGCGGAGGACGGTGGCGGCCAAAGGAAGCCAGGAGAAGGGTGTGGGGACCTCCGAACGAGCTCCCGGCCACATCCAAGCAGACAGCCGCAAGCCTTGGCTTGCAGACTCCCTCCTCCCGAAGCTGTCCGACCACTTTCGAATAGCTCTGCTCTTTAGGGGGTTTCTCCCTCCCTAGTATTGTGTCTTGGAAAGAATGATGGACTTGGAAGTTTGACAAATGAAGCAAACCAGAAAGGCCGGCTTTGCAACTGCGCCCTGGCACTAGCCCGGTCGGGGAGCATGGGCAGAACACTTTAAGGTCCCAGGGTCTCCGCTTCCCCATCTATAAAATGTCGGGGTTGGACAGCATTTTCTGGAGCTCGCTCCCAGCTCTAAATCTAAGACCCTTGGACTCATCAGCCAGCGGCAAGATCTCAGTGAGCTTTTTGAATCCGCTCTAACCGAGCAACTGGAGTCGGTCTCCAATCCAGGGATAATTAGGAATAATTTGAGGAGAGCGGGATACCCCAACGAGCACTGAATGTGAATCTTGTTTAGAGGAGCCGGCGGCGGCTAAATCGACTTCAGATTCTGACACAATCATCCTGCCTGGCAGGGAAGCTCGCTGCTTGGTGTTCATTAGGACAAAGCAGACGTTATTCCTCATGTCTCTCCACCAGGCCTTTACAGGCGGTTCCTCGGTACCCAGCCCCAAACCCACGAAGTGGCAGCAGGTGAGCATCAGGCAGCGGTGGGCTGGAGCTGAAGTAGTGGCTCCCGGTGCGAGTGACTGTCTCTCCCCTGCCCCAGCCCCTCTGCTCGGACCACCAGAGATGAGAGCGTAGCAAAACTGGAATTGAATTCAGGGTTGGAAAGTCCACCCACACCGTCCTACTTACTGTTCCTCCAACCCAGAGCTCCATTTTCCCCCTCCTTGCCTCCTTGCCCTGGCTACCTCCAAGCCTCAGCTTAGACTCCTTCCATGGCTGGGTTTTCCCTGGTTCTTCTTATCCGAGATTATTCTCCATTTTCCCCGTGTGTGTCTGGCTGTATGTAGGCATTTTCACGTTGTCTCTCTCATTGGAATGTAAGGTCTTTGAGGGCAGCAACGGGTTTTTGCACCACAGGTTGCCTGGGAAATCACCACTGCTCCATAAATGCTTGTGGGCCAGCCGACTAAGGGACTCGCCTGATTACTCTCTACCGGTGGAGTTCGAACGGAGCATTTGTCTTTGGTACGGGCTCTATGTGAGTGCGGAGCTCCTGGGAGCTGGCAGGGCTTGTCCCAGGGGCTGTGACTTGGTATACATCTGTGTGAATGCCCGCGTAACACCTTCATGTGTTTCGGCTCGCCTCCCTCCCGCAGAAATATTTCCTTTTCCCCGAGGCTCGGAGCCTCAGGAAGGGGCTGGACTTAAGACACAAACCTGGGAATTTAGCATCGCGGGCTCTGTCTGCTACAGCGGGCCCCTTGGACGGCCCAGCGGGCACCGGGCAGCAATCAGGGAGGCTTCATTCAAGAGGGAGCATTTGAGTGGAGCTTTGAAAGATGAGGAGAATAAGCAGAGGGGAGTAGGAGGACAGCCCAGGCAGCAGAAGGGTTCAGACAACAGAGAAATATGGACAGGAAGGGAGGAAACAAGCACCTACTGTGTGGTGGGCCCTGTGCTTATTGTTTTACAAATACTGTCCGAATTGACCCTCCCAATAACCTGGGACATAGGGGCTATTATCACAGGAAGCATTTGAAGCTGGATTTGAACTCAGATCTTCCTGACTCCAGGCCAAGGACTCTACCCACTGAACCATCTCTGCCTTCTGAGACTGGGATCAGTTCTTGTGTAACAGAGTTTGGAGGTCGTGTGGCATTGAAAACGAGAGCCCTGGACACACAGGAATTCCTGGGTTTAAAATCCACTTCTGTCTCTAACGGGTGACTCTGAGCAATGCACCAAGGTCCCTGAGCCTCAGTTTCCTCATCTGCAAAATGAGACGGAGGATAGGGAGTTAATAGGTCATCTTCCCGGTTTTATAGAGGGAACTCCCCAGTGAGAAAATCCTTCCATAATGGCCTCACGGGGCTGCCTAGGACCTGAGAGGTTGCACAGATTCTACCAGGCAGGACCCCCCTTCCCCTCCTCCTGGTGCCCCCCACACCTCCCACCTCTTCCTTGTAATGGAGATGATGATGAAGGCAGCCCCTCCCCACCAGGGCTGGGCAGACGGCCATCTGTGTACTTGGCCAGTCATTGGCGTTCTTTCTGGGCAGAAGGGAGAGTGTCAGGGCGTCGATGGGAGCAGATGGTCAGCTGTAATCCCGACAGCAAATTGCAGAATCTCAGGGATGGAGAGGGCCTTGCATGTCCTCTTGTCCAGCCCAGGCCCAAACAAAAACTACCCCCCCCCCCATGGAAGCCTCACTAAAAGGAGCTTTGGATCCTGGAGCTGGGTGGAAGGGGAGCCCAGAGAGGGAGAGGAATTTCTGCAAGATTAAGCAGGTAGTGAGAGGGGAGGGAGCTGAGCCCAAGGACTCAAATTCAAAACTGGTGCTCATCTCCACTTCAGCAGGTGGCCCCAGTGGGTAGCTGCCTGGTTTCTAGAAGGTCCATTGGTGGGTAGTAGGGGGTGCCTTTGAAAGCAGAGGCGCCTGGGGGAGATGGCAAGTGTAAATATAGACCCGCACATAATATCAGAAAAGTCCAGCCATGGGGAGCTCTGGTCACCCCTCCCAGTCCTAAGCAAACTGACAAGAACAAGGCAGGGGCCCTCAAGTTCCAGGGTCAAGGACAAGGCACCAGAGTGCAGTCTTTGACATGAGGCACAAAGACGCGGGGTTCATGCTCCAATTAGGGCCTGTTCTCAGTGAAGGAGGCAAGAGCCCAGTTGCTAGAACCAGGGTGCAGGGTCAAGGCAGGGCCAGGAGCCAGGGGCATTCGATACTGAGCTGCTAAGGGAAGTCCTTGATGGGTACCTTAACTAGGGAGCTCACGGGCCATCCAGGCCATCCCCTTTGTTTTATAGATGAGGAGGGAGGCCCAGGGAGTTCAGAGGATTATAGAGGGAGGGTTAACATATTCAGCGTCACTGTAGAACCCACAGGCCATCAGACACGTGCTGAAGTCACTTTGGCACCTGAGTGGTGGATGAAGTGGAGAGAGGACAGAAGAGACAGGAAGCTTTTGCAGGGGCCACTAGCCCAGGAGGAAGAAGGCTAGGAGAAGGACGCTGCCTAGATGTGCAACGGTGTCAGATCTGGATACAAACCACCTGGACTAGAACTTGGAGCCTTGAAATGAGGGGCGTCTAAAACCAGGAAGGCTCCCCCCAAACCTTCCTCGCCTCCACTGCTCTCAGCTCCAGCTCCTTCAGGCCCCAGATGAGTCTGGGCTAGGGGAGACCTGAGATCCTAGACCTTTCCAGTCCTCAGGAGCCTCCAAAAGTCTCTTTCCAAAGACTCGGACCCATAGAGCGCTCTGCTTTTACTCTTGCTGAACTTCAAAACCTTGTAGAAAGGACTTCTGCTTGAGGTGGGAAGAGAGGATCCGAATTTTATTTTCCATTCTCGACATTTCTTAAAGTTCGTTCAGCTCCCACTTGCCAAACTCCAACTGTGTGCAGTGTTGCCTTGAGGTGGGGTGGGCTCTGCCTTTAAATGGCACACACACAAACATCCCCCCAAGACCCTCGGCTATCATCCATGGGCCATTGGCATAGCCGAGGTTGTCCTAGGCTGGAAAGCTACTCCCCACCTCAGCTACTTTCCAAGTCAAACAACCTCTTCCCGGACAATGCACCTCTCCCCTGTTAGAGTGTAAGTTCCCTGAGAGCAGGGACTGCCTTGGCTTTGATATTTATCTCCCCCCCAACACACACACACACACACACACACACACACACACGCACACACACTTAGCCTGGCCCTTGGCATACAGCAGACACCTCCTATCATGCCTCTTCATTCATTCATTTAATGCTGCAAGATAAGTTTATTACAGAATGCCTGGCACGTGGTAGGCGCTTTATGGATATTTATTGATTCATTGATTGGTGAAGTCCAGAGAGCCATCCCCAATGTCTCTCCACTCATGGCCTCACCCCTGGACTAGCCCATTTGCCTCCTCACTGGTCAGCCGGCTTCAAGTCTCCTCTTGACTTCCATCCCTTCCCCACAGAACTGCCAAAATGATTTTCCTTAAACCATCTGACCGTGTCACTACCTACTCACTAATGGCTCCCTGTAGTTTCTAAGATGAAACATAACCTTCTCTGGCTTTTAAAAGTCTCCCTGACTTGGCCCCAGCTTATCTTTCCAGCCTTATTATAAATTACTTTCTCCCTCTTCACCTCCATTTCCCAGTATGTAATGCACAGGGGTAGAGCTAATTTATATCTAAGTATCTGATGGAAAAATCAGACTATTAGGAGCAGGGCTGTCATGATGCGAGTTTGAGGGGAGGTAGTGGGAGCATGCAGGCTAATAGCATGGGTAAATGACAAGAGTAAGTGGATGGGGAATGTGGAGCAGAGCATCCATGTGGGGTCCCTAGACCCCGAGAGCCTTTGGCTGCTTCCATGAGATCAAAGCTATTTCCAAAACCATACTCAGACATTATTTACCTGTTAGAATACTCCCCCCTTTCCAAACCCGTATCTGTGAGGCTGGATTTTTTTTTCATAAGCTTCAATAAAACAGTATCTCACAACAGACTGAATGTAACCCAGCTGGCTTCTATTAAGACATACAAGAGATTTTCAAAAATATGTAAAATGTCCCTTGTCACTAATTTTTTTTTTATTTTGGAAAATACAGATTTTTTCATAAAATGTTATTTATGTTAACATGTAAAAGTTTATTTTTGTTGTGTTCAAATGAATGAATAAACATTTTTAAATGACCAGTTTTAATTTTCAGTGCAAAGATAGATATACATATATTATATAAACAAAATGTTTCTCGGGTCCTCAATTAATTTTAAGAACATGAAGGAGCCTGAGACCCAAAAGCTGGAGAAGCCCTGCTGATGGCCATAGGAGGCAGTGGGCCCTATTAAGAACTCGGGGATAGGGGTGGGGAAGAGAGGAGGGGGAACCTTCCAGGATTAGGAACCTCTCACCCCAAGGAATGACTCTGGATGCAGGAGCAGGGGATTGGAAGTTGGGGAGTGGGGAGTGACTCACCCTACCCACCTCCTCCAACTGCTTCTCCTGGTTGAGAACTTAGTTGTTAGGCAGCACTTATTTTTTCCTTTCTAGAGACAAACAGTAGTGAACAAGGGCCTGAAGGAATCACTTTCCTCCTTCCTGCTTATCTTAGAAAAGGGGCAGCAGGAGGATTGTAACCAGTCCTGCTGGGCTGTAATATGGGCAAGAACTTCAGGGCACCCAAAGGCTCAGAGGAAATGCTTCAGTCACCTCAGGACTGAATTCCATTGGCTTCTTCTTGGTACTACCATTTACTTGTATTGCTCCTGAATACATCCTTTTACAAATAAAATCCTGTGTCTCAGCCAGTTGAAAAAGATGGGAGAAAGTGTTTTGTGTGTGTGTGTGTGTGTGTGTGTGTGTGTGTGTATAAGCACACAATGGTAAATGCCAGGACTCCAAGGGTATCTAGAGAGTTAGAGGTCACCTGGAGTCCAGGTCCCAGCCCACTGGTGAGCTATCTTTCCATCTTCCACCTCTCTGTCTCTCTCCATCTTTCTCTCATTCTCTCTTTCTCTTTCTCTCTTCCCTCTTTCCCTCTTCTTTATTTCTCTCTCTCTCTGTGTCTCTCTCTTTCTCTGTCTCTCTCTCTCTCCATTCTCATCCTTCTTATTTCTCCTTTCTTTCTCTCCATAACATTCTTTTCCCCCTTTCCTACCTTTCTTCTTTCTTGCTTCTTCTGATTCCTCCTCTCTCCTTATTGTCTCACATCTCTCTCTCCTTACCCCATTTATCCCTCTTTTTCTTCTTTCGTTGAGGACCATTGAACAGAACATACTCACAGTTGCCATTACTTGGAAGTTGGCAGGTTGGGGGATGGGGGTGGGAGAGGAGGGACTCTGCTACTCATTGGTGAAGGGCTTACTCTTTAAGATGGTGGATGTAGAACCAGAAAAACTGAGGACTCAATGGATATTTGAAACAGAGTTGTCTACTCATCCATCTCTCTCAATCACAAATCTCTGGGGTGGATAGTGTGGTCTTTACACTGACTTTCCCATAGTGGGATGGTCTTTGCTACAGTCTCTTAATCAATCAACAAGCACTTCTTAAGGATCCACTCAGCTCTAGGCACTGTGCTAAATATAAAAGTGAAATGGTGTCTCCCTTCAAGGAGCTTACATTCTCCCTTCCCTTTTATTCTTTCTCCTCTTACCCTAAAGAAATAAAGTAAGAAAAGTTGTCTCATCACCCACAATGGGAATTGGTGACAAGGGGAGAAATTAATGTACTAGGAAGGGGATGATTGAGACTTGTGTGGAGTTTGGAGACGATGATTCAAAAGGCTGCCACGACCAATTATTTTGTCAGGATAAATAATATTTCTGTTTTGCCTGTCCCCAAAATTCACTGGGTTCCCATCATTCAAACCTGTGTCTTGGTAAAAGATAGTTTTAAGTTTAACTAAAGCTATATGGGAAGGTAAATTTGCAATGCCCCAAATATCTGTTTTAATGTGGTTATGTGTTATCGAAAGCCTAAGTTAATTCTGTCCCCCATTCAGACATGGGCACATTCTTCCAAAGCATGACACAAGTTTCCTGCTTCACAATAACATCATTACTTCATTGTAATTCATCCCTAGGATAAAGCTGTTGTGTCTGCCGTATCGTTGTGTGGACTTGTGCACATTTACATTATTATCTCTTGTTGTTCTCATGAACCCCATGGCGCTGGTTTTGCCAGTGGTCAGGTTCTTGCAGAACTAATTAATGATAGTAGATGGCATGTGTCTATACAGCAACAGCCCCAAGAAGCAATGGACTGTTTAACATGGAGAAGAAGAATGGCGACCAAAGTACAAAAGATAAGAGATAAGAACTCAAAAAGCAGAACAGTCTTGGGCAGCGCCTTGTTTCATCTCTGAACAACCGACCAGAGACGTCGGACTTTCTAGTGTTGCGAAGGATTTTCACATTCCTCATCCTGTTCATTCAGCAGAATCACTATAGGAGGCAGTTATTCCAAGGATTATCATCCCATCTTTCATATAAGGAAGTCAAAGCTCACAAAGATTAAAAAGCCTAAATGATCCCCCCACTTGTAAATACCCCATCCTGGACCACAACCCTGTCTTCTGGCTACAAGCCCAGCATGCTTTCCATCACATCACACTGAGTCTAGTGGTGCTTGTTCAACCAAAAGCGACTCAAAAAGAAAAGGTTAAATTGGCTCTTTTGCTCTATTTAATAAGACAGGGAAGTATGCAGTCTGTTCGAGAAAGATTTCCTTTTAAGATTGCTGAAAATTTGAAAAGTTTCAGTGTTTTTCAAAGTATGAAACAAAGTAATCCAAATGCTTTCTACAACCAAACATAGTGTTCAAGTGTGAACACACCCACTGAAGGAAAAGACCCCTTACTCAGCCAGGACAGCTAGGAAAACTGGAAAGGTATCAGATAGAAATTCGTTTTAGACCAGTATGTTACACCATAAATGAGAGTAAGTTCCAAGTGTATATGTGGACCTGAATATAAAATAGCAAGTATCTCCTCTCCAGCCAACCCCTCCTCCCAAATAGAGAGAGGACTGTAGCAGCAAGCACCCCATCACACCCAGGGTGGCTGCTAGCATGGGTTCTTTGGTCTGTTTTTCTAAAGGAAAGCAACTCAAAATGGGTTAACAATCTTACTTTAATCAAATATATACATATATGTATATATACACATACACACATACATGTATACACACATATAGTTATCATTCACTTCATTCAGGGGAAAAAGTCAACACCCTGAACTTCAGAAAATACAAACAAAAATTAAAAGCTGACAAAAATACAGAGAAAATAACACAATTCCACAGACAGGGCTTCTAGCCGTCTGACCATGACATACATACAATGTTAGTTACCAGAGAGAGAAGCACCATCATCTGGGTTTTCAAAGCCAGGGCTCAACGGCTGCCCAGAATCTCATCTGGCCAACAAGATTGTTTAATCTACACAAAATTGAAAAGCATTTATATGAACAAAATGCAGCTAGAATAAGAAAAGGAACCACATTTAGAGTTAGAGAGGGAGGTGGAGTGAGAATTTAGGATGAGTCAACAAGAAAAAAACTATATCTTTGTACCAAATTGCTCTGATAAAGGTAAATGGCCAAATCATCCTTCAAAAAGTCCTGCTCTGGCCCCTTGGAGACAACCCAAGCTGGCTTCTCAAGGGCTCCACCACTGAAGCACAAACTCACAGCTTCTACAACTCTGAGCCAAAAAAGCTCAGAGGACAGTCCCAACAACAAGCCGAGACTGCGCTTTGAGGACCCCCCCAGCTAAGCACAAAAAAGCTCCTCAGCAGCGAGCTGGACACTTGGAGATGAATTCTTGCCAATGGCAAAGGATAATACACAATGATCCCTAGTCTTGCCATGGAAAGAAAACTCTCACCTTTGTGGTAATGGTGGTAGAGAGGCTGGAAGGGGGGTAGAGGGAGCTAAGAGTCACATACTTTCCAGATCGTCTATTAACCAGCTTAGCTGTTGGTCCTCAAACTGTGAGATCCTTGTCTAGTTGCCAGCAAACAGGCATACGGCTGGAGGACCTGAACTGTGTCAATCTTGACATTCTTACTGGAAATGGAATAGGAAGATGGAATGTGCGATTAAGTGGAAGAGCTATAGTAGCTTTATACATTATAGTAATAATGGTTTAAAGCATAAACTCATTTACAAAAATCATTTGAAAAAGGATGATGGATGATTACAGGCAGCAGTGCCTCGTGACACAGAAAAAAGGAACAAAAGGCAAAATCCATTTATAAGTAGCTCAAGGAGACTTTCGACTGGTCCCAGGCATCCCAAGCGCATTTGTGGATCTGAACAGAAGGGAGACGGTGCAGAGAAGAAAAATGGAAAAGATCAGAACCTGCTTGTAAAAATATCACCATCTAGGACAATGGAGTCCCCACATTCATTTGACCTTGTTTCTGCTTTAATTCTTGCTTCCTGCTTAGGGAGGGGAAGCCTTCCTTACCTTGTCCTGTTCTAGTTTTTTCTCCACATTTTTATTTGAACAACCCACATATATATTCAACCTTCTCCTATAAAAATATGCCCAGTAAAGAGGGATTTGGTGAACACATTCTCATTGGAGTATGACAATGACTAAAAACATCCCCATTCTTATCCAGAGACTGAGCAGTGGAAGACTAAATTATTTCAACAAACATTTATCGAATTCCTGCTCCGTATCAGATGAGGAGGGTAGTTAGGTGGCTCACTGGGCCTGGAGTCAGGAAGACCTGAGTTCAGACACTTATTAACTGTGTGACCCTGGGCAAGTCACTTAATCCCTATTTGCCTCAGTTCCTCATCAGTAAAGTGGGGATACACTGAAGAAGAAAAGGCCAATCACTCCAGTATCTTTGCCAAGACAAAACCACAGGCAAGTCCACAGGTCATGAAGAGTTGGGCATGACTGAATAACATGGTATCAGATGGTGGTCTAGGTACGAGGTTACTAAAACAAAAATGAAATAATATCTTATATTCCAGTGGTGGCAGAGGGGGACATAGAGGAGTAACTACACAGGTATTTCAAGGAAAGACCCCACATCCCTGGGGTGCCAGGGGACTGAGAGAAGCTTCCTGTAGAAGGCAGGACCTGAGTGTGAATGAAAGGAATCTGGGGGTCCCAGGGTCAGACATGGGGAAGGGGATGCATTTCAGATGTGGGCTGCCACCTCTGCCAAGGCCTGGAGGGGAAATGAAATACTCCATAAAGGGGATGTGAACATCAACCAATGCAGAGACCAGGATGAACTAAAGAAGGTGACCTCAGGCTTCCACAAATGTGAGTGACACAGCTGTGAACACTCAAGCTTTGTCTCCATCCCCCCTCTGCTTCCACATGCTCTTCCTTGTATAATCCCCCTCTACATACATGCTGGAACACCCAGGAAGCTGCAGACTCTGAGTGTGAGAAGAACGTGAACTTAGAGCAATGGCTCCTGAACAGGCCAAGACCTGACTGGACTAGAGCTGGTGCCTCAGTTTCACCAGGTGTAAAATGAGGGAACTGGAGCAGATTATCTCAAAGGTAACATCTAGTCCAAGATCTATGGCTCTAGCAAGACGGTTTTTAAATCTTCGTGCCCAGTGTCACTTCCACGTGTACCAGCTTAGAAAGATACTGAAGATCACCTGGAAAGATAAGGTGCGGACACTGAGGTCCTTTCTCCAGCTAAGCTGCAAAGCACTCCAGCTCTACTGCACAGAGCACAGCTCTGATGGGCTGGCCATGCTGTTCCAAAGGCCAAACGTAGGCTTGCCCTAAAGGCTATTTCACTGAGAACTCACACAGGGCAAGCAAGCACCCACATGGTGATAAGAAGAAGCCATACAAAGATGCTCTTAGGGTCTCTCTTTAAGGACTTTGGAGATGATTGTGTGACATGGGAGACACTGGCCCAGGACCTCTCAGCATGGCGGGCCCACATCTCAGAACATGCAGCACTCTATGAGTAAAGCAGAATTGAGACAGCTCAGAGGAAATGCAGGATGCCTAGATTTGGAGAACCCACCCCAAATGTTCACAGGAACTATTTGTGCCCCACCTGTGGTACAGCCTTCCAAAGTTCAGATTCGTCTGATCAGACACAGCTGGACACACTAGACCTTGTTGTCAACATAGTGGTGGTGTTTTGGAAGGAGGAACAACGACCAGCCAGCACGTGCCTTATACCTTCTCTGTCTGGGCCATGACCCTGCTGCTTTCTGCCTCTTCTCCAAACAAAGCCCCCTCTCCCGTTGGTGAGCTCTTCCCAGAATCTCCATTTTGAACGAGGGTTCAGCTCAACCGTCCTTCAGTCCCTGGACTTCACCAGCACACCCTGGCAGGCACCTCCCTTCCCCCACCCCTGTAAAATGCAGGGTGCACCTTTGTTTTTATGCCTTGGTGTGATGCCAGTGCTTGGCATACAGTAAGTCCTTAATACATGCTCGTTCCTTGTTCTTAATCAGGGCTTAAGAAATGAGTGTTGGAATGAGCTGGGCTCTGGGTCTTTCACTTTAATTCGAGTCCCTGAACGCTGTGCACAGACTTGGAACATTTTCACCTTCGATTTTGCAGGAGGACTAATCAGCTCCACCCAGACAGCCTGCCTAGGATTTGGGCAAAGACCCGGGGCCGGGGGCGAAGGAGGGCTTTCCATTCCTGTGCTCCCTCTGTTTCTGCAGCCTTCCTGGCATTTTTTCTATCAGAGTCTGACAGCCACCGGCTGCCGGCTTTGCACTCTCTTCTTGCTCTGGGAGGAGACTGAGAGAACATTTCATCATTAGAGATCAATTTCCAGAAAGTTCGATCCCCGAGTTATTGAGGAAAGTTAGCCATCGGTGGCCTGAAAATAGCCTGTTATAGAATCACCATGGGGGAGGGGGAGAGATGGGAATTGGGAGCATATGTGATCTGGGCAGCCTTGAAATCCCTGTAGGCTCTGCTTTGGAAGGACAGCCACCCACATCCCAAGCCCATGCCAGCCGCTTCCCCACTGACTTATCTCTAGGGTGGCTGAGCCGCCCCCTGCTGCTCCTCCCTCAGACCTGTGATGCCATGATTTTCAATGACGGCAGCCGACGTCCCAGTGATGGGGAGCTCGATGAGATGAACTACTGGGCTGTAAGGCCTCTGTTTCTGCCTGGGTATCTCTTGGCAGGTCTGCCTGCTTAGCTCAGAGATAAGACTGCTCCTAAGAGCTCCCCCACAGGCAGCCGTCCCTCGACTTTCAGAGGCAGCACAAACCCTGTAATTCGAAGGCTGGCCCAAGCAGCCACGGATCCCCATCTTTCACTATCTCCATGGCCCAGGTACAGCCAGTGTTCATGATTCTGCTCTCATTCCACACTGTGCAGAACCAGATGTCGGAGGGAAAGGTACCTTCTATGGTGATGGATGGAGGAGAGCTGGTACCTCTTCCCGGGCCATGAACACACTGAATTCGAGGACTGGCGAATACTCCAGCTCATAAATCAAGTTCCTACAATGCGCAGAGCCCTCTGCTTGGTGGGGGAAGCATGTCACAGTGGAAGGTGAGCCAGGCACAGGAGGCCAGGAACTCTCTAAGCCATAATTGTGCAATAGTTGCCTATCTGTGGCTAACAGGAGCCTCCTGGTCACCAAACTTAAACTAACACTCCCAAACCAATCAGCCATTGTAGAGCACAGAAAATCTCAAATTCCCCATTTCGTGTCTCCAGCTTTGTAATTCCCTCATATGGGGGAAAGAGAGAAGGGGATGTTTGTGAAGTTCTAGGTACAGACATGTTTGGTGGGATGAAGCTTAGAACTGGGCACCTCTGGGGGGCCTTGTACCATCACAGACTGTCCTGAGACACCCAGATGTGGAATCCAACAGCCAGAAACTCTACCCCGATGGTGTAGTCACCATGGAACATTCAGGAAGCTACAATAATAAGACTTGTCTTCTAATGGTTCCTATTTACCTTTATTTTAATCAAAAGCAAGTCATTAAAAAAATTTCTCTTCAGAAGACTTCTAATAACCAGATTTCCATTATACTTAACCATACAATGAGAGTTCACTTTTTCTTTAATGAACAATTACATAATGTTGATTATATATGTATATATGTGTATATGTGTGTGTGTATATATATTACATATATAACATATATAATTTATATATATACAAATATATATAATCTGGTTATAGCTCAGAACAGGATGTGATGGACCCACCACCTGGGGACTCCTCCCTTCAGAAGGAACTTTCCAGGGCTGCTCTATGGGATCTGGTTCTAAAAGTTAAACAAGACAAGAAGGTTTTTGACTAAATCTTACCCAAAGAACAGGGGCCCAGGGACATAAAGGAGCCACATCAAACATATACACATGTGAGTGTATATGTATCATAAATGGAACTGATATAACTCTTTATGATTCACAAAATTTCATTTGATTTTACTTCATTTAATTGACACAAGTCTGGGAAGTTATGGTATTATTAACCCTAATTTACAGAGGAGGAAAGAGAGGCAGGCAGAACCTCCCTGACTTGGGGTGGGGAGGCCGTACAGCTTCTAAGTCTGAGGCCAGGTCTGAGGTCAGGCCGTCCTGACTCCAGGCCCCAGCTCTGTGCCCTGTGGCGCCCCTAGGCCTGTTGAGGCCTGAGAACAAGTTGATTGTCACTGAAAATCATGCAGTTCTGTTCTATTCTAGCACATTTTCATTTATTCATTAATTCATTCCTTTGCACTGACCCTAAGGCCATCTTTCTATCCCTTGTGGGCTCTGCCTCTTTCTCACATTGAAAGTGCTGGCTCCTCGTGATTGTAACAGACAGTGATAAAGCTCCTGGTTCTTAGCAGCCTGCATCCCTCTCTGCCCCATCGCTGGGGCATAGCAGGACAGGGAGGCCCTCTGTGTTTCTTTTCATGGGTCACTGTGATGAAAGGATCCATTGCTTAGCAGCTGGTCTGTGGGGAATGGTTGTCAGCATGCTTGGCTGGGCTGGACCTTGGACAGCAGGCCTCATATGTCACCAGGCTGAAGGCCTTTCCTCCTTGGTGGAGCCAGGGGTCAACTCTGCCTATGCTGCACTGGGAGCCAGGGCACCTTCATGGCCCAGGAGACACGAGGAGAGGCGTGTACAGAGGTGGAAATCTGTGAACCACTATCAATCATTGAACTCTTGGCTATGAAAACACATGGAATGTGGGGAAATGTCTCAGATCTGTTACTATTTCATGTGGATTGTTAACAAATGATTGCAAAGAGCTCAGAGGTCAGGAAAGAAGTGACTTTGTTCTGAGTTCTCTTCCAGGATGGTCAGAAATGCTACCACTCCCCTCACTTCTCCTTCCTTCTTTCCCTCCCATCTTTCTTTCCCATGAAACGCATGTTCAGAGTCAAGCCGGCAAATACAGGTAGTTTCAGTCACTCCATATCCCTCACTGGTTCTGCTGATTTCACCCTATATTCGATGATCTCGTGGATTTCTTTCTATCCTCCCTTATAGGATTCATATTTGCTCATCCCTTAGCACCACAATATCCTGTTATATCCACATGCCATCATTTATCTAGACATTCTACAGGCATCGGAATGAAAATGTTTTTGTGTTTTCATTTAGAGCAGCTTCAAACACTTTCAGACACTTTGGTTTGGGGTTTTTATGTTTTCAGGATGGAGTCCTTGAAATGGAATACATATGACACCATGTGAGAAGCACTCACTCTGGAGTGTGAGGGCATGGCTTCACTAGTAGCTTTGTAACTTGCAGCCTGGTGACCCCAGCTGAGTCACCAACCCCTTGGGTACCAGTTTCCCCATCTGTGAAATGAGGGTCTCTGGACTCCCTGGAAGCTCTAGCTCTCTGAGGCTGTGAATCACTGGGTCGAAAGGTATCATCACTTAATAACTGCCTGTTGACAGACAGAATGTAACACCCCCCCCTCAGCAATCCAACTTTAGATTCCTTTTTGGGGGATAAAAAGGATAAAAGCATGGAAGGGGAGGAAGACAACACAGTCAGAACTCCTACACCAAAAGCTTCCAAGAAAAATGTAAACTGGTTACAAGCCATAGAAGAGCTTAAGAAGGATTTTGAAAACCAAATAAGAGAAGTGGAGGAAAAATTGGGGAGAGAAATGAG
>CM053593.1:1736263-1801974 GCA_028646575.1 Pseudocheirus occidentalis | reverse complement strand
AAAGGCCACCCAGAAGGCCGATATTCCTTCTGGGTCCTAGGGCCAGCTGAACTGCTGGACGACTGAAGAAGCATGATCAAGATAAGACTTTGTTCATGGCCTGGCTAATCCTTGAGTTCCAGGCAAGAGAAGTGGTGAAGGGTTTGAGATGTGCTGGACCCTGTGAACTTCAGTGTGTGCCAGGGACTGCCCTGAGGACAGGACAAGGACCTGGGAGCTGTCTGCTTCTGAATCCAGGTGACTGTTTGGTGGAATCAGGAGGGAGCTGGGACCATGGAAGGGGATCCAGGGAATCATAGAGACCATCCAGAGTCAAGATGAAGAGAAGGCCTCCCGCCTCCCCTTGGATGAAACTGAGGTTTGCTGAACACTAAGGGGTGGAGCGTTTGTGTGGTTTTCTAATGACTATACTAGTGATTAATGACAGTTAATAATTGGGAATCTAGATTAATGACTAAGTTAATGGTTGCCCCATGAGTGGAAGATTGATATATTGTGAATTGATTAAGTGAGGAGGGTTTCCCCCTTAGGAAAACCAGATGATTATTCTTTTGTTCCTGGTTCTAAATATTGTGGCCACTCTCACAGAGTTGTTGCCTTGTTTTGCAAGATTAGGTCCTCTTGGGGGCCTAATCCCTTTTTTGTGTTGTAAACCCCTTGGGCAGGCTAGAAAACAGGAACAGGACAGACACTGGTGAAGTGACCCTCACAAGGACTTTGAGGTTTGTGAGGCACTTGACAAACACAGTGGCCCTGGAGGTGGGCGCTCTAACACATCCATAGCACAGATGAGGGAACTGAGGCAGTTGAGCGCCTTGCTGGGGTCACCCATCTAGTAAAGTACCCGAGGCAAGCCTTGAACAGGGTTCTTGCAGGCTCTAGCCACTTCACCCCCTGCATGTGTCTCTCAGGTAAGGACCTGCCGGTCATTGCAGTGTCCTGTCTTTGCTACCGCTCGGTGCCTTGGCATCTTCACTGGCAACTAGAACCTAACAAGCCAAAGGATATTGGGACATTATTTGAAAGGAGCTCAGAGCAGGCGGCTTGGCCCAAGAGCTGGGCTGAGAGGCAGAAAGAGCGCGGGTCCAATCCCCTCTCACACACCTAGCCAGGTGACGCAGGCCAGTGCTCTTGGGCTGTCAGGGGCTGGCCAGGGGCTGCTCCACTGGGAGGGGGGGGAGGCAGCATCCTCCATGCAGTTCCCTAGGATGAGGAAATCTCAGGGCGAGGCGGAAACAGAAAAGGGGAGAATGAGAACTCTACTGTGCG
Organism: Pseudocheirus occidentalis; assembly: GCA_028646575.1. Classification (NCBI taxonomy): domain Eukaryota; kingdom Metazoa; phylum Chordata; class Mammalia; order Diprotodontia; family Pseudocheiridae; genus Pseudocheirus; species Pseudocheirus occidentalis. Next base: position 1,800,705 of record CM053593.1, on the reverse strand, counting down.
GCTTAGGGTCCTCCTGCTCGAGGTGAGGGTGTGTCCCTGCCTGATGCCTCTGTGGGATTCAGAGTGGCCTTTTTTCTTCAGGGCTGGCCATTGACCCGTCCATCATGAGGTGCCTCTTCTGACAAGTAGCTAGTCCTGAAGGCAGCTGCGTTGTGTGGTAGTTGGAGCATTGGAGTCAAGAAGATCCGAGTTCAGATCCCTCCTTGGACACCAGTTGTATAACCCTGGCCAAGTCACTTACCCTCGTTCTGCCTCAGTTTCCCCATCTGTAAAATGGTGATACATCACCCCCTCCCAGGGTTGTTCTGAGCATCCAGTCCTTGGCAAAGCTTAGCCAGGGCCCTCGAGGCCACAAGGGTCCTAGGTCCTTCACTACAGCCCTTTGACTGAGTCCAAGTATGACAGAACAAACCCTTCTGTTACAGGGATTTGTCCTGTGAAGTTTGGAGTCAGTCAAGAGGCCGCCCTTGAAGCCCTAGAGGGCCCCTATGTGTCCTCGAGGCTGCAGATTAGAGGAGTCTGCATTCTTGATCAGGTGTCCCGCTGTCAACTCTGTGCACCATCACATACCAGGGCTGTCCACAGGATTCTCCTGGCGAAGAATCTGGAGGGGTTTGCCTTTTCCTTCTCCAGTGGTTTAGGGCAAACAGAGGTCAAGTGACTTGCCCAGGGTCACACAGCTAGTGAGTGTCTGAGGTTAAATTTGAACTCAGGTATGGCGCTCTGTGCCCTGTGGCACCCACTCTGCCTCAGCATCCCAGAGAGGTGGCCATCACTGCTGTACCTGGGGTGTATGAGGCTTGGTTATCTCGACTGTTCCTTCGCTTCGGACGCTGGGCTTTCTTGTAGGCAGCCAGGACGGCATGTAGGACGCTGGGTTCCTAAAAGCTGATGGAGCCCCTTTCCCTTCTGAGCCCCTGGCATGTGTAGAGGGCAGGGGTTCTTTGGGGGGGGTGGACACTCCCTGAGAGCTGCCTTTGTGCGTATGAGGAATGACAGAGGTGACAGCGATGATAGAGTCTTCTCGTGTAGAAGCCGGAGATGCTGTCTCAGAACCACAGAGCTCCGGGTTCAGATCCTTCTTTGTGGCCTGTGGGCTGTGTGGCCCTGGGCAAGTCCTCTGTCCTCTGGTAGGGCTCTAGGCTCTGTACTGGCTGTGACAGCACCCCCACCTGCCATCCTCTGTCTAGGTCAGTGATGTCCCAGGTCTGGGAAGTCCCTCGCTCTAAAAAGAATTCACACTTTTATGAACTGCCAGACTGCCACAGAACCTCTTTACTGAAGCGTGGATAATGTTGCTATAAATAAGGAGGCTGAAGAAGCTTTGACTTGCCCAGAGTCAACAGTAAGGGGCCGTCAGAGGCGGGGGGGTTGCTGGACCCGAGATCCAGGGCCGGAGGAGCCTGAAAGGACACTGGATTGTAAGGCAGCTGTTACAGGCCGTTGAGTCAAGCCGTGTTTATTTGATAGATGGAGAAACTGGGGCACAGAGTGGTTGATTCCAGGGCTCTCAAAGCAGCGTGATGCCCTGGAGTTGCCTGCTGGGCCAGTCCTGCCTGGGAAGTCAGAAGCTTGCTGGGAAGGCTACCCTCTGTCACCCCCTACCCGGGCCTGGCATTTTTTGGAGATCACACCTCCTGCTTCTCCGGTCCCTGGCTTTGTGGAGACTGATCATGACTGGGGGTGGCATGGTGCTGTGAGGCTCCCCAAGGTCCTTGATAGGTCATCTGCTTTGGGTCTCCCAGCCAGCCTGCCCAGAATTGCCATTATACAGATGAGGTCGCCGAGGCAGGCTCATACTGCCATAGGCAGCCAGGGCACGTCTGAATCCAGGGTGTCTGGGCTCAGACTCCAGGACCCTTGTCCCTGCAGACGCTACAGACAGGAATTAAAAGGGATGTCAAGAAATGGCTGTGCATAGGGCCCAGGACCCAGGGACGTCTCACACTCTGGCCAGTGCATGAATGAATGGATGAGGGAATGAAGGAAGGAGGGGATGAGTGGAGCAGCCTGATCTTCAGCAGAAGAGCAGCGCAGACACACAGGGCTTCACAGAAACCCAGGGTGCAGCCTTTGTGGGAAAGTAGAATCTGGATGAATGGGAGAGAAGTCTTACCCACTGGGAGAACAGTAGCTCTTGGCTTGTGTGACTGTGGCAGGGGTTGGGGGATGCCCCTGCTCAGCTCTGAGGCTTGGGAGTATGTGGCAAGAGTGCTGGGCTGCCAGGGGCGGGTGGCTGGTGGCTGAAGCAGATGAGGCCAATGGTCAGTGAGCCCGGTGGTCAGCAAGCCCTGTGGTCAGGGAGCCTGGCGGTCAGCGAGCCCTGTGGTTAGGGAGCCTGGCGGTCAAGGAGCCCAGTGGTCAGGGAGCCTAGCAGTCAGGGAGCCTGACACTCAGGGAGCCCAGTGGTCAAGGAGCCTGGTGGTCAGGGAGCCCTGTTCTTGAAACCTGACTTGGACACACGGCCAGGCGGTGGATCCATGGAGCAACTGCTCTCTTCTCTAGAAGAGCTTCAGAAGGTGTCAGTGGTGAGTGGGCCGCTATCAGCATGGGCAGAGGTCGTGCTCTCCCTGACCAAAGGCCCGATCCATACGGCCTGTGCTGGGGGTAAAGAACACTGGCGGGCTCCCTGTGAGAGGACTTGAATTCAGATCCTGCCTCTGACAGGCCGTACCCATGTCACCTTGGGTGATGTCACTTATCTTCCCTGGGCCTTGGTTTTTTCATCAACAGGTGCTAACATGGGGTGAGGTGGGCAGGCTGTGCCCTTCGGCCCTCTTCCCTGGATGCCGTCCCAAGTGTAGACACAGCTTCCACATCATCTGCACTTAGCCTTGGGAAGCCTTGGGAATCCCTTCTTGTGCTGAGCAGCCCCGGGAGGACAGTGGTTCCTGCATCAGCTGCTCAGTCAGTGTCTGTTGAAGGAAGGAATGACCAGTCTGGTACTGCTGCCTGAAGACTCTCCTGAGGGCAGGGACGGCTGTATCTGTGCTCTTTGCCCGGCACACAGAAGGCACTAAGTAAACGTTTGCTGGTCGGTTCCTGACAGCTCACAGTTACAGGAGAGGACCTGGCAGGGTCAGGATTTGAATCTGACTCCTTCGTCTCTGGGTCCATCACTTCTGCTAAGCCTCGCACATGCCAGAGAACCTTTAAAAGAACTTCTCTTTTTCCTCCCTCCCTTCCTAGCCTGTTTCTCCTCTCACCTCCAGCTTCTCTTCTGGGAGTTCGGCTTTGGGTAACTTCTCAGCAGGAGAGCCTAGAAGCCCGGCACCCCAAGTGCCTGCATTTTCTGTCTCCAGCACCGTGATTCCGAGCAGTAGCAAAAGACACTTTTCCCAAACTCCTCAGGAAGTGGCAGCCTCCCATTCTGGAGGGACTCCAAGCTTGCCTTGCTGGAGAGGCCGGGGCCCAGATGGAGCTGGGGAGCCGGTAACCTAGGCAACATTTACCTATTTGGATGAAAAAGCAGAACCGTTTGAGCTCTTGTCAGGGCCTGATGCAGGATTATAGCAAGTTAGAGGGAGGGGAAGGAGCCGTTCCCTCCATAACTAGTTGGACGCAGGTGCTAATTTCTGGAGGCTGGCAGCTCACTTGCTGCTTTCTGGGGAGGCGGGCTGCAGGGGCTGGGAGGCAGAGTGGGGCCCGGAGCCCTCGCCATCACTCTCGGCAAGAATGCTGCCTGGGAACTTGGAAAGCCTCACGAGAAACAGAGAGCAAAACAGAACAACCCCCAGAAAGTGGGGCCGGTGCCCAGTGGGTACATCTCCTCTCTTCCAAGTGATGGTTGCATTTATTCCAACCCTGAAGGAGAAGGGGACACCCTCCTCTGCTGCTTCTCCCTCAGGAATATTAATGTGGGGTGAGGCCTGAGCCCCTCCTTGGCTTTGCTAGTGAAGCCCACTTCATGAGAGGGCAAAGGGCCAGGAGGTGCAGTCTGATCGCCCTGGTGAGGCTGGCATCAGCACCTGAGGAGAGATCTGGGGAATGCATTCCCTTACAGCCCTCAGTAGGGCTCCTGCGACCTTCTGTTTGTCTGATGAGGGGATCCCTCCTCCTTTCCTCCTCCTCCTCTCCCCCTCCCCTCTTTCCTTTCCTTCTCTCCCCCTCCCCTTCCTTCCCCCCTTCCCCTCCTCTTACTTCCTCCCTTTCTCTTTCTCTCTTACTTGTTCATTCCTGAAAGACAGCCTCATGTTACGCCTCACAGAATCATCAAACGTTAGAGCTGGGATGGCACTGTCCACCTGGTTGGTTTTACAGCTGGAGTTTGGGGGCCCCGAGTGGGGTGGCCAAGGTCACGCGCCAGAGGCGGGACTCCTGGGTCTCCTGGATACCGCTTCGCTGCGCTCCGTGACAGACGCTGCACTGCCTTAGCACTTTGCTGCCTGATTTTAACAACAGTTTTTTCCGCCTCCTCTGATAACATTGAAGTTTAAAAGCATTTCATTATGAGTGTGATGATATAATATGGCATTAGGACATGACAAAGCAAGTTTTATTGGCCATTAATACTTGCCTTGGGTGAATTGTGAAGCCTTTGACCACTGGAGGCATTTATTAATAGACCAATAAAATACGTCCTGCATTGCTGGTGCTATTATAATCTGGCTATTACATTCCTTAAAATTATTGGATAAATACTGTTTTAAATGACTTTTTTCTGTGGGGAGATTCAATTTCTCTTATGAGAAACAGTTCTTTGTGGAGCAGAGAGAATAGAATTGAGGTTGGAGTGAGACGAGAGCTTTCAGAGCCCCTTCTTCTCTGGGTAAGATGATTTATGTGTAAGATTTCTCCGAGGTCTTTTCTCCAAAGAGCTGAGGAGACGAAACGAGAACATTTCCCCTATGACCCCTTACTGTTTTCTCTAGACCCCCAGAGAGGTTTGCATCTGGAAGGAGCCTGAGAGGCCATCACATGTAGGTGAGACTGGGGCTCGTGAACATGGCCAGGGTCATACAGCGAGTGGCAGAGACCAGTCCTTTGGTCCCAAATCCACGATTCTGTCCAATGTCCCATGCTGCCTCCCTGGAAGTGTGTAGGGATGCCTGGGCAGAGGAAGACCATCAGATCTCAGGATTGGAGGCATCTCTTATTGGGTATGTATGCAGGAAGGAACGAATTGTGTGCATATAGCTGATTGGGTAGGGCTGACCGTCCAGTGTGAGCATGGGACTCAGAGCTGAGGGGTGTGGTGCTCTAGGGATGCGAGTGACAACTAGTGTTTAGGTGGGGTCCTGAGGAACTCAGAGAACTCCCATGTCCTCTCACTATAATGCATGACCCTCCACAGAGCCCAGTCTCGACCAGACTTTGCCCTAAGAAATCCGATGAGGTGTCACCGCGAGAGCTGTGCCTGGAAGTCCACCTTTGCCTGAAGATAGTGTCAGGCGTCAACCACCCTCTAATGCATCCCATGCCACCAGTTGTTAGGAACAAATGAAAGAAAGTGTGCCAGACACTGTGTCCAGAATGGTGGGTTAGCGTCTGAAGGAGGGTTCAGATCCAGTCACATCGTCTGGACTCCCAGGCCAGCACACTATCCACCAGCTGCCTGGTGTTCGTGAACTGGAATGAGCAGCCAGGAGAGGGAACCAAGAGTCCTCTGAAGACGAGTGTTGCCTTGGCATTTAGGGGTGATCTGATGGGGTTGCTCTTGCCCCCTCTGCTGATGGAACCCTGAGCCCTTGGGCACTGGGGTCCATTGTGTTTCAGGGCCAGGGAGACCAAGGCTTGTCTAAACTGAGCTCTGATCAGAGGTGGACCTGCTGCAGAGAGCCCGGTCCTGGGCAGCCAGAGAGGGTCATTGTTTGGAACAAGACTGGGCTTTCTGTGGCTGGTGCACAGATGGCAGTGCTGGTGCCTGGCACTCTTTGGCTGTTTCCATCTCAGCAGCTTCTGGACACTGCCAGTTTGCAGAATCTCGGCCTTAGGAGAAGCTGAGGGGTGCCAGGCACCACTCCTGAGGGTGAGGGAGGCCAGCCTTCTATCCTCTGCATTTCTGGTCACACTGGCCTATTGGCCAAGTGCTGGACTTCCAGCCTCTGCCTTTGTGCCCGTCTGTGCCCTTCGGGTCTCACTCATGGATGCCCTCTCTGCCGTCCTCTGCCCTTGGAATTCCCAATGCAGTGGCTGTGCCCTGCCCAGGCTGGCCCCGCTGGCTCTGGAACAGGCAGCCTGGCAGGAAGGGCAGGATGGCTATCGTGCCTGCATGTCCTGAGCACAGTAGGCCCTTGTGAAGGTGGACTTTAATTGAGTTTCTTCTTGTGGAGCTGTTTGACTTTTAATCCTCTGTCCTGGTGGCAAGGATTTTAGGAAGGGGAGTGCTCGAAAGGCCTATGCAATCCTACCCTGTAGGGGCTGCTGATCTAGTCTGTGCTCAAGGTCAGCCCCCCAGCTGAAGGTTGAGGGCTGTCAGCTGGAGGGGCGTCCAGACACTCCTCCTGGGGGGTTCTTAACCAGGAGTTGGAACTTGGCTCTTTTAAGTTCTGATCACAATTTCACTGTGATTGGCTTCTTGTCTAATGCTGTGTAATTAATCTTTTGCCTTTAAAAACATGATCCTGAGAGGGGCAGGGGTCACCAGCCTAGCGGCCAAAGGGTCGAAGGAGCAGGGGGACCCTGGATGGGTGAATCACTTCATTTCAAACACTCAATATCTTAGTTTCCCCAATTATATGCTAAAATCATTTAAAAACATTTTTAGGAGTTCTGAGTTCTAATTCAGTCGCTCCCTCCCTGAGATACTGAGCAGCTGGGCACCCTTTACATAGACTGATCACTTCCTTTCACAGATGGGGACGTCGAGGCCCCAAAAGAGGGGAGAGAGCTCCTTGGGATTGTCTGTGCAGGTGTGGCTGCTTTCAGAAGAGGGGGCCTGTTGCACAGGCCGCCTGGACTTGGGGGGGCTCCCTGTCCAAGCAGGAATGAGGGTGCTGGTAGAGTCTGAGCCTGAGCGGCTCAGTGCCTCCCTACAGGAGGGGGGGCGCTGCACCTGGGCCCTTGGCTGTGCTAGGGAGGCCTTCAGCCCCCTTCTTTCCCCTCCTAACAGGAATGGCTTCACTCAGAGTTAAGACACCCTTGGAGGTGGGTGCCGTGTGTTCCCATCTTACAGATCGGGAGACTGAGGCAGCCGTGGTCAGTGACCCATGCAGACCCCGGATCTAGTGGGCAGCTGCTGCTCCTGATTCCCCTCTCCACCCTCACATCCCCACCAGCCTTCAGGGTCTGGCCATTTGCATTTCTCTTACTTGCTTTTTAAGCTGGGTTTGGGCCTGTTTCCTTCCTAGATTGGAAGTTCCCTGAGGGGAAGCCGCTTTCAGCTTTGGTTTGGTGTGCTCAGCCCCTAATAAATCACTTACAAAATTGAATCGAGTGCTCCTATCGAGAAGCCCTCTCTCCTTTCTTTGGCCTTTGGAGCCCTTGCTGTTGGGTCATTGTTGCCAAGCCCCGTTCTCTGTGACCCTGCAGGAGGGGGGGGGGTCTTGGCAGAGATACTGGGGGAGGATTTGGCATTTCCTTCAACATCTCATTTTATGGATGAAGAAACTGAGGTAAACAGAGCGAAGTGACTTGCCCAGGGTCACGCAGCTAGGAAGGGTCAGAGGCTGGATTTGAACTCAGGAAGATGAGTCTTCCTGACTCCAGGCCTGCGCTCTGTGCCCTGTGGAGCCTCCTAGTTAATTAGTAATTAAAGCCCCTCCCTCCTAGGCAGCGATCCCTGGGGGCAGAGCCACACATTGCATGATCCCTGTAGTGGTAAGTCCCGTCCATGCACAGTGTGATAAAGACCTGGTCAGGGTGACCCTCTGGCCTGATAACGTTACTAAGAGTTCACGTCTACGCGGTGTGCTGGGTGTGTAAAACGCCTCCCTGTTAGTATTATCTCCTGGCTCCTCTTCGTCCTCATTTCCTAGATGGAACTAGAGGCCCAGACGGGTCCAGTGCCTTGCCCAGGGTCACAAAGCTAGGAAGCGGCTCAGGTGAAATTCGCACCCAGGTCTTACCTTGAAATCTGGCCTCTTCTTCCTGGGTCACTTATGCACCTCAGTTTTGTTTGCCGAAAGACAAAAATTCAGCCCGATAAGCCTTTATCAAGGGCTTGCCACGGGCACAGGCCTATACAAAGGCCATGATGCCTTTCCCCCGAGGAGTTTATATGCTGTTGGGTAGGAAAAGGAAGGGATGACCTCATCTGGCCAAGTCTGAGTCCAGCCCTGGCACTGACCGTGGGGTGCGTCAGGCCTGGGATTCAGAGGACCTTCCTTAGGGTCCCCAACCCCCCAATATCTGCCTTGCTGCCTGGCACAGAGTAGGTTCATAGTAAAGGCTTTGAGTGTGGATGTGTAAAATGAAGGAGTGGGCTGGACTCCTGAGGCCCCGCCACCTCAGAGCCCACATGGAAAAGGGTGTAGATGGCGTGAGAGGGGACAGCGAGGACGAGTTAGGGAAGGCTTCCTGGAGGAGACAGCTTGGGAGCTACAGTCGGAGGGAGCAAAGGAAGCCTCAAAGCAGATGTCAGGAGGGAGGCCAGCTTGGGCCAAGGCCTGGAGGGGGGTGAGCATCAGTGGCTGTTTCGGTAGGAATTGTCTTCAGTCAGGGGTGTCAGCACAGGATGCCTGCGGCCCCTGATTGGTTTAGAAAACTGCTCTGTCACATTCTCTGGGCTGTGTTGGACTTAGTCTGCTCTGTTAAGCTTGGTTCTGGCCACCTTGTGGCTTTACCGGTAGCTCCTCCTCCCCGTCCCAGATCTCCTGGGTCTTACACGCTGCTTGTTTGTGTGGCCTGTTGCTTAGTAGGCTCACTGATGCCCAGTGGGTCCTCAGTGATTGTGTTCTCTGGATGCCTGTCTGCTTAGCTGTGTGTCTGTCTTGCCCATCTGTTTTTCTGTCTCTCTCTCCTTCTCTGTCTCTTTCTCTCTCTGTCTGTCTCTCTCTCCTTCTCTCCCTTCCCCCCTCTCTCTGTCTCTCCCCTCTCCCTCTCTCCTCTCCCTTTCCCTCCATCTCTCTCTCTGTCTCTGTCTCCGTCTTTCTCCTTCTCTCCCTTTCCCTCTCTCTCTCTCTCTCTCTCTCTCTCTCTCTCTCTCTCTCTCTCTCTCTCCTTACCTACCTACCAACTAGTTTCTCTAATGGAGGTTGTTTCACTCAAAAGTTTTCTTGAAGGTTTTCCATCATTTAGGGGATGGTGAGAGGTTCTGAAACCACAAGTTTGAAGAGAAAGTGTTTGCACTGACTCCTGGTTGCTGCTGCCGGGAAGCCTGCTGACTTTGGCATTAATGTCTCCAGAGATGGTCCTTAAACCAGGCTTCCTCCAAGCATCCTGGCAATCCTTGGGCCACCACAAAAGGTGTGAGGACCTGGCTCTGGGCTGGGAAGCTTCTGACAATTACTACCACTGGCAATTTTCTTCCTTCCTTCCTTCCTTTCTTTTGTGAAGCCGCTGGGGACAGAGTGGCTTCCTGGGCTCCGTGGGATGGCATTGAATGGCTCGGTCAGGCAGCTCACAGGCTGCCCTTTGTTTTCAGACGTGGCCTGAGACAACAAAGGACCCCCACTGCTCTGGGCTTGTTACTGCCAGGTGTCACCTGCCAACTGGCTCAAGGTGCCCTCCCCAAGCTCCATTAGCAATGAGCCATAGAGGGAGGGGAGGAGGAAGCGAGTAATTCAGGCCTCGCCTCAGGGTTCTGCTGGAGAATCTGCAGTGAGTTATAGCTCATCATGGTCTGAACAGCATAGGAGGTTCTGAGTTTGAATCTTGCCTTTCCACGTTATCTGCATGTGCCATAGGAGCAGTGGCTTCCTCTCTTGGGGCCCAGGCTTTCTCATTTGTAAAATGAAGGTGGCCTTGAAGGTTTCATCACCTCCACCCTTGTGGACAGACCCTGGTGTCTTGTCCTGGTGTCCCTGGACAAGTCACCTTACATGTCAGGCCAGCCCTTTGTCTGTAGGTAGGGCCCTCAGCCTTACTCAGTGAGAGTTAGCTTGACCCATTCCCTTTTGCCTTTCTGTTCTTCCCCTCCACTGTAACAATTATCTCTTGCCTCTTCTATATGAAATGATTAATCCCATTCTGTCTCTCCCTATCTCCTCTCATTCTATTTCTCTCCCACCTCAGAATTTCACCTTTTAAAATATTATCCCTTCCTATTAAATTGATTCTGTGCCCTCTGTCTATGTACACACATATACACACTCACATATGTATTCATATCCTCCTCTACAGACATATGTGTAAGTATACATATATATACATTTGTAATCCCTTCACCAATCCTCATGCTGAGAAAAGTTTCATAAGTTACTGTTATTGTTTTTCCATGTTGGCATGTAAATAGTTCAACTTTGTTAAGTTCCTTATGAATTATTTTTCCTGTTTACCTTCCCATATTTCTCTTGCTTCTTGTATTTGAATATCAAATTTTTGATTCAGTTCTATCTTTTTCTTCAGGAATGCTTTTAAGTCCTCCACCTCACTGAATGACCATGTTTTCCCCTGGAACGTTATACTCAGTTTTGCTGGGTAGGTGATTCTCGGTTTTAATCCCAGCTCTCTTGATCTCCAGAATATCATATTACAGGCCCTTTGATCCCTTAATGTAGAAGCTGATAGATCCTGTGTTATCCTGATTGTGTTTCCAATTGTTTCAGATTAGATTCAAATTGCTTCCTCTTGGCAGCCTGTAATATTTTCTCCTTGATCTGGGGACTCCAGAATCTGGCTATAACATTCCTAGGAGTTTTCTTTTAGGGATCTTTTTCAAGAGGTGATAGGTGAATTCTTTCAAGTTCTATTTTGCTCTCTGGTTCTAAAATTTTCCTTGAGAATTTCTTGAAGGATGCTTTCTAAGTTCTTTTGTTGGTCATGGCCTTCAGGTAGTCCAATAATTTTTAGATTGTTTCTCCTGGATCTATTTTCCAGTTCAGTGGTTTTTTTTCAAGGAGATATTTCACACTGCTTTCTATTTTTTTCATTTGTTTGAATCTGTTTAATAGTATCTTGGTTTCTCATAAAGTCATTTGCTTCCATTTGCTCCATTCTAATTCTGAAGATATTATTCTCTTCAGTGAGCTTTTGAGATGCTGTTTCCATCTGGCAAATTCGACTTTTTAAGGCATTCTTCTCCTCATTGCCTTTCTGGACCTCTTTTGCCATTTGAATTAGTCTATTTTTAAGGTGTTATTTTCTTCAGTTAGGCTGCTGACTCTCTTTTCATGATTTTCTTGCATTTCTTTTCCCAGTTTTTCCTCTACTTCTCTTACTTGATTTTCAAAAATTAAACTCCTCCATGGCATGTAACCAGTTCCCACTTTTCTTGGAGGCTTTTGATGCAGGAGATCTGACTGTGTTGTCTTCCTCCAATTCCATGCTTTGATCCTTTTTGTCCCCCAAAAAGGAATCTAAAGTTGGATTGCTGTGCTTGCTTTGCTTCCTTTGCCAGCTCATGTTGTCAGCCAGTCACTTGACTTTTGGTCTCTATAGAACTCTGCTTTCATATGGGAGAGCTTTGTCCCAAATTGCTCGGGTTTTGCAGCTGCTGGAGCTATTGGAGGGTGCCATCTCCACAGGCTCCACCAGCTTTGGCTCACTGGTCACTTATCCCAGGACCACCACCAAAGATCGCAATCCCTATCCAGGCAGCTCAAGGCAAGAGCACTTAGCCTTTGAATGGTCGCTTGTCCCCCCTGCAATCTGCAGGCTGGTAGCTCTGAAGCAGCCACATGGAGGTGGCTGCAGGGCCTCAGCGCCTCTGCCACTTATCTCCCTGAGGGCATGGACCAGACCGTGCTTTCAGTCCCCCTGATCCCAAGTTCTACCCTGACCTTTCACTTTGTCCCTGGCATTTATGGGTTGATAATTCTGGAAACTGCCATAGGTGCTGGTGATCTGCTCTCCTGAAGCTGTCAGGCCACCCTGGGGCTAAAACCGTGGGCTCACATAGGGCTGGGCTTGGCTCCCTGCATGCTGTGATGAGCCTTTCCTGTCTGCCTGCCACACTGCCTTCAGTGGGAGATTTGTTTCTCTCTGTCGCTTTGCAGGCTCTTTAGCTCTAAAATTTTTAGAGTCATATTTTATAGGTATTTGAGCAGGTTATGGGGGGAACTCAAAGGGTTTCCTGCTTCTCTGCCACCATGTTGGCTCCACCGCCATGACATGTATCCTTATAGATTTGACTCAATTCCCTGTATATTTTAGAAATGAGGCCTTTATCAGAGACGCTGGTTGTAAAAATTCTTTCCCTCTTAATCTTGGCTACATTGGCTTTGTTTGTACAGAAACTTTTCAATTTAATGTAATCAAGATTACCCATTTTGTATTTTATAATGTTCTCTAACTCTTGTTTGGTCATAAAATCTCCCCTACTCCATAAATCTGACAGGTAAACTATTCCTTGCTTCCTCAGATTATTTACAGCATCAGCCTTTATACCTAGATCATGCACCCATTTGGACTTAACTTTGGTGTACGGCGTTGGATGATGGTCTGTGCCCAGTTTCTGCCATACAATATTCCAGTTTTCCCAGCAGTTTTTGTCAAATAGCGAGTTCTTATCCCCCAAACTGGGGTCTTTGAGTTTATCGAACAGTATGTTACTACAATCATTGACTGCTGAGTCTCATGTACCCAATCTATTCCATTGATCCACAACTCTCTGCTTCAGCCAGTACCAGGCAGCTCTGATGACCGCTGCTGTGTAGTACAGATTAAAATCTGGTACAGCTAGGCCGCCTTCCCCAGCATTTCTTTACATTAATTCCCTTGATGTTCTGGACCTTTTGTTCTTTGAAATGAATTTGATTACTCTTTTTTCTAGCTCTGTAAAGTAATTTTTGGTAGATTGATTGGGACGGCACTAAATACGTAATTTAATTTAGGTAAAATTGTCATTTTTATTATCTTAGTCTGACCCAGCCACGAGCCATTGGTGTTTTTTCAATCAGTTCGATCTGACTTTATTTGAGAAGCATTTTCTAATTGTGTTCATAAAGGTACTGGGTTTGTTTTGGCAGGTCGATTCCCAAATATTTTCTGATGTCTGCAGTTACTTTAAATGGAGTTTCTCTTTCTATCTCTTGCTGTTAGATTTTGTTAGAAATAAATAGGAATGCTCAGGATTTATGAGGGTTTATTTTATTTCTGGCAACTTTGCCAAATTTATTTATTGTCTAAAGTACTTTTTTACTTGATTCTCTAGGATCCTCCAAGTATATCATCGTGTCATCTGCAGAGTGATAGCTTAGTCTCTTCTTTGCTTAATTTGATTCCTTCAGTTTCTTTTTCTTCTCTAATTGCTACTGCCAACATTTCTAGTACCAGATTGAATAAGAGGGGTGATAGTGGACATCCTTGTTTCACCTCTGATCTTATTGGAAGTTCTTCTTGCTTATCCCCATTACATATAATACTTGCTAATGACTTTAAATAGATGTTACCTATTATGTTAAGGAAGACTCCATTTATTCCTATTCTTTCTAGCGTTTTTAATAGGAATGGATGTTGTCTTTTTTCAAAAGCCTTTTATGCTTCTCTTGAGATAATGATATAGTTTCTGCTAGTTTTATTGTTGATATGATCAATTATACTGATGATTTTCCTAATATTGAACTATCCTCATATTCCTACCTGATCAAAGTGTATTATTCTTGTGATCAGTTACTATAATCTTTTTGCTAATATTTTATTTAAAATTTTTGCATCTATATTCATGAGAGAGATTGGTCTATAATTTTCTTTCTCCATTTTATCTCTTCCTGATTTAGGTATCAGTACTGTATTTGTGTAATAAAAAGAATTTGGGAGTACTCTACCCATTTTCCCAAATTGTTCATAGAGTATTGGGATTAATTATTCTTTAAATGTTTGATAGAATTCCCTGGTAAATCCATCTGGCCCTAGAGATTTTTTCCTAGGGAGTTCACTGATGGCTTGTTCAGTTTCTTTTTCTGAGATGGGGTTATTTAAATAACTTACTTCCTCTTAAGTTAATTTGGACAACTTAAATCTTTGTAAATATTCATCTATTTCACTAAGATTTTAAAATTTATGTGCATACAATTGGGCAAAATAATTCCTAATTATTGTTTTAATTTCCTCTTCAATGGAGGTAGATTCATCTTTTTCATTTTTGATGCTGGTAATTTGCTTTTCTTCTTTCTTTTTCTCATCGTATTGGTTAAAGGTCTGTCAAATTCATTTTTTTTTCATAAAACCAGCTCTTAGTTTTATTTATGGTTCAATAGTGTTTTTAATTTCAATTTTATTTATCTCTCCTTTGGTTTTCATTATTTCTAATTCAGTTTTTAATTGGGAATTTTCAATTGGTTATTTTTCTAGGTTTTTCTGTTGCATGTCCAGTTTTTTGACATCCATTTTCTCTAATTTTTTCATGTATGCATTCAGGGATATAAAACTTCTCATAAAAACTGCTTTTGCTGCATCCCACAAGTTGTGGTATGTTGTCTCATTATTGTCATTCTCTTGAATGAAGTTACTGATTATTGTTTGACCCACTCATTCTTTAGCATTAAATTGCTTAATTTCCAGTTAGTTGTTAGTCTATCCTTCCATGGCCCTTTGTTACGTATAATTTTTATTGCATCATGATCTGAGAAGGATGTTAATATTTCTGCCTTTCTGCACTGAATTGAGAGGTTTTTATGCCCTAGTACATGGTCTATTTTTGTGTATGTGCCATGTACTGCTGAGAAGAAGGTATATTCCTTTCTATCCCCATTCAGTTTTCTCCATAGGTCTATCATATCTACATCATATCTATTTAAAATTCTGTTCACCTTCTTAACTTCTTTCTGGTTTATTTTGAGGTTAGATTTATCAAGTTCAGAGAGGGGGAGATTGAGGTCCCCCACTAGTATAGTTTTGCTATCTATTTCTTCCTCTAACTCCTTTAATTTATCCTTTAGGAATCTGGATGCTATACTACTTGGTGAATATATATATATATATATATATATACATATATGCATATATATATGTATATATATTTTTTTTGAAGGGGAAGGCAGGGCAGTTTGGGTTAAGTGACTTGCCCAAGGTCACACAGCTGGTTTGTGTGTGTGTGTCAGGTGTCTGAGGCTGCATTTGAACTCAGGTCCTCCTGACTGCAGGGCCAGTGCTCTACTCACTGTCACCCAGCCGCTCCTGGTGTATAAATGTTCAATAATGATATTGCTTCATTTTTGATAATGACTTTTAGCAGTATATAGTTTCCTTCCTTATCTCCTAATTAGATCTGTTTTTGCTTTTGCTTTATCTGAGATAAGTATTGCTACCCCTGCTTTTGTTACTTTGGCTGAAACATATTCTACTCCAGCCTTTAGCCTGTGCATATCCCCCTGTTTGAGATGTGTTTCTTGTAGACAGCATATTGTAGGATTATGGTTTTTAATCCATGGGAGAGCTCATCCCATTCACATTCACAGTTATGATTACTATCTGTGACTTGCCCTCCACTCTATTCCTTTCCCTGTTTATACTTTTATTTTTCCCTTCTCCCTTTCTCTACTTAAGAGTTTTCCTTTTGACTGCCGCCTCCCTTGGTATTCCCTTCTTATCATCCCCCCTCCCTTTCCTAGCCTTCCCCCTTACTCCGTCTTCCCTCCCTTCTATCCACCCCACCTTTCCTTAGCTCTTCCCCACTCCTGTTGCCTGTAGGATATGATCAATTTTTATACTCAGTGTTGTATGTTATTCCTTCCTTGAGCCAAGATTGATGAGAACAGATCTCATGCCATGCTCCTCTCCCTCCCCTCTTTCCCTTTAATGTGATAAGTTTTATGTCTCTTCTCGATAGTGTCTTATACTTAACTGATTGTGTTATTCCCTCCTTGGACCAGGACCAATGAGGGTGAAGCTCTTATAATGGTCACCTCCCTCCCTTCTTTCCCTGTACTATAATGTTTTCATGTCTCTTTGTGGGGCATAATTTACCCTTTGATGCTTCATTTTTTCCTGTTCTTTCATTGTGGTTCCTTCGCAGCCTTTAATGAGGTTTTTTAAAGTCATCATTTTGTTTAGTTTGTACTCATCTCCTCTTTTTATCTATATCCCTTTTAGTTGTTGCTATAAGCTTACAATTCTCAATATTGTCAGGTATCTGCTTCCCATACAGGTATGTGAGCAGTTTGCTCTTATTAAATAGCAAGTTGTATGTGTGTGTGTGTGTGTGTGTGTGTGTGTATTTTCCCTGTTTACCTCCCTAGGTCTCTTTTGATTCTTGTAATTGAAGATTGAATTTTCCATTGAGCTCTGGCTTTTTCATCAGCAAGGTCTGGAAGTCCATTATATCATTGTATGACTGTCTACTTGCCTGGAAGATTATGCTCAGTTTTGCGGGATAGGTGATCCCTTGGTTCTAACCTGAGCTCTTTTGCCTTGTGACTTATCATATTCCAGTCCTTCTGATCTTTCAGTGTAGAAGCTGTCAGATTCTGTGCAATCCTCACTGTAGGTCCACAATATTTGAATTGTTTCTTTCTGGCTGCTTGCAGTATTTTCCTCTTTACCTGATAGTTCTGGAATTTGGCTATGACATTTTGCGGAGTTTTCAATTTGGGATCCCTTTCAGGGGGTGTTGGGTGGATTCTCTCAATTTCTATTTTACAACCTGGTTCTAGGATCTCAGGGCAGTTTGCCTTGATAAGCTCTTGGAAGATGTTGTCCAGGCTCTTTTTTTCATCATGATTTTCCGGTAGACCAATAATTCTCAGATTATCTCTCCTGGATTTGTTTTACAGGGCAGTTATTTTTCCCTTGTATTTTACCTCTTTTTCTAATTTTTCATTCTTGATGTTTTATTTGACTGATTCTTGCTGCTGCATAGAGTCATTAACTTCAGTTTGGTTGATTCTGATTTTTAGTCAACTATTTTCCTCAGTTTTTGAAACTGTTTCCATATGTTTTTCCATTTCGCACATTTTTCTTTTTAAGGAGCTGTTTTCTTTTATGTAATGTTTTTCTTTTTCTATGAATTATTTTATTTATTTTCTTATTTACATCATTCATTTTCACAAGATTTTGAGTTACAGATTTTCTCCCTGTCTTTCCCCTATCCACAGCCCCAAAACACCAATCCCGCTGTAAAGCCCCTCCCCCATGTAATGTTTTTCTAGGTTTGCAGTTTTGATTTTAAAATAATTATTCATTTTATTTTCTACCTCTCTAATTTGGTTTTCAAAGTTCTTCTTGAGCTCATCAAAAATGCTTTCTGTGCTTGAGAGCAGTTCATATTCCCTGTTGAGGCTTCAGCTGTGGGTGTGGAGTCAGTGCTGTCTCCTTCTGAATTTGGTTCCTCCTGCTGGCAATAATAGAATTCTAGAGTCTTTGCCTTCACATTCTTATTTTTACCCATTTTAAGGCAGGGCCTTAGCCATACCCTTCCTTTAGGACTCTCAAGCCTTTACTGTTTAAAATTTTGTTTTGGGGCAATGATTTCTGTGTTTTCAGCATCACAGAGGGGATTGGAGCATCCAGGGTTCACTCTGCCATCCTGGTCCCTGGAAGTTCAGATAGGTGCTTTTTAAATTTCCAGTAGCTGTTGCCGCTGCCGCAGGCCCTGTGTTTGTCTCTTACCCAGCTCTGTCAGATCCCAGCCCTGTGGTGATAGGCCTGGGAATGGCCCTTGTGGTTGGTGGATCATTTTGCCATTGACCTGGTCTCTACCATGTGCTGTCCCAGTTCTCTGGCTGTGTGTGTTGCTGGGGATGCTCTTTAAAGCCAGCATGAGGTGTTTCCCGGGTCCTGGGGACCCAGAAGGCACCTGCACGTTCTGGAGCTTGGAACTGGGGTCCCAGTTGAGGGGTCTTCTCTCATGTAGTGCAGTGGAGAGGGGGTGAGAGTTTATAGTTGTGAGATGCAGAGGAGGTGATGAAGTCACAAGGGCTGAAATGAGGTGGGGAGAGCCGGCGTTGGCACTGAGAAGGCACGGAGCCAGAGATCTGGTCACTGATATGCTATGGGGACTGAGATTTCCCTGAGCCTGGGAGCCCGGGGGTCCTGGAACCAGAGGCGTTTAGGAGGGCCGGCTGTGGGGACAGAGAGGGAGGATCCCTAGGGGACAGTATCCTGCATCCTTTGTCGGGCTGGTAGGGCCTGAGTCCCCGGGGTCCAGCAGTGCCTCTGGAAGCTGCTCTGGACTTCCTCCATTGCCATCCAGCCCAGGGGCCTGCCCACTCTTTCTCCTAGCCCCCACAGCCCTTCCTGCCAGGGATGCTTCTCTTTGCAGGAAAGTCTTTGTAGCCCCACCCACCCTCAGGCTGACATGAGGGTTGTGCTCTCTGAGGAGTGAGGGGGTAAACACCTCTGCTCATCAGGGTGCCAGTGAAGACACTTTTATTTAGTGCTTACTGTATACCAGGAGATGTTCCTGGTGCAGAGATGCAGATAGAACTCCTGGTGTCCAGAAGCAGAGGCTCTGCTGGGGGCATGTCTGTGCCCAGTGTCACCCTGCTGCTGGTGCCCGCATGAGGCTGGATTTGAACTCGGGGCTTCCTGACTCCAGGCGTGGTGCTTTCTGCACACCACCTGGTGGCCAGGGCACAGAGCTGGTATCTAATAAATGCTGATTGTCTGACTCTTTTCAACAGTCCTGGAAAACTGGGATCAGAACTGCAGTGAGGTTCCTGGCCCTGTGAGTTGGGAGAAAGGACAGAGCGAGGCTTGGGCTTCTTGGCCCCCCTGTGTCCAAGGCTGCATCGAGACCCAGGGATCTGTCCCCTGCACTGTCCAGCCACCCATGGAGGATCCATCTGGGAAGGGCAGGGCTAATGACACACATGCTCCACACAATCATTTGGGGAAGGCCACTTTCCTGTGACAAACTCAGTCCTTCCCTCCTCTCCAAGGCCAGTGATCTCTTGTCCAGGGATGAAGATGATGAAGAGGCAGAGGCTCCTAGAGGTGACCTTGAGCTTCCCCAAGGTCACACAGGAAGTGCCCAAGGTTAAATCTAGGGTCAAGTCCAATAGTCATCCTATTACAGACATTTCCAGGGTCATGCCCCACCCCCAGGGGAGGTGGAGCAGCAGAGCCCCTGAAGGGGGCACTTGCTCAGCTGATCATGAGCAGAGACCCCGTGTTTGAATCCTGCCTTTCACCCAGTCCCTGTGGGCCAAGTTGCTTTTTCTCTCTGGGCCTGAGAAGATGAGGAGCTTGGGCCAGATGGCTTGTTTTGGTTCACACTCTGTTCTCTGTGAGGACCCAGTGAGCACACCTGCCTGGATGCCCCTTGAGCTGCCTGAAACCAGATTCTGGGTGCCCTGCTCACCCTAAGAAGCTCTCTGTGATGTGAGTGTCACCTGAACACTGAAGCAGCTCTGGCCTGGGCACAAATGGTGGGCACTGCATGGATGAGTGCGTGTGGCTGGACTACAGTGGATGTGGGCACTCAACTGTGCTGCAAGGTCTGGGATGGCTGGGGAGAGGCCAGCACAGCCACACAGGGCCTTTGGCAGCCCTTGCCAGTCACTTGGGTGGGTGCGCTGGAGGAGAAGTGCGGGCATGTCTCCCCTCCCAAGATGCTGGGTTTCTCTGGGGCTGATGCCCAGGACCCTGGGGTGGCCCTTCTATACCACTTTGGGCATTCTTGGACCTTGTAGAGACACAGAGATGGCTGCCCTGTCCCTCCCCCTCATCTGTTTGGCCTCCATCCTCCTAATGCATTTCTAAATACTGATCCGCCCCGTGCCCACGGGAAAACAGATTCCATGACAGCCGCCATGCCCATCTCCTCTGTTTATTCCCGATTTATTTGTTAAGAGTTTTATTTAGATGGATGGTGCCAATTGAGCATGACCTGCCAGAAAGCCGTATTCAGTGAGTCTAAATCTTGGAGAAAGGCGCTGGTGACAGCCTGTCCCCGGTGACTCTGCCTGCAAATCTTACTGGGCCTGAAAGGCCCAAGTTAATCTAGTGTCCGCAGAAATGGTGCATTACCTCATTTCTTTGGAGATGTCTCATGATTCCTCACCAAGAAGGCATCTGCCCGTAAATATTTCAGGAGGAACAGGTTACAGACTGTCTCTCTTTTGTAATATAATTTTTATTTCTTCTCACCTCCTTTCCTTCAGTCTCCAGCTCCCCTCTCTCCTGCCCCTGCAGGCCCTCTCACTCTGCCTCCCTCTCTCATTAACCTCAGCCCCCCAGTTGGAATCAGTTAATTAACCTGCCTTCAGAGAGACAGGCGTGTGGCATCCTCAGAACAGGGATGTTCTGGGAAGGAGCGATAGGGTCCTGTGTGGGAAGTGCTTTGCAAATCTCAGTGTGCTGCACAAATGCACACTACTGGGCAAGTCCCAGGCAGACCAAGCATGTATTGAGTGCTTTCTGTGCCAGGTGCTGTGCTGAGTGCCAGGGATACAGAAACAGTCAGTGAGTAGCCCCTGCCCGCAGACGCTTACATTCTACAGATGCAGTGAGCCAGAAGGGGAGGAGGGGTGTGGCAGGACGAGGGGGAGTTGGAGACTGGAGAAAACAGAAGAGGGAGGAGGAGAAATGTCTGGGGTCCTTCCCAAAATGGCGGTCAGGGCAGGGAATGGCCAAGGAGGAGTGGGCTTCCTGGGGGAAGTTTGGGAGAGGGCAGCGGGGCAGGTGGGGCAAAGAGAGAGTCTGTGGGAGAAAAACTGGCTTCTTTTCATCCCATCAAGCCACTGGCTTCTTGCAGGATTACAGGACACAGAGGTGGAGCAAAGAAACCACAGGGCCTAATGGTCTAAATTTCACTTTCTAGCCTGGGGAAACTGAGACTCAGAGAGGGGAAGGGACCTAGGGCACAAGGGTAGTCATGTGGTAGCATCAGTATTTGAACTTGGGTCCCAGAACTGTAGGCCCACTGCCTTTTGATTATTGTTCTGTCAAATAACTGCCCAGTGTGTCATGTGGTGCAGTGGGCAGAACGGTGAGTCCAGGAGAGACCTGGGTTTGTGTTCTGCCTCTGACAGCAGCTGCAGAGATGTGGGCAAGTCCCTTAATCTCTAAGCCTGTTTCCCCATTTAAATTAAATTCAGCAAATACTGAGGATATAGAAAGGCAGTCCCTGCTTAGACTCTAAAGGGGAGGGGAGACAGACAACACCCCAAAGTTGGAATGTGGATGATAATTACCTGGAGCACTCACTTCACAGGGCTGTTGTGGGGGTCAGATTTAGAAACAAACCAAGCACCTTGCAAATCTTAGAACTCTCAGTCATATCTGACTCTGTGACTCCATTTGGAGTTTTCTTAGCAAAGATACTGGACACGTTTGCCATTTCCTTCTGTAGCCCATTTGACAGATGAGGAAACTGAAGGAAACAGGGTGAAGTGACTAGTCCAGGGTCCCACAGCTAGTCAGTATCTGAGGCTGGATTTGAACTCAGGTTCAAATCCAAGCCCAGCACTCTATACACTGAGCCACCTTGTTAACTCTATTATATATATATATATATATAATATTGTAAAGCCACATATGAGCAGCTTTCCAAAGGATGGCTGCTGTAAACAGCTTTCAAGGTTCTGATTACATAGTATAGTGAGCTCTCTATTTATTCAATAACAAATCAGAGCAAAACATTCATAGAAAAGCAAAATACAGCATTCACGATGTCACAGCTCAACATCTCGAAAATGGCCACATCGTTTTCACCAAAATAGTCACATAGTTTTAAACAAAGTACATTCATTTAGTCCATCACAAAATCCTTAATTCAATCACAAGGTACAAAAGTCAAAGTTCTCCACCCCTAGGTTACAGTAAATCATAATCTCAGTCAGTACACAGTGTCCAAGTAAAGTCTTCCTTCAGCTTGACTCGAGGCAGGCTCTCAGCTTCCATGCTTCCTCTTCTATGGTCCCAGCTCTAAGTGTCACCTGGGTTAAAAGGTAGGCAGCTCCCAGTTCCTTGTCCAGCTCCTTGTCCAGTTCTTTGTACAGTTCTTGTTCCATATTGAAGCTCACAGTGCTCAATCCACCTCAAGTCCTTCACAGTTCCTTTTTCTGGGAAGACAAAGCTTGACAGAGCCACAATAATATTCATGCACATTGCCGGCACCATCACTATCTGCCTGTGAAATCATCTCAGACCCACCAACAAAGTCTGAGAACTCAACACAAATCATCAACAGAGAAATCAATACAGACCCACAAACAGGGTCCAGGAGGTCAGCACAAATCATCAACAAAGTCCCAGGACCTCCAGAACCCTCCTCCAGGGCTTCTGTAAACATACAACCAGAAAATCCCCTTTTAGAGCTTCCAGTGAAGTCCCAGAGTTTCTGTACAAAGTATCACAAACATCAGCACAGACAGAGCAGACAGAGTGCCGGGATGCCACAAGTGTACTCTGCCACCACAAGAGTCCTCTCCTCAGTTCTGCTGCCTCTAGCCTGGGCCTCTCCTTATATGTGGTCATTAGCTTCTCCCCTTCCTATTGCAGGAGGTCATGAGCTCTAGGGTTCACAAGTTGTGGGGTTCACACGTTCTGTTTCTTAACAGAGATACAAGGCTCAAAACTGAACTGAAACAAGTGTTAATTCAATAGCTGAAACAAGGTGTGAACTACTTCTGTGCTTGCCATTAGATATATATGATACTATGTATTTATTATAAACTGGGAAACAAACAATTATCTGGATCCTGCTCATGAAGTCATTTTGTGTCAGCAAGCACCCTCGCATACCCAGGGTGGCTGCTAGCACAGGTTCTTAGATCTGTTTTTCTACAATTCAAAATGGGTTAACAATCTCACTTTAATCAAACATACATATATCATTCACTTAGTTCAGGGGGAAAAGTTAGCATCCGAATTTCAGAGAATACAAACAAACGTTACAAGAGAAAATAACACAATTGAGCAGACAGGGCTTCCAGCCGTCTGACCATTATATCCATACAGTGTTAGTTACCAGAGGGAGAAGCACCAACATCTGGCTTTCCAAAGCTGGGGGGCTCAATGGCTTCCCAGAGTCTTGTCTGGCCAAGTCACACAACTCTCTCCAAAGTGAGCCCCAAAGCAAAAAAAAAAACTCACATCAGGGTGTATATATATATCCTTCTCCTGGGTCAGAGAATGTCACAGCCCTCTTGACCCACTGCCCAATCACAGAGTAACAAGGTGTGGGCATTCCTGAAGAACAAGCCTCCAGCCACAGGCTCCATGTGACCACATGCTGCCTATTAGGGGGCAGTGTATATTTTCAAATCAGGGAAGGTTCTCAGATTCACTTAAGCCTATCAAGGGGACAAGAAGTGGGGAAGATCTTCGGATTCCCATTACAATAACATATTATATTATATATATTTATTATATGTTTAAATATATTATATATATTTATTATATTTTCTGTGTCATCTTTTGGAGATCAACAATGTAATCTTTGTGTCTTCCTTGAATCAGATCTTGAACTTCCAAAGCCTTTTTTTCCTCAGTGAGATTTTTTTAAAGTGTTTAAATATAAGTAAATATTCTTAGTGCCCTAGCCTGGCTTTGCTTCAGAACAGCAGTTTTAGAAGAAGAAAATAAATTTTGAAATTGTCATTCACAGTGAGCTAGTGCCCAACATGGAAGGTAGGACCTCACCCCATTTATGTCTCAGAGAATTCATGGAAACCCAAGACATCCATGACTGAGTCACCTGTCAGGCTTGGTGTTGTGTCAGGCTGTGTGACCAATGTGACCAGCGATATATTCAACTTCCCCTATGGCAGATGTATTGGGCAGGCCTTTTCTCACACACTGAAAATCCACAAACTTTTTCCTAAATCAACTATGACATTCTTATGGCTAACAAGGAGATGCCATATCTGGCTTGGATGAAAAGGGGAAAATAACCCAACAACATATTAAATATGAATTTTCTATTCTACCAGATGTTTGGGGACCAGTTGGACTGTGACAGGGAAAAAGTAGGGGGGGGATGATCCAGTGAAAGAGGTGGGAATTTTATGGAGACTCCTGAACCCCAAGGAAGGTGATGCTCTGTCCCCTCAGTCACCCTTCTCCCTTCACTTCCTCTTGCGGTGGTGAGTGCTTGGGTCATTCTCAAGAAAACCTGGTCCACTTTCGCAATGAGGGTGCTCCCTCCTGCGACCTTCCGTCTGCTTGGAATTGGTTACTGCTTCTTGTGTAGAAACTCAGGTTTTAATGGAACCAGTGGCCCCTTTGGAATATCACTACCCCTCAGTAGTCTCTGAGACTCACCTCCTCCGAAACATGGAAGGAGTTGAATCCATGCTCCAGGTGAATGCCAGGCTCAGCAGTTCATCACTTGGGGGCCAGCCTTCTGGGGTCCAGCACTTCCGAATCTGGCTTTCAGGAGAGTCACAGAATTCACTCAGGATCTGCACTGGTGGAAATCTCAAAAGTCATGCATCTGGTGCAGCCCACGACTGAAAAGGAATCCCCTCTGGTGTACATCAATCAAGTTAGCATTGACTCAGTGCTTGAAGACTGCAGGGTGCCAACTGCATCTTGGGGCTGCCCCCTCCACTTAGGGACAACTTGAGGCTTTAGGAAGCTTTGTCCCGGTGCCTAGTCTCTATTTATTTCTTTGTAATGTCAGATCTATTGTGAGCCAACAAATATTTCTAAGTGCCTTAATATGTAGCAAGCAGATCCCTGGGGATCCCCTCAAGGACCTTCCATTCTATTGGGCCAGAGAGCATGTGCATATAGAGCGTCTTAGAAAATGTGCCCAACATCCCCCCCTCCCCCTGACTGTGCCCGAGTAATGCCCTTGGGGGCCAGCCCTTCATGTCCTAGGAGCGTGCCCTGCTGTTCCCATGAGGCCAGGGGCTCTCCCCAGTTCCTGCAGGCACCCTAGGAAGCTCCTGCCTTGGCTTGGGACCTGCTGGTGCAGCCCCAGAGAGATCAGACCCCCACACTGGGGAGTGGGGCCCTGGGACTGTAGCTGGAAAGGCCCATGCCCCCAAAAGAACTTTTATAAGACCCAGGGACTGATTGCTTTTAGATGTCCAGGGCATTTGGTGGATATATTTAAAGGGCCCGAGGGTCTGGTCACACTTTGAAAACTGGTGGGGACATTGCAATCTGTGATATAGCATCTGACCGTCTTTGGCAAAAACGCTATTTTAATCTTATTAAGTGGAGTCTGCTATGAGGCTGTGCCCTGGTGATCTTCCTTGGTCAGCGCTATCTGGTGGAAAGTGGATAGTGTATTAATGGGTGTGTGCGTGTATGTTCCATTCCTCAGAGATGAGAGAGCCAGGGGATGCCTGGATGAATGGTAATAAATGGCTGTTACACTTGGTTAAGCATCAGAGCTGTGGAGGTGTCTAATCCAAAAAATGTATTGAATCTCTAGAATATGTCAATTCCGGGGATGTTTTTGCTTAGAGAAGATGTAAAATGTTTGGGAAGTTACATCTCTCTCTCTCTCTCTCTCTCTCTCTCTCTCTCTCTCTCTCTCTCTCTCTGTCTCTGTGTGTCTCTCTTTCTCTCTGTCTCTCTCTGTCTCTGTCTCTGTCTCTCTCTGTCTCTCTGTCTCTCTCTCTCTGTCTCTCTCTCTCTCCTGTCTCTGTCTCTCTGTCTCTGTCTCTTCTCTCTCTCCTTTCTCTTCCTCTGTCTCTCATTGTCTCCCCGCCCCCCTTTGCTTTATCATGTGATTGGGAAGATTTGGAGCAGGAGTGCATCATCAGTGTGGAGGAGGGATTGCTGCATTGCTTGTGTGGTGAGCTGGTCTCCAGTGTGCCGCAGAGGGTGTGTCTACACCTGCAGGTGTGGTACTTGCAGACACACTTCTCAGAAATGGACACCTGTGGCCGCTGGTGCAGCGGTGGATGGAGTGTTGACTTTGGGATTGGGAAGACCTGAGTTGTGTCTGACCTCAGACATTTGCTGTGTGACCCTGAGTAAGTCACTGATTCTCACACCCTCAGTTTCCTCATCTGTAACATGTACCTCCTTCGCAGAGTTGTTTTGAAGGACAAATGAAATGATATTGGCAAAGAACAAACCGATCTCAGTGCAGTTCCTGGAGCAGTGCCGACACTCATTCTCCTCTCCCCTCTGTCCTGGGAGTGGGTGAATGGCTCATCTGCAAGGTTGTCAGGAGCTGCTTCTCAGGCCCTGTGAAGCTCAGGGCGGCAGCCAGAAGTCCCGGGGGCCCTCAGCTCCCAGCTGTGCGTGAGCCCCAGGAAGCAGGCTGCCGAGGCTGGTTTCTGGGACCCCGTGAGCTCTGCTATTCAGATGGGAAAGAGCCGATTCCTGCTCCTCCTGAGCCAGAGGCAGAAGGAGGGGAGCTGGAAGAGGTTGGTCTGTGCCTGAGGCAGAGGCTCTGGTGGAAGGGGCTGCACTTATGGAGTCTGGCGCCTGCTTTGATTCTTTTGCTGAGAGAGGCAGCCTGACCAGACCTCATGGGGTGACAATGGACACGCAGAGTAGCAGGGGGCTCAGTGGTTAGGATGCTGGGCCTGGAGTCAGGAAGATTCGAGTTTGAATCCTGGTAGACACGTTCTAGCCATGTGTCCTTGGGCAGGTCACTTAACCTCTGGCTGCCTCAGTTTCTTCAACCATAAAAGGGTTAATGATAGCAACTGTCTCGTGGGGCTGCTGTGAGGACCAAAGGAGGTTTTTAAAGTGTTTAGCTCAGCACCTGTGCTTGTTCCTTTTCCCATTCCTAGGGATTTGTAGGCTGTCATTTTACAAACCCATCCCTCACCATCCACAGGGACATCGTGGGAAAGAATGGCATTTGTTCCCCACTCTCCGTGTGTCTGCCTGCACCCATGAACCACAGTTGCTTCTGCTTGGAGCTTTCAGCCAGTAGGATGCAGCCCTCTGGAATAAAGGGGCACATAGGAAGCTCCACTTCTGGGCCTAGCTCTGGGCCAATGGCTGGAGGCTCCACTCTGAGCTCCCCACTAAATAGAGCACTTTGCCTTTGGCCTGTGCCCTTTCTTGCTGGTCAGTCTTCAGCTCTATCCCGTTCCAAGTCCTGGACAGTTCTCACGTGCTGACCTACATTCAGTTCTTCCCTTATAGCCCTCCATCTACCCCTGGCTGTCTCCTAGGATCCTCCCCCTCCTCAGCTCTGCCTCTTGGCTTCCTTCAAGATTTGGCTCACAGGGGCAGAGTCAAGATGGTAGAGTAAAAGCAGGAACTTGGCTAAGCCCCTGCTCCCACCACCTCCAAAACCTGTAAAATATGACTCTAGACGAACTTTAGAGCTACCAAGCCCACAAAGTGACAGAGAGAAACAAATCTCCCACTGAAGACAGCCTGGCAGGCCAACAGGAAGGGTCCATTGCAGTGTACTGGATGCCGAGCACAGTCCTGCATCAGCCACGTGCTCCCAGACCCGGGGTGGCCCTGACCAGTGGCACAGACCAGCCAGAGCAGACTTCAGGAGAGTGAACCACCAGCAGCTGCGGTGGTTTCCAGAATTCTCAACCCATAAACGCCCAAAAGAAAGTAAAAGGTCAGTAGGGAACTCTGTTGGAAAGGAAGAGCACAGTCTGGCCCCTGCCCCTGGGGCAAGAGGTAGCAGAGGCAGTGTTGCAGCAGCTGCTGCTGGCTGCCCCAGGAGCTCCTGGCCTGCTGATTGTAGGGGGACCAAGTGACCATTCAGAGATCACTTTGTCCTACTTGGATCTGGATTCCAGTTTTGGGTGGTGGTCCTGGGATATGTGGCCTGTGAGCCAGAGCAAGTGGGGGCTGTAGAGAGGGTGCCCTCCTAATAGCTCTGGCAGTTGTGAAAACCTCAGCAATTTGGGACACAGCTCTCCCCTCTGGAAGCAGAGTTTTACTGTGGCAAAGAGCTCAAAAATCAAGTAATTGGCTGGCAATATGAGCAAGCAGAGGAAGCAAAAACAGATGACAGAATCCTTTTTCGGGGACAAAAAGGATCAAAGCATGGAATGGGAGGAAGACAGTGAAATCAGATCTCCTGCATCAAAAGCCTCCAATAAAAATATGAACTGGTTACAGGTCATGGAGGATTTTGAAAATCAAGTAAGAGAAGTGGAAGAAAAATTGGGAAGAGAAATGAGAATGATGCGAAAAAATCATGAAAATGGAGTCAACAACCTCCTAAAGGAGACCCCAAAATACTGAGGAAAATAACCCCTTAAAATAGATTAACTAAAATGGCAAAAGAGGCCCCAAAAGCCAATGAGGAGAAGAATGCCTTAAAAAGCTGAATTTGCCAGATGGACAAAGAATCTCAAAAGCATTATGAAGAGAATAATTCCTTCAGAATTAGAATGAAGCAATTGGAAGCTAATGACTTTATGAAAAATCAAGATACTATTAAACAGATCCAAACAAATGAAAAATAGAAGGTAATGTGAAATATCTCATTATAACAACCACTGACCTGGAAAACAGATCCAGGAGAAATCATCTAAAAATTATTGGACTA
Organism: Pseudocheirus occidentalis; assembly: GCA_028646575.1. Lineage (NCBI taxonomy): Eukaryota > Metazoa > Chordata > Mammalia > Diprotodontia > Pseudocheiridae > Pseudocheirus > Pseudocheirus occidentalis. The sequence goes on along the minus strand of CM053593.1, from coordinate 1,772,339 downwards.
CCTGGAAGCCATGACCAAAAAAAGAGCCTAGAAATCATCCTTTCAAGAAACTCTTGAGGAAAATTGCCCTGATATTCTAGAACCAGAGGGCAAAATAGAAATTGAAAGAATTCATCCATCACCTCTTGAAAAAGATCCCTCCTAGGAATATCATAGCCAAATTCCAGAGTTCCCAGGCCAAGGAGAAAATATTACAAGCAGCCAGGAAGAAACAATTTGAATACTGTGGAAACACAATCAGGATAACACAGGATCTAGCAGCGTCTACATTAAGGGATCAAAAGGATATGATATTCTGGAGTTCAAAGGAGCTAGGATTAAAACCAAGAACCACCTACCCAGCAAAACTTAGTATAATGCTTCAGGGGAAAATAGTCCTTCTTCAGAGGACTTTCAAGCATTCTTAATGAAAAAACCAGAGCTGAACAGAAAATCTGACTTTCAAATACAAGAAGCAAGAGAAGCATGAGAAGGTAAACAGGAAAGAGAAATCATAAAGAACTTATTAAAGTTGAACTATTTACATGCTGAAGTGGGAAAAGGATAATTGTAACTCATCAGATTTTTCTCAGTATGAGGATAGGTGAAGGGAGTATATATGTTTGCGTCCATACATATGTATGTATAGGATGGTGTATGTGTGTATGTGTGTACATGGGCACAGGATCATCCAGTTGGATGACATCTAAAAAATAAAATTAAGAAGCAAGAGAGGAATTTCTTGGGAGGAGAAAGGGAGAGATACAATAGGGCAGATTACTTCATATAAAAGAGACAAGAGAAAATTAATTGTTTCATTGAAGTCTTTTCTTTTTCCCTTTTTTGGGTATTATTCTCCCCTCACCCCTAAAATCTCTTATTTGTAACAAATAAACATAATTAAGCAAAATAGAAGAACTGGTTTGGCTCAGATCCTCCATCTTTCAGGGGCCTTTCCCTGTCTCCCCCACACTGTCCCAGAGCCTTCCCCCTGGGTTACTCTTCATTTACCATGTGGAGCACATCTGCCTGGCTCACTTTCCCAGAGGCAGGTTGGTTGCACCCCCCCATCAGGGTTGGGCTCCAGCTTCCGTGGCTGCTCCCCCTTTGTCAGAGGTCTGTGATTAGCCCCCCCAATTTCATTTCATCACTTACCATTCCAAAGGGAGGTTGGCCTCAATGACGTAGCCAGAACAGACATGGAAACATTTCCCTAGCCCCTCCGGGATGAGCCCTCTCTCATGCTGCCTTGATCTCTGGGGTTTGGGCTCATGATTGAGGCCTGTTTCTATGTAGTCTGTTCCCATCAAGTGCATATCCAGATGGGGCATGATTCTTGGGGGGGGATCCCTTCTTTCCAAGGCCCTTAATTCCTTGAGACATCAGGGATCTGCTGTTTGCCAGACTCAGCCTGGATTCTGACTTCCCGGTTCTTATGGTAGATGCTCCCACTAGGGCTGGACGTGGCCTGAGAGGGAGGAAGGTCTCAAGACCTCCCTTGGCCACATGATCTCCAGTTGGATGGTGTGATCAAGGGAATCACCAAATGAAGCTAGCAGAGGCAAAGAGGAAGTAATTAGGGGCCTCCAAAGCCGTCCAGGGAGGCCCCCATCCCCACAGACCATGGCGGCAGATGGAGGCTGGTGATGAGAATGACTAAGCAGGCTCCATGGTCTCCCCTGTGCACCTTTCATGTTCTCTTTTCTCCTGGAAGCAGCCCCTGGTCTTCTCCATATGGAGAGCTGGCATCAGCAGAGCAAGGCAAGGGGGCTGTACAAGCTCCAGGCGCCTCTCATGCGTTGTTGAGAGGTGCTATCTGTGTGTATGTTTTAACATTCATTTAAAAACTTTTTGAGTTCCAAATTCTCTCCTCCAGCTGCTCCCTCACACACTGAGAAGGCAAGGAATGTTATGTCACTTACATATGTGAAGCTATGCAAAGCGGTTTTATTTATTTACTTTTAGCATTCATTGAAAAAAATTGAGAGAAAGAGAGACAGACAGAGAAACAGAGACAGAAGCAGAGAGACAGAGACAGAAACAGAGAGACAGAGAGACAGAGAGACAGAGAAACAGAGAAAAGAGAGACAGAGAGAGAGAAAAGAGAGAGACAGAGAGACAGAGACAGAGAGAAAAGAGAGACAGAGACAGAGAGAAAAGAGAGACAGAGAGAGAGGGAGAGACAGAGAGAGAAAAGAGAGACAGAGAGACAGAGAAAGAGGGAGAGAGAGAAAGAGAAAAAAGAGAGACAGAGAGAGACAGAGACAGAGAGAGAAAAGAGAGACAGAGAGAGAAAAGAGAGAGACAGAGACAGAGAGAAAAGAGAGACAGAGAGAGAGGGAGAGACAGAGACAGAAAAGAGAGACACAGAGAGAGAGAGAGGGGGAGAGTGTGTACGTGTGTGTGCATGTGTGTGCATGTGTGCGCGCACTTTTGCTCTTGTTTTTATATTTTGGTAACTTTATTTCAGCACAATTGGCTTCCCTTGCAACGGTTTGTCTTTTATTTTATACATTTAGATGTTTTTGCTGAGAAGGGGTCCATAGGCATCTCTGTGTTGCCACAGGAATCAGTGACATTAAAACAAAGATTAAAATCTCTTGCCTTATATACTTTTTAGCTGTGGGACTTTTACTGCCCAACCTCAGTTTACTTATCTGTGAAAGGCAGAGGTTGGACCAGGCGCTGGCTCTGGTCCCTCGTGGCCCAGGAACTTGGGCCCTGGGCTCCAAACTGCCCCCTTTTCTCTGTCACCAGCAAGGCTTGAATTTCAGAAAGGAAATTGGATTTTCCACCCCTGAGGGCCCTCCCAGCTCCAGAGCTATGGTCCTGTCATTGAAGCTTATTAGGTGGGTTACCTCAGTCAAGTAATTTAGACTTGGGGGGTGGTTTTCTTCATCTGTTAAGGACTGATGCTGACGTCCGGCGGCCAATACAAGGACACAGAGGTGAGGAAAGGGGAGTCAGGGATCTCCCTTGTGACCTGCCAGACCTCTCCCAGGGCTCTCCAGAGGATTCTAGCAGGTTCATTCTGTTGCTTTGCCTGGACAAAGGCATAGTTAATTTACTTCTGAAATGAGAAACAAAACCAAACAACGTCCCAGAGAATGTCCCAGGAGAAGCAGAGCCGTAGCTGTGTGCACAAGGTGGGTTCTGCAGACGTGGACCCTAGAGCCCCCTGGCACAGCGCCTGCCTCTTCACCCGTGGATTGTCCCTGCACACTTCAGGGGCTTCTCCGTTTGCCTCCTGAACCTCTTTAAAGGCTGGGGCTAGTCTCTTTTTCCAGGCAGATTTCCCATTATCTCCTTTCATGTGCTCCATGTTCTGGCGAAGCTGGCCTGCCTTGCGTGACATTCCATCATCTCCCACCTCTGGACATTTGTCTAAGCTGTCCTTGCATCTCAAAGAAGCTCTTCTAGCTTTTTCATCTGCTAGAATCCAGAGCTTTCTTTAAAAAATAACTAATATTTATATGACACCTTCAGCTTCTATTTGGGGAGTTAGCACATACATGCATGCTGATACAGAATACCCATGATATTAAAGGAAGTAGCACCAGCCCTGGGGGCAGGGGATGGGAAAGGCTTCATGAAGAATGCAGGGCTGGGGCTCAGTCTTGAAGGAAAGAAGGGCTTGAATGTAAAAGAGCTGGGGGAGGAGGTGAGGAGGAAAAGCCAGCATGATGGAGCTGTGAAGTGTGGGGAAACATTTTGGCTGCACCCGGATGTGGAGAAGGGACGGCTTCTTCTGGAGGAAAGCCCCTCCCATGCTTGAAGACTGCTACCCTGCCCTCCCTGCTTGTCCTCTCTAGACTGAGCAGGTGTCATGGACTCCAAGCCTGTCATCGTCCCGGTTGTGCTTCTCTGGACATGCCGGCTTATCACTGTCCCTTCTTCATCTTTGCTCCCAGAGTAGACCTGGATCCTCCAGAGGAGAGCTGACAAGGGCAGTGTCCAGTGGGACAGTCACCTTGCTGTTCCTGGCTGCTCTGACCCTCCTAGTGTGCCCTGAGATGGCCTCACATTTTCCAGCTGCCTCATTGCTCTGTGGACTCATCTGGAGCTTGCAGGACACTGAAACCCTCAGGCCCTCTTCAGAGCAGCTGCTGTCTAAGCACACACTCTCTTCTTGCTGTGAAGTTGTTCTTTTGTACTCAAGTGTAAGGCTTGACATAGCCCCACTCCATCTCACCTTACTAGTGTTCTGGCCTGCCCAGATCCTTTCAGACCCTGTCATGACAGGTTAGCCATCCCACCCAGCCTGGCGCCATCTCAGAGCCGATGAGCAGAGGCCTGGGCCTTTGAGTTCTCTGAAGCAGCCTAGGACCAAGGACAGATCCCCAGGCACTGAATGGAGATGTGTGCCATGTTGGCCCAGCTCTTGATATGCTGCCAATGGCACCATCTTCTCATCCCTGTCTCTCTTGCTTTTCCATGGGCAGAGGAAGAGGTGCTTTGACAGCAGAGGCTTAGCTAAGATCTGGGCCAGCTTTCTCCACAGCTTTGCCCTCATCTGCTGGGTGAGTGCTCCTGTCACACAAAGGAGATGGGGTTTGGGGTAAAGAGCCCTCCTAGCTTTCTACACTTACTGCTTGGTCTCCCAGGCATTCACCAACCCTCTCTTTAGTGGTCATTTCACTCATCTTTCCAAGGATCCGGGCATCTGCTGGCTCCCATTTTCTCTCTTTTGGAAAAGGAGAGTTATCCTTTCCCAATCCTGTGGGACCTTCCTGCTTTCCACTCTCTTCCCCATATCCTTGAGAGCAGACCTGCAGGCACATCTCCCAGTTCGTTCTGGACTCCATATACGGCCATCTGGGCCAGGGCTCTTGGGTGCAGGGAGGAGGGCTGAAATAGCCAGGTCGAGGGCTGTGTTTGGGAAGGGAGGGGAGTCAAGCTAGTGAATGGTGGCAATGGCAGCCTGGGAGAAGACCGATGGCTGGAAGGATGGGAGGTCACGGTGAGATTGACCAGGACTGAGAGGGAGAAGGCTTAGGCAAAGGTGGGGTGAGAGGAGGCTCTGAGCAGACCCAGGAAGAGGGGAGGCTTGGATCTTGGAAGTGGTGCTCCAGTGGGTGAGGCCAGATCCGGGTGGGACCGTCCTGGGTAGCTGAGGGACAGTGGGGGAGGAGACCATGGGACTGAGAGATGGGGAGGTGAGTGCCTGGGGCAGGAGCTGGGCACACCCTCCTTGACGAAGGAGGGAGAATGACCCGGTTGTGGAGGGCTCACTGGGTGTAATGACTGGCCTGCTTGGCCGCTGAACCTCAAGCACCCAGTGAGGAGAAGGGGCTCTTGAACCTGGTAACCGGGCTCATCTGTGCCTTTCACCAGAGCCCACCCTGAGGTAGTGAAGGTGCTCCATGTGGTCCCTGGTGAGACCTCTGGAGCAAAGATTAGGGAGCTGGGGCATCTCATCTGGTTCCACACGAGGCTGATTTGGAAGGAGGGGTGGTGCGTGGGGTTAGTCTGTGTTCCCCTGTGCGGTGTCCCCCAGCAAGGGCAGAGGTTGAATGCAGGTGAGCCCCAGAGATGTTGAATGACTTATTCATGGTCCCACAAGGTGTGAGGGGATTCTTAAATCCTGGTCTTTCTTGCTGCACCAGGACCACTCTCATTGATCAGAGGATGGCCAAGGTTGGCTTTGGAGAGCAGCAGAGAATAAGGAGAAGCTAGGGCAGGGGATCATTTCATCAGTGCCTGAGGTGCGTAGACTTGTGACCATAGGTTTAGAGCTGAATTCAAGGCCAGGGAAGCCAGCCTGGTCAGTAAGCCTTTATTTGGCACCGACTGTCTTCTGGGCCCTGTGCGAAGCACTGGGGATACAAGAGAGGCAAGAGATAGGTCCTGCCCTAGAGTGCTTACAATCCAATGGGAGAGTCAACAGAGGAGTGCGTGTAAATTAGCCACACAAAGGACACATAGGAACCACAAGGGTCAAGAAAGGCTTCCTGCAGAAGGTGGAATTTTGGTGGGGACTCGGAGGAAGCTGGGAAGCCAGGGGGATGAGATGAGGAGGGAGAGCACCCCCAGGCAGCCAGAGAGAATGTCCAGAGGCTGGAGATGGAGCAGCCAGGAGGCCAGTGAGAAGCCAGAGGCAGCAGAGGTTGAGGATTTGTCTGGGTTATATGATGCGGGAGTGGAATGGGAGACCCGGTCTCCTGATTCTTCTCCAGAGGTTTCCTTGGTCTGTAGAGGACCCCATCTCTGGCCCTGGCATCCAGTCCAAAGGCTCCTGCTTGCCCTGTGTGACTGAGACAGCTTGCCCTGGCTGCCCTCTGATATGTGCTCACAGCTGTGCTATGGACCGACTCTGGTGCCATGCTGGGCACCAGCCACAGCTGGGCCAGGCTCCTTACCCACTCAATTTTCAGCACCTGCTCTTGAAGGTAAGCTGTGGCCAACAGAAATGGCCTCTGTTCATATGGCAGATTAGGTCTGGGTGCATTGTGTATTTTCTCCTTTGACTTTGTTCTGCCAGAAAAAATAAGAGCTGCCCGCAAAACTGGGAGAGGGCAAAGGAGGGCTAACTCTGCCATCACAATGCGATTAGGAGCAGAAGCTCCTGATAATGGTGATTGTGACTAACTCAGAGAAAGAGCCGGAGTGTGTCCTGTTTGGTCTTCCTGTGATTTTCAGGGAGTGTGGAGAATCCCATTTCTTGCATCTAAAGAAATGACTCTTGCTGGTAAGTAGTTCAAAATAGGTCCTGGATGGAATTAGAAGTTACAGTGTTGGCAGCCAGCTTCCAGGTAAGGCGGTTTTTATAGGGAGAATTCACGCAAGCCGTGCTGGCTTCAGTGGCCCTGTCTACAGTGGGGATGCTCACACCGCCTGTCCGCCTGGTTGGTGTAAGGCCTCAATAAGATGATACATACAGAGCGTCCATCTAGCTCCCTCCAAGGTCTGGACAGTGTTAATCAAAGCCCCTCCCCCCTTCTCTGGCATCCTTCCCACTTCCCAGGAGCAGAATGTGGTGTAGGGAATGGCTGGGTCATCCCAGCAATGCTGTGCAAATGTCAGCTCTTATGTTGGGCTTGATCTCTTAGCCGCAGAAATAACTCTGCTGTCTCTCAGGGGATGACCAGGGTGGAGACACTGGCGCTGCATTCTGTGGATGCTAAGGGGTTCCTTGAATGTCGAAAGATCACAGATTTAGAATTCTGTGGGACCTCAGTCATCTGGTCCTACTCCATTGTTTTATAAAAGAGAAAGGACCCCCCAAGGTCACCCAGGCAACAAGTGGCAGAGCCACAATTCACACCCAGAGCCCTTGACTCCCAAGAGGGAGTAGCACATGGCTGAAGTCATTGCAGAGGCCACTGCGTAGGGGCCAGGACCTGAGCCTGACAAAAGCCTGAGACTGGAAGCATTGTCCCTTTTCCTTGGCCTGCTCTCCATGGTTGGAATGTGCCTTTGCCTGGGGGACCATCCAGGACTGAGCATCAGGGCAGGCACTGGCATGGTGGCCTTTCACAGGAGCTGGAACAGCCTCATTGAGCTGATGGCATTTGTGTTCCAGAGAGTCCCTTCTACATGTTTAAAAATTAGGTAAATATGAATTTTACATGACAGCTTAATAGAACCTTTAAAAATTTTAACACTTGTACACCATATCAGTGGCCTCTGCTGAGCAGTGGGCGGGATGAAGAATGTCTGCGAGGCCTTTCTGAGCATTTTTAAAAGGGTGAATTTACAAATGAGTGAATTATGAATGACCCTCATCCATCCTCATCCTTGTCCTCGGGGATAGACTTGCTGGGTGGACTCTCCCCGGCCCCAGCCTGTGCTCCTGGGGTCTGAAGGGTGAGGGGCAGAGGGGCCCAGGCCCAGAGACGGTCAGAGCCACAGAGGTTGTAAGTGGTAGAGCTTTCCCCTGTTCTAAGGCCTTAAGTTTGGCTGGCAAATAAGTAGGACGTATTTCCCAGTCACAGGCTTAGAAAAATAGCACGGGCATTTACCAGCACTATAAGATGAACAGAACTAGACCTTCATTACTGTATTTGAGCCTCACAGCAACCTTGTGAGGGAGTTACGGTGATTACCCCCATTGTACAGATGAGGAAACAGGCTGACAGGCACAACGTCCTGCAGCTACTGATGGTCTGAGGCTGGATCTGAACTTAGATCTTCCTGAGCCCAAGGCCAGGCTTCTATCCAGTACAGGACCTATGTCCCCCCTTATCTTCCTGTCCACTTTGAACCAGAATAATGAACTAAAGCAGTATTCTTTGGTACTCAGCGGGCAGACACTGAGTGACCCTGTGAGAATGGCTGGGCTGGTCATTCAAGCAGGCTGGCGGCTCCTGGCCCATGAAGGTGTGCCGAATCCTTGGCAGTAGGGCTGCATGTGCTCTTCCCTCCCCCAAGCCCGCTTCCATCAGAATTGATCATTGGCATGATCCAAGATGGCGGCTGTCCATCCACAGCTTCACGATTCCTTTCCTCATAGCACAAAGAGCATTCCTTCATTGGTGTCTGATGGGGAGATGCGGGCAGCAGGAGCATGCCTTGTGCTTCCACGCAGGGAGGTTCAGCTTTGGTGGAGATAAGACCTGGAGCCAGAAGGCACGGTGATGGTGGTGAGCTTGGCCCGGGCTAAGTGTTGAGGCTTCTTTGCAGGGCCTTGTGGCATGCGTAGAGTCTGCCTTACTGGAGGTACCAAAGAACCTTGGGTTTTTGAGCCTCTTTGGAAACGAGTGAAGGACCAGGGTAGTGAGTGGACCCGGTCAGGCCTGGCCTCCCCCTGCTGCCTTAGTATTGGTTTGAAGGCCCTCGACAGAGTCCAGAGTCGATGCTGACCTTGAGGCCAGTGAGTGTTGGGCCTGAGGCTGTGGAGGCTCGCTCAGAGCCCCGGGGCTTCTCAGGCCGCTCTGTAACTTTGCTTACGAAGAGTTTGAGCATTGTTTCAGCGTGATTGTTTGCATGTAATCCTTTGTACTTTTTAATGCATTTAAGAATATCATTCTGAAAGGGACTCTCTGCACTTAGCCAGGCCGAGCCAAAGGGCTGAGGACCCTCTGACCCAGCCTCCCCCTCCCCTGTGCTCTATGAAGACACTGAGGACAGGGGCTAAGTGGGCTGCTGAAGGTCATGAGAGCTGCAAGTGTTAGTGGCAGAATTTGAATCCTGGTCTCTGACAGAGAAGCCAGTGTGCTTCCTGAGGTACTCTGTCTCCCCTCTGCAGAGATGTCCTCTGTGTTCTAGGTGGGGCAGGGTTAGAGCGCCTGACTTGGGGGGAAGACTCCATCCTCAGATGCTGACTGGCTGTGTGACCCTGGGCGAGTCCTTTAACCCCTATCAGGCTAGGTCTTCTTAGCTGTGAGAGGAGGTGACAGTAGCCCCTTCCCCCAGGGCTTTTGTGAGCACAGCTTATCTTCCACCTGCCTACTGGTAGGGGGCTGGTATGGCAGGGCCTTCTTTATGGCTCCAAGGAGGCTAGCAGGCAGGGCCAGATAACAGATAGCAAACATACACAGTTAGCCCCAGCCCTAACTCCCCATTTCTGGGAGATCATTGAATCCGAGGAGCCCAGCAGGCCAGTGCTGGGCCCCAGGTCACCAAATGCTCTCTGACACTCCGGAGAGCAGACACCCTGATTACAGAAAAGCAAGCAAAGCAAACTCTTGGGTAATCCTTGCTTTATATTATCAAAATTATATTAAAATCATTTAATTGTAGAGGTGGAAGGAAGCCAAGGGAGCCTCTGGGTCCAGGCGTGTGTCTGGGCCCTCTCTGGCGGTCAGTGTGGACAGGCCTCTGGAGCCTTCTCAGAATCATGGTTTTAAATGCGTAAATGAAGATACAGAAGGGACAAAGGGAGGGTGTCCCATGGGACTACATTGGAACTGGGTGTACTTGAAGTCCGCGTATCAAAATCAATCCAAGAGTGCTGTCCACAGATGCTGGGTTAAGACCCGCAATCTAGTCTAGAGCTCTCCCTGCGTGTGTGGGATCCCTGAGCTCAGGTAAGGGCCCCTTAATACCACGTCACTCACCAAAGGCAGAGGTAAGAGCAGAATCGGCTCTCTGTTCCTGAGATCGAATGTGTCTGTTCCCCCCTCTCTCCCCCCACGGCTGCCTTCATTTCCCTGGTCTGAAGACCGGCCTGCAGAAAAGCCAGACAGTTATAGGGGCAGGAGCCAGTGGCCCAAGATTTGGGAGAGCAAGGCCAGGCTGCTTGGGGCTTGGGCGCCTATCTTCTTTGGGCCCCCTGCTTGGACCTAGATGAGTTAAACAGTACCCCGCCCCCCAAGCTTCCTGAAGGCTGGGACAGGACCAGCTTTTATCTTTGTACCCCTAGGGCCTAACACAGATTCTGGCACCGTGTAAGCACAAAAGAAATGCTTGGAATGAGTGGATGGACCTGGAGTCTGGAGCCCTGGGTTCCTTCCAGTCTTGGCTCTGAAACGTATTAACCATCAGTCAGTCAGCTATCATCTTTTAAGGGCTGGGGACACAGAAGGCGAAAAACCCCCCAAACCCAAACCCCAGCAATCTTGTGTGGCTCCTCCTCCTTGTGGCTGCCCCTCTGTTTGGGGAATGGGAAATCCTCCTCCTCGTCTTCCTCTAGGAGCAGGAGGAGGAGGAGGAGGAGGAAGAGGAGGAAGAGGAGGAGGAGGAGTACAGCATCTTCCTCTTCTGACAGGAGATGTGCAGTTCTGCACCCCAGCCCCCACTTCTTCAGTGGAAGCAAGGAGATGTGTTTGGCATTGTTGGGCATAAAGTGAGTGGATGCCTTGACCCCATTGGAGAGCTTATAAAGGCCGAGCCTGCGGGAGCACCTGGCTCTTTTCTCCTGGGCAGACCCTAGTTCTGAAGCTTCTCTTTTTCCTGGCTCTTTACCACGGTCCCACCCTTCCTATGTCCCTGCACTCCTTTGTCCTGATGTTTTTCCAAGGACACCCACATTCACTACGGATGGCCGAGTCAGGCAATCTCCTTGGTCATCTTAACAACAGCTCGCTCCTGTCCAGGAGATTTAAGAGCAGAGGAAATATTTGTCACGTGGAAACAGCTCCTGAAGGCAGGCAGGCTTAGAGTGATAAAGCTCACATGTCCATGGTCTGCCTGGTCCACATAATACCGTGGCTGGGCACTCTCCCCGCCCCACGCTGAGAGTAGAAACAACAGGGAAGGACCGATAGGTGAGCTGCCCCCGACCTGTGGAAGAAGGGATGCATGTGATCCATTCTGTGGTCATGGTGCTGGGACAGAAATGGGGGCATGATGGTGCTGGTGACTGGGGACCTCAGAGCCTTAGGACTCGGAAACTGGGCCGATTGGGAGCAGGGGAGAGGGATGAGATCAGGGCAAGGTGTGGGCCTTCCTCAGGGATCTTCCTTGTGCAGAATCCTGGAGGCTGGGTCTGTGCTCCAGCCTCTGACTGAGCTGGGGAGTTTCCATCCCCCTGAGTGATAGTGCGCCCACTTCTCCTCTGACTCCCAGGAGCAGCGTGGAGCAGAAGGGCAGATTTCACTTGGATGTCAGTCCTGGTTGACCGGCTTCTTTTCCTCTGGGTGCCTCCACCCCCTTTAACTGTCTTCTCTTCTCTCCTCCAATCTGCCCCCTTCCTCTCCTCTCCTGGCTCCTCTTGTCTTCTGTCCCTTCCCTTCTCTTAAAAGAAAAGGTCTTAAATTTCTTTTTCTTTCCATTATCAAGTCCTTCCCCCGCCTAGCCCCGTATTCTGTAAAGAAAGAAAGAGCCCTTGTGCCCGACAAAGCGCCGGCCGGCGATGTCCCCAGATCCGCTGCCCCTTCTCTGCATTGGCCCCCCCTCTCTCTGGCTCTTTCTTCTCCACCTTCCAGGCTTTTCCCCATCACCCTCATTTCCTTGTGCTGTCCTCTTTCTTTCCCTTTTGAAGACCAGCTTTGTCTTGTGTTCCTAACTCCAACAAACACGATTTCCCCTTTCATCTCAATCTCTGTTTCTTGAGCTCTTCACATTCAGCTTTGCAATGACCCATGGGCCCCGCAGACTTCTCTTCATGTCCTCTGCTTCTAGACCCTTTCACCTTTCTTTTCCCCCAGTCCTCAGTAATGCTCATGTCCCCGAGTCCTGAGAAAATAGTTCATCATATTCTGGAAATTGCCCAGTTCCTTCTGTGTCCAAAGGGACCCCTCCAAGTTTTTCCACTTGAGTTTGGCCTTTACTACATGCCCTAACAGCCTCAAGGACTTGGGGGCACAGCCTCGAGTCCTGTCCAATCTTTGTGATGCTGGTAGTGGGCCCAGTGCCAGGGGCCGAGCTGTCCAGGGAGCAGCGAGTGCCTAGCATTCCTACAGAGCCATGGTAGATGATAATGGGGAACCAGGCTAGTCGTCTCCTTTAATACTTTCAGCACCTCTCTTTGCAGAGGACCAGCATCCTAGGGTACCATGTTCTGGGCCCTGGGCAGCTTAGCCAGAACCGGGTCAGACCTCGGTGCTATGGCCACCCCAGGCATGTCCCTGAGGATCCCATGCTGCACAATTCACACTGGCTGCCTTCTCCCACACGAGGGCACTCTTGGAGCTCTTAAAGAATTACTACAGGGAAAAACTGGGGCTGGGTCTCCTTTCAGATCCTCCAAGGGGCCCCAGCATCTTGTAGCTGAGCTTCCACTGCCCGAGGCTGCTCAGACCAGAGCCGCACCGACCCTGACAGGCCAGAGAGCTGACTGCTTTTCTTGTCTGTTACAGTCTGGTCCTGTGGGCTGTTCTGAAGTCATGAAATGAGTGGCTCTTTGTGACAGGGTCCAGGAGCCCTCCCCACTTTCCTGTATCTTTGTGTTTCCTTCCATTGGGCAGCGTCATGGGCAGGAAGGGCTGTCATTCTTTCTGGAGAACGGGTCTTCCAGGCAGCTCAGCGCAAGGGCCGAATCCTGCCAATTCCACGAAGGCCCCACCTGAGGCGATGGATGAAATGGGGGAGTGTTGTTAGTTATATTAGGTACTTGAGGGATGGCAACACTACCTGTGGGACCCTTGCTGTCTTCCTAACTTCCCCGTTGGTGCTGAGGGCACCAGCGTCCTCCCGGTCACCCAGCCTCTCGACTGAGGTGTCTTCCTCCGCCCTCCACATTTCCTGTGCTGCGGAGTCCTGTGGATCCCACCTGGGATCCCTCCCAGTGGGAGCTCCCCCCCTCCTCGAGCTCATGCTCTTGTCTCCTGTGAACCTGGTGCAGATCCTCCTCCCCCCCAGCCTGGGCCATTGCAGTAACCCTGGGGGTGGGGTCTGCCTGTGGCCAGCCTCTCCTCACTTCAGCCCACCTCTCACTTGCCCTCCTCTCTCCTTCTTCCCTTATGTGGTTTAGTTCCTGTCTCCTCCAGACACTGTCAGGCTCATGAATGTCCTTTCTAAAATGGGGTAGCTCAGACTGAACATGTGACATGAGTGGGCCAGGAGGAGCCCAGTCAGGCCCTCAGCTCTGCCTGGGAGGAATATCTGGGTTCCAGCCTTGCTTCACACACTTCCTAGATGTGTGATCCTGGGCCTAGCCTCTCTGAGCTTCAGTCCCCTCATCTTCAAAACAGGGTGGCAGCAGTATAGGAGTGGGTTCCCTCCCCCACTCTGCTCCTGGGAGCTCCCAGTTTTCTTCCTCATTCGGCTCACACGTTAGACTGGGTCTTCTCAGGAGGGAGTGGGGTCACCTTCACTGCCTCCAGCAGAACTGCGTGCATCTTGGTGGTATGCTGCTGGCTGCACAACATGGCGGCCGAGGTCCTGTAGAGTACTGCCACACGTGGCCAATGTTGGGGGCCAGCCCACTGCAACTTCTCCGTCCTGTGTCCATGTTGTATTATGGAAAGATTGTGGGATTTGTCAACAGGGAACCAGGGTATGGTAAGTCCCAGTGTGTCACTTAGGACAAGGATCTTGACCTCTCCGGGCCTTCCTTTCCTCCTCCATGTGATGATGACACTGGAAATCTCAATTTTTAATTCAATAATCAGGCATTTCAGAAAAAAAAGCCAAACTCTCGAGAGGATGGTACAAGTGTTTCAGGCCTTCATGTGGTGATCCCTGGAGTTTTCCCACTGCTAATGACCGTAGCTCATTTTACATAGTGTGGTGAAATCCAGATCTAAATTGAACCAGGGACGAGTTGACACTGATGTTTCAGAATGTAGGTTGGAAAGGTAATTCCTAGTCTCCTGAGTAAAGAAGTGTCAAATTCAATTTCACTGAGGGGCTGATCCTAATTTGTCTCTTCCAATCTGATCGCCCCACAAAGGCTCCAGAGATGCTTCCTCTGTGGTCTTCCCCCGCCTCGGGCACAGCCTGCACGAAGACATGTCCAGCCTGGCGTGTTGTGTGGTGCTGGGTTCCAGTCCCTCCTGCCCCTGCTGTTTGTGACAGAGGTCTGCCAGGCTCCTCGTGAAGCCAGGTGGCTGGATTTCAGCGCCTAGCCACGGAACTGAGGCATTATCTGGGAGGGGGAAGCAGACTTTCTCAATGAACTCTCAAACCTTCTGAAAGGCAACGTTAGGGTGTGGCATTCTAAGATTTCAGGAGTCTGGCCCCATCCAGCTCCCCTCCCAAAGTGTTTCCTGCTATTTTCAATAAATCTATTAGCAAGCATTTAATCAGCACCTGCTGTGTGCCGGCCACAGTGCAAGGCTGTAAGGAGAGAAATACCTTTGGTGAATGAAACTGCCCTTCCTTGTGAGAGTCTTATATTCTAAGGGGGAGGGGAAGACAACCTCAAGTACAACTATGTGCTGAGTGAGAATGCTTACAGAGGAGGGATGCTCTTCTGGCTGTTGGGTCCTGCCCTGAGGCTTTTCTCAGGCTCCCTTCCCTGGGAATGTCCTCCTCTCCGGCCATCCCCGTGTGTCAGGATGGGTGTGGAGTGGGCTTGGTGTCAGGAAGAACAGGACCCAAGTCCTGCCAGCTGTGTGGCCAAGCAAAGTCGTGCAACTCTGGGGGCCCCGATTTCTCTTTCTGTCTAATGGGGCTAACACAGGTCCCTCCATTCCAGGGTTATGACCTCGAGGTGCCTTAGAAGTGGCCTCTCTTCTCACTTTCTCCCCAGCGAGGCTGGGATTCAGTTCAACCCTAAGCACCTCCCATGGACCAGACTCTGGGTTAGCTGCTTAGGATGTAAAGAAAACACTCAAGGCCCCTTTCCTTCCACGAGCTGGTGTTTGAGAGGCTTTTGCAGTCAAGTAGATTGATTGTCGATTGGCATCTGTGGAGGGTGACTCCTCATTGGAAGCCCCTTACCAGTCTGGACCACACTGCCCCTCCCCCACCCCCAGCAAGAAGTAATGGGGAGGTGCAGGGAGCTTGCCTTTGATTATAAGGCCAAAACCTAGGAGCACCTTAAATGAGATGGGAATCCAGGCTGTCATCAGATGCTGAACAGCTGCAGGCAACACTGGGAACTTCACTAATCAAAACCAAATAGGGAAGGAAAAAAAACCATGGGGAAGAGCTGGAAGAGCCCCATCTCTGGACAGGCTGCCGGGCTTAGGGCCCATGAGTCTAAGGAAACTGGACCCTGAGTCTGGGGCGGTCTGTGGGGCCTGCGGAGAGCCTGGAGGAGGGCAGGCAGGGGGAGGAACGCACCCAAGGGCAAGTCAGATGGGACCCTGGTAATCGGCCTGGAACCTTTCTGGCCTGGGCTCTTTCCCTAGAAGCATGAATGGGTCACATTTAAGTAGGCAGCTGGTGGTGCCTGGACCGAGGGCCTGAGCTGGAGAACCGGCGGGTCTGAGGTCAGATCCAGCATCATCCACGCCTGGCTGCATGACTCTGGGCACATTCCTTATCCTCTGTTTGCCGCGCCTTCCTCTTCTGAAAATAAGCGCCTTCCTGCCAGGCGCCTTCCTCTTCTGAAAATAAGCGCCTTCCTGCCAGGTTTGCGGTGAGGCCCTTGTGAGTTAACATTGGCAGTGTACTTTGTAAGCCTTAGGCCGTCATTGTTAATGATGTTACTGTTAGCTCACATGTATATAGCCCTTACTATGAGCCAGGCACTGGGCTAAGCCATTTACAGTCACTTTCTCCTGTGATTGACACTGCAGTCCTGGGAGGGAGGGCCTGTTATGGCCCATCTGGGGTATGAGGAGACTAAGGCTCTTGGAGATGCCTTGAACTGCCTTGGGTCTTTCCTTCCCTCTTCCCCCCTCACCCTGTCCTCCCCTGTCCTCCCCTTTCCTCCCCTCTCCTTCCCTTCCCTCCCCTGGTGATAATGATATGCAGCCTTCCAGAAGTTCATACCCTATTGAGGGTCAATCACACATTATAGAGTACTGAATACAAACTGCATGCAGAGTAATTTCTGGGAGGGGGATATAAGTGAAATTTGAAAAGCAGTTTAGTTTATTTATTATTTTTAACGTTAATTTTTTTTGAGTTCCAAATTCTCTTCCTCCTTCCATTTCCTCCCCTACCCAGTGAGAAGGCAAGCCGTGTGATACCCATTATAGAGATGAAGTCATGCAGAACTTATTGCAGGAAAACCAAAGCCCAAGAACAACAGAGTGACAAGATGTGCTTGGATCTGCTTTCTGAGTTCACCAGCTCTCTCCATGAAGGTGGAGAGCATTTGTCATCATGAGTCCCTTGTGTTTTTCATGCATCAGAGTAGCGGATAGTTGATTATTGTTACAATGTTGCCATGACTGGTAGTTGACTTGTTACAATGTTGCCGTGACTATGTACAAAGTTCTCCTGGTTTTGCCCACTTCACTCTGCATCAGCTCATGTAACTCTTCTGGAGCCACAGTTCTTAGCACTTTCTTAGCTCTTATGCATGTGAGCACCTTCCCCCACCCCACGTAAAGTCCAAATTCCAGTTTTTCCTTTCCCTGCTTTTTTGGCACTTCCCTTCCCTTTCCTCCCATATGCCATTCTCTGAGGGTTCCACCAAGGCCCTGGAGAGTGGTTTGTTACCATTTCATGAGTGCAAGGTAGCTTTAGGCTTGTCTATCTGTGATACCTTGATCTTAGCTCAAGATTGGACACACTTCCCTGTCGTGAGTGAAGTTCAAGACAGACTGAGGCACGCATTCTCTTAGCAATATCACATGTTATTAACAGGGCATGAATCTGATAATAGCATGGGTTGATGGATGTCTTAGTTTAAGCCAATGACCCTGAGATGAGACTCCTTTAAGAGAACAGGTTGTAGGGCTGGTGGCATCATGGGGTTGAGGACAACATTATTGGTTACATGGCTGAGGTGAGGGCAACAATATAATGGGCTAGAGTTTGGGACCGAGGGGCTATAACAGCCCCCTCCTTTCCTCCTGTGACTAAGAAAAGTATATTGTTTGAAACTGCCTGCAAGTTTAAAAGATGGTGGCCCAGACCTCTTGGGGCAGCAAACCAGGCGTCCTTGAAGGGTAGTTTGGTGGTGTAAAGACACTAGACCCAACTCCCTCATGCTCACCCACATCCCCCAAGGACAGCTGAATTCTTTGAGGCAAGAATAGAACAGCAATTAGCAGGAAACTTGGATTTCTAAACTTAACCATTAGAGGCCAGCTAAATTCTGAACTAAGTTCAGAGACAAAGAACCAGGACTTAGGCAGTTACAGGGAAAAATCAATTAATTGTAAATGGGATTGATGAAAATGAGACCGGATCAAGCTAATTTTCTCATCCCTTTCTGATCGTGCATTTAGGTGCTGCTAGCCTTTGGACTCCCTTGGGGATCCTGTGGATGGCCAGGTGTCAGGTAGACATCCTTTAGCTTTGTTTCCATACTTTTCTTGACTCAGAAGTGGAGATGGATGTAATCTGTGTTGTGACACAGGGCTTGGGGTGTCTTAAAAGGCCATTTTGCTTTCTCAGCACTGAGCTGGAGTGCTGGGTACTAGAAAATAGAAGTCATGATTCACATCAGAGACTGCTATAACTTGGTAAGAAATTCCCCTGGTCTCTCAGGAGTAAATAATATGAATTTTTAACATGCCCCTAAAAATAATTTGCATGATTTCTGTGTCCTAGAGTGCAGGTCTCCCAGCATGAGTAGAATTTATCTTGATAGCCACATGATTTGGATTTCATATAAATGTAGGTTCTCTGGTTTTCTTTGGGATGGTATTGGGATCCTGGTGTAGGAAACCCCCAGTCAGCCACTCACCTGTCACTTGGGGTCTTGGTCACCTTAGAGCAGACTTGAGATGCCAAGGGCACACTGCAAAATGGGAGCATTGTCCTTGGCAGGCTCTCTGCTGCCTCCCACCTTCAGCTCTCTGATGATATAGCCCCTTCTAACCTTTGTGCTGTGGGCCTGGGGTCTTGTGAGTAGCGGGCTTCATAGGCAGGAGTGTGTGTTGCTTGATGGATAACAGCCAGGGCCACTGGCCTTGATGGAGCCCATTGAGGCCGGCAGAGCCCTGTCCAGAAATGATTTCATCCGCTCCTTTCACTAGCTGCTGCAGTTGGTGCCCTTAGTATTGTTTTTGGAAAGAGGAACCTGAGAGTGAGAGGGGCTAAGTCATCCTGAGGTCACCCAGCTTGGAGGTATCAAAGGTGGGACTCGTTCAGGTCTTCCTTATTTCACACCAAACACTTGATGCCTGCGTGGTGCCACCTTGTAGCCCAAGGATCAGGTCCTCAGGGTCAGGCAGACACATTCAAGTCCAGCCTATGAAACCTGGTTGTTTGACCATGGGGGGATGACCTCACCCCTCAGTGGTCCAGACGCTTACTGCAGGGGCATCGGCAGAGGGAGTCTGTTCATGCAGAGGTCCGAGAATCAGGGAAGTAAGAGATGGAGGCCAGACACAGCTCCGATGAGGGCAGAAGTCCTGCTGGCCTGACCGGGGGTCTGACGAGAGCCTGCTCCTGCAGGAAGGCCACACACGTGCGTCTGGTTCTGGTGAAGGGAACCATGAATGCAGCCCTGGGAGCTGCGCTGTCTACTCTTCTGTAACTGCACCCCCTCCAATTATGACTAATGGTTGCTTACTGTCCAAGTGAATTCTGTAACAATGCAGGGGAGCTCCCAGTGAACTCTTTCTAAGATGTATGATGGGCCTCCTAATGAGGCTGTTCTTTGGAAGACCCCAGCAAGGCTGGGGCCCAGGCCCAGTGTTGGTGGTACCAAGGGGGCTGGGAGGGTCCCTCACTACCCACCTGTGTGGCACCCTCAGACACCAATTAGTCATTCAGCAAACATGTTTTAATTGGACCTCAGCCCCAGATTCCAGGGGTTAGGGTCTGGAGACATAGAGATACCATTGAGACAGTCCCTGCCCTCCTGAGCTGACTTCTGTCTAGGAAAACCACATGTCACATGTCTAAGTTATAAAATTAAATTATAGGAATTTCAGGGATTTCAGCATGGTTTGATACCTGGGGCTGGGCCCCAAGAGGAAATACCAGACCTGGAGCAGGCCAAAACAAGACTCTGGTTAGTGGAGGGAGGTTTAATCTGGAGGCAGCCCCTGCCTTGCAGAAGAGAAACGACTTTTCCGACTTAATCCTGGTGCTGCCGTCTGAGCATTAGGCTGGAGAAAACCGGGCTGAGGCTGTGGCTGTGGCCTTTCCCTGGGCAGTTTTCACAGCGTGTGGGGGACTCAATGAATTTGGTAAAGGTCAGCTGTGGGGCAACAAGAATTAATTTGAAAATGCAATGGATTAGTAAATTGTTGGAAGACTCTCTGGGCAGTGTAGGTGACAGCAAGGCCTTCTCCTCCTTGGTGTCACCGCAGAGGGAAGTAACCTCTGCAGACTGGAGAAAAGTGACTGGACATCCTGAGTCATCACTGACACCGCCATCATCTTAGGGGAGCAGCACTTTGTCTGGGGGAAGTTGCCCCTTCCTAGAAGAGAGGGCCCAGGAGCAGATACCTGGGATAGCCACAGGCTTAGGCCAGGAGTGGCATCTGAGAAGGAGGCGAGGTCCAGAACTCAAGGTCCAAGGTGGCCTTTACTGAACCCTTATTCCAAAGCTAGAAGGGACCTTAAAGGCTGTAAGACCAATTGGCTTATTCCACAAATAGAGGAATTGAGGCCTGGAGGTTTAAGTGAATTGGCCAAGGTCACACATGTCCTGACAGGGACAGGATTAGAATTCAGGACCTTTGACTGACCTGTGAGTCAGTACTTTGCCCCTGTATTGAAGATGGTCTCTGAGAGGAAGCTTGGCACACTGGAAAGAATTTCCATATGCTGCAACTCCTTTGTTTGACAAATGGGAAACTGAGACCCAGAGGTTTCCGGTGATTTGAGGAAGGTCTCACGGATGGTGACAGAAGTGTGCCTGACTCTGACCCCTGTGGGGCAGTCCCATTGTCTCTCTGAGACTCAGTTTCCTCATCTGTGAAATGGAGAAGACCGGGCCTGTAGTAGCCAACTGCTCACAGCGTTTATCCAGAGGCAGAGGAAATGCTTTGTGGATTTTAAAGCCCTTTACCCCGGCCAGTGATGATTCAGACGCTTGTTGGGGGAACCTCCTCCTGCCTAGAAGACTTGGGGGGACTCCCAGCCCTTGGTGCTTCTCTGGAGGGAGAGAAGGAGCAGAGTGGTCAGACGGATGCAACAGGCTTCTCCACACTAGAAGGCCATGGTTAGCAGCGAGGTCCAAGACAGTGCTTTGGAGAGTGACCCGGGGTGGGAAGGGGCAGGGGTCCCTGCAGCAGGAAGAAGGAACCAAACTTTAGAGCCTGTGTGATCATCTCAAGATTGTGAACAGTGATGACAGCCAGCATTTACCTGGCACCTGCTGTGTGCAGGCATTTCACAAATTGCATAGCATCTGATCCTCACAATAGCCCTTCAAGGTAGAGTCTGAATTTACCCCCACAGCTGGTGTCTGAGGCCAGATTTGAACTTGGGGCTTCCTGACTCCTCTGGCCCACCTTGCTGCTTAGTGGTTGGTCATACTGAATAAAGTGCCAAACCTAGAGCTTCAAGTCCTGGGTTCACCTCTGGCCTCTCCTGTTAGGTGGCTGTGTGACCACTGGCAAATCTCTGAGCCAGTTTTCTGATCTGTTTAGTGGGGTGATTCCTGCGGTACCAGCTTCTTTGTGAAACTGCCCAGGAGTGGGATGGGCCTCGGTGTCCGGGAGGTCAGAGGGTGGATGATTCTGGGAGGGGGAGTAATGCCAGGTGACCTCAGAGCCCCCTCCCAGCCCTTGCCTTCTGTGATTCTGGGTTCTTTGGAGACTCAGAAGAGAGAAAGCATTTTCAGTCATGCAGAATCAGGGGCACTGGCTTCCTCGGCATCATCAGGGCCAGCTCTAAGTCTGCAAAGCATGGGGTTGAGAAGGGTCCAAAAGCTGCTTCCCCTAGACATCCCCCTCCCTCGCCCCCTAGGCGCCCACCATCAGTGGGTAGAATGTGCCTGTGTCGGCTCAGTCCCAGTCACAGGCCCCAGCTTCTCTGTGGTGACAGAGAGTTCATGCAGCACTTTCACGTGGTAGAAAAAGGCAGAGATCCGGGGGTCAGAGCAGTGGGTTTGGGCTGCTGCCAGCTAGTCAGGAGCCATTGGCAAGGTGCCAGCCCTTCTCCAAGCAGGCCTTGGGAGGAGGAGGACTGGCTGAAACCCAGGCCATTATTTGTTTTAAGGAAATCACTTACAAGAGTTGTCTTATTTCCTCCGAAAGCAATTTTTAAAAACGTGCTTCTTCATGTGGAGGTTGGCGATTTGTGCTTTAACTGCTTTTATTTTGCACACACATAGACGTTCATGCGCAGGTCCATGTGTCTTCTCCTGTGCCCTTCACGTCTGGAGGTTTCAGTTCCTACATCTGTGAAATGGGAACACTCAAGGCTTCTACCTTCCAGGGCTGTTGTGAGCAGGGGTGATTAACTTGTTTGGCTTCTACGAAATTAAAAAAAAATCACTAGCGGAACATCAATATAATTGGTTCCTTTTGTTATTACGGGCATTTCATCTTTTGCACCCGACAGCCTTGTTCTGGGAGGGCTCAGCAGGCTTCACCAGCCGTCACCCCAGGGGTTCAGGACACAGAAGGGGCTTGGGAGCCCCAACTGGGAGGCCGGAACAGCTGACGCGGGTGAGGGCTTCCTTGACGGCAATGGCGGCAGTGATCGTGGTAGCAGCAACTTCATGTGGCTTTGTTTCAAGCATAGATGATGCCAATAGGAACCGGGTCATCTTTGCATTTTCCAGGAGAGGGTTTGTCCAGTGAATAACCTGGGCTGAGGCCACTGGACTTGCAGTGCTGAGAATGTTAGTTATTAATGGTGTTAATGTGTGAAAATGTAAAATATTTCTGGTTGTCTCCTCTAGATTCAGCCCCAAGATGGGTATCGGGAGGAGAGGGGGAAGCTCAGTCATTTCATATAGAAAGAAAAGGGAATATGAGTGAGGCTGCCCAGCCTGCTGCCCATGGTTGTGTCTGTGCTGTGGGAAAACGGCTCTGGACTCTTGTTTCTTCTCCTGGGAAGGGTCAGTTCGTCTCTTTTTCTGTGAGCCAAGTGCCACCCTCATTTTGCAGCAAGCTTCTAAGGAGACTCTTCTATGGTGGCTTTGGACCTCACCCCACTTGAGTCCAAAGTCCAGTGGGGTGGTCCCAGGTCTTTAACCAAAAGAGACTTAGAAACATTTCCCCAAATCCTGGTATTCCCTGTTAGGCTTCTCTAGACCAGGCGTAGGGAACCTGCAGCCTCCAGGTCACCTGTAGCCCTCTAGGTCCTCAAGCACAGCCCTTTGACTGCATCTAAATGAACTTCCTAGAACAAGTCCTCCTTCATCAGAGGATTTGCTGTCAAACTTGGACTAGTCAAAAGGCCAAACCTGAGCACCTGGAAGACCACATGTGACTTCAAGGCCGTGGGTCCCCCACCCTTTCTCTAGACCAGGCCCCTCACTTTACATATGAGGAAACTCAGTCCCACAGAGGTTCAGTGACTTACGCTAGGCCTCTGAGGAAGTGTCAGAAACAGGATTTGGATCCTTGTCCTTGGAGTGAAAAGCCAATGTTCTCCCCAGTGGGCTATCCTGCCTCCTCACTGTGAGCACTCATGCAGCAGTCCCTCAAATGTGCTAAAGCCTCTGCACTTCCTGCATGTAAGCATGGCTTTCTCTGCCACCATGCGTCTGCACTGTCGATCGACTGAACGAGCTGTCCATGTTTTCTGTGCCCGTTAATGTGGAAGTCCTGCACGAGGCAGCCATCGAGAGACAGAAGAACCAAACACGGGAAACAAGCCCCAGCATCAAAAAGAGAAGGTTTAGGGCTCACTTTTCACAGAATGGTTGTTCCAACTCAGCATGAAATCAGTCCTTGGCCAAAGGCTCGCTGAATCTGGTTCTGTCATGGAGCGGTATGGGAGTGAGCCTGGCTTTGGTCCACGTGGGGTCAGGGAGGGTCTGGACGGTCCTTGTAGGGGACCAACCCTGCTAAGTTGGGAGAGGTTCCTGGCCACAGTGGTGACTGTGGGAAGTTTGCTAACTCTCCCCAGCGGCTGGGATTGGCCTCCCAGGGAGAGAATTGGACCCTTGAAATACATAGCAAGGTGGTGAAATAGCAGAAGGGCTTAAGACAAGAGGGAAGTCCTACTGTCATGTGCTCCAATCTGAGACCTAAACATCTGGTTGGCTCGGCTGGCCTCCAGGCTGGTACAAAATATATGGGCTGCACCATTTTGCCATCAGACTTGGCCCTGATTAGTCAAGTGGACTAAGGATCAGAATCAGATTTGTGGCTCAGGAACTTTGAAAGAAGCAGCTCAGTGGTGGTGGTGGTGGGGTGAAGAGAGGGCGGGAAATCTTAGGTAGAAATCCTACCCCCCGACACTTACTAGCCTTGTGACCCTGTGGTCAAGTCAAGTCAAGCCAATAAGCATCTGTTATTAAAGTGCCTACTGTGTGCCAGACCCCATGATGAGCTTTGGAGATGCAAAGAAAGGTAAAGGACATCCCCTGCCTTCTAGTCTAAAAATGTCTAATGGGGAAAGCCACAGGCAAACGACCAAGCAAGAACAAGATGATTAAGAGAGGCGGAAGACAGGGGAGGGGGAAGGCTCCTGGCAGTCTCCTTATCTTTACAGTGGGGGTATCAACAGCACCTGCCTTATTGGATTGTTGTGGTAAATTTTGTGAAGCTCTTTGCAGACCTTAAAGTGCCTTATAAATGATCGCTGTTAAGCCGGAGACAAGTCGGTCATGATCTACCCTCTACACTGGTGAAGCCAAAGATACTTTCTGTATTCCCATAATCAATCAATAAGCATTTAAGTGCTTGCTATGTGTCAAAAACTGTGCTAGCTCTTGAGAATTAAGGATACAAATGCAGCAGCAAAAGAGTCCCAGCCTCAAAGAGCTGACACTGTATTAGGGGACACACATGTGTTTATAAAGAATGTGCACCCCCTCACACACGTGTCTGTTTATCTATTCATATATATATAAACTATCTATTCATCCATAATCTATAATCTATAACTCTATCCATCCCTCTATTCATCTAAAAATCTGTACATCCATCCATCCATCCATCCATCCATCCATCCATCTATTCATCTATCTGTAAATCTGTCTATCCATCCATCTAGTCATCTAAAAATGTATCCATCTATCCATTCATCTCTAAATCTATCTGTCCATCCATCTATTCATCTGTAAGACTATCCATCCATCTATAAATCTATCATCTCTCCATCTATCTATAAATTTATCTACCCATCCATGTATAATCTATAAATTTATCATCTATCCATCCATCTATTCATCCATAAATCTACCTATCCATCTATGCATCTCACTATATATCTATCTATAAATCTGTCATCTATCTATCCATCCATCTGTCCATCTAGAAATCTATCCATCCATTTATACCTCTCACTATACAACTATCTATAAACCTATCACATTTCTATCCATCTAAAATCTATTTATCTATCCATCACTCTGCCTCCATCCATCCATCCATCCATCCACCTATCCATCCATCCATCCATCCATCCATCCATCCATCCATCCACCTATCCATCCATCCATCCATCCATCCATCCATCCATCCATCCACCCACCCATCCATCCATCCATCCATCCACCTATCCATCCATCCATCCATCCATCCATCCACCCATCCATCCATCCATCCATCCATCCATCCATCCATCCACCTATCCATCCATCCATCCATCCATCCATCCATCCATCCACCCATCCATTTACAAAGTAGGTACAAGGTTATTTCCAGGGGGAGGGCACTAGCAACTCTAGCCTGTGGGGGTCAGGGAGCAAAAGGGGCTTCAGATACAAGATGGCCCTTGAACTTAATCATAAGGGAACATTGGAATTGGAGGATGGAGAGAGAGTGTGTGTGTATGCCAGGTATGCAGGGGGCAGGGCAGCCTGGGTATCAGAGCGGCTCTGAAAAAGAGGGATATTGTTGACCATGAGGACCATTATGCCTTATTATTATCACTGCGGTGTACCTTAAAATTCATTAGTCAAGCAATGGCTCAAAATAAGTAAGGTAATAGAATAAGGCCCGTCTGCTGATTGGTCTCGATGCTCTGTACAATATTTGGAGAACATCAAATTATAACATAGATTTTCGTTTTAATGGGAGAGTCGTAACGCCCTCGTAATTTTTTTTAACTTCTCATTAGTTTTTACAACCTATGAATTGCCTAAAACAACTCCAGTCATTTGGATTTTGACTCGCTGCTTGTTTTACTACTTGCAGAACTGTCATTGGAGAAATGGGAATCTGTATTTATGGTGCTGGTCTCCGAGGCCGGTCCTGGGACTCTGGGTGGGTGAGGATGCGGGCAGCCTGGCAGCCTGGCAGAGGCAGGGCTGGCTTTCCCAGCTCTGCCCAAAGGAGGCTCAAAGAGGGTGGCGGGAAGGAAGGGTGATGATAGAGTGGTTACCATAAATCCAGCGACTCCATTTGCTGGGAGAATTTGTTCCTCCAGGACTATCTTTCTGCACACCTGTTTAAGTTACCAGGTTTTTATTTTTAATGAAGGCTGCTTTGGGAAATGTATTTTAAAAGTGTATTTTGACACTCCATTTATTCATTGTTATATTGCCATAGTTCTTACTTACTCAAAGGTTTTTTAACTCTGTGAAATTTTTAGTATTTTCTCTTTTGTTCCATTTTTTTTTCTCCCAAACTTCTTATTAGGAAGAAGGCGCACACCTCTCTTTTGTGTTGGGTAGTAATTCAGAGGGAGGCAGAGTGCTCCAGTGGCTGAAGGGCCTGCCATGGAGACCTTCCTCTGCCACATGGACCTGCTGTGGAACCCTGTGCACAACCCTGGTGGGGGGGGCTCTCAGTGGGCCCCTGCGGTCTGTGAACTTGTTTTTGTTTTTCTTTCCAATATTTTGATGGCTGCATTTCAATAAAATGGTTTTTTTGTGATCCTGTACATTTTATCTGATGAATTTTACAACAATCTGAGTCTATAGGTGTTAGGTGCCTGCCTGCAACCGGGGCCAAAGATACAGGGATCGCTAAGGGTCCCCCCCCCCCACCTAAGCTCATGGATTGTCCATCAGTCGCTCACCAGCCTAGTTGGAAGGAGCTTCCTCATTGGGAGTTCTGATGAAACCACAGATCTGACCCTTGAAAGCAACAAATCCTTGAATGTGCGTTAGGGAACCTCACCGAGGGAGCCTGTCCTCCATCCTATGTAGTAAGGAAGCTCCATGGAAAGGCCGGCTGCTTTTAGGTCTGGGGGCTGCCCAGCTGTGGAGACGTGTCTTGGGAAGGATTGAAGAAGTATATGTGGGTAGAGGTTGAAGAGGTTTGTAGATAAGTAGGAAGTAGGTAGGAAGTAGGTTGTAGGTAGTAGGTGCCGGGTGTCCAAGGGATATCATATAATCCCTCAGACCGGGGTTCTTGTCTGGAAAGAATTTCACTAGGCCCCAGGCTGTCTTGGCAAAGTAAAAAAAAATTATTAGGCTTAGCAGCGGGCAGCAAAAAATTAAGGAACCTACAAAGACCTGCAAGGTCCTGCAGGGTCCTGCAAAGAACTTGGGCTTCAGGAACAGTATTTATAACCCTATGTTCAATATGGAGTCTGGGAACTAGGCTGATTAGGGATTCCCAGAGTTATAGTATTGAAACTGAGTTATGTTGTCAAGGCGTTCAGTATGGCTGTTGGGAGGATGAGCACGGGGCAGATAATGGTCACGAGGCAGATAATGTTAGGTTGTGGGGAGGGTGTGCTAAGACACTAGGTACCATATTGCAAAGAGCTAGGACACAGGGTGTACTGAAACAAAGTTACCAAGGCTTTTGGGTGCAGCTGAGCACGTAGGCAAAGTCTTAGCTATGGGAAACTCTTCACTGGGGGAAGGGGAGAAGCAGGGTTTGTGCCTTTGTGACAGAATTACACAGGCTTGTTACACACTGATGTTACAAGCAAAGATGCCCGAACATAAAGGAACTTTACAATACAAAGGCTACAGAAAAGGCATCTCACACTGCATCAGGATCACCTGCCAGTGGAGATGAGAGCGCCCAGGAGGCATGTGTCTGGTCCAGAACTGCCTACAGGCTGCCGGCTTGTCCTCCACCCCAGAGCTCAGTCAGGATGTGCTTTTGGCGCCTCTGGTTTTACTCAGAACTGGAAGTACAGAGAAGAGCGTGTTGTTTGAGGACCATCCAGCATCCTGTCACTGGTAAAGATGGCAGATCAGAAGGACCCCAACAGGAAGGTGATCTGGGAGTAATTGTAATGCCCAGTCTTGGTCCGGGAGGCCAGATGCTGAGACATACCTCCCTCCTCTCATCCAGAGTGGTGGTGTTGGAGGCAGGATTGGCACTCAGAAGCTAGGTCCCACACACTACGCTTTGTGCTATTGAAGGTCGCTATTGAAGGAAGACCAGGCCTATGAAAAGCAGAGACTGTGAACGGGAGGTGGAGGGTAGCTTGTGTGAAGGCGTGGAGAGGCCGTTATTCATCCGGAAAAGGTCTGGGCGTGGACTGGCTGATGAAGGACCTGAAGAGCCCGAGGTGCAGATTTTGGGGATGGAGTGGGTACCGCGGTCCGGGTGAAGGTTTGGAGGAGGAGGCTGGACCCTTCCCAACCGCAGAGGTTTGTGACACTGAGATCTTCCCCCACACCCCGTGATGAAATCTGCCCTTTCTCCTACTGGCCATTTTGTGGGGATTTAAAAACAAATGGGGCTGAGTGGGCCAAAATGCATCTTTTACCGCTTGTGTAGGACGTGAAGTGAAGAGACACGGGTTTCTGTGGACAGCACAAGGCTGAGCCGGCTCTGCACCAATCTGTGCCCACGCCTGGACAGCGTCTCAGCAGCTCTTACTGCTGCCGCTGCCAGGCTGGGTACCCCTGAGGTGCCCTGGCACATGTGTCCCTCCCCTCCAGGCCCAGCAACCTTGAGGGCTCCCAAAGGCTCTGGGCAGAGCTCACAGTGATTTAGGTTCTAAATTACCCTTGCCCGCTTCTCACCAGAAGAGCTCTATTTTCTCCTTGTAGACAATGATTCCCTAATGCTTATTAATGTAATAATATCACATCCCGTTTCCAAGGAAACCGCTCTCCTGGCACCAAGCGCCCACGCAGCTGCAGCCTGACATCATCTGGCCCACACTGCACCCTTCGACCTGGCCTATTGTTACCCCTCCACTCCCACAGAACTTTCTCACAAATGACAGTTTTTCTTCTGATCTTCTAAATGTTTTGGAGCCTTTTCCTTTAGCCAAGCTACGCATTCAGAACGGCTCGAAACAAATTATCGGCTTCATTATGAGACACAATGGATGAATCCATTATGCTTTGGAGCTGCAGCCCGGCTCGTTTCCTGGCCGGGCCTTCCTTCTGTGATTGCTTGTTTTATATTCTGCTCTGGGGCTGGGGAGTCGAGCAAAGGTTAGGCTCGAATTTTTGTTTTCCTGTTTCTTTCTCAAAGCTCCCTTTTATTCCCACAAAGAGGCGTGTGGGTTTATAATATTCATGTGCATTTCAAGTCAAGCGATCTGATGGCGAGAGAGTCTCATTGAGCTGGAGCTTGGAAAAACTGCGTCTGGAATGGCTTCCTCTCCCGGCTCCTCCCTTACCTGTGGTCAGGGAACCCCCCCAGACTCAGTTTCCTCATCTGTAAACTGGCAATAATCCACCTCACAAATTTAATTATAGGGGACATATTTTTGCAAAATTTTAAATTCGGGGTTCTTAATTGAATGTCCCCCCAATAGATTCTAGGGGATCTGTGAATTTCAATGCAAAAACACTTACACTTGGTTTCCACTAACTACTAACTAAAACTTAGTATTTTCTTTATTTTTTCTTTTTTGAAACAATGATTCTGAGCAGGAATGTGCCCCAAGGCTTCACCAGTCTGGCCGCTGAAGAGCTCCAGCACCAAGCCTGGCTTTAAGGAGCAATAAATGCAAGTTTTCTGACTCACCAATATTTAATAAATGAATTTCAGAATCAGAGCAGCACTTTCCTATAGTCAGTTAATCAGGAAGAGCTGGTTCAAGTCTCTGTCACAAACCATCTGCCTTTGACTCCACTCCCCCAACTGTGGAAGCAGCCTTTGAACTAGACTCTTCTGTCCCACCCATCCTCTGCCCAGTAGACAAAGGGATGCTCTTTAGGTGAGAGTCGGCCCACCTAAGTCCGTGGCTCTCCCTCGTCTCCAGGGCCAAACAAGATGATGGGCCTTGAAGGCTCCCCCTTCTTATACTGCCTCTTATTAAGACACAGCTCAGATCCTCCCTTCTGAGGTCTCCCGCTGCTAGTGCCTCCGCCCTCAGATTAACCTTCCGCCAACGGAGAAGGGAACACGGATTTACGCAGCCCTGCTATGTGCCAGGAGCTTTGCCGATGTTGCCTCATTTCGTCCTTGGTCTCCTGTGTCATCTCCCCCATTAGGACGTGAGCTCAGAACAAAGTAAAAAGTGCACAGCAGAGAACGCGAAAGAAAACCTGCAAGAAAGGGAAGCAAAGCAAAGCAAAGAAGGGCGGCTTCCAACTTAAAGCTCAGTGTTTGACAGCAGTCTTTCTGGAAAGGGCAGGTTACCGCTGCATATCCTGAATCCCCTCCTGTCTTTGGCTGTGTGCATGATTTTGTTTTGTTTTCTTATTATGTATTTGAATTTTAATATTTGTCTGAAATAAAAAATAAAATAAAATAAAAGAATGTGAGCTTCTGGAAGGCAGGGGCTGGTTTTCCCTTATCTTCAGCAGTGATTACTGGTGCGGCACACAGTTGATATCTAAGAAATGCTTATTGACGGACTAATCGAGGAGCCCTGTGGCCTGGGCAGCACCCAGTGTTTCAAGGCCCCAGAGAGCTCGGATTTTCAAGTTCATTCCCAGTCTGTCTCCAAACGAGATGCTTGTGTCTCGGAGGACAATCAGATTTTAAAATGCTCACTCTCCTCTTTTGGGCAAAGCTTTTGCCCCAAGCATAAGCCTTGCAAGGACCCCAAGGTCCCAGCAATGAGAGTGGCTGGCCAGAGCCCCACAGAGCCCCCTCACATTTGGATAGGGAAAGGAGCATTGAAACTTTTCTCTTCTAGTTAAACCGCTACGGAGTTTATGCTCTAAATCTTCTGTTTTATGGGTTATTATTGCTTTGTCCTACGCTTTCAGCCAAACCTGTGGGATGCTGACTTCTCTTTGCTACACGGATGCCATCAAGAAGAAATCTGGGGGTTGTTGTGATTTCAGTGAAGCTCTCTTGGCCTGATGTTTTCTGTGAACAGCAGAGTTCTCCTTCCTCCCCGTCTCCCTCCCCCTCCTTCCCCTCTCCATCTCTCCCTTCCGTTCCCCTCCTTGTCTCCCTCATCTTGCAGATTTTGCATTGCTTTCCTGTCTCTTTCCATCACTTCTGTACCATCTCCTTCTCCATCTATCTCCTTGCCCAGCCAGGCTCTAGAAGTTTCAGTGACTCTCCATTACCCCGGATTCAAGTAGACCCTCCTCAGTTTGACAGGGAGGCTTCCCAATCTGCCTCCAACCTGTCTTTCTAGAGGGCTTTCACCTTTCCTCCACATTCCAGAAAAGCTGGCCTTTTGGTGGCCACTCGACTGGCAGAGCCCCCAGCCTCTCCCTCCTTCCCCTGTCAAGCATCCGTCATGTTCCTTTGTCGAGGGCCACTCCCTCCCCAGACTTTTCCTGTTCTTCCCAGTTGTCGATGCCTGACTCTCCAAAGTGACTTTTTTTTTATACGGTGCTTCCTCCAGGAGAACGTCACCTTCTTGAGAGCAGAGGCCCCTTCATTTCTGTCTACTGATATGTGAGTGGTGCATTGGCTGCTGTGTGACCCTGAGTGAGTCACTTAGCCTCTCCATATGCAAGGAGACAGTGTAGAATGTGCTGACCTGCATTGGCAGAGGGAGGTTATTCACCACAGCAACAAGGTCACACGTCCAGTCTTTGTCCCTATGTTGGAAAATAAAACCAGGCTCACCAGTGGGAAAAAATCTGCTTCTCACTGCAGACAGTGGATGCTTATGTGTTGTTTTTCCTTTGTTCAGGGTGTGTTCTCAGAAATTCGCTCTTGGGGGTCCCCAAAGGTCTCTGAGGAGTGAGCCCACCTCTCTTAATTGGAGCCATAAAACAAGGGCTCCATGGGTTTTGTTGGCAGACCTCAGCCGAATCCAGGAAGGCACCGGAGGGGCTTCAGAGCCCGTGTTTGTCCCCAGACCCCTTCTGCTGGGAGATGAGCGTCGGTCCTCCAGCCCACTCAGGCCAGGGCTGCTGTGATTCCTGTAGCTTCATCACCTACACGAGCCTGCTGGACACCACTTGGGGGCCTGCTCACCCAACAGCAATGTGAAGCTAACAGGAAAGCCGCTTTTCCCCTCTGGTGCCAGTGTCCATAGCCAGGTGCCCTCCTCGAACGATTTTTCTCCTTATCACCAGGACCTGGGCTGCGCTACCTGGGGAGTCGCCTCTTTCTCCTCTCATCCTGCAGCCTTCCTGTGCGCTTCACTTACAGTATGGCATGTGACCCACCTCTACCATTTACCTCCTCTGAGCCCAGCCAGGGGCCAGGCCATTTAAGTGCTCAGGGCCCCAGGGCCCTTCTTCCTCTGCCTTCCTGACTTGTGTGGTTCTGTGAAGAACAGTTCCAGCCCACACCTGGTCCTGAGCTCATGTCTCCTATTGGCTTCCTCCCCACCCCACAAACATAATGGGTCTGCTACTCATTGGGCACTGGGTTAAAGGGCAAAGAGGAGTGCATCTTTCCCTTGGTGGATCCAAGGTGGATGCAAGGCCTGGCTGATGATTCAGCAGAAAGTTACCCCATCATTCACTTCACCAGGGATAAAGCACTGACTCCTGGGTAACAGAAAAGGCCTCAGAACAACTGTGCTTGGAGGCTACTGGATCCACCTGCCTTCTTATATAGAGGAATGGATGAAAGAGCATTTATTAAGCACTCATTGTATTCTAGGCCCTGTGCTTTGTGGAGAAACTGAGGGCCACAGAGATCTGTGGGCAGGAAGGATCAGGCTTGATAAGTGTATGAGGCAGGATTCCAACCCAAGTCTTCCTGACCCCAAGTCCAGCGCCTTTCTTCCTAAACCGTGCTCGCTCTGACTGGTCCCTTCCAATGAGGCTGACAGAGACACACCCTCTGAGTCCTTCCCTCATGCCTGATGCCCTCTGAAAGGCACATAAGGCACTTCAGGTACCATCTAGAGACTCTACAGAAAGGTGTAGACTAGAATTGTCTAGGATGCCTCTGGCAAGACCAGTGAACCAGTCAATCAGGATGAAAACAACAAGTACCACCTGTGGCCTGGGGACTGCTAGTTTGTAGGGGACATGAGGACAGAGATGGAACAACTCCTGTGCGTGTGGGACCTGCAGGGTGTGTGTGTGTGTGTGTGTGTGTGTGTGTGTGTGTGTGTGTGTGTGCACATGCCATGCTGACCTCACCACTGTGCAGGTCCTCATCTGCCTCCCCAGAGCTGGGTGCTGCTGCGTTTACCCCTTGGGGCTCTAGGGATGCCCTTGAAGCGGTGAGAGGGGTCTCCTCTAACGCAGTCAGCTCACTCTGCATCCCAGTGTTGACCGCTGATAGTTCCCATGTATTAGTCCAGTCTTTCAGTTTCATTTAATCCATTAACACCAATTAGATTTGACAAAAGGATATGTAAAACAAAGGTAGAGTGACTGAAGTAGAAGCCTCCCCAGCTGGTGTCACAAGCTCCCCTCCACTCCTCGGGTGCTGATATCCCAGACTTCTGGGATATGCTTCACTCAGGCTGAAAACCACTTCTCTTAAGTGATTCCCAACCAAATCCATTAATGCATGTAGAAAACTTGATGGCCACATGCCTCCATCTTGTGGGGCCACCATCTTGGTTTCCAGGTTGATTGACTTCTCATCAGGATCTCTTGCATCATGCAGCCATGTTGGTGGCTGCAGACTTTGGCCTGACTTCTCCCTCCCAGGCCTCTGGTGGTTCACTCAGAGTTCCCAAGGCTGTAGTCTTTGACCTAGATATTCCTCCATCTTTGGTGCCTTTGAATGCACACCCTTTCCAAGTCAACAGCCAACGAAAAGACTCCTCTTCTTCATGAGTTGAGCAGATCAGAAACAGACCTTGAGCCATGTTGTGTTAAGCCTAGAACATGCTCATGAGGCCAGGCTCTTTCCCCCCCCCCCTTTCTCTTTTGTTGGCCTGTCCCAGTCCCCTTTACATAAATATGTAATAAAATAGACACAAAGGGTCTACAAGACAATTGCAGGGGAGTGAACTGGAGGCAGAGATGAGGAGAAGACCTTGGGGAGGGAATATTTTAGGTGAAAGTCAAAGGAAGTTAGGGATTCTAAAAAATGGAGATGAGGAGAGGATAGTCTAGGCCTGGGAGGTGATTGGTGCCCAGTGCTGGGGACGTCTAATGGAACATCATTTGTAAGGAACAGTGGAAGGGGCATTTGTTTGAACTGTATAATGTGGGAGGGGGTATAATGAATAGTAGATGGGGGTCAGGGCGTGAAGGCCTTTGAATGCCAAATGGAGAACTTTGCACCTGATTCTAAAAATAACTGGGGGTGCTGGAGCTTGCTGAGCAGGGACTGACTGGGTTCAGCCTTAGGGACATCATTCTGGCAGCTGTCTGGAGAACAACCTGGAGAGGGACTTGAGGCAGGGAGACTGAGTTGAGATATAAAAAATGCCAAATAAGGGATAATGAAGGCCTGAAAGGAGAGAGAAGGGAAGAATAGGAAGATTGTGTGGAGGAGAATCTATAAGACTTAGGGACTGACTGGGGGTGATTTGTGGGTTGAAAGAGAAGAGGTGACCAGGCTGCCTGTGATGTCACAAAGCTGGCCACTGGAAGGATTGCAGCAGCCTTGCCAGAAATGGGGAGGTCCAGAGTTTGGGGGACAAAGACAGCAAGTTCTGTTTTGTATGTCCTGAGTTTCAGATACCAACAGCATCAGATGAGAAAACTCCAGCAGTGAGATGGTGGTGAGAGTAGGACTGAGCCACAGACTGTGGGATCATTCTCCTGGGAGGGATGATTGAGTCACTGGGAGGGAGTGATGTCACCAAGTAAGGGATGGTCAGTGCAGAAGAGGGCTCCAGACAGAGCCTTGAGGTGCTCCCCCGAATAGTTGAGGTGGCGTGTGGTCGATTATCCAGCTACGGAGACAAGTCAGACAGGGGAGGAGAGGAAAACAGAGAGAGTGTTGTCATGGAACCTTGGAAAGGACAGTCTTCAACAGGAGTCATGGGCTGTAAGGGCTCAGGAAGGACAAGGTAGAAAAGACCATCACGTCTGGCACTTGAGGGACTTTAGAGAGAGCAGTGTTGGCGGCATGATGAGATCAGAAGCTGGACTACAGAGGCTCAATGGAAGCCAGGCCATACTAACAGATGGGTTTTTCTAGGACGTTGGCTTTGGAAGGGTAGAGAGCCATAGAGCCTTAGCTTGAGGGGATGAGAGGGCCAAACAAGGGTATTTTAAAGATGTAGAAGACATGGGCATGTTTGTAGGCAGTGAGAAGGAGCGGGGGCTCAGGGAGACATTGAAGGCTGAAGAGAGTGGAACCTATCTCTAGGTCTCTGGAGGAGACAGACCTCAAGGGGGCCAGTAGAGCTGGGCTTGGTGAGAAGGGCCAGCACATTATAGGTTTATCCAAGGACCCAGAAGTAGAAAATGGACTTAGAACCAAGTATGGAGGGGATGTGGAGCCAAGATGGCAGTGTAGAAACAGCAAGGTCCCATAGCTCCCACACAGCCACCCTAAACATCCATAAAATTATGAGCCCAGACAAAGTCTAGGATTCTCAGACTCACAAAAATACAGAAAACACATCTCTTGCTGAAGGCAGCTTGGCAGCAGGGGTGCCAGGAGTGGCGGTCAGGAGTGGAGGCTGGCCCAGCCTGAAGCTGAGATCATGGCCAGGCTGTGGGAAGGAGCCGGTCTGAGCTGAACCAAGCCGCGCCACAGCCAGTCTTCAGAGGAGAGGATCTACAGCCTCCAGCACCTCCACATCTGCCAAGGCATGAGGAACGGGGATGGGAGAGGGGCAGCTAGGACGGGAGAGAGGCAGCTCAAACCAGAGCAGAGACCGGCCCAGCCCAAAGCCACAGCTTGAGTCTACTTCAGAGAAAATCTAAAGTACCTGCCTGAGGGGATCTTGAAATCCGGCACACCAAGGTCAGAGACGGTTAGTGAAAGTGAAACTTTAAAAATTAATTTGGAGGTCGAAAAGCAGTTCGGCCAATCTGTCCCTGGGACAAGGAAGCAGTGGGGGAAGGGAACTGCTGGAACCGGAAGCCCCCACCAGGCTGCTTCGGAGCCCCTGGCCTGCGGACTCCGCAGGGGTGCTGAATCAGTTGATCAGGGCCAAATGCTCTTGCATTGATCAGCCTGGATCCGGATTGTGGTCTTAGGTGGTGGTCCTGGGATGCGCTTTCAGCAAGCCAAAGCTGGGGGGGCTGCAACACCCCCCTAATAGCTCCGGCAGCTGGGGAGAACTCCAGCGATTTGGAACAGAGCTTTCCCCTCTGGAAGCAGAGTTTCACAGAGCTATAAAAACCAACCAATTAATTGACTGGCTAACATGAAGAAAAGGAAGTGAAATAAGAACAGCAATAAAACTCTAGAATCCTTTTTTGTGGACAAAAAGGATCAAAGCATGGAATGGGAGGAAGGCAGCCCAGAACTCAGAACTCCCACACCAAATGCTTCAAAGACAATTGAAGAATGCCTAG
>CM053593.1:1703784-1735763 GCA_028646575.1 Pseudocheirus occidentalis | reverse complement strand
GGTCAGTGGTTTTTTTCAGTGAGATATTTCACATTGCCTTCTATTTTTTCATTTGTTCGGATCTGTTTAATACTATCTTGATTTCTCATAAAGTCATTTGCTTCCATTTGCTCCAGTCTAATTATTTTTTTTTTTGCTTTTTTTTGGAGGGCAGTTGGGGTTAAGTGACTTGCCCAAGGTCACACAGCTAGTTTTTGTGTTAAGTGTCTGAGGCTGGATTTGAACTCAGGTACTCCTGACTCCAGGGCCAGTGCTCTATTCACTGGGCCACCTAGCCGCCCGCTCCAGTCTAATTCTGAAGGGATGTTTCTCTTCATTGAGCTTTTGAGATTCTTTTTCCATCTGGCAGATTCTTTGACTTTTTAAGGCATTCTTCTCCTCATTGACTTTGTGGGTCTCTTTTGCCATTTGAGTTAATCTATTTTTAAGGTGTTATTTTTTCAGTCAGGTTGTTGACTCTCTTTTCATGATTTTCTTTCATCATTCTCATTTCTCTTCTCAATTTTTGTTCTACTTCTCTTATTTGGTTTTCAGCATCCCTCTTGAGCTCCTCCATGGCCTGTAATCAGTTCATACTTTTCTTGGAAGCTTTTGGCGCACAAGTTTTGACTTTGTTGTCTTAACTCCCATTCCATGCTTTGATCCTTTTTGTCCCCAAAAGGGAATCTAAAGTTCGATGGCTGTGCTTCCTTTGCTTGCTCATGTTGCCAGTCAATTGCTTGACTTTTAAGCTGTTTGCCACAGTAGAACTCTGCTTCCAGAATGGAGAGAGCTTTGTCCCAAAGTGCTGGGCTTTTTGCAGCTGCCGGAGCTATTAGGAGGGTGCCATCTCTGCAGCCCCCACAGGCTCTGGCTCACTGGTCACACCTCCCAGAACCACGATCCTGACCCAGGCAGATTAAGGCAAGAGCACTTAGCCTCTGAATGGTCTCTTAGTCCCCCCTGCAGTCTGCAGGCCAGGAGCTCTGAAGCAGCCATGTGGAGGTGGCTGCATGGCCACAGTACCTCTGCCACTTATCTCCCTGAGGGCATAGGCCAGACCGAACTCCTCAGTCCCTCCCTTCCCCCCCACCCCCCGGTCCAACAGAGTTGCACACTGAACTTTTACTTTGTCTTTGGCATTTATTGGTCAATATTTCTGGAAACTGCCAAAGCTGCTGGTGATGCACTCCCCAGAAGTCTGTTCCAGCCATGGCTGGTTGGGGCCACCCTGGGGCTAAAACCATGGGCTCATAGGGGGCTAGGCTCAACTCCCAGCATGATGAGCCCTTCCTGTCTGCCTGCCAGGCTGCCTTCAGCAGGAGATTTGTTTCTCTCTGTCACTTTGTGGGCTCTGCAGCTCTAAAGTTAGTTCAGTCATATTTTATAGGTTTTTGAGGTGGTTGTGGGGGGAGCTCATGGAGTTTTCCTGCTTCTATGCCACCATCTTGGCACCACCCCATTATTATTTTTTCTAGCTCTATAGAATAACTTTTTAATTGTTTGACTGGTATGGCACCAAAAGGGATAATCATTCTTGTAATGTGTGATCCAAGGTTTGTTAGGTTGAAATAATGTGTAGAGTTATGCATATCAGAGGAGAAAACCTATATATTTAAAATGTAAAATTGTACCCAAAGCATGGACTTTTTGAACTAGAAGAGATTTGAAGTGATTCTTCCCTGAGGGGTAAATTGAGTTGATTCACAAGTATTTAGTAAGTGTCTGCTACATATCAGTCTCAGGGTGGTTTGCTCAGGTACCTCACTTCCTAGCAGATGTTTCTTCTCCTCCTCCAGCCTCTCGCATAAAAGTTCTTTGAATTTGCTGTGCCCACTGATTGTTCAAGGGTCCCCACTGGGCTATAAAGTATACACACTGCTTATAAAAATACAATTTGTAGTATCATAAATTTGACCTAAAACTAATGCGCTGGCTATGGTAAACATTAATTAAATGTTTAATTAGCGGCAGTTGTGCTCTCCTTCCTGGGATTTGGGGAGCAGGATTTGGACTTCCTGTGCCTCTGGGAGGTGTCCTGGGGAGCTTGAAATGATGCCTTTTTTCTCTGGATAAATTTCCCTGAAGCAGGCAGAAGATGTTCAAAGTGATTGAACTGATAATGCTTCTAAGAACAGCGGCAGCAGAAAGGAAGAGTTTGAAGGTCGGCCAAGGGCGTTGGTGGGATTTGGGAAATGCACCGCTGCCAGCTTGTTTTCGGAGCAGATCTTGGACATTTGCTCTTTGGGGGGCCAGGGCCTGAGCCCCTCTCAGGGCCTGAGGTTGCAGCTCCTTAGCAGGGCCTCAGCTCTGCTGGAGGATGTGCCAAGTTCAGGTCTGTGGTCTTCGATCAGCCCCTGTGTGCCATGGCCTCAGCTGTATTCTGTGACTGGGGCTCATGATCTTTGAACCCCTTGCCTCTTAGGGGGCCTTTCAGGAGGGAATTTTGTAAATCTCATAGCACAAAATCAAGGAAAGTTGTTTTTCTTCTCTTTTGAGACAGACTCTCTTGCTCATGTTCTTTGGTCTTCTCTTCCCGTTGCTTCTTCCTTTCAGCTCCTTCTCTCCCAATAGTAAGTGGAGCCTCAAAGGAGAAAGGAAATCACAATGGGTCCCTCCAGCAGGTGTGTGCGCACGAGTGCGTGCGTGCATGTGTGTGTGTGTGTGTGTGTGTGTGTGTGTGTGTGTAACAGGAGGAAGGAATGGTGTGAAGAGGCACCAGCGGATGCAGGATGGATTTGGAGTCAGAGACCTTGAGTGCAAATCCCCCCAGCTATCTGTAACTTCTGTGACTTTGGGCAGGTCTTCCAGATCTCCAGCCCCCTCCCCTGTCAAAGGCGGCTGCTGAGCCTCCGCAGCCAGTCTGGCTTTTTGTAACTCTGGATCAAGGCTACCTGGCCTTGGTGACGGGGAGCATGGAGGCCTCTTTCCCCCACCTCTCTCTCTCTCTCTCTCTCTCTCTCTTTCTCCCCACTTCCTTGGCTCCCCATCCACTCGGGGCTCTGCAGCAAAGACTCGAGGGCCAAGGACTTATTCAGAGTGATGCAGACACAGGAGGGTGTGCAGGTCTGTGCCTCTTCATGGAGAAGGGGGAAGAGTGGAGAAGGAGGAGGTGCACTCCAGGGGAGGCGGCCTGTGTTCTCCTGGACTCTAGGGCAGGGTGAGACGGGCCAGGGGAAGGGCCAGAGGGGAAGTACAGGAGGTCAGATGGCACTGGCGGTGGCTGGCCGTGCTGATGGGGCCCTCTGAACTGCAGCCAGAAGCCCGACTGCCCGCTGCTCTGCTCAGTGCCAAGGTGGGAAGCGACCAAGCATCCCATTTCACACTTCACACAGACCCTCACACTACTGTGCCTTAGTCAGTGTTCACTGGCTGCTGACAGGCTGAGGAAGCTGAATCCTGGAGGGTGGGAGAGCTTTGGTCCCACATTGAGCCAATGGGACAACCTGACAAATAAAATCAATCAAATACTATTATGGCATCAGCCTGGAGTAGGATATAGGAAGGCAGCCTTGACACCAGGAAGGCTTGGGTTCAAATTCTGCCTGTGACACCTGCCAACAGAGTGACCCTGGTCAAATCACATGAGCTCTTAGCACCCTAGGCCATCCGTAAGACCCTAGACTGCAGAGGAGGTGCTGATCTGCATGGGTGGAGGGAATTTCCTCACCCAGGAGTTCCCTGGTGTGATGCAGTCCCAGGCCTGGTGTCTATGCAACCCTCTGACTTTTTGTCCCAAACAGCAGAGTTGGGTGTTCCTGCTGCTTCCTTGAGTGTGCTGCTTTTCCTGTGATAAAAGCTGAACTTTAACTGCCAGGATGCCCCATTCACTTATCCAGTTGAGGGACTGCCCTGTCCAGCTCACTGGCTCAGCCTGGACCACACACTGAGAAGAGTTAATGTTCTGCTGCCCGAGTACTGCTGGGCAATATCATTTTCCATTTTAAATTGGCCCCTGTGGTCAGAGGAGCGCCTTCAGCAGCCATCTCTGCCATCATTCACGGCCAGGGAGTCTTGTTGTAGACACATTGACCAGTCGGGGACCACGGATTCTCCCTCTAGGGCGGGTGAAACGCCAGAGCCCCACACCCCTCATTAAAGATGAGGAAATGAGCTGAGGGAGATGAAAGCCCTTGTCATCCTGGGATATGGCCCTGTGCCATCCAATGCCTCACCTGGCATTCTTTCTACTCTGCCATCATGAGGCTGGCATAGTGCAAAGGGGGCCCGGCACAGAGTGCTGGGCCAGGAACTGGAAGGAAGTAGCTCTGAAAATGTTCTCTAGATAAGGAAATGATGAAGATTAAGTGACTTACCCATGGTCACCCAGGTAGTTGGGGTGACAGGTGGCCTTTGATCCCAGAGTGAGCCGTTGTTTCTTTGTTCCAGCTGATTCTTTCCTCGGCTTTAGGTGGTTTTCTTTGAAGGGACTGTGAGGAAGCAGAGTACCGGAAATCTCAGAATCATGGATTTAGGTCTATAGAACTCTATTTATATATTATATTTATATATTTTATGTATGGGTTTGTATAATTTTTATATCTATATACAGATTATGTAATATTTAAAATAACAGACAAGCATACATAATTATACACATATCTATATGTATTATATTTACATATTTTATGTATAGGTTTATATACTTTTAATCTCTATATACAGATTGCATAATATCTAAATATATTTATAGAAACCTCTTTGGATCTATAGAAGGAGCCTCACACATCATCTAGTCCTTCCCCTCTCCCCCCATTTTACAGATGAAGAAACTGAATCTGGAAGGGTTTAACTGACTTGGCTGGGCTGATCGCTAATAAACATCTTGGGCAGGATCTGAATTCAGATCTTCTTTCCTTCAAGCTCAGTTCTCTATCCATCCATTGTGCGGCCCAGTTGCCTCCATACCAGCCGTGATTCTCAGTTTTCCGAGTCCCGGAGCCCTTGGGCAATCTGGCGAAGCTATGGACCCCTTCTTGCCATCGTGTTTTTAAGCACTTGCAGGAAACGGTCAATTCCAGTTAAAGGTTAGTGAAAACAAGGTGTTATTTCCCCCATCCAATGTCGCTGATGCCCTGAAGCCTTTTGATGGCCTTCTGAGGGGCTCACAGGCCCCAGCTGAAGGAGCCCAGAATTCTACACCAGCCCAACCAACATCCAGCTGTACTCCACAGAGTATCTGTTAGGATGAACCATTGCCAGGGGACCCAGGGTCTCTGGCTCCACTTAGTAGAGGCAGTTTTGTTTTTTATGTGGAGGGCGGGGTTGGAACACATCACAAGGCAGGGCTAACTCTCTCCTCCCAGCATTTCTGCAGAGATGAATTTAGGCCAAAGAGCATCACAGATGACTTTGAGAAGGATGGAGGATAGTTGGAGCAGTTGTGTGGAAGGGAATGAAGGCAGTCTCCCCATCTTGCTCTGGTGATGACAGTGGGGGCACCGGCAATCTACTTATCAGACCAATCCACGGTCTTGGTTGGCATTAGCTATCAGAACAAGACCCGAGGCTGGTCTCCTCAGCCCATTTCCCTTCCGTCTCCCCCACTGGTTGCCCCCCTGAGTTAGTGCCTAGCTGCTGGCCGCATGGGGCTTCCCAAAATGCAGGCTCAGAGTCAGCCCTCTCAATGGACCATGCCCTAACGATTGCCTTGACCGGAGGTTCTAATGAGCTGCCAAGAAGGTGAGGAGGGGCATCTAGCCGTGGGGAGAAAGGCAAACCGAGGGACGTAGTTACACACAGTCAGGCGCCATCAGCTCCTGCATAACTGACAGCATTGGGCTGGGCTCCAGAGCTGTGTCTGTCATCCCTGCCTTAGTCCCTTGGCTCAGGAGTATCCTAGCCCAGGAAAGAATCCATTTCCATTTCAAAGGAGCCCCTTTCCTATGCCACCTATCAGTATTCCTGGGAGGAAAAGCAGCCCTCACTGTGGGTGAATGAAGACCTTGGCTGATAGATTTATACTGGAGAGGAGATGGCAGAATGGAGGAAGCTCCTCCATTTCTTGGGTCCCCAAAGGGATCCCAGCCGTTTCCGTAGCTCTCACCCTCCAGAGCTGCCGACTTTATGCTTCCAGGAGTTGAGAATGAATCCCTGGCAGCCAGTGCTCAATCTGTGTGTGGTGACTGACAGATTAAGCACCAGGGATTTCAGAGGAGATTAGGCCCCTGATTCCAAAACAGAGAATGTTGGTGTTATTTCCCAGCATGGAATTGAAGGAAGTTGCCTTGTGGGGGTTCTTACCAAAGCTGGGCCATTATGTTCTCCCCATGTGGACCCTGGATGGTTTTTCTCTTTTCTGAATTGCCCTTCATTTATTTAATATCTGTTGGCTAAGAAAAAGACAGTGCTTGCAGTGCAGAGCTAGGCACTTGGGGAGGGTCGCTCTTGGTGTGGGTAACAGTCATGTAAGCCATGATCTTTGTCCCCTGGGATTTGGAAGTTTAACTGGATAGCTGGGAATCTGGGCTGGCTCCTTAATTTTACTATTTTAGGGAATTCCTCACTGAGAGATCTCCCTCTACAGCACCTGCCTTTACCTTCTAGCCTTAGTGAATTGTGCCTAGGATATGGAGGGGTCCGGTGACTTGTCCAGGGTCATGCTGCCACCAGGAGGGTAAAGTAGGGCTTGAACCCAGGTTTTTCTGGCACCAGGATAGTGCTTTGCTGCCTTCCACCCAGTAAGTAGGAGGTGCAAATTGCTGATGGTAAAATGGCTTAGATTTCTGGAGCTCTTAAGGCTTTCAAAGCACATTCTGTTCAAGAACCCTGGGCAGGGGATAGAGGGCTGGGCCTGACCCGGGAGAGAGCTACGCGCTCCCTGGGCTCCCCTGAGGGAAGGGGCCCAGGATAGCTGTCTTGTCCCTCGGCCACATGCCTCGGACTGCTCCATCAGGCCCCCAGGAACGTCTTTCCTTCCCCCTTTCCCCCTTTCCCCCTTTGTGTTAACTTCTTCCACTAGAGTGTAAGCTCCTTGAGGGCAGGGACTCTCCTCCTTTTCCTCCCTATGCAG
Source organism: Pseudocheirus occidentalis (assembly GCA_028646575.1). Classification (NCBI taxonomy): domain Eukaryota; kingdom Metazoa; phylum Chordata; class Mammalia; order Diprotodontia; family Pseudocheiridae; genus Pseudocheirus; species Pseudocheirus occidentalis. The sequence goes on along the minus strand of CM053593.1, from coordinate 1,728,772 downwards.
CCCCAGCATTTAGCACAGGCCCAGCACACAATAGGTGCTTAGATGTGCGTTGACAGACTTGAAACCCTGCAGGATTGGGTTGAAACCTCCCCTTGGGTTTGGCCACTGTCACAGCACAGTTTCTTAACCTCTTGGGGCTTCTGCGTCCTAATCTGTACATCACTTAAGCAGCTTGAGCTGTGCAGGTCCCTGAGCTGACCAGACCTGTGAATGCCGGATTCTGAGCTGCTTCTAGTTTTATCCAGACCCACAGGGAAAGGCTGATTCTCTCGAGCCAACGCCAGTGCACTTCCCAGACAGCATCCTTTCATTTCTTCCTGTAATTTTCAGTCTTTTCTCTTTGATTAAGGAGTTGCTGTTTTTAATGCATTTGATGGTTGATTCAGACTGGGGTTGAGTGCTTGATTGGGCCCCTCTTGCAGCTGGGGGATCTGGAGAGATCTTGTCCAGAAGAAGTTGGCCTTTGAACTGAGTCTTGAAAGAAGCTGGGGACACTGAGATGTGAGGTCAGGTGAGGTAAGGAAGGGCAGCATTCCAGGCAGGGGGGGATAACCTTGTGGGGTCCATCTCCTTTGCTGCTTCAGGAGGCTGCGGCTCACAGAGTTTGGGTGACAAGCCCCCATGGTGGTGACCGTACCATGGCATTGGCTCCAGGGCTCCAGGATGGCTTTTCCATACCCAGCCTCCCTGCAGGTTCTCTCCTGTGCTTGGGGGACTGACTGGCCATTCTTGGGAGCAGAGAAAGCATCTGGGGTTACCTGGCTGCCCCCCATCTTTCCCGTTTATGTTATAACTTTGGATGGCGACTGTGCTATGCCACGGTGGTTGGGCTTCCTTTCTTGAGATTCTAGTTAATAAATTCTTTTCCCTTTTTCAATAACTTGGATTGAAAAAGTCCTAATTGTGTGAGTAGATTTTGCTGATCAACTCCTCTCAAGGCCAGGGTTCTTTCCCGTAGTCTGGGGTCATTTTTTGGGGGAGGTAGTAATTAGTGCTGATGAAGATCTGAGGAAGTTTTCTCTCCTCCCAAATTTCTCTTGTGTTTTCTCCAAGCCTCCCTCGGGTCCCATTTCCACTTTCTTGGAGCTCTGAAATAAATAAATCAGTGCTCCACTTGGCTAAAGAAAGTTCTCTTTCACTGCTCCCACATTACAAAGATTTTTTGTTCCAGTGGTTTCATGTTGCTGATGGACTGGAGTTTTCCTGGACAATTTTACTGTTTGATAGACTCTTTGCAGGCTCCCCTGGGATGTGCTGACTCAATAACTCTGGCCTGAATCCTTCTGTTACTGGGGCTGTGGAAGGGCTTCCATCCTATGACTCCCGGGACCGGGCGTGGCTTCGGTAAGACGTGGAGTGTCTCTGCCTCAAGGAGGCAGAGCCAGGAGGGTGTCTGAGGTCTCTGACCTCCTGTCATTTCACAGACTGGGAATCAGAGATGAGCATCCTAATCCAGCATTCACATAGCACTGGCCACACTGGCCAGGTGTGAAGTGCTCTACACTTACTGACTCACTGGATCCTCACGATAACCAGGGAGAGAGGTGCTTTGACATTGGAGGAAGCTGAGGCAGGCAGCAGGGGTCGCCCGGCTGGGGAGCCCGATTTGTCCTCAGGCCATCTGCACCCCAGCTCCTGGGTGGAGGTCTACTCCAAGCTAAGACTGGATGGCTCGTTTTGTGGAGGGTGGAGAGGATCTTGTACAAGGCATCAGTGGAAAAAATTCGGGGTTCTAAGAGAAAAAAGAGGAGGAAGAATTCTTGTTCCTATTCGGGTTGGACTAGAAAGCCCAGTACGCTGAGTGCTAGGCTTGGAGTCCTGAAGGCCTGGGTTTGAATCCTGCCTCAGGCCCTGAGCTTGGTGACCCTGGTCAAGTCACTCAACTTCTTTCAGCCTCAGCTTCCCGGTCTTCAAAACAGGGTTAACAACAGAACCTGCCTCTTAGAGTTGTGTGGACCAAAGGGATGTCACATATGCAAAGCACCATCCAGAGGCGCCGGTTTTTAGTCCTTGAGCTCCTTTCCAGGGGATTGGGAACAATGAAGGTCCATGGCAGTGATGGACAGAGGCCAGTGGACAGTCAGGAGTGCAGCCCACAGAGGAGGGAAGGCGTGGTGCCTCTGGGTGGGCCCTGCTGACCCTCTGGGGAGGCCCTGGACAGAGGGCACTTCCAGTGTGAGAAGTAGTCCAGGGCCCAATCAACCTTCCAGCATGCAGAGGATTTCTGTAGCCTCGTAGGCAAAGGGCTGTGGAGATGAGGGAGCCAGGGGAGGAGGGCCAGGGCTTGGGGCTGAGCCCCGGGACTCCTCAGCAGCATCCTGTGCGCTTCCTCCTCTGGCTCTGATTGCTGCTCTCTCCTATCGTTCACACCCAACAGAGGAGGCGCCTTCAGAGGGACTGAGGCTCTTCTCAGAATTCCTGCTCTCCTCCTTGTGTTGGCTTCAGGCCGAGCTGGCTACCAACCTGGAGAGGAGCCTACTGGCCAACAGTCTCTGTCTCGCTTGTGACCTTGACTCCAAATTGGCTCTTCTCAAATGATGTTCAAGCACTGCTGATCAGCTAAGATTCCCCACTGGGTGTGTCTGTCCAGGTGTGTCTGTCCAGTGGGGTGGGTGTGTCCAGCAGGTGTGTCTGTCCAGGGATGGTTGTGTTCAGTGGGGTGGGTGTGTCCACCAGGCATGTCTATCCAGGGATGGGTGTGACCAGTGGGCGTGTCTCCTGACAGCCCCCTCATTTCTCCTGGGCCTCCTCAGTTCCTGTTGCATGGTGGCTTTACCCAAGACCTGTATGGACTTCAGGGTTTTCCTGTCAGCTGCAAATCCCTTTTCTGGGCTGAGCAGAGAAACTCTGGTTCCTTTCTGTGTGGCCTTGTCCCTTCTCTAAGATGTATGGCTCGTGCCTTATCTCTGTTGAACTGTATTTACTATCTATTAACCTGGGCACCTGGGCTTAAGTGGCCTGGCCCTTCAGTATTCAACCCCATTACCTGGTTTCAATTATTTAAAACTGTCCAGGAGACAGCCCAGAACATGGAGCCTCTCTGGAGTTATCCATTAAGGGATCCGTTTTCCGTTTGCTCCTGTCCTGGCTGCACTTAATGGCCTTATTTAATCCTTAAGAAAACTTAAAAAAACAAAGGACAAAGGAAACCTGGCTGCACTTAATGGCCTTATTTCAGCCTTAAGAAAACTTGAAAAAACAAAGGACAAAGGAAACCTGGCTGCACTTAATGGCCTTATTTCAGCCTTAAGAAAACTTGAAAAAACAAAGGACAAAGGAAAGCGATCCTGGCTGGGGAGTGACCCTCCTTTGGATCTCACCTCCTCCACAGATAGCAGCTTCTAATTGTTCTATTCCAAAAGCTCAGCCTCATTTTGGGAAACAGCTCCCCCATGGAAAGCTGTGGAACGCTTCCAGACCATTTCATTCTGTTCAAATTACTCTGGTAATTTCTGGCCAGGGCTTCTCCCACCGGCCGCATCCTCCCAGGACGGGGGAGGGGGGGGCGGGGATGGGCCAGGGAGCCAGAGCCGGCAGACCGTGTGCTGCCAGCCACAGGCTGGTTTTTAATCAAGAGGCAGCGTCACCGTTGTTGTTTCTCTCTGATCCTTTGGGCGCGTGCTGGTTGGGGTTCAAATCCTGAGTGCTGGATCACGGAGAGGAAACTGGGGCTGCGTTGTGTCTCAGACTGTCCCCCAGGCTCCATCAAATGGTAATGGGGAGACTGATGAGAGAAGCGCGATTGGAGGGATGACAGTCACTTTGGGGACAGTCACAGACCTTCTCTACGTCATCTACAGGCTTTCTTTGGGGGGATATTTGGTGCTGTCACGGTTTGACTCTCCTTTTTGGATTTGGTATATGGTATGGATCGACTTTTCTGTTTTTAAATGAAAATTATTTGGAGGCAAATGGGTTTTCCTTTAGTTCAGTTCAAGTTAACAAACATTTATTAAAGCACCTACTGGGTAGGAGGCCCAGTGTTTAGCACTGGGCAATATCCCATCCGATTCAGCTCTGCCAGCATTGACCAACCACCTTTTATGTCCAAGATGCTGGACTATATGCTGGGGTTCAGAGACAAAAGTGAGAAAACAATCCTTATGCTGAAGGAACTTGCATTCTGCCAGCATGGTAGGGGACCTTAAGTATATTCATGATGCTTGGAGGAAGGAGGGGGCCCCATGGCTTCTGAGGAATAAGAAGGGCTTCCTGGAGGAGGAGTGCGTGATCGAAGCATTCCTCGGCCCCAGTGTCATTGTTGGCATCTTCTTTGTCTTGATGCCTGGTCGAGGACAGAGGCGCCATCGGGCTGAGGCTTTCTTGGGCTGGTCACCACCACCACTCCTTGTCATCGCCCAGCCTTTGTGATTTAGCCCTGGCCGCCTTCTTGGGCAGCTTTCCCTCTAATTGGGTCTCCCCATTTTTACAAAATTCAATGGCTTGTAAAATCTCAACCCTCGGTCACCTGGAGGTAAATTTGCTTTTCTGTCTCACATACAGCTTCTCTCTAGAGAGGTGAAGTTGAAGTGATGCCTAAGTCATCGTGTGGTTTAGTTGTGGGTCATGTTCTTTATTTCCACAGAGAAAGCAGAGATGCCCATGGGTTAAGTGAGCGATTTAAACAGGCTTTAGTTGCTTAACTTACAAGTTCTATTTTAATATGCTAGGAGGCTGATAATTAAGCCATCTGAAGGCATAAAACAATTTTGTAACATTTCTAATTAGGCATTTTGCATTTTACCTCTGATGGAATTGTCTAATTAAATTGCTAAGTCTGAGTTTCTTTTTGGTGGCCTTTTCCCTGATAAGAATGTTTCTCTGATCACCAATCTGCTCTTGCTGAGGCTGTCGCCATTGCTTCTCCTTGGTACCGCTATCCCCTATCAAAGACCATTGACCTTTCGAGTTCTCAGAATATCCTCTGCTAAGAGAAGGTGTAGAAGGTGGCTGGGGACCCCAGAGCTGTTTGTCTGGTCATGTCTCAGGGCCTTAGCTGCCGTGGAGGCAGGATCTCATGGACCCAGGGAGGAGAAGATGCTCCCACCCTATCCTTCACTGGAGTCAGAGTTTGCTGAAGAGCTTATAGCCAAAGGAAATCCTCAACGGATGTCAATGCTTTGAAATGGGGAGAAGGGCCTGCCCACTATACATGTCCAGAAGCAGGCTGGCAAGTCTCCACTGGGCTTGGCACTGGGCAGGGTGTAGCTCGCATGCTCTAAGGACTAGGCTCTTTTTGGCCAGGCTCCCCATGGCATGGGTTTATCTTGTGCATACCTGGCTATTGGCATGTAGCCTTCTCCATTAGAATGAGAGCCCTTGGAGGGGAGTGCCTTTGTCTTTGTGTGTGTGCATTAGGTACCATGTTTAACCACGGAGGGCCCTCAGGAGGTGCTTGCTGACTGGTACACCGTCAGTGCTTCATGAATACCTTTTGGTTGACTGTGGGGTCTTGGGCAGGCTGCTTCACCTCTATAGGCAGGATTGGGGTAAAGGTCCCTGTGGGCCCTGCCACCCCTGGCCTCAGTTTGTAGATGAGTGAATGTGGTGACATGCCTGTGGTCACACAAGGAATAAAAATCAGAGGTGGTGCTTGAACTCAGGTCCTGATGCCAGATGTAGCACATTTCTGACTCGTTCATGGGATGGGTCAGAATTTGACGCAATCTTTGTGGATGATTTGGGGCACTCATAGCGATGGTGGAGAGCATCTCTGGGAGCCCTCCCCTTGGGTCCCTTCAGGCTTGCTCCATGGGGTCTTCGGCCCTCAGACCAATGCCTAGCACAGATGAAGCATCTCTAAGAAAAACAGCAAGTCAAGTGAGAGAGGTAGAAGGAAAATTGGGAAGAGAAATGAGAGTGACGCAAGAAGATAAAAATAAAAGGGTTGACAGCTTGGTACAGGAGGCACAAAAATATAAAAGAAAATAACCCCTTAAAAACAGCCCAGGCCAAATGGAGAAAGAGGCAAAAATTCTCTGAAGAAAAACAGTCCTTAGAAAATCAAATTGGCCAGATCGAAAAGGAGGCCCCAAAGCTGACTAAATAAAATAGTCCCTTGAAAATTATAATTGAGCAAATGGAAACTACTGACTTTATGAGAAATCAAGTAACAGTAAAACAAAACCAAAAGAATGAAAAAAATGGGGGATACCTCGTCAGAGAAACAACTGACCTGGAAAATAGGTTCAAAAGAGATATTTTAAAAATTATTGGACTATGAAAGCCTTGATCGAGAAAGGAGCCCAGACATCCTCTTTCCAGAAATTATCCAGGAAAACTGCCTTGATGTTCTAGAAGCAGAGAGAAAAATAGAAATGGAAAGACTTTGCCCAGGACCTCCTGACCTCAAGAGACCTCAAAATGAAAACTTCCAGGAATGTTATTGCCTAATTTCAGGGCTCCAAAGTCAAGGAGAAAATATTACAAGCAGCCAAAAAGAAACCATTCCAGTACTGTAGAGCCAGAGTCAGGACAATACAAGATTTAGCAGCTTCCACATTAAAAGACTGGAGGACTTGGAATATGATATTCCACAGGGCAAAGGAACTATGATTACAATCAAGCATCACCTGCCTAGCAAAACTGAGCACAATCTTTTCAGGGAAAAAAAGGGAAATTCAGTGAAATAGTGGACTTTCAAGGATTCTTGATGAAAAGACCAAAGCTAAATAGAAAATTTGACTTTCAAATACAAGATTCAAGAGAAGCATAAAAAGTGGAAACGAAAGGAAAATCCTGAAGGACTCAATAAGGTTAAACTGTTTACATTCCTACATGGGAAGATGAACTTTCTCATTATTAGGTCAGTTAGAAGGTGTGTATACACATACATACATATACATACATGTGTGTATACATACATGTATGTATATACACATGTGTATGTGTGTATATATCTATATCTGTCTATCCATCCATCCATCTTTCTATCTATCTATCTGGACATGGGAAAAAATGAGACATTAATGCCCTGTTGGTGGAGTTGTGAACTGATTCATCCATTCTTTAGAGGAGTATGGAACTATGCCCAGAGCGCTATAAAATCACATTTTCTAGCTTTGACCTAACAATAACACTATGAAATCTATATCCCAAAAGAGATTAAAAAAACAAGGGAAAGACCCCATATGTACAAAAAATATCTATAGTAGCTGGTGGCAAAGAATTGGAAAGTGAGGAGATTTTCATCAGTTGAGAAGTGGCTGAACAAGTTGTGGTATGTGATTGTGATGGGTTGCTATTGTGCTTGAGAAATGGTGAGCAGGATGCTTGCAGAAAAGCTGTCAAGGACTTAGATGAGCCGATGCAAAGGGAAACGTGTTGTGCACAAAGTAAGAGCAACATTGTATGATGATCAGCTGCAGATGCCCTAGCCCTTCTCAGCAACACAACCAAGAGCTCCTCAGAGCTGTGAAGAAAATTGCTGCCTCTCAGAGAAGGAATTGCTGGTGTCTGGCGTCTGCATAGATGGAATCTTCTTAGTTTTTAGTCTTTTGGAGGGTTCGTGTTTTCTTTCACAGCGTGACTAATGCGGAAATGTGCTTTGCATGACTACGTATGTATAATCTATATAAAATTGTTTGCTTTCTCAAAGGAGTGGGGCAAAGGAGAAAATTTGGAACTCAAAAGTTTTAAAAATGAATGTTAAAATTGTTTTACATGTAATTGGGGAAAATAAAACACTAAATTAGAAGTTAGCATCCCATCAGGGGAGACATGGGCATATTTAAAGGTGGGAGACTATATATGGACCTTATATGGGCCCATGTGTATATATAACATGTGGAATGGTTACAAGATGGTTTTTGAGGTGAAAGCAGTAGCAGCAGCTGAGGGAAACAATACAGACACACAGGACAAATAAATGTGGATAGACATAGAGAAATAAATATATATTATAGATGGATAGTTAGAGACAGATACGCATATACACAGTTAGAGATAGGTGGGTAAATACCACCTATACACCTAGTACATTCCCGTGCATTTCCACCCCTCTATTGCTCTGAGAACCAGAGGCACCCCTGCCCATTTAGCTCCATGCTCTTCTCTCCTGGTAGAGGTGGCGGGCTGGAGAGGGTGGCAGCCCGGCCCTTGGTCAGCACTGTTCTTAACCTTAGGACTCTGCTACTCACTTGCTTAAATGTTTCCATGGCAGTTTTCCCATCTGTAAAATGCGAGTCCTGAAGGCAGGTCCTGCGGCAGAGGTCAGGAGGTGACCAGTTCTCTGTCCCTTTATCCTCTGCCCTGCTCAGACCATGTCTTCAACCCTGGTGTCCCATTTTGGGAAGAACATAGACCAGCAGCTCTGTGCCCTGGGCTTATTTCTGATGCGGACAGGCTGCCCAGCGGCCTTGGCAGAGGGTCCTTCCCCAGAAGCCTCCGTAGGAATGCAGCCCTCCACAGTCCCCAGGCCCTTGCCATGCAGTGCCGCAGGCGCGTTTCAGCCCCCTGACCCTTTCTGCAGAGCCTGGAGGCCTGGCCAAATTTGGGGAGGGGCTGCCAGCAGGCTACACGGACACTGTCCAGCATAGTTCTCCCATCCACCCAGAGCCACCTCCTGAAGCAGGGGTACGAGGCTGCGTCTCTCTTCTGCAGCAGAACGAGAGCCTAAAAGAAGCCTAGAACTTTCCTGCTGACTCATTTGTTTTTCCCAGTCACTCTGTGTACAGTAAAGGTCAATAAAGCATCAGAAGGCTCTGCTTAATTTCTGTGATGTATAAAAATTAGTGCTTGGTCATCAATTAAGGATCAGAGCTCCGATGGCGATGTGCACATCAAGCTGCTCCGGCTACATAAATTTCAAATCTTGTTAGGGGGAAAAAATATTAGCATTATCCCCAGCGATCTTTAAAATGCCAGCTCTGAGGAACAATCAGCCCTGGGCATATATCAGAGGGCTGGAATTGTGTCCAAGTCAACATAGCTTTTAAAAATAGTGCCTCCTGTTAATTTAGTACAGGAGGAGATCTATTAATTCAGGGGACTCTCGTGGACTGGTTTGGAAAAGCAAAATTGTAGCTATTCCCTGCATATCAAGTGGAAATCACGTACCTCTCTCAGTTGAAGAATAGCCCCCATAGATTTAGAGCAAGGAGGGCATGTGGCGATCATTTCACGCACCCCTGTGGCATTAAAGATGAGGAAATGAGACTGAGAGGCAGAAATGACGGAAAATCACTCTGGCAATAAGCAGGGAAACTGAGGTTCAGACCAAGTCTGCTGGATCCAAATGCCCCCCTTGGCTGAGACTCCTGGAGGATGCGTGGGCAGAAACAGCAGCCAACATGATGAGAACAGCAGCCAGTGTTTGGGGTTGAATTTGAAGGGTTCCGGGTGATTCATCAGCCTCTCCTTTCAGCTGCGGCAGACTCTGGATCCCGGGTCTCCATACAGAAGCAGATCTGGCCAGCCAGGTGGGGTGTCCTGATGACCCTGGATGCCTTGATTCCCCCTGACCTCCCTTAGATTTTCTGCCCCGTTTTTATGTGCAAACTGGTCAATCAGCTGGCAGGTTGTTGTGCCCACCTGGTCCCTGGTTTTCCAGCAAGTCTGTAGGGTTTCTACCCTGGGAGATGACCCTGCTTATGTGTATAGGTGGGCAGAGAGGTGATTTAGTAGGACCAGGGCAAACTGAGTCAAGGGACACTCATCGTGAGCCATAGGCATCTGCCTGGGACAGTCAAGTCCCAGAGGCAGCTTTGTCACCTTTCAGGAGGAAAACCCCAACAACTCAACAGAACAGCAAGTTCACCTAATACACATGGTGGGGGAGACCCAGTCAGCAGCAGTCCAGAATCTTCTCTCCCCCCAGTGGGGTGTGGTGGTGGGTCTGGGACACCCCACATGCTGCCCAAGGACCAACTCATCCAGGTTTAGCAGAATCCCATCACCAGAAGGTGAGACCATTGGATATGAGGCTTTGGGGCATTAGAAGCCCCCCAAATCACCTCTTGAGGTGCAGAGGGGTTGAGAGCTGCATCATTGGACAGAGCAGTACACTGACAAAGTCACTGATTTACTGATTAAGAATGACCAAATGAAAATATTGGTGTTAGGAGAAGGTACTCGCCTGCAATTGTGGAGGGATTGGTCTCACCTGGGAGTTCCTTATGTCAAACAAGCCACAGGTCTAGTCCTTTCCCTAAGAACAATAGATTAACCATAACATTAACAATAGAAACGCCAGCATAAACAGAAATTTTAGGGGAAGAGATGCTGCATCCGCTGGATTCCTATATAGACATGACTGGTTTTTATCACTGGAAGCTCTGTCTTCTCTTTACAGAGACCAGCAGACAAGAGATTCATGTTTCAAACATAAGCCTCTGAATATACTTGAGAATCCAACCAACAAAACCACATTGAACAGAGACCTTGATACAGAAGGATCGGCCTCCCCAATCTTCCAGCTGTGAGATGAGGGGTGGGCTCAGGTGGCCTCGGAGCCCTCCGCCAGCTCTAACTCAGTGATTCTCTGAGCCTTCAGCATCGGTCCATAGGTACAGGAGAACATTTCTTAAGTAGACGCGGCCATCTTGAATATTTACAGTCTGTGTCACGGGAAGCTTTCACAAGAGCAGCGCTGACCAGAAGAAGTTAAAATCACAGAAAGTGAAGGAGGTGCTGCTGGCGTCCCTGTTCTCCCATCTACCGTGGGTGTTCTCTCAAAGATGTTTCCAGGGACTCTGTTGAGGACAAGCTTACGTCCCATGCTCGTGTCCGTGCCAGAAGGGAGTTGTTTTATTGACTGGCCAGTATTTCATAGAATGTTAAATCTGAAAAGATAACGTAGCAGGTTAGCGACTTACCCACAGCTGTTTCTGTCTGAACTGTGTAAAAAACATGAGGAGGAGATGACAGTGATGAAGAAGGCTGGCATTTACCCAGCCCTTTAAGACTGACAAGATTCTGTAACAGCTCCATTGGGCAGGAGCCATGGTCACTGTTGTACTCGGTTTACAGATGAGGAAATCCAAGCCAGGGCAAGGGAAGTGACTTGTCCAGGATTACACCACTGGTAAATATTTAAGGCAGCATTTGAACCTGGGTCTTCCTGACTCCACTTTCCCTGCTCCATCTACTGTGCCATGGTGAAGAAATGTTGGTTTAATACACAGACATACGCATATGAATTAAATATATATGTGTAATATATATAATGGACACGTTATGGGTATAAATATATTATGCATATATAATACATACACACATAATGGTAATGAATTCAGTGGGAGACTTGGGGTCCTCCCGGGTTCACAGCCTTGTCTACTTAACCTAAAGGGCCAGGGTGGTTTTGCTCATTCCTTGCTCTCTCTCAGTGGAAATAGGATAGTCTTTCACAGTTTTCTGCACAGCAAGGAACCCTCTCTATGGTATATTAATGACTGACTCTCCCCTCATCCCTGTGTTCTCCAGAAAGAATCATCTCAGTCCCTCCCTTTCCTTCTCAGATTTTCATTTTCCAGGCCTTTACTGACCACAGTAGTTGTTCACCATTTCAGTGGCTAAGTCAAAGCCTCAGGAAAGCCCCGTGTAGCTGGAGAGAGGTTTGGAAAGGCACATGGAAAGAGGGGTCGGTTCGTCCAGGTCCCTCCACCAATCTATGACCCCATAAAGGAGGGTGAGACTTTGTGCCTATTGGCTCCTGGGCTTGAAGGATTGACTCTGGGCAAGTCCCTTAACTTCTCAGCCTGTTTCCTCACCTATGAACCGGGGCTGTGACCGTCTGTCCTGCCCACCTCCCAGAGTGCCTTCCATAACCCTGCTGATGCGGTTTTTAGATGGCAAGCAGCCAGAGGGCAGAGACTGCCTAGACTTTCTCTTTGAATCCTCAGGGTCTGGCATAGGGCTTGGCACAGAGCAGGTCCTTAACACCTGTGTGTAGACTGGCAGGCACACTTCTCCTGAGGCTGCCCTCGTAGGATTGTGTCAGTAGGGCTTTGACCAGAAGGTGCAGAGGACCCTTCTGTGGGGAGTTTCTAGGATTCTCTAGACTTCGCAATGACATCTTCTTGGCTAGAAGTCGCTTCCCAGCGTGGCTGACAGGTGTGTTCACCTGCTGTGTGGCCTGAGGGTTGGGTCTGGTTCCCTCTTAGGCCCCTGCCTGCTCTTAAGGATCATTTAACCCTTTTCTTTCAAGGAGATGCTTCTTGCCAGTAGGGTCCCTGCCGGCGCAGACCTGTCTCCCTGTGGACTCTGTCTTTGGCTGATTTCGCAGCAGTTCCCACGGCATTCCGGGGGGTTTGGTCAAAGAAATGAGGGCACAGCTTTGCTGTGTAAACACGCAGCCCTACTGCCAGAGAGCCCTAGCACAAATGGGTCCTGAAAGGCCCCTGCTCATTTGGTGTATGCCAAGGAGATGGTGCCCAGGTACAAGCAGCCAGTACTGACACGTCCTTGTATTAAGTGAATTGTCCTTTTGCCATCGGTGGCACATTAAAGCGCTCACCTCTGTCATTAGCATCTCAACACACAGTAATGGCGAGCAATAGGATTGTCGTCAACCATCTGTCTGCCTGGTCTGTGCCATCCCGCACTGGCTTTGCTAGGCCTTCTCCTGATGGTGCTGCCATGTTGCTCTGAATGTGGTTTTCACCGCCTGACCCGACCTACTGTGCATAAAACTTGTGAATGCTGTAGCTGGTCTTATTCTTCAGAGTTTCAGAGTGTGACGTAGAGGAACCCCACCAGGGCACTCCCCACCCCAGCCTCCATAGATCTCATTGATGGGTGTGGGTGTGGCTTTTCCTTGGTGACTACAGCTAGGTGACAGGGGAAAGAGTGCGGGACCTGAGTCAGGAGGCACGAGTTCAAATCCAACCTCAGCTGCTTCCCAGCTGTGCTCACCTCTGCCTGACTCAGTGTCCTCATCTGTAAAGTGGGCATAACTATAGCACTCACCTTCCAGGGTTGTTGTGAGAACCAAACACAGCCATCTTGGTGAGATGCTCTACAGACCTTAAGGCGCTCTGTGAATGCTGGCTGGCATCGTCATCACGATGGTCCAGGGCAAGGCCGTCACCGCCTCCTCCTTCTTACACAAATCATAGTCACATTTACATTTAATTAAGCTAGAAGTTTGTGGAACTTGGGGAGGGGAAGCGTAGGAACTGGGTGACTGAACCTCTGTTTAAAACATCTTTTCTTCCTCCTGAATTGTTTGTTTTTCATATAAAAAATGTTGTAGACACAGCCTGGTCCAGTCCATCTCACTGGTGCTGGGCTGAGATTTCCTAGGTCAGGAGGCGTCAACCTAGAACCTGGCCTGCTGACCCCCACTGCAGACCTGGAACCTGGCCTGCTGACTCCCACTGCAGACCTGGAACCTGGCCTGCTGACCCCTACTGCAGGCCTCATTCCACAGGCTCCTTGTGGCAGCCTCTCTGGGTATAAGGTCCCCACTGTTGGTGGTCCCAGGCTGTCACTCTGAAGAGTTAGCTGGGCTGCGGTGGAGAGATGGGAGGTGGGTATGCCGTTGGGTTCCTTCTGTCCCTGCGTGGAGGGCACTTTTTGCCATCCATCACCCAAACATTTCCCTTCCATGTTTCTTTGGTGGGTTTTCTGTGATCAGTAGGGAGGAGAATCTGTGGTCTCCACCAGAAGGCCTGAGCTGTGGGCTGAGCAGAGAGAAGTGGCATCTCTGAGTCCTTGGCCCCTCACAAAGAAGAGCCACTGACCAGATGCTTGTTGACTGACTGGTTGATCAGAGGACTCTGTATTGAAAGTGGCTTCAAGTTGGTAGAGTCACAGACGAGGGGGAGGAGGACCCTTGCAGGGTGACTGGACCGATGGCCCCATTTTACAGATGAAGGAGCTGTGGCCTCAGCCGCAGAAGGCAGTCGTTGCCCCTCCCCAGAAGCTTCAAGCAAGGCTGCTGGCGTCTCGTTCTACAGAGAAGCTCTTCTTTGTGGGCAGCACAAGGTGTCCTGGTAGCGTCGAGGCCCCTCCCAGGAGTGACCTTCATTCTTAGGATGGGGAGACTGAGGCCTCAATCGGGCCTCAGGTGAAGTGATTTGCCTGAGGTCATGCAGGCACTCAGAGGCAAAGCCAGGATCTGAACCCTCATCCTCTGACTCCAAGCTCCTGCCTCTCTTTCCATCATGCCCTGGGGCTTCTGAGGAGTCAGGCACAGTGAGGGACTATCTCTGGGCCCTGCCTAGGCTCGGGAGAAGGGACACAGAAGCCAAATCCTGCTCCCCAAACACCACTAAAATGGCATTACTACCTCGTAACAGATTTCCAGGGCTTGTGTTTGACAATATTCAATTATAATCACATGGGGCAGTGGGGAAGCCTTTGGAGTCTGAGGCCTGGGTTCAGATCCTCCTGCCAGGAGCCCACTTCTCTGGTCTCTGGTTTCCTTCTCTGTGAAGTGAGGGACTTTGCTCAGCTGGCCTCTGAGGTCTGTGCAGCCACCGAAGGTCCGACCCTCCGAGTCTGGGGAGTTAACTGTGATGGGATCTAACCTCCTGTGACCCAAGACCCAAGCAGGTGAAGGAGCGGATGCCTTTGATGGCTGTTTAGTGGGGCCCCCAGACTTTCACTATTCCTCCCATGCTAGGAAATTCCAGGGGTTCATACTCTGACTAGAGGCTTCTTTCCCACGAAAATGTAAATATGAATGAATAGTTGAAAGAGAAGTGAAGGGCCTGCTGTGTGCCAAGCACCGTGATGAGCCCTGGAGATACAGATTGTAAAGGAGAGACAGCTCCTGTCCTTGGGCAGCTTCCATTCCAGCGGGGACATAATTCCTCTCGGGGGAGGTGATGGGGAAGGGGAGATGCTTTGTTCCAGAAAGATGCTGGGATGTAGTGGGGGGGGAGGGAAGTGGATTGACACAGCCCATCCAGGAACAGTGCCTTGCATGATGCTTGGCTCCTGGCTTCAGAAGGGGAGCAGGGTGATGGTGTGGGGCTGGGGAGGAGGTTGTGCAGGTCAGGCCAGAACGGAGGTGGAGGGAAGCCTGAGCAGGAGCAAGTCAGGCAGCAACCGCTTCTCCAGGGCATGGTCTCCACATAGCTGCATGTGAAGTTTCAGAAGGAATCTCCCCTTCTGTGTGTTGTGAGTTTAAAAGAGTCTTTCTTTCCTAAGAGTAGATTTTGAGAAGGGAGGAAAGTAGAGACTGAGGACCCTGATGGTGAGACAGGAAGAATGTTGTAATGTTGGCCTTGGAGTCAAAAGACTTGAGTTCAAATACTGCCCCAGGTGCTTGCTAAGGGTCACTCATCTCTCAGCCTTTCTCAGCCTGTTTCCTCTCCTACAAGATGGGGACAACAAGGCTCCTCCTGCACTGGATTGTTGTGAGCAACAGGAGATTATACAGATAAAGGGTCCAGCAAGCCTTAATGTTGCTGCTCAGTCGTGCCTGGCTCTTTGTGGCCCCTCAGACTCTGGTGCACCCGTGTTATCCATGGGGTTTTCTGGGCAAAGATGCTGGAGTGGTTCACCAAATAAAGTTAAATGACTTGCCCAGGGTCATGCAGCTAGTAAGAGTCTGAGGCCAGATCCAAACTCAGGTCTCTGCAAACCTTAAGCTGTGATCTAAATGCTGGCTCATGTTATTCATTATTATAACTAAGAAAGAAGGCTGGAGATGCTAACCTCCAGCTTCATGTCTTCCCTGGCTGACTGTGTCCAGCCTTGAGGATTTGGAACCCCGGGGACATTCACTCGGTGTGGTCTTAGTTGTGATGGATGGTCTTTGATGTATAATTGTTTGCCCGTGGCCTCCCTCAT
This sequence comes from Pseudocheirus occidentalis, assembly GCA_028646575.1. Classification (NCBI taxonomy): domain Eukaryota; kingdom Metazoa; phylum Chordata; class Mammalia; order Diprotodontia; family Pseudocheiridae; genus Pseudocheirus; species Pseudocheirus occidentalis. The sequence goes on along the minus strand of CM053593.1, from coordinate 1,713,031 downwards.
TAGAATGGAGGGCTGTGACTGGCTTTGCCTCATTGTGTCTCCAGGACTTAGCTGAGGTTCCGGCCTGTAGCAGGGTAGCTGGTGTTCCTGCCTGCCTGGTTCTGTAGAGAGAGAGAGATTGGACCAGTTCTCTTTGGGAGAGGGAATTCTGCTGGTGCTGAAACCTTTAACTCCAGAGAGTCCCCCAGAACAAGGAGAGATTAAGTGACTTGTCCAGGGTCACACAGCCAGGATGTAGCAGGTGAGATCTGAACTCAGGTCTGTCTGGTTTGAGATTGATTCTGTAATGAGAGGCTATTACTTGTGCAATAGCTTTGTTGAAAATGGGGAGGGGGAATAGCTTTTTTTTTTAGTAAGATACATGCGTCTGTGAGTCCTGTAAGGAGGAGGAAAGAAGGCCCATTGGGAATTGGAGCGGAGGAGTGTTTCAGGGGCACTGGAGGCTGGGGCTTTGGGAGGACGCCTGTTGTAAGCACACATTAGTCTTCTTTCTCTCTTCCTGGATGCCACACCTGGCCCCTAATGCCCTCTCCTGCAGGCGCCACTCACCCAGCCCTCCATCGGTTCTCTTAGTTTGAAATTTGTTGTGTTTATTCTTGATGGAGCTTAATAAAATCTTCTCTCACTGTGGTATGAAAGCATAACAGATGACTTCATTGGCACAAATATATTATGGTGGTTTTGACATTTATGTTTTTGGCCCTGATGGATGAGTGATTTCAAGAGTAGTAAAATCGATGGCCCCAAGACCGTTGGCTGGGAACACCATCGTCTGGGTTTTCTTCTGTCTGGCAGACAATGGGATGTTTGAAATATTTGGAAATTGTGATTCTTCAAGGAAAAAAAGAAAATTTCCCATGACCAGTGGCTGGTTTGGCTCAAAGATCACACTTGGGAAGGACTTTCCAAAAGCTGTGTTCAGACATCCTCCCTCCCCCATGTTCCTCTTGTCTTACATCGATTGAATTTTCTTCATGTTCTACTAGTGAGTCCCATTCATTAAAAAATACTTCTGAAGGCAACACGACTCCATTGTTGTTGGGAATTATCAAATGAGTTTTTGACGAAACTCTTACAGTTGTACATTAAGAAAGTGATTCTGAGATTGTATTATCGTCTCATGCTCCTTCAGAGAAGAGGAATTCATTGGTCACTGATAAGTTTGATTTTTAAAAGCAAACTGAGTCCCTGATTTGTCATAATGGAAACCAAAACCACATGTAACTAATGATAGCTTTCTTTGGAAACTCGCACTAAAAACCGGTCATTTATTTTTTAAAAAAGTTGTGTAGTGAGCATGTTTCAGGAAGACAATCTTGGGATTTTGTGTTGAGGAATTTTTCTTGTCTTCTGATCAGGGCATGGAAGGCTGGATATGAACAGGGAGGGAGCTGGTGATTTCCCTGGTATGGGGAATGAATGCCCAGGTGAGGAGGCTCTCTCCCCCAGAGCACATCCCTGTATGGTCTAGGACATAGAGTCTGGGAGAGTTGTTTAGAGCCTCAGAGGGGGCTTGTGGAAGGTCAGTCAGCAGGTCTCAGAGGCAGCCTTACACTCAGATCTTTCTGGATGTTGAGGCCAGCTCTTCTTCCCCTATGCCAGACTCCCTCTCAGTCACTGTTATGAATGAAAATGAAATGAGAGCATTCGACCAGATTACACCTTCCTTGACTCCTTTTCCAGCATCCAGTCTGAGTTCCCAGCACCCTTTTCATTCTATCATGGACTTTTTGACTTTCTAGGCTCTCTCCGTGGCATCACCTTTAGGAGCATTTGTTCTGTGCATTAAAGTTCGCCAACGATTGATGCTGCCTTTCCATGCTATTATGGCCTCACCGATGCTATGGTATTTCAACAGCACTATCATCTCATCCTTGTGGACACTACTCCCTGTGGTGTAGATCATAAGGCGTCCTCCCCTTCTCCTTCCTGTGACTCCATAAGTCCAGCCATACATCCTACCGATGTGTGAAGTACATAGAATTACTGAGAAAGCAGTTATGTGGAAAGAGTTATCAAAATATTTTCTAAGAGTTTTCCCAGTCCTCATAAGAACCTCTGTTTTAGACCTTTACATTGCTGATGGATTGCCAGTCTGAGTCGGCAGAGGGAATTTCCACACAGAGTTGTTGCCTATCCCGATGAAATTTCAGCCTTGGACAACCAGTGACTCCTTTTTGCTGAGTCCTTTCCTGGGCCCCTTCCAGTAGGATTCCCACCTGTTGGTTCTTTCCTTCTATTGACCATCCGCACACCATAGCTCTTACTGCTCATCTCCATGGACAAGAATGGCTCACCTCTGCTCTCCTCACTCCAAAGCTGTTGACCTCAGGGAGGGATTTTTCTGAGACCTTTCAGTGACTTCTTCCATTAGAGAGCTGAAGCTGTGGGCCCCACTGACCCACTGACCTGTCTCTAATTTCTGGCCATAAGTGACCTCTGAGCACATTGGAGGGTCATCAAAGACCCACGATTCTAACAGTGTAGTGGAATGTCCATTACTGGCTTCTTGGCAGGATGGGGGAATCAGTCTGGAAATTTGACTCCCAGCAAGGAGGTGCCCACCCTCATTCTCCAAATGCTTAATCTTCTTTGCCAGCCATTGGGTACATGGAGATAACCAAGGGGTCAGGATGGGGACAAGAAGAGAGGGTGGTTGGTGCCACTCTGGAATACACTCACATGACCAGTTGGTTAAGCCTTCTGTGTACCCTTCACATTCCCAATGTCGTACCTGGTTGTACAAAGGCAAAATGGAAACATCCCTTAATAGAGTTTATATTTTATCAGAGGACTGACTGTAAATACGCATTAAGCATATGCAAAATAAATACAACATCATTAATTTTTGTGTGGGAGGTAGACTGACAGCTGAGGGAATCAGGAGATGCACAATGTAGGAGGTGATGTGTGAACTAAGCTTTGAAGGAAATTGAAACACATACTTTCTCTCCTCATTCTCTTTCTCACCTTAACTGTTAAAATCCATAGAATGGACGTGACTTTGATTCCCCCAGGATTCATTGTATTTGTACGTTCATAACCATTTCAATGATGCGTTTGGAAAAAAGCTTTCTATGAGTGGAAGCCCACATTGGTTTGGCAAACCCTTGTGTGTGTGGAGGGGGTATGGGGTGGGAAGCTCTAAAAATCATTCCTCACTGGATGGGATCATGTCCTATCACATGATCTGAAGATGCAGGACGTTAGAAAAACATTGGCCATCATGGAAAATAAGATCCTTCCTTTCAAAGAATTTCTCGCTGATCTGCTTCCAAAAGAAAGGCATTTTCTCTCCATAAGACAAAGGCAGAAGCCTGTTTCTTGTCAGAAAATGCAGCCTTTGCAGCTCAGTTTGTCTCCATTTCCAACCTTAGAGCTGATTCCATTTTCCAGGGATTAGACAATGCTGAGCTCAGCCGCTGGAAAGCATTTACTTTTTAGCTTTCTGTGGATCCTCTTTTTTCCATTTTATTTTTAAAGCTGATCCAGATTTAGAATGAGAGATCCTGGGTTTGAATCCCAGCTTTGCAATTTTTTGATAATTTCTTTTAAATCCAACTCTTCAAAACCACAAAAGTTAAGGGTTGGTAAGGGACCTCAGTAGCCATGATCTCCAAAAGGAATCTCCCCTCTAACATACCTGCTAAGGTTTTGGGGTCTCTGCCTGAGGCAGCCCTTCCATTTTAGAGAACTCTGTAGGGACTCCTTCCTGACCTCCAGTCTAGATGGGTGGCTTCTAACCTTTGTTCCTGATTCTGTCTCTGGGACCAGACAGAACAAGTTGTCTTCCCCGCCCCTCAAATACTTGGAAGCTTCTCATGATCCCTTGAACCGATGCTCAGACGGTATGGACTCATGTGCCTGCACTGACTTGGTCCTTCCTTTGGACTCTTTCTAGCTTATACCATAAGTGCCCAGGACACACTGCCCCTGCTGAGAGCTGGTCCATCCAGTGGAAAGAACTGTCCTTCTTCCTGGGAGCCCTGTGTCTCTTAGTGAAGCCCAAGATGGCCTTAGGTTTTTGGCTGCCACATCACACCCTGCCATTCATATGTAGCAATTCAATTCCATAAACATTTATTAAGTGCCTACTGTGCTGGCACAGTCCTAAGCACTAGAAGCTAAAAGACTGACTAGGACAGCAGAAAGAGCACTGGCCAGAGGATATGAGTTCAAATCCTGCCTCTGACACCACCCTGTAACCAAATGCAATTCTCTTGCAGAGGTGGTTCCCGAGGTCTTCCCTGCCCGAGGTCTATGATCCCAAGAACCAGAGGAATGCTTGTTTAAGCCATGCCTTTGGCACCAGAGTGATCCCGGCTGATAAGCTCTCTCTCTGGCTTATCAGTTTTCTCATCTGTACAGTGAGGACTCGCTGACTTCTGAGATCTTTTCCGTGTCCCAATGCATGAGCCTGTGGTTCTAATAATCAGTTCCTGCTGATCAGGCTTTCACCCCGGGCAGCCCACGTAACTTTGGGAGGGCTCTGAAAAAGAGGAAGTCTTTTCTGACCTCAAGCCCTCCCGCCTTGTCTTAGGGATCCTGCTCTGCAATGACAACTTGAAAATCTCCTGCTCTTTGCAGAGAGGCTCTGGCTGTTGCAAACCTCTTCCTTCTTGTGCCCTTCCTCTTGAGAATGCCCGTAGCTGACCTGTGAGGGATGGGTGGCAGGGCCAGCCAGCTACTGTTCCACATCCTGAAAGGGCAGAGCAGTAAAGCACATTATGAAATGTCAATGAATACATTAGTCATTAAAATTCTGAGACTGTGCCTCCTTTCCCCGGCAAAAGCTTAGGACAGAAGGAGAAGCAACAGGGTTGCAGCAGAGATCAATGGAAGAAGTTTTAAAAAATATCAGCAGAGAAGAGGAACCTTGAAAGCATTTCCCTTAAAACGGATTTGGAAATAGTCAAGCAGGGCTTAGCGGGTCACCGAGGGAAGGATACTTGTGGCGGAGCGAACTTTGAAGCCCGGCTCCCCCATGGGCTTGTTGGTGCTGATAATGGAGCATGGCAAGATAGGATGCAAGGAAACAGAGCCAATTTTATTCCCTTTTTAATGGAAATTTCTTGACATTTCAGTGAAACCCTCTCCCCAAATATCACGCCTTGCATCAGGTTTGCCGCAGCTCCCAGATGCGCACTTGGAGCTGCTCCGGGTGTTCCATTGGTCAGTGCGTGGTGTCCGTCAGGTGCCCACGTTTGCGTTGTTAGTCTTGGTCCTTTGTCTTTCTGCAGCTGCCAAGTCCTGTGGATTCCAGGCCTCCAATACTACTGTGCTTGGAAAATCGTCATTCCATTTAGGGTTGGAGACTGAGAGTTTGAGGGACTTTGAAGGCTGCCTCGCCCATCTCCTTGATTTTAAAGATGAGGAAAACAAAACCAAAAGTTTAGGTGATGTAACTGAGGTCATACAGGGAGATCACTGGACTGGAAGCTCCTTGAGGGCAGAGCCTGTCTTCCATGTTGGCATTCCCAGTGCCTCACATAGGAGACACTTCATAAATGTGTCCTGAATTGGAGTGAAGTGTCAGAAGCAAGATCTGAACCCGGATCCTCCCAGATAGAGTTGTAAGGTCTCTCGAGGCTCTGGAGACCATCTAGTGAGGGAAGAAGATGAGCATTTTTTAAGTGCCTACTATGTTCCAGGCCTAGCACTAAGCCCTTTATGAATGCTTTCTCATCGAATCTGGTACAGCCTCCTTCATTTTGTGAGTGAGGGCGCTCTGTAAAGGAGAAGGCTGCGGCCACTTTCCCGGGGGTCACCCGGGAAGTGTCGGCAGGGACTCAGACCTAGGTCTTCCGGCTTTAGAGTCTGTGCTCATCCCACTGCACCACACTGTCTTCCTTCAAGTACCAGCAGTTTCACGGGGGTAACTTCTGTAGATCAAGCACTAAGAGACCTCAGACATCATGTCATTCAGCCCCTGTGTTTTACAGCGGGAGGTGGACTGATAGACATTGTCTCAGGGCACACGGGAGAAGAGGAGCCTTCTCTGATGCCTGCAGTACCCGTCCGTGCCTCCGTGGACAGTATTACAGAGTCACTGCAGTAGGGAATGACTCGCCATCAGACGAGCCTGGGGACAGGCGCCTGAACTGGTCTAGGATGGTCCCAGGTGACAGACATGGAGCCGGTCAGTCAAGCTGCCGTCCTTTCCTGAGTGCCTGCTGTGTTCCAGGCACCACCAGTAACCGTCCCCAGACCCCCAGGCGCCAAAGTGGCTGATTCCCCAGTTGGGTTACCACCCATCTGCTCTGTAGGTATCTCTCTGTGCTTCCTTATTTCCATGGGGTCTCCTCCCTGGAACGAGGGCTTCTTGAGGGCACAAATTGCTGTTTATTTGATCTTTCTCTGTATCCCAAGCATGAGGAGCAGAACAAAGATGGGCCCCTCGTGTGCCAGAACAAGGGGAAGGTGGGAAAATACAGGTGGATGCAGAGACAGAGAGCTGGGTGAGGGAGGGGGAGGAATCGGCATTTCCATAGTGTGTGCAGGCGGTAAGTGCTTTTACGGATATTGGGTCGTTGTCTCTTCACAACAACCCTGAGACAGGTCCTGGGATTGTGCTCATGCCATAGACCAGGTCACAGGCACACTGAGGTTAAGCAACTTGACAAGAGTCACATGGCTACAAAATGTCTGAGGCTGGATTTGAACTCAGGCCTTTCTGACTCCAGGCCCAGCTCCCTAGCCAGCTGTAGAGAGATAAGGAGAGAGGGGGATGTGAGGTAGGGCCAGAACTAGGCAGAGACAGACTGATTGTTATGCCTAGATAATAGAGATGGCCAGGCAGGTCAGTCACCTGTGAAGCAGGTATTGGCACTGGTAGGGACGCAAATGGAAGCAAACAAGACAGTTCCTGCCCCTCAGGAGATGACATTCTCATGTGAAAAGACAGCCTGAAGGAGTCTGAAAGTGTGTATCTGCCATGGGGGGGGCAAGCCGGTGAGGAGGAGCCAGGAGGAGGAATCAGAAGAGGCAAGTCCTAAGTGATGAGGGTTGTGGCTGGGGCCCCCCAGGAAGGCCCAAGGAGGAGGGGGAACCACTTGTGTGCTTTGCTGGTACCACCAGGATGTCTGGTGGGTGAGAGGAGGACCTTCAGCCTTGTAGTGAACTTATTTGTGGGAGACACAGGCAAGGGTTGTGCAGGATGGGTAGGCATTGATGGGTTGGGATCTCTATGGAGGAGAGCGGTGCCACATGGGGGAGGGGAGATTGCAGATCCATTGTAGAGACTTTGGACATCAGACATTGGCTGAAACTACGTATCAGAGCATAGCAACATTTGTGGGAGAAAATATTCTCTCTTCAAATCAGTCCATCATAGCAGATGCAGGTTCAGCATCATGAGGTGACATTCTGGCTACTAGACAACTTTTCCAGCCTGAGGAGTTGCCCTGATTGGGCTGCTCTAGTTCCTAGGGAAAGCACAATCTCAGCATGGCTTCTGCCTTTCGTTGCTGTCTTTTACTGGGCACACTAGGACACAGAACTGCTGTAGACCCAGTAGTTAGCTTTCCTGCCTTCTTAGGTTAGAGCAGCTCCTGGTGGAAAGGCCAATTCAGTGGCCTCCTCGCACACCCAGCAGAAATCCATTTGGAATGCTGGGCATTTGGATGGGCTTACAAATTAGACCCATATTGGTGCTGGCTGGCATGGTAGCACCATTGCTGTGTGTAGAAGACAGCTCTAAATCCCGTCCTCAGTCCACGGCTGCGGTGCCTCTGCTGGGAGAGGCTGCAGTCACTGCTGTGGACTCCAATGCCGATTTCCAAGTTTTCAGCCAAGTCTGGCCTCACTCAGGATCTTGGCTTAGAGCTAGAAGAGGCCTTTGAAGCCAGGAAGTCCAACCTGGGCCTTTTTTAACCAGTGAGGAAATCGAGAGTGAGCCAGACTAAGAGGCTGTGGCAGGACGTGGGCTCAGGTCTTCCTGACTCCAGGTCTAGCATTGGTGGATAGCATGAGGTGAGGATGCTCCCCATCTCCTCTCTTCCTCTTCTCCATTTGCATGACTCTACGCTGAATAGCTGGGAAACTGAAACAGGGGTCCGATGAAAATATATGGGACTCCTTTCCCTTCTCTCACAGCACTGCAGCACAAACACACACACATGCATACAGACACACTGACAATGCATGCACATACACACAGACACACACAAACACATATACACAACAGACACAGACACACATGCACACACACGCACATGCATGCATGAACACACAAGCACACAGAAACACAAATACACACTCACACACATCTACACAGCCACAGCCACACACTCACACATACATGCACTCATGCATGCACACACAAATACTCAATGCACACACATACACACTCACACACATGCACACACACTCACACACATACACACATGCACACACAGACACACATGCAGACATGCAATCTGGCCCAGGTTCCATGTCTGACTGGGATCATCCTGATGTGACTGTTAGGGTCCCACAGGATTCTACATTTAGAACTGGGAGGGGCACGTCATCTGTTCCAACTCTTTTATTTCCTCAGGTCAGGGAACTGAGGCCAGGGCCACACAGGTAGTATATTGTAGAGCCAAGATTTGAAGGGCAGCAGCCAGAACCAAAGAGCCACCAGAGATGCACTTCTTCTTGGCTTTGGGGCCAGTAGCGGGAGTGGGGAAAGAAGACAAGGGAACAAAACACATAGAAACCAAGAGGCGCCGACAGGTGCGACAAACTGCATGAAAACAAAAATGAGTTACCTACATGAGAGTTTCTTCTTCTTGACTCATAGCTCAGGAGTAAGACATGGAATCATTAGACTGTAAACTGTTGAGGGCAGGGACCATTTTTTGCCTCTTTTTTGTATCCCTAAAGGTTAGTGTAGTGCCTGGGACATAATAGGTTTTTAATAAATGTTTTTAATTGATTAATTGGAATCAAATACCACAGAGCCAAAAGGAGACCTTAGACTTTGAAAGTTTAGATCTGGAAAGGATTCTACAACTCACTTTTACCAACACTCTACCCAGCCCCCCATTTTCTATATGATGATACCAAGACCTAGAGACATTAAAAGACAAACACAATGTTAGGGAGAGAGTTATGACTGATGGTATTGGTGGTGATGGTGATGGTGGTGATGATGGTGGTGATGATGGTGATGGTGGTGATGATGGTGATAATGATGATGATGGTGATAATGGTGATGATGATGGTGATGGTGATGATGATGATGATGATGATGATGGTGATGGTG
>CM053593.1:1658936-1703684 GCA_028646575.1 Pseudocheirus occidentalis | reverse complement strand
ATGGTGGTGGTGATGATGATGGTGATGGTGGTGGTGATGATGGTGGTGATGATGATGATGGTGATGGTGATGATGGTGATGGTGATGATGATGATGGTGGTGGTGATGATGATGGTGATGGTGGTGGTGATGATGGTGGTGATGGTGATGGTGATGGTGGTGATGGTGGTGATGATGATGGTGATGGTGATGGTGATGGTGATGATGGTGGTGGTGATGATGGTGATGATGGTGGTGGTGATGATGGTGATGATGGTGGTGGTGATGATGATGGTGATGGTGGTGATGATGGTGATGGTGATGATGGTGATGGTGATGATGATGGTGGTGGTGGTGATGATGGTGATGGTGGTGATGATGGTGATGGTGGTGGTGATGATGGTGATGGTGGTGGTGATGATGATGATGGTGATGGTGATGATGGTGGTGGTGATGATGGTGATGGTGGTGGTGATGATGGTGGTGATGGTGATGGTGATGGTGGTGATGATGATGGTGATGGTGATGGTGATGATGGTGGTGGTGATGATGGTGATGATGGTGGTGGTGATGATGGTGATGATGGTGGTGGTGATGATGATGGTGGTGATGATGGTGATGGTGGTGATGGTGATGGTGATGATGGTGATGGTGATGATGATGGTGATGGTGGTGATGATGGTGATGGTGGTGGTGATGATGATGATGGTGATGGTGATGATGATGATGATGGTGATGGTGATGGTGGTGGTGATGATGATGATGGTGATGGTGATGATGGTGATGGTGGTGGTGATGATGGTGATGGTGGTGGTGATGATGGTGGTGGTGATGATGGTGATGGTGGTGATGGTAGCCAACCTCTATCTCACACTTTAAGATTTTCCAAGAGCTTTACATATGCCATCTCACTTGAGTCCAGGTCTTGAAGACTCCAACTCAGAGTTTTTTCAATTCCCATGTGGACTGTTTTTGGGAACTACCCAACATTTCCATTCTCATTCCATTCTCACAGACAACATTAGAGTCAGAATGGCATGGTGGCTGAGGAGCTGGAGGAATAGTTGGGAAGATCTGTATTCAAGTCTTTCTTCTGACCCGTGCTTGCTGTGTGACCCTGGGCAAGTCCATTAGTTTCTCAGAACTTGGAGCAAATACTGTGGAGCCTGGTTCAGAGAAGGGGTCCGCCTGCATTGGTAGAGGGAGTTTCCTCTGCCAGATACTGCCCAGCCCTGATCCCTATGAACTTATACAAATATTTGATATGTTGTGTGGGTAAGGACAGAGAGGGCCTTGGATGGGTAGAGTTAGTGGGGCCCCAGCATGGAATCAGGGTACCCTTGGTCCAATTTTAGGGCCTTTACATCAGTAAAGAGAACAGAGAACTGAGAAACCTCAGAGTCCAGAGTTTCCATCTGCCTCACTACCAACATGAGTTGGAAAGGGCCTTATGTGTCTGACCTCCAGCTCTGCTTCTAGCCTGTTGGTGGCAGCTGAGGTGGAGGGAAGGAAGCCTTGGAGAGACATTAACTGGCAATCTACTCCACTGATGCCGTGGCCTCTCACTGTTAGCAGCCACAGCTCCTGAAGACCTGGAAGAGAAATCTGTCACTGCCAAAGCCCTGGGTGCTGTCAAATGGCCCAACATCAGAAAGCGACGTGGTTTTATTAGTGGAAATGGCATTAAAGAAGATTAGTCACCATCTGCTTTGCATTGTATCCCAAGGACCTTTGGGCTTTTCTACCTGCTCCCAGCTGACGTGTGTATTGTTTCTATGAGAATGGGAGCTCCTTGAGGGCAGGGGCCGTCCTGCTTTTTAACTTTGCATCCTCTGTGTTTAGCACAGTGCATGTAGTAAACATATAACGCTTTTTCATTCATTCACTCACTCACTCACTCACTCACTCACTCACAACAGATTCCTCTATAGAAATCACCCATGTGATGTCCCTTAAGGGTGGCCAGGCAACCTCCACTTGAAGGCTTTCTGTGCAGCTGGACAGATTTCATTCTTGAGGCATTTTTCCCATCTCTTGAGCTGAAATTTGCTTCCTGGTCAAATTTGTCACCCATTGCTCACGGTTCTGCTCTCAAGGGACCCACAGGTTCAATCTGTTTTCCTTGTAAGAGCCATTGGCAAGCATCATGGCCAAGCATCTCTTTGCCAGGCTAAACATCCTGAGAAGACGTCAGTAAGTCTCTGCTCACAAGCCACCTTTTTCATCTTTATGGAACTCCATTGAGAATGACCTTAGTGAAATCTGGGAATCCGGAGTATCGGGGATTGATTTTGTGGAGGACGGTCCATGTCTGCATAGGCGGCCACTGACATACTTAGTGACATGAAGATTTCACTCTCTGTTGTCTGGTGATTACAAAATCCAAAAGTGACTCAGTAGAACCAAATGCATCCTTAAAGATTCTCCCTCATCCATATATGTGTTAAGATTGTACAAGATTGCTCGAGAAATGCAGTCAGAGGTAACTGCTTAATTACCTCATGCGTGTGTATCAATATCCAGCGAGGCATGAAATGAAATGAAATGCAGAGCTGCAACTTGCCAAAGGTGTTTATTCCCATCTTGGAGGATATCTTGGGAGGGGAGCAGCTGGAAGAAGAGTGCCCTGGAGATGGGAAATGCTCATGATGAAAGACTTGGCAGGGCATACTTCAGAGAGGCGGCATGCCATAATGGATAAAGCTCCGGTCTTGAAGTCAGGAGCACTTGCAGTTCTGGGCAAGCCACTTGACTTTGCCATTCCTCAGTTTACTCACCTGTGAGATAACTAGTCTAGACTGTGACTTCTCAGTTTTTTCCAGTTCTGATTCTCTGAGACCATGCCAAGTTCAGCTGGTTAGATGGATGAACACAAAGGTAGGTGATAGTTGTGTGTTAGTGTGATAAATGTGAAGCTTTGCACTTGGGTATAAAAACTCCCCTTCAAAAGTATAAGATCAGGAAATATGGACAGAGAGAAGACATGCTGAAAAATATCTGGGACTTTAGTGGACTGCCAGCTCCATATGTGTCAGCAATGAGGTGGCAGGCCCCCCCCCCACCCCAAGCCAGCCCAAGCCACCCTTGGCTGCATTCAGAGGAGGCAAAGTTCTGAGCAGCAGAGGGTTCATGGGTCCCTGTACTCTACGCTCATCAGCCCTCACCCAGGGTATTTGTTCCAGTTCTGGGCGAGCTGGTTGAAGAAGGACATTCATCACGTGGAGACTGTCCGGAAGATGGGAGCCGGGATGGTAAAGGACCTTGTGTCCCTGCGCCTTTTTTTCTGTGGTGATGTTTCTTTTAACTCTTTAAGAAGAAAGAAGACTCGGTATCTCTTGTAACATCTAATGAGTCTCCAGCAGCCTGCCCAGCTTTGATTGCATCTGGATAGCTCAGGGACCCATTCCGGAAGGAAAGAAAAATGAGCTCAGTGGGCCAAAGTAGGAGGAACAGAAAACAATGGCCAACAGACCTATTTAGGTTTGATGTTGGGAAACAAGAAGCCGCTTCCTAAACGCAGAGCTGCTCCAAGTGTTGAGGGAGGCTTGTTCCCACCTGTCGGAGTCTGCAGGCAGAGGCTGGGTGTATGTCCTGGAAAGCCAGGGGGAGCTAGATCCATCAGACCGACTGAGCAATCCAGGAGGGGAGAAGGGCAGGGAGGGAGGTGGACTGCACAGCCCATGACCCCAAGACAGCGGGTAGGGAAGGGGCAGACCACTGACCTGGTCTATCAGTTCTTCATGATTTTTCAGGATTCTTTGATTATTCTCCTATCAATGACCCTGGAGAGGAGGCACTGTTGTAATAGTCAGTTTGGAATAGAGAAGATCTGGATTCTCATCTTGCCCTGGACACTTACTAGCTGTGTAACCTTGGACAAGGCACTCAACCTCCCTAAGCCTCTCTTTTCTTGTTTGTAAAATGGGGATAATAACATTAATAGTTACGCAGTGGTTTATAAATGTCTCAGATAGATGGTCTCATTTGGTTCTCGTGACAGCTCTGAGGAGTCAACGCTGTCATTTGACCTGTTTTAGCACTTTGCTAATGGGGTTGTTGTGAAGACAAAGTGAACCAAGGGCTTCTTTACAAACCTTAAAGGTCTCTGCAGGTCTAGTTGGGTCCCTCATCTTGGCCTGACAGCTTGAACTCTCCGATGCTGGCAGACACTTCTTTTCCTTCTCCTCACTTATTTGGGAGATGAGATTTTCTGCTGGCCATTTTTTATTTGACCCTTCATAGTTCTAAGTATTCCTTTCTCCTTGCTAGAGCAAACGGAAGAATTCATTAATTCTTCTTTCTCTGCATCGTTTTATCATCCACACATCTATTCCGTGTGGGGTCCTCACATAACTCAGCTGTCTTTTGGCATCCATCACGGTCAAACACTTGCTTCCCTTGCTTTGAACATTCATGTCCCTCCTCAGCTTGCTCTGACCATCAGCTTCACTGACACTCGTCTTAGATGTTGCTCTTTTGTGTTCAGCCACCACAACTTGTCTTGACTTCTCCGTTCTATGCATGCTTTTTTTTTTTTTTTACAAATCTTGGGTCATCAGTGAGCTCCCTGTGCATCCACACCTGCCTCTTTAGCCAGTGCCCTCTTTTTTTTCCTTATCAAAATCATTTGTAGTTTTTTTTTTAGCATCAGAATGTTTATTTTAGAGCCTTCTGTGTATCTTGGGTTGACTTTCCACATAGCATCCAAAGCTGGGGCGGGGGGATTGTTTAATTTCTTGTGATTTTCACTTGCAGGGGCTAGCACAGTGCCTGGTATGGAGGTGCCTAATAAATGCTTGGTGACTGTGCTATCCCTCTGCTGAACTTTCTGGGATACATTCATCCTGAATCCAAGATCCAGATCCAGGGGCTCAGTTTTTGAAGATGGAGTAGCTCTCAGTCTCCCCTGGTTTCTGCTTCAGCAGGCAGTTCTTGCTTGTTGGTGAGGCTGAGGTCCAGCATAGCCCTTCTCTGTGGCAGCTCTTTTATTTGTTGAAGAATGAAATGATTAAGGCAGGTCAAGGACTCTCTGGGTGGTCTGGTTCTGGAAGGAGAACTCAAGCAGTTGTCAAGATAATTGAAGCAATCTATCAAGTCCAGTCACAGGCATTTGTTAGGTGCCCCACATGCCAGGCATGGTGCCAAGCACTGATAATGCAAAAAATGCAGAAAAAACCCCAAGGAGCTCATAGTCTAGCAGAGGAAGGAGCTTGCCCACATGAGACATAGACAAGAGACTAGGGCTAATCTCTGGGGGAAACTCCAGCATTAAGGGGATCAGGAAAAGTTCTTTTTTCACAAGTTGGGATTTTTGCTGAGGCTGAAGGACAGTCATGGAAGCCATGAGGCATAGATGAGGAGGAAGACAGGGGCAGTCAAAATGTGTGGATGGGGGATGGAGTAGCTAGTGCAAGGAACAAGAGGCCATGGTCACTAGATCATGGAGTACGTGAAAGGAAGGAATTAGGAATTAAGTATCCATTGTGTACTGAGTGCTTTACAGATATTCCCTCATTTAAATCTTCACAACAGTCCTGAGAGGTCAGTGCTATTATTATTTCAATTTTACAGTTGGGGAAACTGAGTCAAACAGAGGTCAAATAACTTGTCCTAGTAAGTGTCTGAGGTCAGATTCCAACTTGGGTCTTCCTGCCTAGTGCTCCATCTACTGAGCCCTCTAGCCGCCTCTGTCAAGGTGCTAAAGTGTAAGAAGTCTAGAAACCTAGGAGAGAACCAGGTTCTGTGGGGTTTTCAAAGAGGATTCTATATTTGATGCTGGAGCTTAAAGGAAAACCCTGGTGTTTACTGAGCATGGGAATGACACAGCAGCGACAGCACTTCAAGGCGGTTCCTTTGGTAGCTGGATGGAAGATGGACGAAAGTGAGGGAACGTTGAAGCAGGCAGACCAGGCAGGAGGCTGAGCTGATGAGAATCTGCCCCAGGGTGGTGATGGTGCCCAAGAGAGGGGGCCAGATTGCAGAGATGGAGAGATGTGCCAAGCTAGGACTTGCCAGCAGATTGGATGACGTGGCAGCGAGAGTGAGGGCAGTGGGTACTGGGGTGACCGGGAGGACGGATGGCACCCTCAACAGTCAGAGAGAAGTGTGAGTCTGTGCTGGCTCCTTCTTTTGTTAGCTGGCTTGATGACCTGTAGTATGCTCCTGCCTTCACGTTGCTCTGGTTTTTAAACTTGTTTACCCAGTTAACCAACAGACACCCTCTGAGCCTTGGCCTGACTATTTTAATGACATGTCCATCTTGATTATTACCTGGAAGACCCTAGTTCTAAGTCATGCCCCAGCTTTTCACGCATGTTACCTGAATGGTTTTGTTCCCTGCCTGTACTTATTTCAATAATCAGTGATTTTGTTCTATGACTACTCTTTTAACCAAGGCAAATGACAGCAGATATTCTCTCAGAGTTAGAGTGGCTGAAAAATTAACCATGCAATGTGCTTTGTTATAATCTTTCCTAAATTTAACTGGGCTGATCCTAAAATTGCAGAAATAGTTCATCACCGAGTTCATAATGTAGGCTTTCTACCTGTCAAAATAGAGTTTTTGCTCTTCTGACAGAGCTTTCAAGAATTCATGCTCAGTTTCATTTAAAGCTGAAACATTTAAGTAGGCTGTTAGTGGAGCCTCTCTGTAGGGGGATGGTTCACCTCACAGATCTGTATGGGAATGCCTACCTGTTCTGTTGGGGACTGAGTGGAGAGGATTAATGATGTTATCTGTAAAGGGCTTTGAGCATCTTTGAAGAAATCTTTACTTAAAGGGCTATTTCAGGAGCTTTTCCTCCCTCTCTTCCCCATCTGATAAAGGCTGTATGTGAATTGGACTGGATTTCAAAGGCTGGATGACCACTTGGTGGGTTCTGTTTAAGGCACTGGCTAGGCGAGATGTTCTCTGACATTCCCTGATTCTGAGCAGGTGCACAAGGAAAGGTTAGTTGTGGGCAAAATAATGAAGGAGGTGAAATATGTCAGTCCTGACCTTCCTTCCTTCTTTCTTAAGCTGGTGCTGATAAACCTCAGAAATTCAGACAAAAATTCCATCATATTTATGGCTTTATCTATGGTGAATTTTCTGCTGTCTCCTCAGGTCTGTGCTTCAGGAGAAGGCATTTTCACCTTAATTAGATCCGAAGGTTCCCCTGCAATGTAGAAAGACTTAAGTTGCCTCATCCCTCCCAGTATAGTTCCATGTGGGCCCCTGGCAGAGTGGAAGCTTCCTGAGGTCAGGGCCTGGTCATTTTGTGTTTTTGTATCAGCAGTCAAGCAAAGTGTCTGGCTCATAATAGTGGCCCAACACTTACTCCTTGAATTGAATTTTTATGGCACAAACTTTGGCATTCTCAGTTTGGAACAGCCCATCCCAGGTACTAGATAAGTGCCTATTGAGTGATTTAATTAGGTGCGGATGCGGATGCGGATGAGGATGCGGATGCGGATGCGGATGAGGATGCGGATGCGGATGCGGATGCGGATGCGGATGCGGATGCGGATGCGGATGCGGATGCGGATGTGGATGAGGATACGCTTAGCATCTGTACAACGCAATACCTTAAGGACCATAGGATTTAGAACTGGAAGGAACCTTATGTCCAGCCCCTTTGCTTTACAGATCAGGAAACTGAGGCACCGAGAAGTTAAGTGACTTGCCCAAAGCCACACAGCTAGTAAACATGTGAGGGAGCACTCAGGTCTCCCCAACTCTGAGTCTGGTGCTCCATCCATTCTGCCCCCTACACACACAGTGTACGAAACACTTAAGGGAGCGAGTCTCGTGGTGATATTTCAGGGCAGACCCAAGGGTGGGTGTTTTTGGTCTGCTGACATCTTCCCCGAAACTCTGAGCCCCAGAAGGAAAGTGCAGGGACTGTACTGGAAGTGCCTCATTCAACCCTCTTGACTCCAGCTCCCTACTGTGATTTCATAAGCCAGCCTGTGAAACCTGAGTCTCTCCATGCAGCAATTCTCGGCAAATTCAATCTTCGGGCCTTACTTCATCATAAATATGGGCAGCCCTGAGAAACATGGTGTGGTTTCTTTGAAAGAACTGACAGTGCTAGCTTTGTAACTAGTGTAGACGGCCTCTGTCTCCACCCCTTTATCTGTACCCACTGGCTTCTGTTCTCCAGTTCCCCAAGGGCCCATGGAAAACCTGGAGTCTAAGCTGTAATATTCAATCAATCAAATTTATATTTAAAAGCTTCTCTCCTAATAGTGCCCTGGAGGGTCTACCCAGCTAATAAGACACAGCTACACAGAGCCCCATAGACAGCTCTCTTCCAGTCAGAACCAAGCAGCTGGAGGTGAGGCTGGCCTGGGATGTAGCTGGGAATACTGCAGGTTCAGTCCAGTGATTCAGACCTGTGGCTTGGATGCTGCTGAACAGCTGAGGTTAGGAGACCTTGCTGTTGGGTGGTGTGTGGTCATGCTGGTGGAGAAGAGAGGTTCACGGAGGGGCAGAGGACTCGGCCGTGAGGGAAGGGTGCCAGTAGATTGGGGGTGCCTGCTTCATTGGAAGAGTTTCATCTGTCTCTGTTCCCTTATTCCAATAAACGCCTGGATTTTCCCACACTTTGCTTGACAAATGAGCTCTATCACTTTTGTAAATTGAGCAAAGGTTTAATTGTACCCTGGGCCAGGGTGTGTGTGTGTGTGTGTGTGTGTGTGTGTGTGTGTGTGTGTGTGTGAGTGAGGGGAGGATTGTGTTGTGTGCAGTTTGTCTATGGCATCAGGGAGACGATGACATGACCTGCAGTTGACTTTGATCTGAGGGAAGGAGGGAGGGAGTTCCTAAAGGAACTGTAAATTCGTTCTTTTTTTTAAAACAAAGACATAAATAATTTCCTGTTTTCAGGCCACTCCATCTGTGCCTCCCCACTGGCTGTGCCCATGCTTAAAATATTCTCCTTCCTTGCTACTGCCACTTGTGGAATCTGCTAGCTCTTACGATGAACATGAAGAAGCCACGCAGATAGGACATTCTGCCACCGTGGGATGCCTTAACAAAGATTATATATTTATTTTTTAATATTCTTTTCTTTTTAAGTTTTGAGTTCCCGAATCTTTTTCTCCTTCCCACTGCAACATGGTATCAATTATACATGTGAAAGCATTGAAAACATATTTCCATAATAGCAATATTCCCAAAAAGCGAGAAAAATAAAGAGAGAAAATCAGACTTTAGTTTGCACCGAGTTCATTGATTCTCTCTCTGAAGGCAGATAGGGGTTTTTTTTGTTATGAGTCTGTTGTAATTGTCTTTGATCATAGTACTGATCAGAGCAGCCAAGCCTTTCAGAGTTGATCATCATGACAACATCACTCTTACTATGTACATGCATTACATGGTTCTCCTTACTTCACTTTGCACCAGTTTGTATAAGTCCGGCCGTGTTTTTCTGACCTCCCTACCCTTGACATTTCCAACAACACACTCCTCCTTCATCACAATAACACACCAAAGCTTGTCCAGCCATTTCCCAGTTGATGAGCACTTTCACAATTTCTAATTCTTTACCAAAAAAAAGAGGCATTTAAATATGTTTTGTACAAATAGGTCACCCCCCTTTGAATACAGACAGATCTCTTAATGGTATTGCTACTAAAAGGCACGCACAGTCTCAAGACCCTTTGGACCTACTTCATAATTGTTCTCCAGAATAGTTGGGCCAATTTGCTTCTCTGACATTTCATCAACGTACTAATTTTTCCCTCATTCCCTCCACCATTTATCATTTCTGATAGTTTCGAGGTGGTGTCTCACAGTTGTTTTAATTTGCCTTTCTCTAATCGGTAGTGATTCAGAGCATTTTTATATAACTATAGGTAACTTTGATTTCTTATGAGAATTGACTGTTCATTTCCTTTGATCATTATTTGGTCAAAGGGTCTTATTTTTTAAAATCAATTTGACTCAGTGATATGCTCAGGATATATTTGAGAAATGAGGCCATTATCAGCGAAATTTGGTGTAATTGTTTTTATGTCACTTCATTGTCCATAGTGCCTTTCAGAAAAATGTAATTTCCTTGATTATCTTTTAGTTAGATCTATTTTTACTTTTGCTTCATTTGAGATCATGATTGCTGCTCTTGCCTTTTTTTTTTTACTTTTTTAAACTTCAGCTGAACCATATTTGATTCTGCTTTAACCTTTTATTTTAACTTTATGGGTGTCTTTCTCCTTTAAGCGTGTCTCATAAACAACATATTTTTGTATTCTAGTTTCTAATGCATTCTGCTATCAGTTTCCATTTTCTGGGTGAGTTCATCCCATTCACATTCATAGTTACGATAATTAACTGTATTTCCCTTCATCCCCATTTTCTTCTGTTTCTCTGTCTTTGTCTCTGTCTCTCCTCAAGTCTATTTTGCTTCTAACCACTGCCTCCTTTTACCTGCCCTTCTTCCCTTTTAAAAAGGTATTCTCCTTTTTCTTATCTTCCCCTTTTTTTCTCTTTTGGGTAACTTAGATTTCTATACACAACTGAGTGTGTGTGTGTGTTTTTACTCTTTAAACCAATTCCTATATGAGTGAAGTTCAAGCACTGCCCTATGAGATGCTTTAGATCCGTTCTGAGTTGTTCTCAGAGCTGGCTTTCCATATGATGATTTGAGGGGTAACCCTAGGACGTGCCCCCCAGAATCTCTTCAACGAGGCTATCAGAGAGATAGACTTGAATCATTGGAATTGTGCCTTTGGTTGAGGCAATCTGCAGCCGTATTTAGTTTGCACCCACTGGGTGCACAGAAGTGCTTTGGCTTCTGCCTCTAAAGCATGAGTAACTGTGGGTTACTCCTGCAGAGACTAAGTTTTTCTGGAGTGGGAAGCCCAAGCCCGAGTGGGGAGCTGTCCACAGCTGAAATAGAGCACTGGTTGCCTCCAAAGCTGGGAGTCCAGATGACTAATCCTTTATACCAAGTAGGTCAGATTAGGAAACAGAGGGGGAGCACCCTGACCCCGTTACAGTAAATAGGATATTTTAAGCCTAAGGACGTTATAACACCCCCTCATCCCCACGTCCCTGTTGCTGTTGTTCAGTCAGCCCAACCCTTTGTTGACCCCGTTTGGGGTTTTCTGGGCAGCGATACTGGCGTGGTTGGCTATTCTCTTTTCCAGCTCATTTACAGATGGGGAAACGGAGGCAGACAGGGTGAAGTGTCTAGCTCAGGCTCGCACAGGTATTTGAACTCATGAAGGTGAGGGTTTGATTCCTAGCCCAGGGCTCTGGGCACCGTGCCATCTAACCTCCCCTCTCTTCTCTTTGACCTTAGGTATTTATTTTAGATGCAAGGTTCCCAGTTAGTAAAATTCCTGCCATTTAGGCAAAGCTTTAATCTGTAATATCTCTAACTAACTCTTGTCCTTCTTGGGCTTGAGGCAAGATTCAGATTTCCAGAGATTTTTGGGTAACAGATCAGCGGATCATGCGCCGGGTGTGACAATAGACGGGTACTGGAGAAACTTCCCTTGAGCTTTGGCTGCTACATGAGCCCGGTGGCCGCAACTGAGCGACGTTCCCGGGTCCTGGAGGAATCCCCCCCTCCACATCTCCCTTCTTTGCAGTAACGCGGACCTGCCTTCTCTGTCCCCTCCGGCCCGGCCCAATGCTCCTGGGCCACGGGCTCTTTGTAGCTCTAGCTTGGTATGAGGCTCCTCCACTCTTCTGTGTTTCTGGGCTGTAAGCACCGATAGCTCCTCCCGGGCACGCATTCCTCGCTCAGACAATGGCTTTGATGGATTCGGGGAATTATGCAGGCTTAGTTCTCTTTCAGTTCTGATCGATTCAGTCCAGAAGGGCTCTTTTGTGGCATCGTTGTTACTTAGTCATTTTTCAGTCATCGTGACCCCCTTTGGGGTTTTTGCTTGATAAAGCTACTGGAGTCCTTTGCCTTGTTTTCCTTTAGCTCATATTTATAGATGAGGAAACTGGGGCACGCGGGGTTAAGTGACTCACTCAGTGTCACACAGCTAGTGAATGTCTGAGGCTGGATTTGAACTCACGAAGATGAGTGTTCCTGACTTCAAGCCCCGTGAGGCTACACTGCACCACATGCCTGCGCCCGCTGACTCTGCTGCTTCGTGCAGCCAGGTTGGCCGCTGGCATCATCGGCTGCCTTGCTGCTAGTCTCTCCCCATCTGAGGGTGGCCCTGAGCTTCAGCTCCCCAGCTTCTCCCACCGCTGAGCTGCCCCCTAAGGATGCCGCGTACCTTTTCTGAGAGGCCAGGCTTGTTTTATCAGCCTGCTGCAGGTCAGTCAGCTAGCGTTCATCAAGCGCCTGCTGTGTCCTAGGCACCGGAGGAAGTGCAGAGAATACAGAGACCACCACCAACAGAACGACTAACACATGGATTAATTTTCCTGCACTAGATGTCAGCTGTCTAGCCGAGAAGGTCGTCCACCCAGAATCCATTCACTAGGTAGAAGAGGATGAAGGATGCTCAGATCTAGACTGGGGGTGGTGTGAGTCCTCTACAGACTTTGCCAGGCTAGTTTAGGAGCTGGCAGGGGGGTCGTGGGCATCCTTGGGGCCCTGGGAGAGCACGGGTTGGCTGAGGGGGGAGGGTCACAAGATGGAGACAGGGAACACCTAAGACAGAGCTAGTGACCTCCTGACTTGGTCTGGACCCAGCCCTGGCTGCCTTGCTCATCATCCATTTCACAAATCCATGGCAGTAAAGACGCTTCTTTGTTCCTTCAGTGATGACTGATTTATTGATCTCTCTTCAGTCTTGTTAGCCTAGCTATCTGATCGACATGACATTCCCCTGCTGTTCCTAAGATTCTGTGACTGTTGAGGGGGTAGGCACAGCAATGGTCTCCATTTTTGTCTCTTGCCTGTTTGGAGGCTCCAAAATCCTTTTAAAACAGCCTTGGAGAGGGAGGCACTGGCTTGATCCAGGGAGTTTATGTGCTCGTTATGTTTTATATCAACCTCTGCACCCTGTCCAGACTCAGTCGTCCCTTGAGTTTTCCCAAGGAAGTCGGGATGGGTGAGGACCAAGCAAGGGGCAAACAGGAATGACTGAGTAATGGGGGGTGGGATGCTAAGCACAGCCTCCTTTCTGTTTTTTGGCTAGAGTTGTCTGAGCTTCTTTCTAAGTAGTAAGTGAAGGCACACCAGCTTTTGATCTCTGCAAGATTTTAGGTCCTTCTTCAGCATATGACCTCCCCAAGGGCTTCAAAGGTTTCCAGTCACCCTGATGTGAGCAGTCACTCCACTGGTACAGATTGCCACTCCATTCATGTCTTCTCAGAGTGTAGGATTCTTGCCTGGCTCCACCCTCCCTATCCCCCACCTATGAAGCATTGCTCTAGGCTTGTTTTCTGGGCTCCAGGGCAGCACTGGGGCTGGCCATCTGCTCTCCCTCTTCTCACTGTAGGACCTGCCCCCTGATTCTACACCCTGAATGGCACCTTTCATGCTGATTCTTGTGTGCTGGACCTGGAATCAGGACGACCTGAGTTCAAATGTCACCTCAGACACTAGCCTTGGGACCTTGGGCAAGTCATTATTGTATTTGCCTCATCTGTAAAGCGGGAATGGTAACAGCACCTCCATCCTAGGGTTCGTAAGATTTAGGGTAATCATGACTGTGAAGTGTCCGGCTCACCCCAGGCCTGCAGAGAGCGTCAGGTAAATGGCGGCTGTTAGGGTCACTGTCCATTATTCTGGGAGGTGTCCTCGGTTATGAGCACAGACTTTTGGATTCATTCAGTTTGAACCGTTCAGAGGTTGTGAGATTCCTTGACTCAGAGGGAGCATGGTCACGCAGGACAGGAGAGCAGGGAGCCCAGGAAAGCTGAAAAGCTGTGTGTTTAGACCATGTGTGCATAGGCAGGGGTATTTGTCGGCCCTGTGTGTGTGCTGTGTGTGTCCATATGGCATTTATGCATGTACAGTGTGTTGTATACATATGGTGTGTATATGGATGCATTATGTGTGTATGCATGTGCATGTGCGTGTGTGCATGTGTGTCTGCGCGCGTGTGTGTGTGTGTGTGTGGTGTGGTATGTGGAGTCAGCTTGGGCATCACTGAAGGCACTGCCTTCTTTCCCAGATGCTGTCATCCTGTCTGTTCATGGGACCACAGATGCAGAGCTGGAAGGAACTTTGAGTGCATTTATGTAGCCAAGCCTCCTCATTTCACAGAGGAGTACACTGAGGCACAGAGAGGTTAAATCATTTGCCCAGGGTCCCATGGCTAGTATGTGTCTGCAGTGGGATCTGAACCCAGGTCCTCCTGACCCTGCCAGCTCCCTGTTCACTCTATCATTTGCCTTCCCAAGAGCTGAGGCCCCCAACTCTCCCCTCACCATATGGGGTGGATGAGAGAGGGCCTAAGGAGCCTTGGGATCCCAGATCTTGGGTTGGGAGTGACCTTAGACTCAGTTCCAACCCCTTCATTTCACAGATGAAGAAGCTAAGGTCCTCAGATGTTAGAGACTAGCCATGGGTCACAAAGACCACTCAGTGTGTGTGTGTAAGTGATGGAGGAAGAATTGGGATTTAATCTTGGATCCACTAACTCCAGAGAAAAGGCTTTTTCTTTCATGGGAATATATCCCTCTGCTTGTCTGGGATAAGGATTCCAGGGGGTTGGGAGCCATTGGGTCCAAAGGCCTTTAATGCTGGGCAGAGGCTTTGAGCTTAGCTCCAAAGGGTGCGTGCTTGTGTCTCCAACAGAAACCAGACACTTAATTTTGATTTTCCTTGCTGGAGAGGCAGCAGTGAATAGCACTTGGAGAGCCCTGGGTTCTGGCCCAGTTTTGGATGTTCACTGGCTGTGTGACTCTGGCCAAAGTCCTTCAACTCTCGGCGCTCCAAGTAACTCGCTGAGACCATTGGTGGCCGGAAAGTGTTGATTTAAGTGGGTAAGAGTGGCTTTGCTCATGAGGGAATCGCTGACCTGGACAAAGAGCAGAGTCCCTCATCGGTGCCTCAGCTGAAGCTGATTGCTCTGCCCATCAGGGATGGTTTTGTTTCATCTGACGGTGGCCTGTGAGAGTTGGTGGGCTAAGTGCTCTTCACTCCCTTCCCCTCTCCTCAGCCCCTCCACCAGGAAAGGTGGTGAGCCACTGATGTACACCTGTGGTGGCGGCTTTCTTCAGGCGCACTGGGGATGTGAAATGGGGGTCAGAAGCCAGAACTCCAGGAGGTAATCACTATCATGTGGTGAGAGATAAAACAAGCCATTATCTGCCTTCCCAGGACAGTTGACAATTGGCTTTCAGAACAGGTGGGAGATTGTTCAAATGCATTTAACAATTTGTCACCAGTTGGGGATGCAATCAGGGAATTATAAAGTTCCAGATCCAGGAACGGCCTTAGAGACCTGTCCCTGCCCACTGCCTCCTGGTTGGTGACCCCTGGCCTGGATCTCCATTTTGTCAGAGAACCCAGCCATCCTCACTTCACTCCTGACTCAAATCTTTCTCCAGGACCAGCCCCGCCTCCACCCCCTTTTCCAGCTCTGGGTCTGGGTCTTCTTTGCCTGTTAGGATATAAGTGGGAGGTCCTCAAGGGACAGCCCAGTGTGCTTCGCTGTATTTGGATCCCCCAAGCTTGGAACAGCAGCTGCCATATCATTAATGCTTTATCTCTCTATTAATGCTCTCTCAGCTCTGTCCCTGTCTCATCAAACCTGTGTCTGGGCAGACACATCCCCATGATCGTTTCCCTGATGAGAAACATTCCATCCTCCACTTTCCAGTAAACATGGAGATTCCTGGACATCCTATACTGCTGCTGGGCAGTTCTCAGCTGTCATTGTTGGCAAGTTTTTACTCATGTTGATTTGAAATATATTCCTCTGCAATTTGGCCCCACTGGCCCTTGCTCTACTTTCTGGAACCAAGTGGGACAAGCCTAATCCTCTCGCATATGATAGGCTTTCCAATGCTTAGGCTGCCACCATGTTGCCCTTGCCCACCCAGGCTGCCCAGAGGTGCCACCTTCTTAAGGATAAACATTTCCATCACAGTTTTCTTGTGTGAAATTGTTTCTGGTCCCTCTAGGATGGACCACCTGCCTCTCCATGCCCAGCAGCTTGTCAGTATCCTTCCTAAAACATGGCACCCAGAGATGTCTGCCGTGTTCTAGCTCTGGGCTCAACAGCATCATTTCTTTCTCTTCTTTCATGCAGCCTAAGGTGGCACTAGTTTCTTTTTGGCCTCATGTCACTCTACTCACTCATAATCAGATTATAGCCCCCTTAAACCTTCCAGTCCAAGATCTGATCTTGGCGCACTTTGATTTTACTGCCAAAATCTGTGACTTGAAATTTATCTGTGACACATTTTATATTACCTGATTTGGCTCAATGTTCTAGCCTGTTGAAGTCTTCGGTATTTTACTGAGTGTGTCAGCTGTGTTTTTAAGTCTTTTTGTCATCTGAAAATTAGATAAACTTGACACCTATTTCTTCACTTAAGCCATTGATCAAAATAATGAAGAAGATAGGTTTGAGGACAGATCTCCTTAGCACTCCACTAGAGACTTCTTTTCAGGTTCATATCCACCTATTAACTGGCATTCTTTGTGTTTGAAAATGCAGCTCATTCTGAATCTATTTAATCTGACCATTCTCTAGCCCACATCTTTCCATCTTGACCACACGACAAGCCTGAGAGCGAAGAGAAATTTTATGAAATCCTTGCTGTAGGTATCTTATACCTAGAATATTTCTTAGACTTTCTGGCCTAGGAACCCTATCAAAAAAGGAAATGAAGGTGATCTTTGGAGTGGTACAACGGGAAAAGTTCTAGAGCAGTGGAACCCTCTGGCTCTGGAGAAGACTAAGAATCAAATCCTGGTTCCTTTACATCTTTACCCGTGGGACTGGCCAAGTTATTTGACTGCTCAGTTTTTCTTTAAAATGTGGTTATTGAACTAGATCCTCAGGGCCCTTCCAGCTCCAAATCCACACCTGACATGACTAATTAATTATTACTCATATTCGTAAAGTCCTAGATTGTTTACACTACATTATATTCCCAAGTAACCAGCATTTATTGTGAACTGGCCAAGTGCTAGATGCTGCGGAGTCAGAGACAAAAATGGAAGAGTCCTTACAGTCAAGGATTCGATTGGGAGCAGAAAATATTTAAGGAGAGATGGTAGATAACGGATGGATTGATGGATAGATGGATGGATGGATGGATGGGTGATAGATAAATAGATGGACATGGAGATGGACATATGGATAAATGGATAGGTGGATGGATGGATGGATGATGGATGGATGGATGGGTGATAGATAAATAGATGGACATGAAGATGGACAGATGGATAAATGGATAGATAGGTGGATGGATGGATGGATGGGTGCATGATGGGTGTATGGAGAGACAGAGAGAACACTGGAGAGAGAGATAGATTGATGATAGAACATCAAACATTCCTTGTGGACCAGGCCATTGTGCTCAGGGCTGGAGATATGCATAGAATGAAACATGAGAAAGCAGCGCTGCTCCTCTAGGATTCTATATTTTATTGGGATAAGACAGCCATCTTGGTGAGCCGCTAGTCCCTGAACCTCAAAGGAGAGGGAAGGATGTCTTGGCAGAGATAACTTAGATGGCAGAGAGGTAGAGAAGTCTGGAGGACAAGTCAGGCCAAACATGAGGGGAGCATGACTAGAACCCCTTGTGAAAAGAGTGGTCAAGGCAGGAAACTTGCCAGTCATGAGAGTTTGCCTCAGGGCAGAGGCTCCTCAAGAGTAAGAAGACATTGGAGGGATGGAAGGACCACAGTTGGGAGAGTAAGTTGATTGGGGAGTGAAGCAAGCATGGCTGGAGCCTGACCCAGGCCTGTGATTTCATCAGGGAGGAGACTCCTACCCAGAGAGTTGAGTACCTTCTCTGAAACTTTCTGCCCTAAAGAGTTGCTTAGAGTGCTGCAAAGTTAAATGACTTGCCCAGGGTCACCCAGCCAACATGTGTTAGAGAGAGGACTTGAACCTAGGTCTTTTTGGTTATTGGGCCAACTCTCTGTCCAATATGCCCTACTGCCTCTCACCTGTAAATATGCATGTATCTCTGTGTGTGTACACATGTACATACTACATATATATATATATATATATATGTACATTCATATATATACCTACACACATATATATGTTACATGTTTGGGTGCAAAAAGAAAAAAAGCCCAATAGCCTGTAATAGATGGTGCATTGCTGTCTTTATGAAGAATCTGAGGCTCAGAAAGGCCTGTTCCTTCTCTTCAAGGCTGCTCTAGGAATGTGGGAAGCAGCAGAGGCAGGATGAGCCTCATTGGCATCTACTGATCAGGTGTCTGGATGCTTTCCAGCATTCCACAATGCCTCTGAAAGTGCTGGCACGTATTTTCTCACGCTGTGCCATTTGGCAGATGTCAGGGTGAGCATGGACTCCATTGCTGCAGAGCTCCGTGAGGGTGTCTTCTGGATTCTCCTCCCTTTGTCGCTCCGGCTCCGGTTCCCCTGCCTTTGTGCCCTGGCTCCGGGCTGGCTCCCCTGCCTTCTCTTGTCCTTCCCCCCACCTCCTAATGGCCATTCTTGTTGATGTTGCCAACTCTGCACACCATACTGCTCTTTGGCAGAAGGCTGTTGTTTAAATCTAATAAATAATAAATTCCCTGCTAAGTTGATCAAGGAAAGGCATGTTATGAGGAAGCCATTACTAGAGATGAAAAGACTGTGAAGATACCCCTGACATGGAGTAGCCATATACCCACTTACCAGTACCAGATAAAGCCGAAGACGAGGCTGCGCTCTCAGGACCGGGGAAGATGCTGCTCTTGGGCTCCAGGCCTGCACCACTCCCCCTTTCCTAAGAACTCTCTCTTCAGGTCCAGCAGCTCTCTTTGGTGGGATCCCTCCATCCTGTACAGCTCCCTTCTCCCCTTCCTCTCTTCTTCCCACCCTCATACAGCTCAGGCTGCAGCTTATTTTTTCTCCCGAAGGAGGAATGTAAATAACAATTGTTTCTGTTCTGGCCAGAAACACTGAGGGCCCTCCCCTCCCAGACTGATTCTTTTGGAAGCCAAACTAGACCATCTTTTCTCAATTCTTGCCTAGCCTTTATTCACAGAATGGGTGTTGTGTCAGGCAAACTGAGACCTGGGAGAGGCCTCAGCTTAAAAAGGGCAAGGACTCCATGGCACCCAGGCCATCACAAGCCCTCCTGACCCTAAGGCTAGTGACTCTGCACAGTCCTCCCTCCCTCCCTCCAATCCACTTCACTCACAAGTCGAGGCATGGCCCTCCTGATGCCATCGGTCCTCTTGGAGGATGAAGGACGAACAGCACCACCCAGGACAACAACAGTCTCCCAGTGGGAGTAAACGTTTGCTCTTTAGCAGGCAGTTGGGGCTGTAGCCATTGTAGAGTGCCGTGAATTAAAGGTGGCCATGCAAACTTACGTAGTATCTTACACTGGGATGTTCCCTGCTCTCTAGATCTTTCCTGAGCTCTTCCTCTTGGAAAGGATTTAAGCTGGGGGGGGGACCTTAATAATAATAGGTCTACTGGGAAAATGCTGGCTCCAGAGTCAGGGCCTGGCTTCCAGGCTTGCTTCTGCAGCTGACTGCCTGCATGCCCTTGAACAAGTCCCTTCCTGTCCCTGTCCCTCACTTATTCCTCACCTGTAAAAGGAGAGGACTGGGTAAGAACAGTCCCTGCTGCCCCTTTCGGTTATGAATCTGTGGCTGCTCAGTCCGATTGATTTGTTTTACAGACAGTGAGGCTGAGGCCCAGGGAATCCTAGGGAGGCCCAGGGAGACCCAGGGAGGCCCAGGTGACACCTGGCCAACCTGGCCCTTGAGCCCAGCCCTACGGAATCCAAACCCACTGGTCTTTGCTCTGCCTTTCAGTGGCTCTCCGGCTTATGAGACCAGAAGTTCCACATGGAGAGCTGGAAGGGACCTTCAAGACCATGACAGCCAGCCCCCTCATCTTACAGATGGGAAACTGAGGCAGAGATCCAGGGGTTTGCTCAGGGTCACAGGGCCCAGTAAATGGCTGAGGCTGAATATGAACTCAGGTACGAACGGACTGGCTGTCTGGCGCCCAGCTCACCCAGAGGCTTCCTCACTGGCTCACTCTTGTTGGTTTTATGGGCAGGGCAAATGGAGGGAAGAAATGATGCATTTGCCTTTGTGTTCCTGGAGCTGCTCCCCTCTCCCACCCTGGAGCTGCTCCCCAGGTCACCAGCTGCTGCCTTTGATTCTTCTCGGAAAAAATAGTCTGAAACAGGCTTCTCAAATCAAAGCCGGGAAGCCTTCCTTTGTTCCTGGCACCATCTCAGGTTAATTTTCTCTCCTGGTTTCCTTGTTCCCATCTCGCTAACAGTCTCTTACAAGAAACAGGTGCGGATAACCAGTCACCTTTTTCCAGAGAATGTGAAAGAAATGCAGAGCACTGAGCTTCTCTTGAATTAGGGAAATGAGTGGAACCTGTGGCAGCCTCTGCTCAAAGCCTGCTCTTCCCACTCCAGTCTCTTTGCCTTCATCAAACTTGCTTTCCTCAGAAGTAGCTTAATTGCATTTGAAGTATGTGTCACCTCAGACATCCGGCGGCAGTTTGCTTTCATTGTTCTTAGTTGAGAGTGTGTCTTAATGGCTTTAAGCAGCTAGAGGCTGCATAGCCCTGGGCTCTCTGGTCTAGGCAGCTTCTGACGTCTACAAGGTGCCACCTTGTCTTGGTAGAAGGAGTTTCCTATAACAAAGGAATTAAAAGTCGACTCCTCATGCTTTACCCTCCCTAGGACACCTTTTGTTGAGTGATATGAGCCACTTGGGTCCATTTTTGCTCTGGTCCTTGGTTGTTCATCTGGACAGAGCCTAAGAGGATTCTGGATAAGGAAGCCTAGCACTGGTGAGTCAGTGGCAGACTTGGTTGTCTGCCGGTTCCTTGGCTGTTGCCCTTTTACAGACACTTTGGAAATCCTTATAACTGTGACCCACATTTCAGTTGTTTCAGGCTGCCCAGAGCCCCAGTTTTCTGACCCATCAGCTTCCCCTGGGGCTGGTGGTGGTTGTAGTCAGAAGAATGTCCTTAGGCTGCCCAAGTGGAAAATAGTAGGGAGTCCATGAGCCTTTATTTGGTTAGAGTTCTTGGAACAGCTTGCACTACTTTGAGAGGCAGCACTGTGGAAAGGGCTGGCTTGCCTATGGGGTCAGGGGGACCCGATTTCAATTCCTTTTTCTTGTTTGTGGGACTTTTCAGCAGGTCTATTCATGTACCCCTCCCCCCTCCCTCCCACAAAATGAAGGGGTTGGGTTCCATCATTTCCTCAGGTCCTTCCAGTCCTCAGAGTTGGAGCCTAAAACTTCCTTTGATGGGATATCTTACAGGGCAGCAAAATCCATTTATTTTCTATGTATTTGGAACAGAATTGTCAACCAGCAAGCAGTGACTGAAGGTGTCTGGTGCTGCCCTAGGTAATGGAGAAACATACACAATGAAACAGATCCCACTCCAAGGAATAATCCTTCTCCCTCCCTCCCTCTCTCCCTTCCTCCCTCCTTCCCTCCCTCTCTCTCGGACTCTGTCTCTCTCCCTCTTCTCTCTGTCTCTCTCTGTCTCTGTCTCTCTTTCTCCCTCTTCTCTCTGTCTTTCTGTCTCTGTTTCTGTCTCTCTCTCCGCCTCCCTCTCTGTCTCTGTCTCCCTCCTCTCTCTGTTTCTCTCTCTCTCTCTCTCTCACTCTTTCTCTTCTCTCTGTCTCTGTCTCTCTGTCTCTGTCTCTGTTTCTGTCTCTCTGTCTCTCTCTCTCCCCCTTCCTCTCTGTCTCTGTCCCTCCCTCCCTCTTCTCTCTTTCTCTGTCTCTCTCTCTTTCTTCCTCTTCTCTCTCTGTCTCTGCTTCTCTGTCTTTGTTTCTCTCTCTCTCTCTCCCACTCCTTCTCTATCTCTCTCTCCCTCCCCCCCCACTCTCTCCTCTGTCTCTGTCTTTGTCTGTCTCTCTGTCTTTCTGTCTGTCTCTGTTTCTGTCTCTCTCTCTCTCCCCCTTCCTCTCTGCCTTTCTCTTTCTCCTTCTCTATCTCTGTCTCTCTCTCTCCCCCTCCCTCTCTGTCTCTGTCTGTCTCTCTCTTTCTCCCTCTTTCTCTCCCTTTCTCTCTCTCTCTCTCTCTCTCTCTCTCTCCCTCTCCCTCCCTCCCTCTCTCTCTCTTTTTTAATCTTTCATGAGTAGAGAAGCCCATTTGAAGAAGAGCCCTATAAAAGTGGGACGAGCTGCTTTAGCAGGCAGTGAGTTTCCTTTTATGTTGCACAGAGCTCCTTACAGTCGGGTCTGTTTTTTTCTGTCTCACAGTAGGCACTGACTAAATGCTGCTGCTGAACCTCCTCTGGAGTTAGCTCCCATTTACACTGCATACATCTTGTTTGTACCTCAGTGTTTTCGTATTTGGTCCCCATGTATAATGTGAGCTCTTTGAGGGCAAGGCCTATGAGGGGTGGAACTTTCTTAGTATCCTCCTGGCTTAGCCCAGGAGCTGGCATACAGTATGAGCTTAGTCAGTGTGTGCTGATTGCTTGATTCTGGAGTTCTGATTGCTTGGTTCATGTGCATGAATTTATTCTTTTCTCTGGCATTGTGTTGTGTTGGGTTGAAACGGGCATGAAGACAGCTCAGAGAAACCACTTGGACCTGAGAACAGCCATATTCCCATGAGCTGAGATGTTCTCTTTATTTAGGAGCTGTACAAAAGGCCCCCAGACTGCTTCGGTAGGGTATGAGTCCCCCGTCTTGGAGGTTTCTAAAGCCTAGGCTGAAGGAGCGCTTGTCAGGTATATGGTGAGAAGCATCTGCTTCAGGATGGGGCAGCCTTCCAGCTCAGGGATTCAGTGACTCTGCAATCTGTCATTTATCCAGCTAAATCAGGCCCATTGTTCCTCCTCATCATATCTGATGGGGGCTCCATCAATAGCTTCCAGGCAGATTTTGTGACTGTCTAACACAAGAATTGTGGAGATTTGATTTTTGTAGCTGGCTGGCAGGGTGCATGGGGAATGGTTGTGGGCTTTGGACACTGGGACACTCGCCATAACTGAACACCCCTTACCCCTCCACTCTGACTCTTTAAAAATATTTATATTTATTTTTTGTTTTCGACATTCATTTCCACAAGATTTGGAGTTACAATTTTTCTCCCTATCTTTCCCCTACCCCCACCCTAAGATAGCAAGCCTACTGAATACCCCTTCCCCCAATCTGTTCTCTCTTATATCCTCCCCCATCACCCCCTTTAACTTTCTAGCAGGGAAAGGTGGATTTCTATACCCCAGTGCCTGCATATCTTATTTCCCAGTTACATGTGAAAAACCACAACTTTATTTTAAACATTTGTTTTTAAAACTTTGATTTCCAGATTCTTTCCCTTTTTCCCTCCTCACCCTCTCCCACTGGGAAGACAAGCAATTCAATACAGGTTGCACATGTGTAGTTACCCGAATCATTTCCATAGTGGTTATATTGTGAAAGACCAACTATATTTCCCTCCATCCTATCCCACCCCCCACTTATTCTATTTTCTCCTTTGACCCTGTCCTTTTTCAAAAATGTTTCCTTCTAACCACCCTCTCCCCCAGTCTGCCCTCCCTTCTGTCACCCCCCCCTCTTTTCCCCTCTCCCCCCATTTTCCTGTAGGGCGAGATGCCCACTTGGCCATGTGTGCTGTCGCCTTCTTAAGCCAAATTCAGTGAGAATCAGGCTGTCCTATTGTCTTTCACCTTCCTGCTCTTCCCCTTCATTGTAACTTTTTTCTTGCTTCTTTTATATGAGATAATTTACCCTGATCTATCTTTCCCTTTCTCCTTTTCCCAAGAAATTCTTTTTGAGTGGCTAGGTGGTGCAGTGAGTAGAACACTGGCCCTGGAGTCAGGAGGACCTGAGTACAATCCGGCCTCAGACACTTAACACAAAAACTAGTTGTGTGACCTTGGGCAAGTCACTTAACCCCAACTGCCCTCCAAAAAGCAAAAAAAGAAAGAAAATCTTTTCTCACCGCTTGATTTTATTTTTTAGATATCATCCATCCCTTCCTATTCAACTCATCCTGTGCCCTCTGTCAATGTATACATGAACATAAATATGCCCACGCTCACATATATATTTGTGTACACACTCACTCAAAATCCTTCTTGAACTCATCCATGGCCTGTAACTAATTCATATTTTTCTTGGAGGCTTTTGATGCAGGAGTTCTGACTTTACTGTCTTCCTCCTTTTCCATGCTTTGTTCCATTTTGTCCCCTAGAAAGTATTCTATGTTCTGTTTGTGCTTACTCTGCTTGCTATTATTGGCAGCCAATTACTTGAGTTCTGAGAATGGAGGGAGCTTTGTTCCAAATTGCTGGGGTTTTCACAGCTGCTGGATCTATTAAGAGGGTGCCCTCTCTATAGCCCCAACAAGCTCTGGCACACTGGCACCCATCCCAGGAGCACCACCCAAGACCATGATCCAGACCAAAGCAGGTTCAAGGAAGAGTGGTTACCCTCTGAATGGTCACTTGGTCCCTAATGATCTACAGGCCAGGTGTTCCTGAGGCAGCCACATGGACGGGCTGCACAGCTACTACATCTCCACTGCTTCTACCCCCAAGGGCAGGGGCTGGACCATCCTATTCCATTCTCCTCTCCCCCCCATTCCAACCAAGTTCCACACTGACCTTTTACTTTGTCTTTGGTGTTTATGGTTGAGAAGTCTGAAAACTGCCACAACTGCTGGTGATTCACTCTCCTGCTGGTCAAGGTGCCAGGGATTAAAAAACAAAATAGGCCGTGCCTGCCCTCAAGGAGCTTACATTCTACTGAGAAGAACCAGTCCATACACTGATAGTCAAATACAGAATTATGTGATAAATAAATTCCAAGTAACACTTATAAGGGGATTGCCACCAAATGGGACAATCACTGAGCTGAGGCATAATGGAAGATATGGCTTTCAAGAGATGGAAAACATTTGGACAATAGGGAACACCAAACAGTGATGGAGAGGAATAGCAGGGAATGTTCAGTTTGGCTGGAATGAGTGGGGTGGGGGTGGAGCAGGGAGGAAAGGATAGGTGAGTGACCTGGAAAGATAGTTTAGAGGCAGATTGTGAAGAGCTTTAAATGCCAAGCAGAGCAACTTGGATTTTGTCTTAGAGGTGATAAGGGGCCCCTGAGGCTTTATTCTTTCTTTTTTTAAAAAAAAATATTCATTTAGTTTTTCTTTGCAACATTAAGTTCCACAATCCCTGGAGTTTCAGATTTTCTCCCCCATGGCAGCTTGCAATCAAATATAGGTTCTACAAATACCTTCACAGTAAACATGACTCAAGTTGTAAAGAGGGATTATAACCAATGGAGTGAACAATGGGAAAGAGGAAACAAAAGGAAACAAAACACCAAAGAGAGAGAGCAAGTAGTTTGTTTCAATCTGCATTCAGACTCTGCAGCTCTTTCTCTGGATGTGGACATCATCTTCCATCTGGAGTCTTTTGGAGTTGTCCCATAACCTTGTATTGCTGAGAGGAGCCCAGGCTATCAAAGTTAGTCATCACAGATACCATGTATCTCTAACTGTATACAATGTTCTCCTGGTTCTGCTCTTCTCATTCAGCACCACTTTATCTTAAGTCTCCCCAGGTTATTATGAAGTCTGTCTGCTCCTCATCTTTTATAGCACAGTAGTGTTCCATTACATTTATATACCACAGATGTGGTACCTCAGAGTTGTTTTGATTTGTGTTTCTCTAATCAATAGTGTCTCAGCATTTTTCATATGCTTATAGATATCTTTAATTTCTTCCTCTGAAAACTGCCTATTCATATCTTTTGACTATTTATCAATTGGGGAATGACTTGTATTCTTATAGATTTAACTCAATTCTCTGTGTAGTTTAGAAATGGGTCCTTTATCAGAGACATTGTTGTAAAATTTATTTCCCAGTTTTCCACTTCCCTCCTATTATTGGTTACATTGGCTTTATTTGTACAAAAACTTTTCAATTATGTAATCAGAATAATGTTTTACATTTTGTAATGCTAACTCTTGTTTCATCATAAAATCTTCCCTTCTCCATAAATCTAAGAGGTAAAGGATTCCTTGTTCTCTCAGATTGCTTACAGTATCAGCCTTTATACGTAGGTCATGCACCCATTTAGACTTTATTTTGGTATCCAGTGTAAGATATTGGTCTATGCCCAGTTTCTGTCATACTGTTTTTCAGTTTTCCCAGCAGTTTTTGTCAAGTAGTGAGTTCTTATCCCAGAAGCTGTATCTTTAGTTTTATCAAACAGTAGATTACTATAGCCATTGACTGCTGAGTATTGTGTACCCAGTCTATTCCATTGATCACTACTTTATTCCTTAGTCAGTAACAAACAGTTTTGATGACTGCTGCTTTATAATACAGATTAAAATCTGGTATGGCTAGGCTACCTTTCCTAGCACTTCTTTCATTAATTCCCTTGATATTCTGGACCTTTTGTTCTTCCAAATGAATTTTGTTGCTATTTTTTTCTAGCTCTACAAAATAATTTTTGGTAGATTGATTGAAATGTATGACACTAAGTATGCAAATTAATTTAGGTAAAATTGTCATTTTTATTATATTAGCTCGACCTAGCCATGATCAACTGATGTTTTTCTAATTATTTAGATCTGATTTTATTTGTGTGAAAAGTGTTTTGTAATTGTGTTCATATAGGTCCTGGGTTTGTTTTGGTAGGTAGATTCCCAGATATTTTATAATGTCTACAGTAACTTTAAATGGAATTTCTCTTTCTATTTCTTGTTGCTGGATTTCATTAGAAATATATAGGAATGGCTAGTATTTATGTAAGGTTTATTTTATATCTTTCAACTTTGTCAAATTTATTTATTGTCTCAAGTAATTTTTCACTTGATTCTCTAGGATTCTCTAAGTGTATCATCATATCATCTGTAAAGAGTGATAGCTTAGTCTCTTCTTTGCCTAATTTGATTTCTTCAGTTTCTTTTTCTTCTCTTATTACTACCAATAACATGTCTAGTAACAAACTGAATAAGAGGGGTGATAGTGGACATCCTTGTTTCACCCCCGATCTTATTGGACATGTTTCTAGCTTATCCCCACTACATATAATACTTATGGTTTTGGATAAGTGCTACTTATTATTTTAAGGAAGACTCCATTTATTCCTGTACTTTATAGTGTTTTTAATAGTAATGGATGTTGTATTTTGTCAAATGCCTTTTCTGTATCCATTGAGATAATCATATGGTTTCTAGTAGTTTTGTTGTTGATATGATCAATGATACTGATAATTTTCCTGATATTGGACCATCTTTGCATTCCTGGTATAAATCCTACCTCATCCAAATGTATTATTCCCATCATAGGTTGCTACAGTCTTTTTGCTAATATTTTATTTAAAATTTTTGCATCTATATTCATGAGGCAGATTGGTCTATAATTTTCTTTCTTTCTCCATGTTGTCTCCTCCCAATTTAGTACTGTATTTCTATCATAAAAAGAATTTTGTAGGACTCCTTCTTCAGTTTTCTGAAATAATTTGTAGAGTATTGGAATCAATTATTCTTTAATGTTTGATAGAATTCGCTGGTAAATCCATCTGGCCATGGAGATTTTTTCATTGATGGAAGGCTCTTTCCAGGTAGGGCTTAGTTGGAATTATGTTTGTAGAGAGCAGTACCACCACGCCAGGCCTGATGGACCCCAGATATCCCTGATGAAGCAGACCAAACAAGGTGTTAGGTCTCCCAAAGGCAATGTCTGTGTGACACTGGGAAGCGGCTGGCTCGGTTTTCCGTTGCAGAGCGCTTGAGAGGGCGTAGGAGTGTACAAGTGGAACTTTTATCAATGGGATTTGCCCTAAATTGTGGCACTGAGTGGTCAGGGCTGTGGCCCTGCTCTTGTTTCCCCAATCCCTTGGCCATCCGGTGAAACCTTCGGACATGCTCAGAGTTGCCTTTTTTCTTGTCTGTTTTATGTATAAGGTAGTATGACAAAGGAAGCAAATCTAGTGAAATGTTATGAAATATTTTTAATATGATCCCTAGGGGCAGCTGGGTGGCACAGTGAATAGAGGACCGATGCTGAAGTCAGGAGGACCTGAGTTTAAATCTGGCCTCAGACACTTAACACAAAACTAGCTGTGTGACTTTGGGCAAGTCACTTAACCCCAATTGCCCTGCCCTCCCCCCTTCTACAAAATAAAAAATAAAATGATCCCTAGGCCTCAGATTAGCAAGTCTTGGTGTTCTCTGACTACATTTTAATGGAGGTTTTGAATGTTCTCGTCTTCCCCAAGTGTACGTCACTCACTAGCCCTGTGAATCTTCCCCCATGCTAACCACTGCCATGTGCACAGTACTTTACAGATATCATGTAAGTTGGTCCTCACAACACCCTGGAAGGTAGGCTCTGCTGTTATCCCCATTCTGTAGCTGGAATTAAGGCAGACAGAGGGTCAGTGACTTGCCCAGGGTCATACATCCAGTAATGCGTCTGCACTCAGGGCTTCCGGACTCTGGGTGCAACCCTCTCTCCACATCATCTCCTCTTGCCTCAGCTTCCTATTCTGTGAAATGGAGCTGTTATGTATCAACAATGCAGTATTCACAATGCCTACAGTAACTATAAATATGCTGATATGGTTATTAATCACAAAACATAACAGGCTCTCTACATGGGAAATATAGCTAGAGCATTTTTTCAGATACCAGAAATCTGAGTCCCCCAACCAGAAAGTCACAGTTATCACAGTAGTTATAAAATTGGCACATGTGGTTAATGCAGTAAACACCCACATTCTCAGGCCTTCAGAACAGGACAGGCTACCTCAGGCAAGGATCCTCCTCTCCTCACTCACAGCAACTGCTCAGCGTCCAGGCAGCTTGCTCCCAGCGGCTCAGCTCCCAGCAGCTCCGGCTCCCCGCAATTCCTGTCCCTGGCAGTCCTCAGCAGGCATACTTAGCAGAGATTCTGGCTGGCTCAAAGTAAAAGGAGTTCACGCTGCTGCCACTGCTGCTGCCGCCGATTCCAGTTACCGCCTCAGGGTCTCTAGCTTGGCTTGGCTTCCTCTTGCTCCACCCCTTCCTGCTACATCAGCAAGTTCAAGGGGCATGAAAGATCTTCAGATCCCATAACCATTACGTGTTAACAGTTACATCCCAGGGTTGTCAGGCAGATACAATGAGATCATGTATGGAAACTTTGCAAACCTTAAAATGCTCTGCTTATCACTATCAATAGACAGTGGTTATTTTCTGGAGCCAAGATCATTTATTCCAACTACAAAATGTTTAAGTTCCTTTTCATATTCTTTAATTTTCATTCTTAGGCAGCTTCATTCTGCGTCAGATCCCTCCTGCCTCTCCTTGGATGACCAGTGTTATCAGAGGCAGCCGGTGGCTCAAGGCACCGAACGTCTGGTCTGGAGTGAGGAAGACTCCCCTTCCAGAGTTCAGATCAAGCCTCAGGCACGTACTAGCTGTGTGACCCTGGGCGGGTCACGTAACCTCTATCTGTCTTAATTTTCTCAACTATCAACTGTGGATAATTATAGCGCCTACCTCTTGGAGTTGTGAGGATAAAATGGTTTTCTATTTGTGAAAAGTGCTTAGCCTAGTGCTGGCCATGGAGGGAGCTTCTTCCCTTTCCTCTCTCCTTCCCTTTCTCCATTTCTCTAAGTCTCTCATATTTTTAAATTTCTTATGGAGAAAGAGAATTCCATTACATCCATGTATTATAATTCATTCAGCCATTGTCCACTTTGGATTTTCATCCGAGTGCCCAAAGAGTCTCCTTTCCAAAGGAAAGCAACATTCTCCTAGTGGATTGGAGAGAAAAGGGCCCTTTGGCATAAGCCAGCTACTTCACCACTCCTGGCAGAAGTGGGTCCCTGGGTGGCAGAACCTGGAAGGGCTTTAATGGCCATCCAGTCTAACCTGCCTTCTCCAAAGAATCCTTTTTACCACCTACTTGACCAGTGGGCATTCAGTCTTGGCTTAAAAAGCTCCTTCGAAGGGCAACCAACCTGTTGCCTCCAGAAACAGCACATTCCTCATAATTATTAGGAAGGTGTTTATAAATCTTGTTAACAATTGCAGTTAATAACTGCTGTCATGCCACTTTTTGTCATTTGTGATGGGAAGGTAAACTAAAATCAGCACTTTCCTCTGGTCTCTGTCCATGAGAGAGAGAACCCCACAAAGATGCAGATTAAGGAAGAGCTCCCTGTTTATTGAAGGAACACAATCCCTCCCCACCTTGTACATAGGATGCTGCTGCAGCTGACCTTGTCAACTGGTCAGACTAAGAAGGAGCATGACAAGGGACATGGGATGTGACTTGAGGAAACAGCTCTTTGGGGGCTGGGATGGAAGCCCTGTTATTTGGGGGTCTTTCCCTTGGCCGGGGACCCTCGCTC
The DNA here is from genome assembly GCA_028646575.1 of Pseudocheirus occidentalis. Classification (NCBI taxonomy): domain Eukaryota; kingdom Metazoa; phylum Chordata; class Mammalia; order Diprotodontia; family Pseudocheiridae; genus Pseudocheirus; species Pseudocheirus occidentalis. The sequence continues at coordinate 1,673,287 of CM053593.1, read as the reverse complement.
TCCTGTTCCTGCTCTGCTCCTTTGCTCTCTCATCTTTTCTGGTTGACCATGGAGGCTTCTTGTCTCTGCTCCTGTTCTGTCCATCTTCTGGAAGCCAGGAGAGTAGAAATCCTTGGTGTTCTGACTCCTGCACTTTCCAGTTGCCTGGAAAGCAGAGTCTCCCCTCTCTCCAGTTGTTTATGGGCCTAGGAATGTGGCTTTGCTGATCCCCCCTTGTCAGCCAACCATGTGGCAGAGTCTAGGGTCCCTGTTGGTTGTTAACCCTCATTGTTCTCTTGTCTGCAGTCTCATGGTTTGGGGTTGTGTTGGCAGTTCTGTTTCCACCGCACTGGGTCGTTTTCCGTGGCTGTGCTTACTTGCACTGAGTAAAGCATTTCCCCTGATAGTCCATCTGCTGCTCTGTTGGCTTTTGTGTATTTGCCATTGGGCTGAGCTCCTCCCTGCTTTTCTATGGTCCCATTACATGGCCCACGTCTTTGTCTTTATGTCTCTGTGTGTCTGTCTCTCCGTCTCTTATACATGTGCAATTGTGACTATTTCATGAGGCTTAAATTTCCTAAGTGCTTCATTGCCTGAAGCCTAGAAGGAGGTCAGATGAACAGACATTAAATGCCTACTCAGTGCCCGGCCCTGGGCTAGTGCTGGGAATACAGATAAAAAAAATAAAGAAAGAGAGGCACTTCCTGCCCTCAGGGCACTCATGGCCTTAAAGGGAAAACCACACATTAAGGGGAATCAGAGATTGGTTGTATAAGGAGAAGGACCCACCCAGAGATACCCACCAAAATCTGGAGACTCATGCATGGAGCTGGGAGGTAAGTGGGTCATCCGTGGCAGGAGGGGGCCTGGAAGAAGGATTTTCCAGCGTGAGAAGGCAGCTAAGGAATGGTGGTGACGTCCAGAGATTTAGGAGCAGGCCTGGGAGAGGAGCTAGTCTTTAACAGATTTGGGGTGTCCATCTTGTAAGAGGTAGTGTGTTCCAGTGGAGAAAGTATGGGCTTAGAGTTAGGAAGCTGTTGGGCAGCCAGATGGTGTCCTGGATAAAGTGCCCAGCCTGGAGCCACAAAGAATCATCTTCCTGAATTCAAGTTCACTCTGCCTCAGTTTCCTCATCTGTAAAGTGGACTGGAGAAGGAAATGGCTAACCCCTCCAGTGTCTTTGCCAAGAAAGCCACAATGGGGTCATGGCCTGGATTTCAATCCTGCTTCTGTCAGCAACAAGCTGCACAACTCTGGGAGACCCTTTACCCTCTATGAGCCTCGGGGGTCCCTTCTAGCTCTGAAGCCCTCACGTGGGCGCATTAGTCATGTATGATACTCTGTGACCCCATTTGGGGTCTTCTTAGTAAACATACTGGAGGAATTTTCCACTTTCTTCTCCAGCTCATTTACAGATGAGGACACTGAGGCAAACGGTGTTATGTGACTTGCCCAGGGTTGCACAGATGGTAAGCAAAGCCAGATAGGAAGTCAGGAACAGGCATCTTCCTAACCACAGACCCCAAGCTCTGTCCCTGCGCCCTGTAGCTGTAGCTGCTGGGCTGTGTGGAGATAAAGGTGCGTTTAAAATCTCTTCTAACCTTCATAACACCTCGGAGACGATCGACTCTCCCGCTGTTATTTTACAGAGGGAACAAAGACGCGCCATCCAAAAGTTGGCTTTGGAAGGGGCTGTTGTGTGATCTATCCAGCAACGGAGCTAATCCCATGTCCTGGGGCCGTCATTTGGTGTCAGCGAGAGAGGGGAGCAGTTTTCTTCTTTCCTGTCAGCCAGCTGGGAGGAACCGTGCCTGCTGCCTCCCTGTTTCCTCTGTTCTTTCTGTAAATACTTACTAAATGTTGGAGCTAGACAAAAATGGAGGGGTGCTTCACTTCAGGGGTGCATCCTGTGCAAAGGGAGCAATCAGATATTAGACAGCTGTGAAGCTCTTGCCAAGGAAGGCCATTTACCAAGTGATTCCATGATTTTGGTGGTGGGGTGCAGGGTGGTGGGGCACTCGTTAGGGATTTTATGGGTCAGAGGTGAAGAGGGAGTGCCCTCCAAGCAAAAGGATTGTCTATGCCAAGATGCTAAGCTGATAGAAGGAAAGACAGGCTGTGGCAACAGCAAATGTGCCAGTTTGGCTGAAAAATCGATAGCATGGACAGTCAAGGTCAGTAAGCCTGCAAAGCAGCAGAGAGGTTGGGATCCAGAGCAATAGGGAGCCACTGTCCCTTCTGGAGCAAAGGAATGGAGGGACCTGGTCAGCCCTGCAGTGCCCAGATCCCTTCGGCAGTGGTGAAGAGGGTGGCTGGAGAGGGGAGAGCCCTGTGGGAGTATAGGAGAGAGGTGTCGAGGACCTCCACTCCAGGGAGGGGAAGAAGCAAACGTTTGTGAGAATGTTATATGATGAGTGAAAGGCGTTAGCCTTGTTATCAGTGCACAGAAAGCATGCAGAAGCCTGCTTCAAATGGAAAGCCTTTCACTTCTCCATCCTTATGTGAAAGCTACCTTGCCACAGGGCCAAGCCTCTTCTGAAACAAGCAAGGGAAGTGAGAGAAGAGATTTTGTCTTGTTTCTGTCCTGTTCTGGTTGTGGGTTTTGGTAGAACAATGACCAAAAACTACCTCAGGCCCCATTTCCCGTCGCTAGCCCAAATTAACTCTGCTCCCCATTGCAATGACCGGGTCCCTCCAAGCCTGGCTGAGCATCCCAGGACTCAGGCAGCCCAGACAAGTTTACGCCCTGTCATAGCAGATCTTCATCAACACCATGTCTCCAGTCCCTGAGTTTCCAGTGTTTTAGCAAAGGGAGCAAAGGGAGCACTTGACCTTGACAATTCATTTCCTGATACGATTCCAGGGTCATAGATTTAGGTTGGGAAGTGGCCTTGGAGGTCAGCCAGTTCAGCTTCCTCATCTTATGAGAGAGAAGAGGAAGCCCAGGGAGGTTAAAGGAATTGCCCACGGTCACAGTGGTGACTGGCAGAGCTTGGATCTGAACCCAGGCCCTCTGAATCCAAACCCACATTCTTTGTACTTGTCTGATGTGAGGGGAAGGATGCTGGGTGTGTAACTTAAAGTGCTTTAGTGTTTTCTGACAGACTCTGATGATCCCTAAGTAGCCTTGATAGCTTACGAAGGCATTGGACATCTGGTGTCACAGTTGGTAGAGCATGGCCTGAAACCAGAGAGATGGATTCAAATCCAGCTCAAATAACTCACTGACTGTGTGACCCTGGACAAGTCACTGAACCCCTGATTGCCTCAGCTTCCTTGACTCTAACACAGAGATAGTAATGTGGCATCTGCTTCCCAGGGTGGTGGAGATAATTTTTTAAGTGCTGAGCTCAGTGTCCAGCACATGGTGGGCACAGTCTGAATGTGCCTTTCCTTCCCCTCATGCCTTCACTGTTTAAAGGGGGGAAGAAACAGGTGTAATGGGAGACATAGAGTAATGACTTTTATTTTTTAATTTATATTGGAAAAACATTTTTTGTTGTTGCTCAGTCAATTTTTTTCAATTTTGTTTTTTCAAATTAACTTTTGTTTATTTTTAGTTTACATCATTCATTTCCACAAGATTTTGAGTTACAAATTTTCTCCCCATCCTTCTCCTACCCACCCCCAAAACAGCCATCCCACTGTATACCCCCTCCCCCAATCTGCTCTCTCCTTTGTCCTCCCCCTCACCCCTCTGTCTTTCTTCTTTTCTAGATTCTTTCCCTTCCTTCCTTGTCACCCACCCACAGTAGAAAGACAAGCAATTCAATACAAGCTGTACACATGTAGTTACACAGAACATATCCAGAATGGACATATTGTGTAACACTGATATTTCCCTCCTTCCTATCCTGCCCCCCCACTTGTTCTATTCTCTACTTTGTCCCTGTCCCTTTTAAGAAGTGTGTGCTTCTAAAAACCCTCCCCCCCTTCTTCATCCCCCTTCTCATCCCCATCTCCCCTACTCTCCTGTGTGGCAAGATACCCAATTTAGAGTGTATGTCATTCCTTCCCTAAGCCAAATTCAATGAGAGTAAAGTTGGCTCATTCCCTTTTCCCTTCCTGTTCTTCCCCTCCATTGTAACAGTTATCCTTTACCTCTTCTGTATGAGATGATTGACCCCCTTTTGGCTCTCCCTGTCTCTTCTCACTCTATTCTTCTACTACATCTTAATTACACCTTTAAAAATATCAACCCTTCCTGGGCCTGGCTGGTTGGTGTATGTGAACGCTAGGCATCTGAAGACCACCTTTCCTTTGAGCCACAAGATCTAAGGAGGACGACATCAGAGGCTGACAGCTTTCCCAAGAATCTGGACCTGGTCCTTATCAGAACTGAGTCTTTCCTGTAGACTCCATCTTGGGAAGATGAACCATTTCTTGAGAAGTTTTCAGAGTACGAAAAGAAAATGGGGGATTGTATGGAACGAGTGAAAACTTCTCAGTCTGGAATATACCCCTCTCCTGAGTGCTGTCAATCACTTTTACCTTCCTTTGTCTGTTTTCCTGCCTTGGTAAGACCCGTCCCATCTCCCTTCCCTTGCAGTCCCAGTGGGGAAGAGATTGGTGGGGTGGGCTTCTCCATCAATGGGAAGAGAAAGCTGGGAAAGGGGGTGGACTGATTGGGTTTTTAAATTTTGGTTCTGATCTTTGAAACTTTCTCTTGGCCATCTGCCTCATGGATCAACATCCGTAAGATATCCCTCTTCTCCATTATGAGTCATGGGGCAGATAGCTCTCTTCTCCTTGGGAAGGGAATAAACTCCTTTTTTCATCTAAAAATAAATAAATAAATAAATAAACAAACAAACAAACAAACAAATAAAATATCATCCTTTCCTATTCAATTGATCCTGTGCCCTCTGTCTATGTACACATATATACACACACTCCCATATGCATTCTTATGCAAATATAACTTCCTATATAGATGTATGTGTATGTATACATATGTGTATGTATACATAGGTATACACACACACACAGAGTTATATTCCCTTGACCTATCCTTAAACTGAGAAAAGTTTCATAAGTTACAATTATTGTTTTTCCATGTAGGCTTGTAAATAGCTTGATAAATTTCTTATGATTTCTTTTCCATGTTTACCTTCTCATGCTTCTTGTATTTGAATGTCAAATTTTCTATCCAGTTCTGGTTTTGTCCTCAAGAATGCTTGAAAGTCCTCCACCTCACTGAATGACCATATTTTCTCCAGGAACATTACACTCAATTTTGCTGGGTAGGTGATTCTTGGTTTTAATCCTAATTCCCTTGATCTCTGGAATATATTACAGGCCCTTTGATCTCTTAATGTGGAAGCTGTTAGATCCTGGGTTATCCTTATTGTGTTTCCACAGTATTCAAATTGTTTCTTCTTGGCAGCTTGTAATATTTTCTCCTTGATCTGGGAACTCTGGAACCTGGCTATAACATTCCTAGGAGTTTTCTTTTTGGGATCTTTTTGAAGAGGTGATTGGTGAATTCTTTCAGATTCTATTTTGCCCTCTGGTTCTAGAAAATAAGGACAAATTTCTTGAGAATTTCTTGAAGAATGATTTCTAGATTCTTTTTTTATCATGGTTTTCAGGTAGTCCAATAATTTTTAAATTGCCTCTCCTGCATCTGTTTTCCAGGTCAGTGGTTTTTCCAAGGAGATATTTCACATTGTCTTCTATTTTTCATGTGTTTGGATCTGTTTAATAGTATCTTGGTTTCTCATAAAGTCATTAGCTTCCATTTGTGCCACTCTAATTCTGAAGGAGTGATGCTCTTCAGTGAGCTTCTGAAATTCTTTTTCCATCTGGAAAATTTGATTTTTAAGGCATTCTCCTCATTGGGTTTTTGGGCCTCTTTTGCCATTTGAGTTAGTCCACTTTTTAAGGTGTTATTTTCTTCAGTCAGGTTGTTGACCCTCTTTTCATGATTTTTCTTGCATCATTCTCATTTCTCTTCCTCATTTTTCCTCCACTTCTCTTACTTGATTTTCAAAATCCTTCTCGAGTTCCTCCATGGCCTGTAACCAGTTTACATGTTTCTTGGAAGCTTTTGGTGCAGGAGTTCTGACTTTGTTGTCTTCCTCCCATTCCATGCTTTGATCCTTTTTGTCCACAAAATAGGAATCTAAGGTTTGATTGCTGTGCTTGCTTATCAAATCAGGTTAAAGCAAGAGTGATTAATCTCTGAATGGTCACTTGGTCCCCCTACGATCTGCAGGCCAGGAGCTCTGAAGTGCTCATGTGGTGGTGGCTACATGGCTGCTGCTCCTAAACCACTTCTTACCTTGGGAGCAGGGCCTGGACTGCACTCCTTGTCCCCCTCAGTTCCAACAGGGCTCCACACTGACTTTGTATTTTGTTTTTGGAATGCATGGTTTGATATTTCTGGAAACCTCCACTCTCCCAGAGTCCTCTCTGGTCGTGCCTGGTTGGAACCACCCTGGGGCTAAAACTGTGGGCTCACATGGGCCTGGGCTCAGCTCCCAGAGCTCTGCAATGGACCCTTCCTGTCTGCCTGCCAGGCTGCCTTCAGTGGGAGATTTGTTTCTCTGTCACTTTGCGGATTCTGTAGGTTTAAAATTTATTTAGAGTCATGTTTTATAGATATTTGAGGTGTTTATAGGGGGAGCTCACAGAGTTTTCCTTCTTTTACACTGCCATCTTGGCTCTGTCTCCTATTTACCTATGATTTTTATTTTTGACCTATGATTCCATCCTTCTGGGGAATCCTGGTGTAGAAATGTCCACCAGGGCAGTTTGGAAATTTCACTGTGACTTAGAGCTCTAGAGGTTTCCCTGGAGGCATTGAGAGGTTGTGAATTGGCGATGGTGATTCAGATGGACCTGCTGACTCCAAGGCTGGTCCTCTGTCTGAAATAATATGTTGTCTTCTTGTAGATCTTTTTACTTTACAAAACATTTTCCTGCCAGCAATCTGGTGACGGAGGGTGTCAGAGGGACAAACTGAGTCCCAGGCTAAGTGATGAGACCAGTTTAATAATCACTTATGAAGCATGGCGGTCTTCATGGTGTGGATGTAGGCATTGAGGCTGAGAAGTTAAGTGACCTGTTCCAGGTCACATAGTAAGTGAGTGTTTATAAGGATAGATAATATGAATTTATCCCTAGTTTAGAGATGAAGGATCAGAGGCTCAGAGTGTTCAAGCAGCTTACCCATGCTCCCTAATTAGTCAGTAGCTGTGGGATGGCTAATACTTGTATTAGTACCTCAGTTTTGGAGATGAAAGAGGCAAGACCCTGGAAGTTCTGTGACTTGCCCAAGGTCACACATAGTTGGGAAGCGGCAGAGCCAGGACCTAAGCCTGGGTCTCCTGACTCCAAACACAGAGTGCATGTCATCCCTCTGCTCTATCTTCAGATGTTGGTAGAAACTGTCCAGAAGTGGCTACAATTGCAGAAAAACGGGGAGATGTGTAAAGACCGCAAGCCTTCATTCAAGGTGCTAAGCAGATGTTTGCCACCCAGTGTCACTGTCACTGTTCCTGCCCTGTCTCCATCATCCTTTCCCAGATTCTTTCATAATCATCCGCTACTAATTTACTAGGTGACCTTGGACAAATCACTTAACTTCTTGAGCCCTCTGTTCCTCATCTGAAGCTGAGAGAGTTGGCCTGCATGGCCTCTAAGGCCTGAGCAGCTCCAAGTCTGTGGCTCCTTTCTCCCAATCTACTGACTTTGTCTGGGTCAGAGCAGTGGGAGGAATTGTACCCTGGACCATATACCCTTAGAAAGTTCTCCAGTGTCTGCTCTTTGAGCCGCTTCTGGGATGTCTGGTGTTTGTACCTCGGACAGCTCCCAGTTCCAGGGACTCAGTCAGTGGGGAAGCCCCTCCCTTTAGAAGCTGATGCTTTGCTCCATCCTGAATGAATAGCTCAGGCTTCAGCATCTTTTTTTTTTTTTAATTTAAGAAAGTTCCCTTTTGAGATGGAGGAAAAGCACAGTTGCTTCATTATAGCTTCATTTCCATGTTTGACAAGAGGCAGCAGGGTTTTGTCACTTGAGAGTTGGGAGGATTTCAGGTCTCTCCTCTTTGTGTTTGGTTTGGAGAGGATGGAGAAAAAGTGAGCTCTGTGGAGAGCGGCAGAGGGTAGGGACACCGAGTTCAGCGCTCAGCCTAGTGCGCTGCCTCCAGGCCTCCTTGAGGATTAGAGTGTTGTTAGTGTTCTGTCATGTCCACTCTTTTGAGCTTTTTTTGGCAGAGGTAATGGAGTGGTTCGCCATTTCCTTCTCCAGCTTATCTTATAGGCAAGAAAACTTCTCTGTGCAGGTTAAACAAACAGGTGAATGATCTGCGCAAGATCACACAGCTAGCAGATATTGGAGGCTGTGCTTGACCGCAGGCCTTCCTGACTCCAGACCCAGTGCTCCAACCGCAGCGCCCCCAGCTGCCTCAGGATTAGTGTGACGTGGGAACTGGGCCTCTAGAGATCCCCCAGCATTGGAAGCATACTTGGAAGAATTGTAGTGTGTCTTACTCACTTTACAGATGAGGACACTGAGACCCAGAGAGGTTAGGGGACTTTCCCAAGGTCACAAAGGTAGACTGAAGAAAGAAGCCTGTGGTCACCAAATCCAAACCCAGCTCTCCTTCTGCCAAACCACCAGCAGCTGCCCCAGTGGAATGACATGGAAAGCATGGCTCAGCTGAGACCTCTGGTGGTGACTGCCTGGCTGTCCCAAGGCACATCCCTCCCAACCATCAGCCTTGGTCTCCTTTTCACCAAGACGAAGCCTTTGGACTGGAGGGACTCTGGGGCCCTTTGTGGTCTCTTTCTGATTGAAGAACTTGTATGGAAACTGGAACCCTCTGATATCAATAGATCCCATCCATGAGAGGCTGGCATCTGCTGGACAGCCTCCTCAAAGGAGAGTCAGGAGTGTGTGCCTGATGCATGTTAGCCCTGTGACCCTGGGCGAGCCATTTCTCCTTGCTTGATTCAGTTTCCTCATTTGGACCTAGAATAAAGAAATGTTCACACCTTGTCTTATACAGTAACTGGTTGGCCCAATCCCTTAAGCCTCTGAGCCTCAGTTTCCTTGTCTGTAAAAGGCATCTGCCTCCTAAGATGATTGTGAGGCTTAAATGATAGTTGCCTCACAAGCCTTAAAGCACAGCCATCATCATCACCACCATCCACAGGCCTTGAAGACAAGGTCGCAAACTGGGGTGGAACACAGAGGGCAGAGACAAAGAGGGACTGGAAGACAGGAGACTGAGTGAGGAAGGAAGGGAAGAGCAAACTGGTTTGTTTTCTTTAAGCTGCGAAGATGAGAGCAGCCAGACGGGGTAAAGAACAAACATGAGATGCTCAGAGAGTGAGATACTAAATGAGACAGTGCAAACGCCTGAGTTGGAACCACGTCAGACATCAAAGGGCTGTCAGGGAAAGAGGGCATCAAAGCTCCAGGAAAGACACTGGGAGGCGACTCCAGCAAAGAGGAAGCCAATCTGGAATCCATGTGAGAGGCAGAGAGGGAGGAGGCCATTCAAAGAATGTGTTTGTGAGAAAGCAGGCAAGTCCGAGGGCCCCCGAAGATCCCAAGGATGGAGCGCTTGGGGCAGGCGGTCCAGGGAGAGACCCTCCTTCAGGACAGGAGAGACGGACAGAGCCGGGGAGCAGAAGCAGCAGCTGCACAAGTGACATTACAACACAACAAGACAACTATGGTAGTGTCTCTCACCCCTCTCGAGTTTAAATTGTACCATATGAAAAGAAAACGGAAACCAATTAAAAAGGAGACTGGGAGAAAGACAGGGACTTTTTTCTTTTCTTTTTTTTTTTAAAGCAAAGGATGAAAATATCTCATAAGCTGCATGCTTGTTTGCTATTAAGAACCCAGAAGATGACAGCAGATGTCTCGGAGGAAATCATTTGAAGCTCATAAAGTTCTAAGATGCATAAAGATTCTTCAATTTATGTTTTTCTTTCTTTATTTTATTTTGAAGTCTCCAGGAGACTTGAGAATCGGAGTGCTTGTGTGGCTGATGAGGAGGCCGTGCTGAATAGGGATTGTGCTTAGAAGAAAAGCCCAGTCACCAAAGTTAAAATCAGTGCAATCTGTGCCATTCATAGCACTCCAAATAGCCTGTCCACATTGCAGGCCTACTGATTAGATTTCCAAAGAAATTCACAAAAAGCAGATGTCGCATTGGCAGTCAGTTCTGACGAATCTCCAAACCTCAGCAATAAGGAAATTTGACAGTTGTTGGAAGCAGCTCATTATGGTGTGAGCCAGGGAGTTTGTTCGTCTCTTGTGTGTCCAGAGAGCCCCTGTTGGATGGTAGGAAGTGGTCTCATCATCTCTATGATACGCTTCATTTTGTAAATAGGTATTGACTCAAAGATTTTTAAAATAACAAAGTGTTTTCTTATTTTATAATGAGTGTTGGCCTGGCTCCACTGGGACTTTAACTTTACTAGATCTGTGATGTACAGTGCCTAACACTTTTTTCCTTTTGTTTTTGTTCTGGACCTGTGATAAAACCCTCTACGCCGATGACAATGGATATATTGTCTGTCACGTCTTATTAGACTTCTACCTGGGTGGTGATGGAAGCTCGAGGGACATGCCTCTGGTCACACAGTCAGTGTATATCAGAACCATGGCTTGGACTAAGATTTTTCCAATTCCAGGGCCAGCCCTCTCCTACATCATGTTGTCTTGTACCTTGAGCATGGAATTTCATAAATGCTTGTTGGGAACAAGATTATAGATTGACAAGTCATTGATCCTGACCCTTTCATTAACGAAGGGAGGTACTGAGATAAAGTGAATCCCACCACCTTCTGTGAGATGACAGAATTAATGTCTGAGGCTGCATCTGAGCCCAGGTTGTTTGGAGTCCAAATCTAGTCCCCCATCTCATGCTCCTTATTTGTTGTACTGAATTGAACAGGACTGATTTTCTCATTGATGTGGGCACTCCCTCCAAGGTATGAATAACAACTCCATTTTCTCCCCTCTTGCTTTGACTTAACGTGTAGTTTCTGGATCTATTCCACTCCTGATTGAATTATACATTAAACCTGGCTTTCTTGTTTTCCAGAATGAGGCAGATATATTTGTGTTCACATGGCTGCTAGGAGTTGCAGCTCCCTGTGGAAGCTGATGCTTGCTTCCTTTCAGCCTTCTAGGATGATGTTGTGATTCCATGCCTTTGGAAATCTAACCCAGGGAATGCCATGGAGACAGTCCTCTTGCCTTCAAGCTCTTCATTTCTGATACTAAAGTCACTGTTCCTGAAGATCTCTGTGACTGTTCCTAGAAATCTGCTCCCCTCCTTTATTTCTGTTTCTCAGGCTTGACTAGGTGACCTACAGAATCCTTATTTCTACCTTCATGGTGAAGTTCTGTTCTGTCTCTTGCCATTCTGACTAACTCTGGACTGACTTTTTCCAGGCTTATTGCCTTGTGGGCCCCCATCCCTGTCCCTGGATCATTATGTCAGGTCACTTCCAGAATGAGTGCTTGGGAATTGACTGCTTCCATTTCCATGAAGAGACTTCTTTCTGTTCCAGTTTCTTTCTCCCACTGGATCCTCGTTTCTCTGTAGGGCCCCTCTGTTAGGGCTTTAGCCTCTTTTGTGCAGGTGAGAAGCCAAGCGCCAGTCATGTAGGAGAAAGAACATTTCTAGTCAGGATGACCTGGGTTTGAGTCTCTCTGCTTCTTCTTACCCGTGTGGGTCTGGGTGAATCACCACACAGTTTGTCTTCTCCTGATTTGTAGTTTCCCCATTTGTAATGGGGAAATCAGGAGGTTGCACCAGATTATTCTTACAGTTCCTTTCAACCCGGTTGTTCCATCCACTCATCTTGCAAGCCACGCGAGTGAGCAGGTTCAAGTTATACAGCACACCAGCTGTCTCTCTAGGTTCTCTTTGAGGAGTCATCACTTGGGCACCCCCAGGACAGTGGTTTGCTGTAATCTGCTCATTACAGTTTTACCAGAAGAAAAATTACATCTAGTAATAAGACTGACAATTTTCATCAGTTGTAACATGAGAGGATTTCTCCAAAAAACAGTTTCACAGGTACGGGATGAGAGAGACAAGGCTAGACAGGACAATAGTGTGACTGAAGAAAATCTAGAGGGTTTTAGTGACCTGTAACATTAAGAGGAATCCATAGTCAGCTGCAAGGAAAGCTAGTGGGGTCTTAATAGATGAGGAGCAGCATCTTTGAATTAGGGAGGGGTTAGTCCTACTGAATTCAGACCCACTCAGATTCCACCTTAACTGCTGGCATTTCAGAGGGATATCAGTTAATGTGCTGGGGACTGTTCAGCTACTCCCCAGTTCTACCAGGATGGTAGGAGGGCTCAAGGTTACACCATATGAAAGTTGGCTGAAAGAACTGAGGAGAAGAGAAGACTGGAAGGGGAGGGTATTGTCTAGTGTTCAAAAGGTTGTGATGTGGAAGAAGGATTGGGCTTGTCTGTTTGACCAAAGGGGACAAAACCCAGAACAACAGGGGGAAATTCCAAGAAAAATTTAGGATGGAAGCCAGGAAACACTTCCATGTGATTAGATTTCCCCTATCATGGAACGGCTGCTTGGGAATGTTATTCTCCTAATCCCTGATGAAAGTCTTCACACAAAGGGTGCATTGTGGAAGGGATTCTTGTTCCTATCTGGAGCAGACTGAGTGGCCATCAAGGTCCCTTCTTACTGTGAAACTCTGTGCATCCCCAGGGTGTCCTGTCATACTGTTTCAATTGTGAGCCGTCCTTCATAACTAAATCTGTTACTCCATCTATTAAATAATGGATGCATCAGGAATCAGTACTCTCCTTGTCTTTTCCTTGTTTCTGGCCCCTATTTTTGCGTTCATATATAAAAGACAACTGTTCCTGCTAGGGCTGAGATTCAGGGACAGGGCAGCCAGAAGGCTATACTCATTATGCTGAAGGATATGGAAGAAAGGGTCATGAGACTAGCTTAGTGATTTTAAAATCCAGAATATCCTGTTGAGTTAACTGGGGCTGTTGCTTTCTCTTTGGAACCTTAAGCTATTATGTTGAGCATGAAAATAACCTTAGGCAGAGTGCATTGATTTTCGGATGACATTTTGAATATTATTATTGATTGGCATTTTTCTCAAAAATTATGATTTTCCTTTAGAGAGGTGATTTTTTTAAAAAAGTAATTTATATGTGGATTTTACTGTGTTTGGGGGAATGAGGAGTGTTAAAATACTTACCTGATGCACACATCTCAAATCTCTTACTGAAAGATGGGGAAAAAAACCAGGCTAAGGCATGAAGATGTTGTTTCTCAAAACAAAAAGTTCTTCAGGAACATAGTTATTTTTCCTTCAAGGATCAAAACTTGGGGTCAAGAGTACTGCGTTCAAATCTTTGCTGGGATAATGAACAGCTGTGTGATCTTGAATGTGTGATGTAACCCCTCTCAATTTAGATTTCTCATTTATACAATGGGGATAGTCATGTCTGTCCTTCCTCTTTCACAGGGTTTTTTGTGATGTGCATTTTAAAATTGTCTTGTAGTATGGCTCGGCCTCTGGACATGCCCTCTGTCATTAGTTATCTGTAAAGTGGGGCCAGGAGAGAATGACCTACTTAACTCACAGGGTCATTGTGAAGAATGCACTTTGAAAACCTCAGAGTTTTCTACAAATGTCCATTGCTCACATACTATGAAATGAGGCACACCTGAAGACACAGGATATGGTCCTTGGGCCAGTGGAGCTGAGATTCTCCTAAAGGAAGAACAAATAGGACTTTGATTCTAGAGCCCTTTCAGCCTTAGACTAAAGTTGACAAAGATTGTTATGGAATTATCTCCTTTGAGCCTAATGATGGCTGGCTCCTCCTTGGTAAATGCTCTTATTATCCCTTTTCCAGAGGAGGAAAGTGAAGCAGAATGGTTAAGTGGCTTGCCCAGGACATGCCACTGTCATCTATGGCAGAGTTTGAATTCAGATCGTTCTGCAGCTCTCTATCAACCCCCAGACATGTATTTCTTAGGTGCCCTAGAGATACAAGGACAAAAGTGACTATGTCCCAGCTCTCAATGAGCTTATAAGTGTAGGAGGAAATGAAAGCCCAAGCGTCTCTTCAGATGTGGCAGGCCTGTGCTGAGGGCTAGAGATGAAAGTCTCTGTCCTAATGCATTTGTGGCCTCCTTGGGGAAAGAGGACATCAAAAGTGCCTCCTGGGGCACAGCAGCCCGGGCTCTGAAAAGGGTTGAATTACAAGAGCTGGTGCGCTGCTGGCCATGGTGAGTGTGTGAGTGTGTGCAGTGGAGCATAGCGGCCCCGGGAGAACGAGTGTCCTCAGCTCTCACCATTCTGCAGTTTGAAGTTCATGGTCAATAAAGGCTGCAAGACATA
>CM053593.1:1632542-1658836 GCA_028646575.1 Pseudocheirus occidentalis | reverse complement strand
TTCTTCTTATTTCTTCTTTACTTTTTTTTAAAGTGGATGAAGTTAAAAATGCATGGGGAAAGTATTGGAATTCAATGACCCAGGGCTCTCTGTGCTTACAAAGTCCGGAGGCAGCCGCGTGAAGCCTCAGGATGGAACCTTTTTCATGGTGGCAGTTAAAAATGGACTGCATTCAGATGCCGGGGGAAGCAGAATTTCAGTCAGGAGACTCATTCTGCCTCTAGCTCACAAGTCTTTGTCCAGAGGGAGGACTTTTTTGCTGCGCAAAGCTGGCCCAGCCACCTCGGGAGAATTCCATCAGAACCGCGGGGAGAGGAGGGCAGAATCTGAAAGCCAATAACCTACCCATGGACTAGACAGGAGAAAAATCTAAGAGAAGCTGGTTCCTGCAGGGTCTGGCCCCCAGCCTGCGAGCTGAAGTTCTTCCAGAGGAATTTCTCTCTCTGTTACCATATAAATGAGAATGTGCAGGGCACAGGTACTTTGAAGTCAACATGGACTGAATTCTGAATTGTGAGTGGGTGGGGCGGGGGTTGCGCGGCAGGCTGTGGGCTGCGGCTGATTGGATTTTGCACACAAAGCAGCTGGGGCTTTGAAGATTCTACTGTCCCGTCCCCAAAATGAACCTCAGCTTGCTCCAATCCAGAATAACATTCAGGTAGCAGTAATGGCTCTAGCACACACACACCGACGTTTCTCGGATGGATACATGGATACATCTCTGTTTCTATACAAGTGTGCATGTGTGTACATGGCTGGGCAGTAGGATTTGGAAGCAAGAAGACCTGAGTTCAAATCTAACCTCAGATGGTTACTAGCTGCACTGGGGGAGGGACTTCTCTGTGCCTCAGTGTTCTCATCTGTAAGATCAGGATCATAACAGCTCCTCCCTCCCAGGGTTGTAATTGGGATCACATGATGTGATCGCTGCTGTAGTTGTTGGAAGTTTTTTTATGCTCGAATTCTGGCTTAGGCACATCACGGGCTCCCTGATGTGGGCAGCCACAGAACCTTCCAGCGCCCCAGCCAGCTCTCTAAGACCAAGTATCGGAGTGGGCTCTGACCTGCACTGCTAGCGTTCCCTCACTAGGAATTCCCTAGGGCTGTAAAATCACAGACCCATGGCCATCCATGCCAGTGCACATAGGGATGTGTGTGTGTGCATATATATGTATAGGCATATAGACACACACACACACACACACACACACTGATGGCAGGATGGGCTTTGTTTCATCCTTATTCCCTGGTGGGTGGCAGGATGGTCTTTGATTGGGTCCTTATGTCCTGGTGGATGGCAGGATGGGCTTTGTTGGGTCCTTATGTCCTGGTGGGTGGCAGGATGGTCTTTGGTTGGGTCCTTATGTCCTGGTGGTTGGCAGGATCGTCTTTGGTTGGGTCCTTATGTCCTGGTGGATGGCAGGATGACTTACAGTTACACTTAATCATTCTCTTGAGCTCACAAGCATTGTGGACGTTTTAGGAAAATGGCATACAGCAAACCTTAGGTTCTGGATCTGGCCTTGGGAATGCTCATACTGAGAGGCAATTCAGCTTAGTGGGTAGAGTACTTGACTTAGAGCTGGGTTCAAATCTTACCTCAGACACTTAGCCCTAATCCTGGGCTTGTCAATTAAGCCCCCTGTGCCTCAGTTTCCCCATAAATAAAACCCAGGGGTTGGACTCCACAGCTTCCAAGGTCCTTTTTTGGTTCTAAATCTGGGAGCCTATGATCTTATATTTAGAATGAGAGGGGCTGGCAGCCAGAGGAGGCAGAGAGGGGACATGCCAATTTAGAAAAATCAGAAGAGGAGAAATGTTGGGATTTCACAGAAATGTCATCCATGCCCCAGCCTTTCCAGAAACCAGTGGTTGACATCCTCGTGTAGTGGCCTTTGAAGCCTCTGCCATTAGAAATGCTGCCTTTTTCCTCTGAGAGCTGTCTGCTGAAGTGAGCAGGAAAAAAAAGCCCCCAAACCTCCTTTTGGGAGCATCATCCGAGACAGTTTACATTTCAGTCTTTTCTCCTGAAAATATGCTTTAGGCACTTACTGTATGCAGTTGGCTGTGTGAGGTGTGGAGGCAGATAGAAAGCGTGAGCTGGCCCCTGGAGTCAGGGAAGCATAGTTCAGATCCTGGCTAAGACTCCGGCATGTGAACCTGGGTCAGTCACTTAACCTCTGCTGGCTTCAGTACCCTCTACTAAGAAATAGGAATAAATACAAATGTCACTTATATAGCACTTCCTGGGTTTGAGGCTCTGTGCCAAGGACTCGACCATCATTATTTCATTGGATCCTCACAGGAGCCCTGAGATGCGAGTGCTGTTATTACCCCCATTCTACAGGTGAGGAAGCCGAGGGGAGAGGCCCGTAAGTGTCCAGGGTCACACAGCAGGGACGCGTCTGCGGCAGGATCTGCCTGCGCAGTAGCACTTCCCTCTCAGGGTTGTTGTGACGATCAGAGCCCTCAGCAGACTTTGACGCACTTTATAAATGTTAGATGCTTTTAATACCAGCTGGTAAAACAATAACAGCTCCTGTTACTGCTGCGGAGCTTTTGAGTTTGAAAAGCCCTTCACACACACACACACCCCCACACACACACACACACACCCCGTCTCATTTACTGCTCACAAAAACCTGCGTGGTGAGCACTGTTACTGTGCCCATATTAAAGATGTCAACACTGAGGCCAAAAAAGATTCAGAGACTTGCTCAGGGATGCTCACCTTCCCTTTAAAACTGTTTGAAGTTAGGTCTTCCCCATTCCCACGCTCAGTCTACTCCATCCCCCGAGTGCTTCTGTAGCTGTTCAGTCCAGCTCCTCGCCGGGTCTACATGGAGAGCCAGGGACCTGCCGGGGTCTGCGTGAGTCCAATGGTCACCTACTGCCAAGACGGAGGTGAGGTCTGTGAAATCATAAAACCCGTCATCATTGCCAGGGGCCCAAGAGGTCAAGAGGAAAATAAGCCTTTTGAGCCGGTATCCATGTGACATCAGTGAGAAGAGTTTGCATTGTCAGAGACCAGGTAGCTTCCCAGGGATCAGACCCACGCAATGATGCACAGTATATCGTCCCCGGACCAGCTTTCTCAAAAACCTGCTGCCGTGTGAGGACGGTGTCCAGATCTGATGAAAAAAGATTCAGACTTTCTTACAGGGGGTGGGGAGGGAGGGGGAGAGAGAGACAGAGACAGAGAGAGAGGGAGAGAGAAACAGACACAGGGAGACAGAGACAAAGGGGGAAGGGAGATGGGTGGGTGGCATGTGCTCCTCTCCATCTGATGCAGTGGCTGGCTTGTGCTTTAATTTTTTTAATTGGTCTCATCTGGACACATTCCATTTTGCTCGAAAGCTCATAAATCTTTGTTTATTTAAGAAAGCCTCTCAGAAGCCTGGCCCCCTGTGGCTTCAGATTCCTCCGCTGGTGGGCTGAGCCCCCACCCTTATTTTGATAGACAATATGGTGGAGAAGGCGCAGCACCTCTCTCTCCTTCCCTTTGTACCTGGAGGAGGGGCTGAGCAATTTGTTAATCAAGGTTTGCTACACCCAAAGGCTGTGTAGGTCCTTCAGGCCCCACAAAGCCCACATCTGTGACAGGCAGAGATAGGAATGGGACAGTGGGTGGCACGGCTGCAGGACGTGACAGGAAGATGCCCGACACAGATTTAAGAGGCAGAGGAAGCCAGGGTTATGGGTTGTGGCATAGTGGCCAAGCCCAGGTGGGTAGTGATGGTGCTTGGATGCTGGCCCAGCTCCTTGAAGGCGCCCTGGAGACTGGCTGGTCTCTTGATGTTCTCAGCCCTCAGTAAATGGGCAAGGGAAGCCACTGGTGGATGATCTCTGCGGCCAAGGCAGAAAGTTGGGCCTCAGGGCCCAAAGGGGAACTGCTCAGAGCAGCCTTGGGCTTTAATTGGGACCTGTGTTTTCTGGCCCTAACAGAAGAGCTTTCCAACAACAGACACACAGAAAATATCTGTACTAAGCATTGTGAATTGGCTCAAAATTCATGGCATGAATCTTATGGAATGTACTTTCACGTTAAATTCACTGGGGAAGATGCGGTTAGTAATAAGGCCCTGAGCTCTCTGCCTAGCCCAGGCTCTCCAAGCCCAGTTTCCTGAGACACTCCCCACCCCAGCCTGGACAGAGCCACCTACCCTCCTCTGAGGCTCTGTCTCTGTCTCTGTCTCTCTCCATCTGTCTTTGTCCTTTATGCCTCCCTCTCCGTCTCTGTGTCTCTGTCTCTCTCCATCTCTTTCTGTTCTTTCCCCGTCTGCCTATCAGTGAATGAGGGCTGGAAGGGGTCTCAGACATCATCAATCTATTCTTTTCATTTTACAGATAATGAAACTGAGGCCAGGGGGAGTTAAGTGACTTGTCCAACTCCGTACAAGTACTGAGTAGAAGAGCTGGAACTGGAACACAGCTCCTTGGGCCCTCCTTCCATGGAACCTCCGGTTAACACATAGATGCATGCACATACACTCACCCTCATACAAAATCTGTACTAGAGGGGGCTCCCAGAACAGAGATGCCCTCCCCTGATCTGAGGATGCAGCTTCTCCGTCTCCCTGCAGGATCCCCAGAGCTGGTATGTGTCAGAGGCCAGGCTTGGCCAGAGCTGGGCCCTGCTTGGGAGGCTGTGTCCAGAGCCCTCCCCTGTGCTGTCTAGCCCCTTCACTCCCTGAGACACATTTTGAGGGACTGGGCCAGAGAACCCCGGGGTCAGTGCTTGCTTGGACACTTGCCAGCTGTGTGAACCCGGGCAGAGCTCCCCAGATGTCTTGGACAGACCCTGCCCTGATGAAACCTCCCAGGTGAGAGAGACACAGGTCAGTCAGTCAATGAGCATTTGTTCCATGTGGATGACACTGGTGAGAGGGTCGTGGCCTCAACAGTAAAGCTGGGGAAGGAGACAGTTTGGATGAGAGGGAAGGGGAGAGGGGGAGTCTGAAACACCAGGAGGAGCAGCCCGAGATGGCAGGCACAGGGTCAGGGCTTCAGGGCAGCCCTGGGAGCCCTAGAATCCAGACCAGTGAGACCCGAGCAGGTCCGCAATGGGCGCTGGCGACTGGGTGAGTGATAGGTCAAGGCCAGCTGTTATCACTGTTACCTTTAGCTCTTTCTGAGAATCATCCCCAAACATTAAGTCTAGACTTTGGGGTCTGAACACTGAGCCAGAGAGGGAAGCTGATGGCAGGGACGGAAGAGGACTGGGGGGGCGACAGCTCCTCTCTGGCCAGAGGTCAGGGAGGCTCCAAGGTGCCAGGTGGTCAGGTTCAGAACCTACCCCTGAGTGGGCTTTGTCTGAATGCCATACCTCTTGGATCCTCCTTGAAAGGGCTGACATTTCTGGTCCTTGGGAAAAACAAACTCCTCTTTGTGTAGGTGAGCTTGGACCTGGCAACCACCCTCCAAGTGCCTCTGCAGACCCTGACCTCAGAGATGGGGAGACCCTCCTCTCATCCCGGACTCTGTAGCCTTGCTTGGGAAGCCCCAAACCCCTAATGATTGTTGGGGGGAGAAGGAGGCTCCCCCACTCCTTGTTTGATGTGGGCTTTTCTGGTGCCTTCCAGAAAGGCAATCTCCCTGGGCTTTGTTGGGCATGTGTCAAGTCCTAAGCTTTATCCATCTCACTCCTGACTCTGAGCACCCTTCACAACCTGGCTTTGCACTCAGTGGCCCCCCACACCTGGCATTGCTTCCGTCTTTCAAAGGCATTTCCTGAAAACGCATTTCACTACAGTGGCTAGTGGCCCTCCATAGTGCGTGCGTGCGTGTGTGTGTGTGTGTGTGTGTGTATGTGTACGTGTGTGCGTGCATGTGTGAACATGTTGTCTTCCTTCATAGACTGAGATCTTCCTGAGGCTGGGGATGCTTCATTTTTGTCTCTGGAGCCAGTGTCTGCTCACAGTCCTTGTGGTTGGTGCTTTGTAAATGGTTGGTGGGTCAGTACAACTAAGAATAGCTTCAGAAGGTGCCTGAAGGTTTGCAAAGCTCTTTGCAGAGGAAGTCTTAGGGGCAGCAGCCTCAGGGGTGGTTACAATGATTAATTCCCATTTTACAGATGAGAAGACTGAGGCAAGCAGAGGGTAATTGCCATACCCCAGCTTAGTAAGTTCTGGGGCTGGATTTGAACTTGGCCTCACCCAATACCAGTCCAGAGCTCTTCACTGCACTCACTAGTTTGCCAGTCTGAATTTCTGCCCCCAGATTCCCCAGTGATTCTCAGCCCTGCTCTTCTGGCCCCCTGGTGACTATCTTACTGTGCCTGGTCCACCTCCACACATACCACTGTCCCTGCCTCTTCACGCTGTCCCGTGTTTTTATTTTTGGTGCCGGCAAAGCCATCCTTTCAGTCGGGGTAGCGTGCTCTAGGTATGGCGCCATCCGTAGCCACCATAAACTTTGCTTTTTCACCTTGCTTCAGAGGCGCCTCCAGTGGGGAATCCTTCCTGACATGCCTGGGGGTCAGTGTTTGCTTCTTCTTCCCCCATCATGATCCAGCGGGCCCAGTGGACCTCTGAGTCAGTGTCTTGTCCTTGACCTTGGCCACCATGAAACGGCTCCTGTTGGCTCTGACCCATGGTTCCAGCACAGTCAGACTTGAGTTTACTCATTTTGACTCTGTCCTGGA
Source organism: Pseudocheirus occidentalis (assembly GCA_028646575.1). Taxonomy (NCBI): domain Eukaryota; kingdom Metazoa; phylum Chordata; class Mammalia; order Diprotodontia; family Pseudocheiridae; genus Pseudocheirus; species Pseudocheirus occidentalis. Next base: position 1,652,193 of record CM053593.1, on the reverse strand, counting down.
CCTTGTCAGCCAGGTCTGGGTGCTCTGTACAAGCACACGTGTTTTCTCTTCTGGTTCCATGTTGTGTCTTGTGCCCCACAGCCTCAGGAGGATGCAGCCTTGGGCTGAGTTAGCTTCTGGGACCCCCTTGGATCAATGAAGCCCCCTGGTGAGCCCCCTGAATCTTCCATGCAGGTGTTGGTCATATTCCTACCACCCTGTACCAGAAGGAGAAAAGGACTCGCTTTCAAATCCTGGCTCTTCTATGTCCCGGCTGTGTGACCTTGGGCAAGTCACTGAACTTCCTTGGGCTCCAGTTTGCTGATCCTATAAAATGAAAGGGTTACTAGACAGGTTAACTCTGATGTCCTGTAATGGTAATGCAATTTGAATTTGAAGATCCCTTTGTATTGGCAAAGGTAATAGGTACTTAGCACTTAGTAATTAATCAAGAAGGTATGAATCCCTGTTGGTGACTTAATAGGGAGGGGTTGGCTGAAAAAGGAACCTAATGCAATACTGTATATAAGGAAAAACCCAGAGAGGCAGAGCCAGGATTTCCTGGGACAAGGATCTGGAGGCAGAAGCTGCTGCTGCTGGAGAAAGAAAATTTCTTCCAGCAGCATCTGGAGGCTGGACTGCTACTGCTGGACTGAGATTGAGAAGAAAAATGAAAATTGGTAACTGAGACAGATCTTGAAGCAAATTCCATGGAGGTTGAAGCCACTGCCATGGGGAGGCTGAAGAAGAAGTCCCTTCCAGGCTGAGAAAAATGACTTTGATTTTGAAAACCCAGATGGAGTGATTTTCATTGTGGGAACCAATTGAAACTTCTACTGAGTCCAAGGGCCAGCCGGAGCTGCCAAAAGACTGAGGAAGCCTGATTGTGAGGGATCTGAGACTTTGTCTGTTTGTGGCTTTAAGTCTTGTCTTCCCAAGAACAAGGACGGTGAAGAATTTGATGTGGACTGGACACTGTGAGCTCCAGTGTGGAGCAGCAACTGCACAGAGAGCTGGACAAATATCTGCCTGTAAATCCAGGTGACAGTTTGGTGAATTCGGGTAGGATCTGGGACCACAGATGGGGATCCATGGAATCGGAGAAACACCCCGAATTAAGATGAAAGAAGACTTTACTTGGATACTGTGTGCTGACTGAGAAATTGTAAATTTACTAGTGACCTAGGGATGAAGGGTCTGTGTATTTTCTGATGATTGAATAGTGAATGATGGATGATTGATTGACTAAATGATTGTACTTAGTGATTGATGACTGAATAAGTAATTGATTTGTAACCTAGTATACCACATGAGCGGACAACTTTGACTATTGTACTTTGTGATTGAATTAAGGATTTTGTGAATGCTTGAGTTACTAAATGATTGTTCTTTGTTCAAAACTTCGTGACCACTGTAATGGAAACTATGTGGCCATTTTCTGTGTTAAGTTGTTGTGAATGCTATATTTTGATTATCTCTGATAAGTTGTAACATTGTGAATGCTGTACCTTGATTTTCTGTGAATGTTTTGCTCTGATTTGTTATGGAATAAACAGAGTGTTCGCTGTACTGTGTAATCAGAACCTTAAAGATCTGTTCACGGTAGCATTCTTCTGGAAAGCTGCTCATACTTGGCTTTACAGGTCCCTTCCGGCCTTCCGCAGGGGGTAATGAGCTTACGCAGGGAGAGGGGCTAGTTGGGTGTTTGTACTTTGTCCCCAGGGCGGTCCCTGGCACGTGGCACACCATTAAATACTCACTTGTCGATTGCTCCTGTTTGTACACTTGCTCATTGAACCCAAGTGTAGACCCTCCCATTGTTTACTGTTAGTGCTGTCTTATTAGAAATGGCTCCATGTTCGAACGCAGGGAAATCTGCCTGGATTTTGTCTAATGCCCTATGGCATTGAGATGCTGGGTACCCACAGGCTCCTGCATGAAGGAGGAAGAGCCAGGGGGCACCTTACATCTCATCCAGAAGCTCCTTCAGTGGGGGCGGGGTCTTGTGGTAGGCGCCGCGCCCAGGGCACTGGCTCCTTTTATCCTTTGAGCGTATCCTCTGATCCAGCCTTCGGGATAGGACTGAGATGGGGTAGAAATGTGCACGCATCCCATATGGCTCTCTTCCCCTTGGCTTTGCCCTTTATTGATGGCATGGTTTGAGGTTTTTTTGGGGGGGAGGGAAGTGATTTTGCAGAGTTAAGGAAGCAGGAATCTTGGCACAACTCTGGAGAGTTCATTCCCATGTACACAGCTAAGCAGGCAGCTGAAATCATCAGGCCAGCCAGCCTGGACAAAGTGCTTGTTTTAGTATTTTCTTAAACAGTCAGTGATGGAAAACTACCTAATGACTGCAGTTGAAGCTCCTTGCTGAGCTGCCTTCCCCGAGTTGTCAGTCATACTGGGGGGACGATTCTCTGCTGAATGTGGCCAGGACGCCTGAGCCCAGCCTCCTTGTGTGAGAAATGACAGGGAGAAATCTCTCCATCTGCAGTCGTTGTGGGTGGAATCTTACATTTAGAGAAGCATCAATCAACTTGTGCCGTCAAATGGGCCGTCAGAGTTTCAGGAAAATATTCTTGCAGAAGCAACCTGAAAGAGAAACATTTTTCCTTCTTTTTTTTCTTTCTTTCTACCTTTTTTTGTGTGCAGAGGAAAAAATAACTAGTCTTCTTAATGTGCCATCGAGGTATGCAGGGCTGGCCTAGCTGTGCATGTTTAGCAGTCAAGATTCCCACATTGGGAACCTCTGTTACCATTTAAAAATATTTATGTTGGGGGGCTCATCCACGCCCTCCAGCATCTGTACAAACCAGCCGTGGGAGCCGATCCGTGGTAAGTCATCTTCTTTCAGACAACTTTCGTGATCATTAGGGCCCAGGTAGAATTGGGGAATGTGGCTCCTTATTCCAGACCTAAAGGACCCCTTGTCACAGTGCTTGACAGTCATGGACAGATGTTAAGAATTCTCTTAAAGTCGTTCTTGATAAATGGTTTAGGGATTTCTGCATTGCATGATCTAAGTGAGAAAAAAATAGAACAAAGATACATCGTTCACCTGGGGAAGAATTTTTCTAAAACTCTTTTTCATGCAACCCCAAAGGAACCTTCTCTGAATTCTCATGGCCCTTCCTGTCACTCCTGCCTCAAACACCACCGACTCTTTCTGGGTTTTCAGAGCATCCAGCAAATTGGTTTGGCAGTAGCTTAATGTCTGTGGGTCTGGGTGAGATGGGGAGCCCTATCTCCCAACTTCTGCCAGGCACTGAATCTGAGCTGTTGGGGGAGGTGGGACCAGGCTTGTGGCATTGGTCTTTATGCGTCTTCACAACTGCACCTCACAAAACACTAGACATTTTGCTGTAGGAAGAGGTATTGAGTAGGATATAAAAATACAGACTTTAGGGGGATTCTCAGCTCAGTAAAAAACATACCAATCTGGTGTAAGTCTGACTGAGGAGCTCACGGACCATTTGTGGAATTATTAGCTCAGCAACATCCCTGTTCATTAATAATGCCTTCTATATAATAAAAACAGAACCCTTATCAATAATCCTTGAGCTATATGCGCACAGTTGCTTCTGCAAAGAAGATTATAGTGAATTATAACACATTTGTGTATTAGTCGATTGCTATCCTAAGCCCAGTACCCTGGCCATGAGCTGCCTGGCAGACAGCAAGGGAGAATGATGTTCCTGGCTTCTCCTGCAGAGCTGTCTTGAAGGGATAAGGTCTGGTCTCCTTCCTGAGGTTCTTCTTAAGTCTCCAATCACCAGAAGAGAGAACAGGAATGAAGTAGCCATCAGAGAAGTGAGGGGAGAGGGAGCCAGCAGAACCCCAGGAGCCCTGCCCTTGGCTTTGGAGAGAAGAGGTCCTCGTGACAGTCACATGCTGCCTTCTTGCAGGGAAGCCCCCCCCCCCTCCACCGGGCCCAAGACAAGTACAATGAATGAATGAATGAATCAATGTAAAAACCCAATTACCAGGGCTTTGCACTGCATATACACATGGTGAAGGGTTCTGCTTGGAGGAGCTCACATTCTAACTGGGGGAGGTGACATTGGTTTGGACCAAGAACTGGCTGCTGCCTCTCTCAGGCCACGGTGCTTGAAATCTAGCGGGTCTCTCTCCATCCGAAAACAGAAACAGTCCCATGATGCACTGGGAAGCATTTCTGGGTGGTCAGCCACACAGGGGAGGGGCCTGCTCCTCACGCCCAGTGGGTGTCGGCCGTTAGCTATCATTGTTGGGGACAGTGCAACCGTGGCCATAGTTAAGTGTCCTTTTTTGGTGACTCTGAAATTACCAAGGATGGGGGAGAGCTGAGGCCACCATGTGCCACGAAGGACCGTGATAGGCAGGTAATGACAAATGACATCTAGTGTCAGTTCCTTACCATTAATGTAGCACCTACTGTGTGCCCCATACTGCGCACTAAGGATGGCTATGCAGAAAGAAGCAGGACAGTCCCTGCCCTCAGGGAGCTCACCCTCTAATGGGGAGACAGCACCTGCAAATCTGTACCAGTGAGCTACTCCCAGGAAAAAGAGGAGCAAGCAGGGGAGAAGGTGCTGGGTGCACATCACTGGTCTGGATGGGCCTTGGCATGGAGTCTGGATTGTAGAGACTTGGGGCCACAAATACTCAGACACACAAGGGGAAGACACACACACACACACACAACCATACACAAGCACACACACTCACACATACACACACAAGAAGAAGCATGGCGCAGCCCAAGGGAAGAGGGTCTTGGAGCTACACTGCGCAAGGTCTCTGGTGCACACCCATGCAGACACTCGCACTTGAGCACACACACACACACACACCCGTGCACATGCGCACGTGCTGTATGACCAGGGGTAGTTGCATGATCTCTTAATTTCTCTGGGTAACTCCCGAGGATCATAAATTTCCAAGACATTCCTCGCTGGGATTAGGTAGAGGGAGTTTTCACATGGGAATTTCCTGTGCCATTGGAATCACGGGTCCAGACACATGCATGCGGCCACATGTGTGTCTATGTGCACATGTATGTATCATCTTTGTGTCCATCTCTATAGATATATTGGTGTATTGATTGTGGCAGACATGTGGCACCTACACTCTAGCCAGTAATGACATCTGTAAACTTCCCAGCTGTAAGAGACCTCCAAGCCTCAGAAGGAGAACTCCCCTTCCCCAAGGAATCCCCCTCCATCCTCGACAAGGGCACGTGCCATCTTGTTTCAGGACCTCTATTAGGGTGAAATCCATTCCCTGGGGCAGGGTTTCCTTCCATGGCTCTGAGCTGTGCCCCTCGGACCAGCCACTGTACATCTGATTTCTCTTCTAGCTCGGCGCTGACTTGACAGACAGCTCTCATGGATCCTTCCCACCCACCTCCCACTCCCTCCGCCTAGGTCTTCTCCATCTTGTGTTCACAGGCCCTGATCCTTTACATTCACTTTAACTGCCTTGGCCTTGAAGCCTTCCACCTTCTTGCTCAGAGCTGGACACTCCCCAGCTTCTCAACACCTTCCAAAAAAGCAGCGTTCAGAGCAGAAAACAGCATGCCAGGTGTGGTGAGCTGGGGCAGAGTCAGCCTCTGCAACAGGCTAGATCTTGGCAACTCTCAGAGTGGGTCACTTTTTAATGTATGTGCCCAGCAGCAACCTGTGCCTTAATCACATAGATACCCACATAGAGGACTCATGGAACACAGCTCATTGGAGTCAGGAAGCCCTGCGTTCAAATCATGCCTCTGACACTACCAGGGGGCACATTACCTACCCTCTCAGTTATCCTGGGAAGCTCTTCAGGGCAATGTTACAGATGAGTCAGTGATCTCCGTGGATAAGGGAGCTCCCACGCTGGGACTTCCCCAAACTGATTTCATCAAAGGCCCCCCAACCTCTTTTCTCCTCCCACCTCCCACCATTTCCTTATATATTTACATGCTTAATTCATTAAGCATTTATGAAACTCCTATCATGCAGGGACTGAGGATATGAAGACAAATGAAACAGTGCCTTCCCTCAAGGAGTTTACTCTCTAATGAGGGGATGCCACATATGTGTGTGTGTGTGCTTAACTACAAAGTGTAGACAAATAATTTGAACAAACAGAATGTGTTGATAACTGATGGGATCAAGACAGACCTTATGTTGAAAATGCCAACAGCTAAGAAGGAAGCCAGGGGTTCTCTGTGTAGAAAGAGCTGTGTCCTTGACATTCAGGACCATCTGTACCAAGGCACCCAGGCGGGAGATGGACTCTTAGGTTTCAGGAATAGCTGGCAGGTGAGTTAGATTGGAACATAGGAGTGTCTGAAGGGGAGACATGGGCAGTAAGCATGGGAAGGGGGTGGCAGGACACCCAGGGGAAGAGGTCTCAGATTGGATCTCTGCATTCTAGGCTAAGAATCTGGATATTTGGTACCATAGGCCATCGGGGGCCAAGATTTTTAGGACAGAACAAAGGTGGTGTGGTGAGATATGTGTCTTAGGTACATTAGTGTGGGAGCTGAATGGAGAATAGCTTGGAGAAGGGAAATACTAGAGGCAGAGAGACTTCTTAGGAAGCGTTGCAGTAATTTGGGAAGGAGTCAGTGAAGGCCCAAGCTGAGGCAGAGGTCATGTAAGCAGGGAGAAGGGGAAGAGATTCAAGAGATGTTGTGATGGTGGAGGCTGAGGAGGAGGAGGCTTGGCTACTGACTGAAGGTGGGAACTGAAAAGAAAGAACTTGTGATGATTCCAAGATGGTGAACGTGGAAGACTGGACATGGGACCATCACCAGAACGGTAGAAGGTTTGAACTCAGATGCCATCTGTGCTGTTTGGGGCATCTTGAGTTTGAAATGCCTATGGGTAAATACAGAGTCGTAGGTCACCAGGCCTTAGATGGACTCTGTATCAAGTGGTTACATCCACAAGCATTTATTAAGCACTTAGGCACTGTGCTAAGGGCTAGGGAAATAAGCTGAAGCAAAACGAAGGTCTGCCCCTGCCCTCATGGAGCTTGCATTCTAATGAGGACAGGACACACAAAAAGGGAGGGGGAGGTGCCTGCCCTGAGGCATGCTGGGGCACTCCAGAGAGGAGAAGAGTAAAGGGATGAGCATGGTTGGCTGGGCATTTCCTCAAAATGGTGGTTCTAGGAACAACTCACCAACTCGAGGAAGGGGCTACAGAGACAGAAGGATGTTCCAGGGTGATGCAACAGCAGTCAAAACAACCAACATTAAGTAAGTGACGTCTGTGTGCCAGGCACAGTGCTAAGTGCTGGGAGGAGGCAGGTGTCCAGACTCTAACTTGGTAGTTATGAGAATGTTAAGTGTTACTAATAAGAATAATTACCATCATGTCTACAGCAGATAACCATCTTGGCGAAGTGGATAGAGAACCAGGAAATCCTAGATTCGGTCCTACTTCTGACTGGGTGATCCTGGGCAAGTCCTTTCATGTCTCAGTGCTCTGGACTCTCTGAGACAATGCGTTTGTTTTTAATATTTAGTTTTTGCCTGATTATACATAAATTTTTTAACATGTATTTTTTTAAAATGTTGACTTCCAAATTCCCACTCTCCTGCCTCATTGAAAAGTCAAGCCATTTGTTATAGGCCGTACATGCGCCATCATGTAGAATATATTGCCATGTTAATCATTGTGGGAATGAAAACACAGGCAAAAAAACCCTCAAGAAAAAAGAAGAAAATCTTGTAAAAAGTGTGCTTGGATCTGTATTCACACTTCTTCATTTCTTCCTCTGGAGGAGGATAGTGTCTTTCATCATGTTCATTACAAATTCTTCAGAATTATCTTTGATCATTGTGTTGCTGAGCATAGCCAGGTCATTCATAGATGGTCATTGTTACAATGTTGCTGTTACTGTGCGCAGTGTTCTGGTTCTGCTCACTTCACTCTGCATCAGTTCACATAAGTCCTTCCAGGTTTTTCTGAAAGCATTTTACTCATCGTTTCTTAGAGCATGGCAGTATTTATCACAATCAAATGCCACAACTTATTTAGCCATTCCCCAGTGGATGGACATCCCTTCCTTTGATTTCCAATTCTCTGCCACCACAAAAGAGCTGCTATAAATATTTTGTACAGATAGGTCCTTTCTGCCTCCCCCCTTTAAAATCTCTTGGATATAGATCTACTAGTGGTATTTTTGGGTCAAAGGGTATGTGCATTTCTGTAGCTCTTTGGGGATATTTCCAAATTACATCTAGGCTAGATCAGTTCACAAGTCCACCAATGATACCGTAGGGTCTCAATTTTCCTGCTCCCCTTCCAACACCTTTTCTGACGTATTAGCCAGTCTGATAGGTTTCAGGTGGTACCTCAGAATTGTTTTAATTTACATTTCTCTAGTCAGTAGTAATCCAGAGTATTTTTTCATAAGACTATAGATAGATTTAACTTCTTTGCCTGAAAACTTCCTGCTCATATCCTTTGATCATTTATGAATTGGGAAATGATTTGTATTCCTAGAAATTTGATTCAGTTCTCTATCTATTTGAGAAATGAGGTCTTTATCAGAAACACTGGCTGTAAAAGACTTTTTCTCACAATTATGATTACTATGTATTTCTCTCCATCCTATTTACTTCACTGTTTATCCTTTACTCTCTCTCCTTTCACCATGTCCTTCCTCAAACTGTTTTGCTTCTGACCACTGCCTCCCCCAATCCACATGCCCTTCTATCAGCCCCACTTCTCCTATCTCCTTCCCCTTCTGCTTCCATGTAGTATATTTCTATACCCAGTTGAATGTGTATATTATTCCATCTTTAAGCCAATTTCAAGTAAGATCCAAGTGTTGTCTACCCCCCGACCCATCTTCCCTTCCACTATAAAAGCTTTCACGCCTCCACATAGGAGATAATTTGCCCCATTCTAGCTTTCCCTTTGCCCTTCTCCCAGTGCATCCATCTTGCCCCTTAATTTTGTTTTTCAAGATATCACCCTATAGTAGTCAGCTCATACCTGTGTCCTCCGTCTACGCCTGCTCTGTATAACTGTCCTAGTGATGATGCACTTCTTAGGAGTTACACAGATCCTCTTCCCGTTTAGGAATGTAAGCAGTTTAACCTCATTGAATCCCTTGAAGCTTCTCTTTCTGATTTACCTTTTTATGTTTTTCATGATTCTTCTATTTGAAAATTAGATTTTGTATTCAGCTCTGGTCTTTTCCTCAGGAATGCTTAGAAATCCTCTGTTTCGTTGAATATCCATTTTCCTTTGAAGGATTACACTGTGTTCTTCTGGGTAGGTGATTCTTGGTTGTAATACAAGCTCCTTTGCCCTCCAGAATTCCTCTGATTCCTTAAGGTAGAAGCTGCTAAATCCTGTGTAATCCTGACTGTGGCTCCATGATATTTCAACTGTTTATTTTGGTGACTTGCAGTATTTTCTCCTTGACCTGGGAGATCTGGAATTTGGCTGTAATATTCCTGGGAGTTTTTGTTTTTGGATATTTTTCAGGAACTGATTCTTTCAACTTCTTTTGTTTCCTATTTTACACCCTGGATCTAAGATGTCAGCGCAGTTTTCTTCAATAATTTCTTGAAATATGATGTCTCGGTTCTTTATTTGATCTTGGCTTTAATGTAGCCAATAATTCCTAAATTATCTTTCCTCCATCTATTTTCCAGGTTAATTGTTTTTCTAAGGAAATATTTCACATTTTCTTCTACTTTTTTCATTCCTTTGATTTTGTTTTATTCTACTTGATGTTTTGTGGAGTCATTAGCTTCCACTCATCCAATTCTAATTTCAATGAGTTTTTATACCTCCTTTTTGATTACTTTTCAAAGTCTTTTTCTTCAGTGAATTTTTGTGCTCCTTATTTTTCCTGTTTGGATAATTCTACTTTTTAAGGAGTTCTTCTCTTTAGAGGGCTTTTTTTTACCTCTTTTACCATTTGGTGTGTTCTGTTTTATTTCCTTCAGTATTTTTTTTTCTTCCTTTACCAAGCTGTTGGTTCTTTTTTTCCCATAATTTTCTTATGTCATTCTCATTTCCTTTTGCCATTTTTCTTCTACCTCTCTTATCTAATTTAACAATCCTTTTTGAGCTCTTCCATGAATTCTGTTTTTGGGCCTGAAATGAATTCACTCTTTGTGTGAGGCTTTGGATGTAGCTGTTTTGACTTGTCTTCTTTTGAGTTTCTGTTTTGTTTTTGCCTATCACCATAACAACGTTTTATAGTCAGGTTCTTTTTTATGTTTGTTTGCTCATTTTTCTCACCTATTCCTTGATTTTTAACTTTATATTAAAGTTGGTCTGTCCTCCAAGCTTTGAGTTTTTGTACTGCTGTTTCCTTTCTAGCTCTGTGAGTCTACAAATTCTAAGACGTTTAAGGTGGTATGATCCCATTAGAGGAGCATTTACTCCTCCTTTGGCCTCTGCTCTGGTCTGTACACAACCACATGCATTCTTTTCCACCCTGGAACTGTGACCAGGGTCCCTGCTCCTGCTAGTGCCCCTCCTCGTACTGGGACTGTCACCTGGAAGCACGTATTGACAATGCCATGGAGTTCTGCTCTCAGTCCCAGTGAAGGGTCTTTTCTAGTCTCCTTCTGACCAGGTATCCAGCCCCCTAACTATCTGTGGGCTGGGAGCTCCAGAAGTCACTGCTGCTCATGCAGGTGTCCCCACAGCACCTGCTGGCTCTCCCAGGGGTGGCCTGTGCAGCTCTGTGCTTCACTCCCACCTAGTGGGACATCTTTAACATTGTCTGGAGGGGAATTTAGGGGAGCTAAGCGAGTCCCTGCCTTTACTCTACTTTCTTGGTTCTGACTCCTTTTTTCAGTCTTGATACTCTGAGTTTAGGGACAGTTCTCGGTGGCCACTAAGCAGGTGAAAGGCAGGCCCATATCCCAGACCCTATTGATACGACATTCTCAAGTTTGCAGAGCACTTTCCATGCCCCATCTCATTCATTGATCGTGATATCTCTGTGACCTTGGCACTATTGTTACCTCTATTTCAGCAAAATAAACTTGGAGTTAGGGAAAAAAGCAAACTTCAGATTCACTTTAGAGATGAAGTGTACACTCTGACAGTGAGTGACTTGCCGGTATTTTCCCAGCTTGTCTTGGGGGCAGGACTAGAACTCAGACCTTTGCTGACCCCAGATTCTGTCCTTTTTCCATTTTGCCAAATTTTCTGAAAATGGAAGTCTCTTATCTTGACCTTGGTCGCCTCTTTCCACTTGAGACCTGCACCTCATGCCAGTTTTTGGTCTATGATATAAATGTAGAGTGAGGTTTTTTTCCTTTGCATTTAAGATGACAAAATAGCTCACCTTGGAATCCAGATCAGGATTTTCTTTCATTTGCAGATCCCTTCATTTAGAGACTCCAGAAGAAGCGGTTTTTAATAAAAGTGCATTAAGGCGATGCTGTTCAATCTGGGCCTGTCGTCAGAAGGTGGCTAGGTACAGTGACAGTGTGCAGTGTTTGGTTCTTGTTGGAGCGAGCTGGCAGAGAAAGCCCGGGTGTTGCACGACTGGGCACCCTGCCATCCTGCTCTCAGGCTCCCTGTGAGAACTTGGCACCTTGGGGGCTTCTCTTCTGAGTAAAGGATCTGGGCTCCATGAATGTGCAGAATCTGTCCTGGGCACCTCCAGCCATGCATCTTCCCTCAGTCTCTGGAGGCTGCAGATGGCAATGGAAGCGGGGCCAGGGTCCGTGGGAGGCGGGGAGAGGATGCCTGGCCAGAAGAGCAGACACTTCTGTTGAATGAGGAGGCACTGGCCCAGGAGCTGATCGTGGTTTGGACTCACTGAACAGACACTCCCAGTTTCTAGTATCTGGACCTCGGGAAGGCCCTGAGGTCCCATAGCTGCACACTTGTGCTGAACCTTGCGGGGCTTTCAAGGAAGGTGGAATTCATGTGCCCTGACATGCCAGAAGTCTGGAGCGTCACTCCTTAGGGTACTCATGTGCACGATGGGAGAGTGGGTGATGCCCAGTGACGTTAGCGGGGGCAGGCTGTGAGTCGACACTGATTCTCAGGATAATGTCCACCCATGGCTTTCATTCTTACCTCGCCTTCATCTCCTGTGTCCCTGAGCGCCATCCCTTGTAATAGGGACCAGCAAATATCCACTAAGAGGTGGCACAGTGACAGGGGGTGTAAGGACCGAATGCAATGGCCCTGCTCTCCAGGAGCCTGCAGATTCCTGGGGGGACCTTTGTATGTGCAGATGATGGTAGAAGAAATCCAGTATGACCAGCTGATGTTTATAAAGTGCCTACTCTGTGCCAGGCACCTGCTGAGGACTGTGCAGTGACTGCCACATCTGATCCCATCACACGACCCACATGCCCCCAGCATGAGACCCTGTGGAAGCTGTAAGTGAGAGTCTACATTTGGCCTAATAAGGTGGGTGTGGGTTCGAGTGTGTCATTTGTGGGCCAGTTCCCCAGATGCAGCCCAGCTTCTTCTTCTGTTGGGCTCTGGCTGCAGCGCATGGTTTGTGACGTAGCAGTGAAGGTAAATGCCGCACTGGGCCTGGACTCAGGAAGACCCAAGTGGAAGTCTGGCCTCCAGCCTGGCTGGGGGGATCCTTAACAAGTCACTTACCCTTCTTTCAGCCTCAGTGATCTCAGCTATGAAATGGGGACAGTCACAGCACCCACCTTTGCAGGGCTGTTGTAGGGATAAAAGGAAGGCCTGTTTGTCAAGGGTTGTGTTCCCGGCATTGTGCCCGAGCCCTCATCTGAAGGTGCACAAGAGTAGCCCCTGCCCTCACAGAGCCATATTCCTGATGGAAGAAGAAGCACCAAAAGGGGACTGGAGAGCCAGGGGAGGGGCAGCAGGTGGGGATGGGGAGGGTTGTGGAGAAGTCCTGGGGAGTCAGGAGTGTAGCTTGCAGAGACGTGGGGCTGACCATCAGTATGATTGGAGCCTTGCTGGGAAGAAGGCCAGAGGACCAGCAGGCCCAGCTCAAGAGGGACGGTGTTCCAGGCCTGGGCTCAGCCAGGGCAAAGGCGTGGAGGTGGGAGATGGAATATGCCTCTCTTAGAAAAGAGTCAGTCAGCGCACTTGGCTGGACTATAGAGCGTATGAGAGAGAAAGAGGTGTGATCAGTTTGTAAATGATGATGCTGAGGGTCTGCTAACTACAGTTCTTATATTTAGCATCTCATTTGACCCTCCTAACAGCCCTGCCCATTCTACAGACTGAGGCAAAATGGGGTTGGGTATCTGGCCCAAGGTTGCATGGCCAGTGATTGTCCATGGCTGGATTTGAACTTGGGTTATTTCTAACCTCACCCTTGCACTCATTCACTGTGCTCTAACTGCCCTAGCTGGAAGGATAGGTGGTGACCCATTTATTCAGGGAGTGAGGTGCCAAGCAGAAGAGGTGGTGTTGCCTTCCAAGGCTGCGAGGAGCCCCTGAAGCCCATTGGGGGACCAGCAGGGTGCCCTGTCCTTAAGGTTGATCCCTCGGGCCACTCTGCTGGAGATGGAAGTGATTTTGGTGGTCCAGGTGAGGACTGATGAGGGCCTGCATGGGCATGGCTGTCCTGAATGGAGAGAACATGAAGGATCAAACTGGCATCTGACTGGATGAGAGGAAAGCTCCAGGACTCCCTGGTGTGGAAGCAAGAGGCTTGAGTGTCTGGCAGTGCCCTTGACTGAGCTGTGGAAGCTAGCAGGAGAGGCCAATGAGGGAGGTCCATTGTCCAGTCAACACATGCTCTTAGCAGCGGCCATCGGAGTCGTCCTGTGGGACAGGTGCTCTTATTGAGTGGGTGAAGGGCCTTGCCCAGGTCCCACAGTGAATGTCTGAGGCAGGATTTGTCTGATCTCACCACTCCAAGCAGCCTACTCCACAGGCTTCCCAAGGGCAGGAAGCGACCCACTTTGGGGATTCTGTGCCCAGTGCCTATCATGGTGGCTGGCGCAAAGTGGGTGCTTAATTGAAGCTCGTTTGATTATTTACATGTGCTTAAAAAACCCTAAAACCCAACAACTTATTTGATCCTTGAAATTTTACTTTTGACCTTTTTGGGGGCACAAATATTTTGAAAGAATTTCGACATTGGCAGGGCACAGCAGTGATATTTCCCCTGGCATTGTCCTTGTGTTTCCTCCTAGATTTTAGAGGGGGAGGAATTTTGATGGCTCACCAGTCCAGCCAGCCCTTTTTTCACAGGAGAAAATCAAGTCCCTGAGGTCACTCAGGGGCAAGTCCTGTCCCTCGCCCTCTGATATCCAAGCTCCAGTTTGCACATCCCTGGGTGCTGCCCCACCCCCACTTTCTTCTCTTTGGGAGCAGCTGGGGAGAAGCCCAGGGGCTGTTTCAGTTGCTACGCCTCCTATCATGGAACCAAGGTCTTACTTTGTCCGTGTAGGACTGGGGGTCATAGCTGAGACAGTGGGAATGTCTACACCTAGTAAATAATCAAATCAATTAATGAATCAAGACTTGATGTTGTTTCTCTTGTGCCATGACTTGGGTGGAGTTCACACTTTTCCTGTGGTGATGGAAGAAAAACGAGTCTTGTGAATGTGCCTGTTTCTAGACGAACATTCCATGATAAATTTGAACTCACCCGTCTAGGAGAGGACTACACTGAGTAGTAGTGCCTGGTGTCCCAGGGGGAGCCAGTGGAGCATTGGAGAGATGTTATTCATTCATTCATCCCATGCACCATCTTCTATATTTCTGTAGTTTGGACTGGGGTAGATTGCAGACAGTCCTTGGAGACTGGAGAGACATTGGCAAGTAAAGGGATGCCAGGGGCAGCAAGTAGTGAGAAGAGAGACATCCATCAGCAATGGAGGTGATTGGGAAGGGGCTGCTGCAGAGGGAGCACAAGGAGGCGACGAGGACCACAGAGGGAGCACAAGGAGGCGACGAGGACCGCAGGAAGGAGACAGGGGGTGGCCAGAGAGCTGCAGCACCAAGATAAACAGGCTTCATTCCCATCTGGTTTAAACTTTGTTTTTTCCCTGCTTCCGTGGGCCAGGACAGGGAGGTGGGACTGAAACAGGTGGGATTAGGCTATTTTTCATAACTTTAACAGGGAAATAGCATTTTTGTTCATTTAGCAACATTAAGATAAATTTAATGTGGCTGGCTTCCCAGGACGTGTGCCTCCAGTTTACAAGCTTTGCTGATAAAGAAGAAAATCAATTTTATTTTATTCTATTTCCCAGGGAGATAGCAAAAGTGTTTTTCCTCCTTATTTTTTCTTTCTTTCTTGGTGTGTGTGTGTGTGTGTGTATAGACTTTTTAAATTAGCACTATCAAAGAAACAAGGGGGGCAAGCAAGTGTCTGCTGTGTGTATTGCCTCTTGGGAATGGGCAGGGAAGGGGGAATAAGCATTTAGATATAAGCCAGGATGTGCCAGACACGGTGCTGAGCTCTTTAAAAATCTGATCTCATCCTGTCCTCACAACAGCCCTGTGAGGTGGGTGCTGCTTTATATTTCCCATTTACACTTGGAAAAACCAAGGCAGGTGAAGGTCAAATGATTTGCCTAGGGTCACACAGCTTGGCTAGATTTGAACTCCAGGCCCGGCTCCCTATTTACTGTGGCACAGAGCTTCCCAGACTGGGCACAGTGCTTGTGTCCATGTCTGTGTGTGTGTGTGGGGGGCTATGTAGGTAGGTCTGTGTGTGCACGTGTTTACGGGTAATGCGTCTCTCTGTGTGTTCATGTATTTGTGGAGTAAGGAGGTGCCGGGGGAGATGAGGGGAGAATGCTGGGTCGTGGGGATGCAGATTGAGAGCTGGAGCCCACCTTAGGGATCATGAAGCACCCCCTCCTCATCTTACACATGGGGAAGCTGAGGCCCATAGGAGGCAGCTGCCATGGCCGGGGCCACCAGTCAGCACGTGTCTGAGCCAGGGTGGGAGCCTGCCCACCACCCCACACTCCCCGGCAGCGCCCCATCCAGCCTCGCCTTTGGGCAGTCTGCCACTTAGAGGAGCAGTTGTAATGAAGACACCATTCCCTCATCCTTCCTTGAGACTTGGACGGTTTGATGGATGTCTTTGGTATTTTGGATCAGACAAACTAAGATCCAGTGTTGGAAGGAGTCCCCCCACATCCTAGTCTGTCCCCTCACTTTGCAGAGGAGGAACCTGAGTCCCGCAGAGCTTGAGGGCACAGCTAGTCACCTAGCTGTCACCTCCACCACCCAGTGACCCCTTTCATTGGCTGGTCTCTAATGGATGGACTCCCACACTGTTCCCAGCCTTGTGCTTCCATGGAGATGTGGCTGTGAATACTTGAGTGCCAGTGGAACGTTCCCGCACCACCTTCCCCTCCTATCTTTGCCCTCCTTGAGACAGCTCTGGGTGGCAGAGGTGCCGCTCAGACTCTCGTTTGTACAGGGGTGGCACCTCGGCCAGAGCAGTGTGGGGCAGTGCTGGGCAGATGACACCAATTTCCCTTGACCTTTGTTGTCTCAAGCAAATGAAAGAAAAAAAATGCTTGGAAGGTGTTCAGGCCTCAGAGCTTCCAGCGGCCTCCACAGAGCCTTCAAGGAATGAAAGAATGTGCCCGAGTCACGGCCGTTTCATCTCACCCTAGACAGTCTTAGGGAGGAACCAGTGAGAGAAGGATGTGCCAGCCCCGGGCCAGCCTGCACTTCCCAGTCCTCAGGTTTGGAGCCAAAGCCACAAGGGCCCTGGCGAAGGCGCCAAGAATGTCCTGGGCTCGTCCAAAGAGCTTCCAACTGTGTACAGACGGTCGTGGTGCAAAAGATTTGAGAGAGGCAGGTGATGTCATCAGTGGAGCCCGGGGAACTGAGTGCAAATCCTGATCCACATCCTTGTTACCTGTGTGGGTCTGGAGGAATGGCGTAATCTCAGTTTCTTCACCTGTGAAATGAGGCAGTGAGAGATGATGGCGTGTAAGGTTTGGCCCCTTTTACTCCTAAATTCTGTATTGTATGTATGTGAGAACTACACATATACAGACATGAGCACACCCCCAACATCCATATATGTGTACACACGATGTACATACACACGGAATCAGCACACACATGTGATACACATGCACAGCACGCACACACAATATGGTATGCATGCACAAGATATGCATACATACGTGGAAATACATGGCATTAATATACACAACGTATACATCCTATGCACATACACAACATTCACATACAACATGCTATGCACACATGAACACAGACATAATACATGCATACACGTGTACACATTATGCACACAGTATTAATACACATAGTGTACATATGGGATACGCATACACAATTCACACTGAATGCATCCATAGTATACACGCATGTACACATGACACACACGGTATTAATGCACCCATGACCACACATGCCATATAAATACACAATACACACAGTGTGCGTACACATAATACATCTCTGTGATATACATACACGGACACACATACATCTTACTCTAGACTGTGTATTTTTGCTGGATGGTTTCATGCTCACACGTGTGTATGTGCACATCTGTGTGGATTCTTGTGCTTTATAAACGTGTACACACACAGACATATACACAGTTTATGTTTCTACAACACACATGTGTATATGGTAGACATCGAGTTAAACACGGCCAGAAAACACCACAAAGGGCACCTGGTCCTACTTCCTTACTTTACAAAGGAAGAAACCAAGTCTCAGAGAGATGCCGTGACTAACCCCAGCTCCCCAGGTCCGAGGGGCCCGTGTCATTCTGTCCAGAAGGTCTGCTTGTTCCCTACAGGCTCTGGCCGGCCCCCAGCATCCCTTCTGTGCTGGCCCGACGACCACGTTCCAGATTCCTTTTGCTCCAGATTCAGACAATGGCCTTTCAGCCATGGGGAGCCTGAGCCAGAACTGGGGAGGGTGCTCTCGGCGGGGGCACGGCCTTCCCGGCTCACTCAGCAGAGCTGAGGCTGGGGCCCAGGCCCCTTGAACCCTTGCAGAGTTCTCCTGCTGGTGTGCCACTCGGACCTCAGCATCCTCGTTGGTAAATAGTGTTTGTGGCTTTTGAGGATAAAATGAAGCTAAATTTATGGAAATCCTTTTACAACTGTAAGGGACGTTCACATTTTAGTTGGCAGCATTTAGTTTATCCATATTTATTATTGTTTTAGTGCGATCACTATGACTCTTACTGAGTCTGGTGACAAAGCTGAGTTTTCCTTTGTCTCTCCTCTTTGTGATTCTAGGCCAGAGGCCCATTTAATTGTTTATGGTTTTTGTAGCCTTGGATGCTTGTTTTGGGCCAAGTTACTAACCCAAGTCGAGTAACAGGCTTTTGACCCCAAGGTCCATCCAGTTCTTTCTAGAGGAAACCCTGTTTTCTCCCAGAGGGTTCAGTCAGGCCCTCGGTGTCCATCCTGCACTGGCCAAGAGTGTGTCCTTCCCCGCCAAGTTCACTCAGTGTTCTCTGGCCCCTATTCCTTTGCACAGGCAGATCCCCATGCCTGGAAACTTGTCGCTCTCTTCTGCTCCTTTTGGAGTTCCTCTGAGAAGTTCTGTTGAAAAAGCACTGATTCTGGAGTCCGAGGACTCGGCTTCACACAGACGTATGCACACATGCCTCTGATGCTCGCTGCATTCAGGCAAGCCCCTTAACTAGAAGGGCTCCTTTAGGAGGCAGCTGGTAAATGTCCAGGAACCAGCCTGGCTTCCTCAAGAGCAGGCATGCCAGACTAACCTCATTTCCTTTGGTGAAAGGATTAGTGACCTGGCATATGGAGGGCCGCTGTGGAGAGAGTGTCCCTAGATGTCAGGGAAGCTTGCTAGAGAAGATGGAAATCTGTGGACTGGATGATAAGGCTACCAGAGATTCTGAAGTGGGAGATGGGTGGGCACAGAGGTTTAGCATCAGGGTGGGAGAACGTCTCCTGCAGAGGAACCAGACATCTCTCTGTGGCCTTGGCTGAGATAGTCTTTTTATAATGACTTTATGAGGACATTTAGAGAGGCTGAGGTTAGTCTTTTTATAATGACTTTATGAGGACATTTAGAGAGGCTGAGGGCAAATGACTTGGCCAGGGTCACATAGCTGGTAAGCATCTGAGGCTGGATTTGAGCTCAGATCTTCCTGACTCCAGGCTCAGTGCTGCCAGGGCTGCTTATGAAAGAGCAGGATAGATCAGGGAAACAAACTGTGTGTTGTCAAAGGAAGAGCAGGGAAAGGGAACCTTGACTGGCAGGTGTTTTGTCTAATACTTAGCTCACAGGATAAAATTACCTCCAATGGGGGGGATGTGGTCATTAAGGGAGTTAGAGAAATCCTAATTCCCACAGTCCTTCTGGGTGGTCTGTGCTCCTCTCCATCTGAGCAGAGAAGAGGGGAACCCCCCTTCCGCCCCAGGGTTGTCTGTCCTCTGTTTGCTGTTTACAACTGTTCGTACCAAGCCTGATTTCTGTGTCTGTGCCTGGAGGAGCCAGCCTCATTACTTTTAGTTCAGTTCAGTTCAAAGGTGGTAATAATTGCTTTTGGGGAGGTCCTTGTGCTGCTGGAGGAACCACCGTGGCCCCTTCCAGAAGCCACCTGTTCCCTGTGATTTTCCGCAATTATAAATCGAGCCTGGTGGTTCATAGAAAGAACTCCAAGCTCTGTGGAACTTTCCAATTCATACCAGAATCATTTCTCAAACATCTGCTCTGCCCCAGTCTCTGTGTTATAGACTGGCAATGCAAAAACTGGCTAGAGCCTGCCCTCA
>CM053593.1:1609430-1632042 GCA_028646575.1 Pseudocheirus occidentalis | reverse complement strand
CCAAGCTCTGTGGAACTTTCCAATTCATACCAGAATCATTTCTCAAACATCTGCTCTGCCCCAGTCTCTGTGTTATAGACTGGCAATGCAAAAACTGGCTAGAGCCTGCCCTCATGGAGTTTACATTCCACTGGAAGAAAGAAGCAGGCAGAGAGAAACCTATAAAACCAGATAGTTCCTGGGTGGGGGGAAGTGGCATCTGGGGAGACCAAAGTTGGTATCCTGTAGGAAGTACCTCTGGAGCTGAATCTTGAAAGCCTGTGAGGAGAGAAGGCATTCCAGGCCATGGAGCAGTCTGTGCAAAAACAAGGAGGTGGGAGATTGCCTCACGGAAGGGAAAGCAGAAACATGAGTGGTCTGTGGGAGGGGGGCAGAGAGGAGGAAGGAGGCAGTCCTTTCTCACTCCAACATTCAGAGTCGTGTCCCACTCCCCATGGCCCCTGTCAGGATTTTCTTGGCAGCAGAGGCACTGGGGCACTTGACCTTTTCCTTCTCCAGCTCATTTGACAGATGAGCAAACTGAGGCAGGCAGGGTGAAGTGACTTGCCCAGGGTCACACAGCTGGGACGTGTCCAAGGTCGGGTCTTCCAGACTCCAGGCGCTCTGTGCGCTCTGGCGCCACCTCGCAGCCCCAGACTGAGGCTCCTTACAAGTTGGCTTCATAAAACCTGATATAAAGTTACCTGCTCTAGGCTGGAGGCAGGACCTTTCCCTGCAGCTGACTCCGTGGGGAAGCACGATGCTTAAGTGACTTAACAAGGATGTCCCTCAACAAACAGAAGGGGCGGGGCTTATTTTGAGCTGGAGTCAAGAGGAGGGGTGCGCCTGTCAGAGGACTGACAGATCCCGGATAATCCACCTTCCCAGCGCAGGAAGCTGCTGTGCGGCAGCAAGTGTGCGCCTGTGCCTGCACCTGGTGGAAGTCTTTGGAATTGTTTATAGTGGCATCTTGAAACAGTTTTGTATGGAATTAAAATCCCAAAATGCTTCCTGGAGCCTTCCTGCATTCTTGGGTGAAAGTTAATATTAGTCTTTCCTGTATTTTGTGGACTGTGGCTGCTGTGACCAGAGGCACCCAGGAGCAAGGCATTCTGGGCACTTCAGACAGACCCTGTTCCCCTGGCCTGGCTCCCCACTGTCCATAAAGGACCCCACCCCGGACCCAGGGAGAAGGCTGGAAATGTCACCAGAGTTCCTTACAGCCGCTGAGGGCAAGGGCCAGCACACACACACACATACACACACACAGGCACATACATGCACACTTGCACACACACACACACACACACACACACACTCTTACACTAATACACATACGCTCACAGTCACATGTGCACATGAACTCACATGCACATACACACATGCACACATACTCACATGTGCACATACACTGATACACATGCACACACACTCACACTCATACTCATACACTCACCCTCACACTTACACTCAGTCATACACACATGCACACACATGCACAGAAACTCACTCACATGCACACACACACACTTGCACATGCATGCACACTCACACGTGCACACACATGTTCACACTCTCACAGTCACTCACATGTTCACACATACATGCATACACTTATACGTTGTACACACGCATAGACACACAGATACGCATGCACACACTCACACTCATACACATACCCATGCTCACACTCACTCTCACAGTCACACACATGTGCACACACGTGCACATACACACACATGCACACATGTGTGCACACACTGAAACAAATGCACACATGCATGCACACTCACACACATGCACATTCTCACATTCTCATAGTCACACTCACACGTTCACACTCAAATGCACATACACTCATACACATGCACATACAGACACACAGATACACACACGCACATGCACATGCACACTCACACTCTCACACTCATACACATAAGCTCACACTCACACTCTTGCAGTCACCAGTACACACACTCACACATACATACACACTTACACATGTGCACATACACTGATACACACATGCACACACACGTGCTCTCACTCATGCTCATGCCCTCACCCTCACCCTCTCAAAGTCACACATGTGCACACATGTACACACATGCACACACACAGAAACTCACATGCACACACATACACACTTGCACTCACACCCATGCACACACACATGCTCATATTCTCATAGTTGCCCTCACATTCGCACTCAGAGGCACATACGTTCATACGCATGCACACACATACAGACACACACAGATACACACACGCCACCTGGGGACAAGTGGGCCTGAGGGGGGATGGGTCTCAAGGTCCTGAAGCAGTGAACCCCCTGAACCCCCGAGGAGAGGGTTCCCATTCAGTGAGGGAGGCTTGGCCTGGGTGGCTTCTGGTGCTGGAATTTGGTGCTTCTGTGAAAATATGCCTTTTAACCCAATGTTTCCTCAAAATGGATGGGCCGTTGTCTTGGCTTCGGGAGCCCCGGCTCCAGCCCTGACAGGATTCGTTAGCATGGGGAAATATGATGGAATTTCAGCAGTGTGATTCTTACCAGTCTTACGTTCCATTTCTTACTTAATATGACTATATTTTTAAAAGCCTTAATAGAAAAAGAAGGGCCTCATTAATTTTGGAGTCTGCAAGCAAATGAAAAATGGCCCTGTGATTAGCACGCTTCAGTTTGTTCCTTTAATGCCTTCAATAATGTGTGAATGTCACATTACATAACGCTTGCCGTGATTCAGCCTGGAGATGGGACAGTATAGGCCGGAGCCTCTGCTGGTCCTTGGACCAGTGGACAGCTGATCACGTTAATCTCGCTCAAGCTCCCAGCTTTAAATGGAATAAACAGTGTTATTGGTGGAGATTTATAGTTCCTCGCCCTCTCTCATACGCTGAAGAATCTCCACTATTGTTGGAGGGTCAGAAGTAACTCTTCTGATCTGTATCAGGTCTGGCCTGTCACAATGTTGGGCTGGCTGCTCAAGAGGGGAGAGTGTGCTTGGGAGCTCAGTGTTCTGACAGCGACATCAGAGAAGGGACAGTGTTCATGTCTGTTTTTGAAGGAAAGGAAGACTCCCCTGCCCCCATTCAGGCTCCTCAGTTCTTTAGGAACAAGCACATAGAGAACGGGTGGACATCCCAGAATGGACTTGAAAAGGGGGCGCTTTCCTGTCCCTTCCCCCGTACACTGGCCCAGAAAAGCGACCTGTGCACCAAGCTCTCCTTCTGTGGGATGCCGGTTCTCTGTGCCTCTGGGGCATGAAGCCCCACGTGGGCCCACGCTCAGCCCATTCTAAACCCTCCCTCCGCGCTGGTGACATTCTCCCTCTCTTCACATTTCCCTTTAGTCTTCACATCTGCAGGACCTAGCACCCAGTGGGCACTCAGCACACTCATTTGAAATGGAAATCAATTGAATTAATCAATGATCCCCCTTTCCTTCGGCCTGTGGGAACCATCTTCTCAGTAGAGATGGAGGTCCACTTCTCCAGTGGTGACCGTTGGCAGACCCCTGAGTGTTTCTGGGTGCCTGCGGTCTCCTCCACTACCTGTTGGGACCTAGATCTGCCCTGTAGCTTCCTTCTAATGGTCAGTCTGAACCAAATGGCCTTTGTGCAGGAGATAGCTCTGTTGATGCTGACCTCGGGGCAGGGTGATCCCAAAGGTTTCACTGGCTTCCTGTTGGAGGGCACTGGCCACACCCCACATTTACCCTTGGGCAGGTGATTTCTTTTTGAACTCAGGGGCATCCTGGATGCCAGTGTGCTTTGGGCGTACCCTTTGATCCAGCACTCAGTGACGCCTCTCTACTTTGTGTTCTCTGGAATGTTGTGAGTGCAGCATCCCCGCCCTCATCTAGTCACTGAAAACCGGGAACAGGACTGCACAGTGGACAGAGTCTGGGGCCCGGCTATTCATTTGTGTACTGGCTCATTCATTCAGAAAGGCTTTGTCAAGTACCTCCTGTGTGCTGAGCACTGTGATGGAGAGTGGGGCCAGAAACCAAAAATCCAAACTGTCTTTACCCTCAAGGAGCTTCGTCTACTGAGAGAAACAGCACACACATATATAGTTAAATAAAAAGAGTCTATGCTGTCGAAATGCAGGATTATTTCCATGTGAGCGCTAGACTTCATGGAGAAAGTGGCACTTAGACAGAAGGGAAATAAGTATTTGAAGAAGGGGAGGTGAGGAGGGAATATATAGTAGCCATGGGGCACAGCAGACGCAAAGGCACGGAGGCAAGAGATGAGATGACACGCACGGAAAAATAAGTTGCGTCACCTGGATGAGATGTGAGCACATGCAGTGGAAGGTCATGAGATGGGCCTGGGTGGGTTGTTTTTAAGTTCATTGAGCTGTTTGTTTTGGTTTTTTGGCTGGTTTTTTTTTGCATTTCTTTTTTTAATTAATTAATTTTTTAGTTTTCAGCATTCGTTTCCACAAGCTTTTCATTTGTGTGGATCTGTTTAATAGTATCTTGATTTCTCATGAAGTCATTAGCTCCTATTCACTCCACTCTGATTCTGAAGCAATTGTTCTCTTCAGGGAGCTTTTGAGATTCTTTTTCCGTCTGGCTAATTTGGCTTTTTAAGGCATTCTTCTCCTCATCGGCTTTTTGGGCCTCTTTTTCCCTTTGGGTTACTCTATTTTTAAGGTGTTATTTTCTTCAGTATTTTTGGGTCTCCTTTATCAGGCTGTTGACTCTCTTTTCATGATTTTCTTGCATTATTCTCATTTTTCTTCCCAATTTTTCCTCTGCTTCTCTTATTTGATTTTCAGAATCCTTCTTGAGCTCCTCCATGTCCTGTACCCAGTTGATTTTTTCATGCAGGAGATCTGATTTGTTGTCTTCTTCTGGTTCCATGTTTTGATACTTTTTGTCCCCAAAAAAGGATTCTATGGTCTGTTTGTGCTTCCTCTGCTTGCTCATCTTGCCAGCCAATTACTTGACTTTTGAGCTCTTTGCCATGGTAGAACTCTGCTTCCAGAGTGAAGAGAGCTGTGTCCCCAATTTCTGGGGTCTGGCACAGCTGTTGTCAGGGCTTCTTCTAGGCACCTGCCTCAGAACTGTGAGCAGGACAGCCTCTCCACAGCCTCAACAAGCTTTGCTACGCTGGCGCGCCTCAACCCAGGACCACCACCCAAGACTGCAACCCAGATCCAAGCAGGGAAGAGCAAGAGCAATTACCCTCTAAGCCATTGCTTGGTCCACCTGTGATCTGTAGGCCTGGAACTCACAGGCAGCCACATTGTAGCAGTTGCAGGCAAGAAGCCTTCACCTCTGGCCCTGGGGCAGGGGCCTGACTGTGCTCTTTTCTCACTCAGTTCCAATAGAGTTCCCTACTGACCTTTTACTTTATTTTTGGTGTTCTTGGATTGAGAAGTCCTGAAACCACCGCAGCTGCCGGTGGATCAGTGCCCTGAAGTCTGCTCTGGCCAGTCTGTGCCATGGGTCTGAGCTGATGCAGCTTGTGTGGGACTACACTCCACTCCCAACCTGGTGTGATGGACCCTTCCTGTCCACCTGCTGGGCTCCCTTCAGCGGGAGATCTGTTTCTCTCTGTCACTTTGTGGGCTCTGTAGCTCTAAAATTTGTTTAGTCATTTTTTACAGGTATTGGAGGTGGTTGGAGCAGGAGCTGTTCCTGCTTTTACTCCGCCATCTTGGCTCTGCCCCCGATTCTGCCTTTCTTAGGCTTCCACATGCAAGGAGATCATGTTTTCTTTTGGAATCTTCCAAGAAATTCATTATTGAATGAAATTCACTCCAAATCCTGATTGAAAAATAAAACGAATGAGAAGGAAGTTTTCCATCTCATTCAGAATGAAGGTATTTGAAGATGGGGACTGTTAACGGCTTTGTTTTAGTATCCATATTTCCCAGCATAAAACAAGTGATTCGTTGTTGGCTGATTGATCCAAATAATTTACAGTGAAATTGTTTAATGATAAACCAACCAAAGTCTATTATATTGAAGTTCTAAAAAAATAAGTTGAACAGGTCGCTGGCTTGCTGAAAAAGAGAGATTTGATTAGATTAGCTCTAACTCATCCTCAGTCAAACTGGCTGCCTCTCCCCTTATTTGTCAGTGTTTATAGGGGCTTTTGTCCCCAATGTTTCATCATTATTTCTAAGTGGTTAGAAGTCGCGTGCAGAAGAGACACTGGTAAATGTCACAAAGCACCAGGTCTCTTCTCCTCTTTCGTCTTTTCTCCTCCTTCTCCCCCTTTCCCCCTCGTTCTTCTCTCCTCCTCCTCCTCCTCCTACTTCTCTGGCTTTGAAGGTCAAGCACAGACCTCTTGGAATATGCCAGAGTGAGACAGTCTGTTGTTAGCTTGGGTATTTAGGGAGGACATTTATGTGAAGTTAATACACTTGCCCACCACACAGAGAAAGTGGCTGACACATTTCCCAGGGAGAATTTTTTCCTTTTACAAACTTAGAATGACCTGGATGATGGTGTGCAAGCCCCATATTTCTGGGTAATGAGGACAAGTTGCTTGGGCTTGTTCATAATTTCTTGTGATACGGATTCCCTTGAGCTACTTGCATATTCTGGCAGAGGAGATGCCTGACTCCTGCCCACCAGCTCCCGGTTTTCCCTCTGCTCTGTGCCAAGTAGAAGGATTGCAGGCAGCTTTCTGCTGACAGTTTTTACAGACCAGGGAAGCATCACTACTCCCCCACCCTACCTCTGAAGCCTACATTAAGGCTTTTTTTTGGTGAGTCCTTGATTTTTTCCCCATCAGGGAGCGTTGGCAATTATAGTTTAAAGCTACTGAAAATAAATAGATTCTTTGAGATCAGAAAGATCCTTGAAGATTTTTGAAACTAAAAAGACCCAAAGTCTGTATTTTAAGGTGCTATCAGTACAGCACTTTGTAGTTCTAGCCCTCAGAAGTCTGGGTTACATCTATCATTCTCCAAGAGATGCTTTGGAACTTCAGGACCATTCCCTTTGTCAAAATTCCTTGTGTTTCCATCTTTGGCAAGTCAGTTCATTCAAATTGAAATTCAAGTTATTGGATACACAGAAGTACTTGGAGTCTGAAAAACCTGTTTTCAAATCCTGCATCAGTTATTGACTTGCTGTGTGACTCTGGGCAAACCACTTAACCCCTCTGTGTCTCAGTGATCCTGTCTTTAAACTAGAGATCATCAGGGGCAGAGCCAAGATTGAGGAGTAAAAGCAGGGACGTCCTTGAGCTGTCCTTCAAACCCCTCCAAATACCTGTAAAATGACTTTAAACAAATTCTAGAGCAGCAGAACCTACAAAATGACAGAATAAAACAAATTTCCAGACCAAGAAAACCTGGAAAGGTGACAGAAAAGGTCTGTTGCACCAGTCTGAGCAGAGAGCACAGTCCAACATCAGCTGCACTAGCACAGATAGGGTAGGGCAGGCCTCAAGGCACTGAATCACTGGCAGCTGGGATGGTTTCCAGACTTCTTAACCCACACACGCCAAAGACAACTTAGAAGTTCAGTAGGAAGTCTCTGTGGGACCTTGATGAGAGAGGAAAGGGTCTGGGTCCAGCCCCACCCCAGGGTGGTGGCATTCGTGACAGCAGCTGCTTCCAGAACTCCCAGCTCACAGGCAATGGGGGATCAAGTGGCTGATCAGAGGGTGATCGCAGGGCTCTCTTTGCTTACTCTGAGGCAGGATTCCCTTGCTTTGCCCTACTTGGATCTGGGTAGCAGTCCTGGGTGTTAGTCTTGTGGTGAGGAAGAGTGCTGGTGTGGTAGAGCTTGTGGCAGTAGTGGAGACGGAGTCCTCTTCACAGTTCCAAAGCAGAAAAGAGTGCTTGGGGTCACTTACAGACTAGAGTGTAGGCCAAGAGAGGAGTAAACACCTCTCTTTTAAACATGCCACCTTGGAAGAGCTGAAAACTTACAGGACCCTAGAAGTATCTCTGAAAACAGATGCTCAAAACCCCTGAAGCTTGGCACATTACACTCACCCCCACCCCCACTGGAAGCAGAGCCCTGCCTTGATGGGGAGTTAGAAAGTCTGGCATTTGACTAGGAAGATGAGCAAGCACTATAAGAAGAGTCAGACTATAGAATCTTACTTTGGTGACAAGGATGATAAAATTTAGAACCAGAAGAAGACATCAAAAGCCTCCAAGAAAAATAAGAATTGTTCACAGGCCATGGAGGAACTCAAAAAGGATTTTGAAAATCAAGAGAAATAGAGGAAAAATTGAGAAGACAAATGAGAATGATGCAAGAAAATTATGAAAAAACATGTTAACAGCCTGCTAAAGGAGACCCCCAAATACTGAAGAAAATAACACCTCAAAAAATAGACCAACCCCAATGGCAAAAGAGGCCCAAAAAGCCAGTGAAGAGAAGATTGCCTTAAAAAGTAGAACTGGCCAAATGGAAGAGGAGATCCAAAAGCCCACTGAAGAAAATAATTCCTTAAATATTGTAGCCAAATTCCAGAGTTCCCAGGTCAAGGAGAAAATATTGCAAGCAGACGGGAAGAAACATTTTGAGTCTTATGGAAACACAGCCAGGATAATACAAGATTTAGCAGCTTCTACTTTATGGGACTGGAGGGTTTGAAATATGATATTCTGGAGGTCAAAGTATCTAGGATTAAAACCAAGAATCACCTACCCAGCAAAACCGAGTATAATTCTTCAGGGGAAAATTGAAATTCAGTGAAACAGATGATGTCTAAGCATTCTTGATGAAAAGACCAGAGCTGAACAGACAGTTTGACTTTCAAATACAAGAATCAAGAGAAGCATGAAAAGATAAACAGGAAAGAAAAATCATAAGGGACTTATTAAAGTTGAACTGCTTACATTCCTACATGGAAATATGGTATTTTTAATGCATGAGACGTTTCTCAGTATTAGGGTAGTTGGAGGAAATAGAGGCAGGAAAAGGTTTCTCAATGGAGGGGGAGAAGGGAGAGGGAATGAGTGAACCTTACTCTCATTGAATTTGGATTAAGAAGGGAATAACATGCACATTCAATTGGATATGAAAATGTATCTTATCCTATAGGAAAGTAGGGGGAAAGTGGGTAAGAGAGGAGGGGATGATAGAAGGGTGGGTAAATGGGAGGATGGAGTAATCAGTAGCAAACATTTTTGAGGAGGGTCAAAGGAAAGAACAGAATAAATGGGGTGGGGGATAGGATGGAGGGAAATATAGTTAAGTCTTTCACAACATGACTGTCATGGAAGTGTTTTGCATGACTACACACATATAACCTATAACAATTTGTTTGCCTTCTCAGTGTAGGTGGGTGGAGATGGAGGAATGGAGAGAATGTGGAACTCAAGTTAAAAATTGTTTTTATATTCTACTGGGAAATAAGACATACAGGCAATGGGGTATAGAAATCTGTCTTGCCTTACAAGAAAATAGAGGGTAAGGGGCGTAAGAGAAGGGGGGTGTTAGAAGGGAGGGCTACAGCCCTAGTGGTGGCATTGCAGGGTCAGAGGGCACGCACAGTTTGATAACCTTTTGGGTCATTGTTTTCCTGATACGGGTGTGATCAGAAGTTTGGAGACCTTTGCCCCAGGGCAGACTATGCCTAGAAAAAGAGTGCCAGCATTGAAATGATACCTTTTCCTTATATAAGATAAACTTTCTGGAGTCAGATGTCTCCCCAACCTGTTCTGGGAATGGACATTAGCAGCATATTCCAAGTCTGCTTAAATTGGAGAGTGTGTTTTTTATATTTTAGAGGGAAAGATCAGATTCACATATATGTTTCTGTACAAAGGCCCAGTGGTCATTTATTTAGCATCTGGAGAAAAGCAATGATAAGGACAACCACCTGTGAAGGGGAAAACAGATGACCCGATGTAGGACAGGTTGTCTCCCACCTCTGTGCTTTTGATGCTCACATTCCCAGAATGCCCTCCCTCCCCAGCTCATTTCCAGATTCTGTGCAGGCGCCATGTGCTGGATAAGACCTGTCTCCCCACATGCTTTGCTTTTGTTTGTACATTTACTCTTCTGTTTACAAACTGTTTGCCCTCCCCCTGCCCCTAGATGTCAATGACTTTACGCAGAAGTCGTTTCATTTGTGACTTTGTATCACCAGCCCTTACTTAGCTCATTATCTCATTAAACCAACCTGTGATTTAATTAATATAGAGATATGTGGAGTTTTCAATGAGCAAACTCCTCTAGCAATGTAGACCTGTATTTCCTTTCCAACTCAGAATTCTAGAAGAGTAGAATTCCTGGGGCGCTGAGAGGTGAGTGACTTGTCCAGTGTTGCACAACCAGCTTTGAAGGTGGCATTTGAACCTGGGCCGTACTGACTTGAAGGTCAGTTCTCTACCCACCATGCCACACTGCACATCTCATAGTCACTTGATCGGAGTTTATGAAATAGTATTGGTGGGAACCTGTTTGGGAAGCAGCCCAGTATGTATTGTGATGGGTTGGCATGGTTTTAATTTGGCAATTCTTCCTCTGGCTGTCTTTAGTTTCAATAAAAAGTCACTAGATGGGCCTTCAAGTGCTGGGAACAGAATATCCAAGGGTTTGACTCTATGCATTCTATATGAAGAACTGGAATCCTACAAAAATTGGCTTGAAAAATCAAGAAACAGAATGTAGTGAACATGAAAGGTTCTGATGGAGGGGTAACAGAGAAGGAAGCTTTAGAGCTAACACTTCACAAGGGAGCATCGTATATGACCTCCCAAGAGAAAGAGTCGACCTCAGCACAAAAGTTACAGGTCCCTGACTTCCCAGGCAAAAGATGTCCTTTATGTGCTTAATTCCAAAGCTAGAGAAACTTGACCCAGAGGACTCATTGAATCCTAGAGCTAAAACTGTTGTGGTCATATATCCCAGGAACCTGATCTTACAGAGGAGAAAACTCAGAGCCAAGGCTTGTTCAAGATCCTAGTCAGTTTAATGGCCAAACTGACTGGTTAGTACTCATTTCACTGCTCTGTTTCCTTCCCATGCATCCATGCATCCATGCATCCATGCACCCATGCACCCATGCACCCATGCATCCATATATCCATGCATCCATCCATCCGTCCGTCCGTCCCTCCGTCCATCCGTCCATCCGTCTATATGTCCATACGTCCATACGTCCATCTTCTCAAAGATGAAATACAAACTCCTCCACTTGGCGTTTAAAGCCCTTCTCCATGTGTCTCCAACTTCTCTTTCTAGGCTGATTTCCCATACCTTCCTTCTGTCTTTCAGCCAAACCAGCTTCATGTTCCCTGAACAGACCATTCCATTTCCTGGCTCTTTACCTTATATTCTGCCCCCAGCTCCTTTTGGAATCACAAGCTCCTTCAAAGTCCCCCTCAGGTACCACATCCCCCCCCATGAGACCTTTAGGGACCCCAGTGGTTAGTGCTCTCTCTCTCCCACTAAAAATATCTGCATTCACTTTGTGTTCACTCATCAATGTGCACTTTGTTTCCTGAGTTAGAATTTAAGGGCCTTAAGGGCAGGGCCTCTTTTAGTTCTGGACTTTGACATCCCCAGGGCCTAGCTTACAGTAGGCACTAAATAAATGTGCATTGAGTGGAATGAAATTGAACCTTGCTTGTAGGATTTTAGAACTGGCTGGAACTTGAATAGTCATTTAGTGCATTGAACCTGTTCTGTGCCTGAGTAAATTGAGGCCTAGAAGGGTGAACCAGTTTGACTCAAGGTTACACAGCTCTTAAATGGCAGAGCTGGGGCAGGAAGCTCTGACTCCAAATGCCACTCTCTTTGGGCTGTGAGGTGCCGCCTTTGAAAGGCTGTTCTAAATAGACCTTCCTCCCTTTGGGGATTCGACTTTGATCAACACCTGCTACCTCCACAATGGAGACCGCTAACTCTGCGGCAGACATCGCCTTGAGAGAAGCCAGTGACCACCCCCCACCCGCCCTCCGGGTAACTACTGTGGTTCTGTCTCTAATCCTCAGAGTCTGCGTTCAGAAATGTCGCTCTTTTGATAAAGGAGGCCTTTCTTGGTAGGCGAGGCAGCTGGGATCGCTAAGCGATGGGGAGGGAGGGGTTTTTCCTCCCCAAGCTTTTCTTTATGTCCTGGAGGTGGATTCGAAAGGCTCCTAATGTATTTTGATTTTGAATTTTCACAAAAGGATTTTTTTCTCACATAGTAATTCAATATAAAAGGCAATAAAAAAGTGATATATTCAGAAGTATTCAGGCCCTGCTGTCAGAGTCACAAGGGAATGAAACACATTGCCATTTGCAGAACCCATGGGGGAAGGAGAAAAAAACCATGCTTTAGAATTAGGAAATGTTAAGTGTGCTTGCCTCTTGCCTCTATTGTCTGCTCCATAAAAGGTAGATTTTTGCAGATAAAAACTGTCCTGTCTTGCTGAACTGCAGATCTGTTTTTCTGTAGCAGAGAAAGATTTTTTTTTTGTCAAAAAGCAGGAACAGGCTTGATTTGCAAAATATCACCTAAAAATAACAAAAGGTGTGACAATGTCACATTTTCTGGACTAACTTTTGGGTTCAGTGCATTGCCTATCCAACCCAACAGAGCTGCTTTAAAAATAAGAACAAGAATGTGATTCAGTGCTGAGCTCTGGGAATCGAGGGGCGAGGCCTTCAAAGTGAATCTGCCCCCGGGACTTCAGCTCAGCAGGTGGGGGTAGCTGGCCCTTTGGGGCAAGAGAGGATCTATGAAAGCTCGCTCTGTCTTCTGAATTGTCCGCAGGTTACCCCTCCCTGGCTGACTGGGCCCGAGTCAGGCCTCTGGTTTACATCCATGCCTCGCGCTGATCTGAATATGGAGGCTGAGAACCCAGATTTGAATTCTGACTCTACAGTCACTAACTATAGAACCATGGGCAGGTCACCTTGTGTCTCAGTGCCTCCTTTCTCTCAGAGAGAGGGGATCGCACTGAGAACCTCAAAAACGACTCCTCGCTCTAAATTCTGCAAGAAACATTTTTCGGTATTGCTGTTGGACAGAGGAAAGTGGAATGGCCGTGGTGGGAGGGAGCAGGCTGTAATGTGGAAGCAGAAAGGATGTTTCAAGGAGAGAGGAGGGCAGAGACACATCAAGGAGGAGATGAGGGGCTCATCCCCTCATGAGGGTGAGGGATAGCAGCTAGACCATGGTGGTATTCCATCAGCACCCTGGCAATGTAGAGAGAGTGAGGAAGGCCTCCTGCAGGGAGGGCGAACCCTGTGGGCTACACTTATGGGAGGGTGTGGACCGGCCACACAGGATGGACAGAAATGAGTGAGTGATCTGTTGTCTGCACCGCTAGAGGGAACTTCTAAATTGATAAGATCCCAGATCCATCCACACTTTTGAATCACTGTAGCCACAAGGCCCTAATTACTCAAAATAATGGAGATGAAGGGAGTGAACAGAAAATAAATATGGGACCAGAGTTGCAATTTGGTCAAAATTCCAAAATACTAAAGTCCCCAAACCTCCTTAGAGTAATTTATCAAGCCTGGAGAGAGAAGTACCATCTCCCTTTCATGGATAAAAGCTTGGGCTGCCATTGTAAGTGTCTCTATGGAAGGAACTAGTGGCTTATTCAGCTTAATTCAACCTTTATTGGGGGCTTAATAGGTACAAGACTCTTGGAAGTGCTAAGGGCACAAAAATGAGGAACACCACCATAGACCCTGCTCTCATGGAACTTGCCAGAGAGTTGAAGGAATGTGCCATGTGCCCGGATAGTGATGTGGCAGGGTAGAATTGAAGGAAAGTAGCTTGCCCCTGGAGTTGGGAATGGAATGGGCTGGGAATCCAGGTAGACTTCATAGAGGAGGTGGTATATGAGCCAGACCTTAAAGAAATTGATTTTTAGTAGGTAGAGGTAAGGGGCGGATAGGCTGTCTTCATTCACAGAGGCAGGATAGTGTCTGATGAGCGAGAAAGAAAATGACCAGTGTCCATTTTCTGTACATTTTGTATAATTAAAACATCTTACGTACACTTATATTTTTGCAGATGTGGAAAGATGCTCCTCAGAAGCAAAGCCTGGTTTGCTGTTGTCTCAGTAATTCCAGAGCCTGCTGCTGTCTCTAGTACATAACAGGAGTTTGGTGCTTATTGGTGGATGGATGGATGGATAGAAAGGCAGACAGATTTAATGGTGTATAGGGTTATTCTAGACCAATCCCACACAGGCTTTCTGATTGTTCAGGTTTTCCCTGGGAGAGAATGAGACACGTGTGGCCCCTCCAAAATTCAAGAAAGCAAGTCTGCTCAGCAGTAGCATGAGAACGATATTTAGCAAGAATACAACATCAAGGAGTTAGAGGGAGTGGAGTCAAGACGGAGGCACAGAAGCGGGAGAACTCTGGGGGCTCCCGCCATAACCACCTCAATATACCTATAAAATATGACTCTGTGCAAATTTTAAAGCTCCAGAACTCATAAAATGACAGAGAAACAAGGCTCCCCCTGAAGGCAGCCTGGGAGGTGGACAGGAAAGGTTCATTGCAGCGCTGGGAGCTGAGACAAATGCTGCATGAACCCATGGCTTTAGCCCCAGGGTGGCCAGGACAAGTCCCAGCTGGAGCATTTGGGAGAGTGGATCATTGGTAGCTGAAGCAGTTTCCAGAATTATCGACCCATAAGAGTAAAGGACAAAGTGAAAGGTCAATGGAACTCAGCTAAATTTGGGGGAGAGGAGCGGGTCTGGCCATCTGCTCCTAGATCAAGAAGTGGAGGAAGCAGCGAGCTTCCCGGCCTGCAGATTGCAGGGGGGCCAAGTGATCATTCAGAGGCTAAGTGCTCTTGCCTTAATCTGCCTGGATCAGGATTGTGGTCTTGGGTGGTGGTCCTGAGGTGTGTGACCAGTGAGCCAAAGCTGATGGGGGCTGCAGAGATGGCACCCTCCTAATAGCTCTGGCAGCTGTGAAAACCCTGGCTATTTGGGACAAAGCTCTCCCCTCTGAAAGTAGAGTTCTACTGAGTCCAAAAGTCAAGTAATTGACTGGCAACATGAGCAGGTAAAGGAAGCAGATTAAGAACAGCCCAACTTTAGATTCCTTTTTTGGAGTCAAAAAGGATCAAAGCATGGAATGGGATGAAGACAACACAGAACTCCTGCACCAAAAGCTTCAAAGAAAAATATAAACTGGTTACAGGCCCTAGAGCAGCTTAAGAAGGATTTTGAAAACCAAATAAGAGAAGTGGAAGAAAAATTGGGAAGAGAAATGAGAATGATGCAAGAAAATCATGATAAGAGAGTGAACAACCTGACTGAAGAAGATAACACCTTAAAAACTAGATTAACTCAAATGGCAAAAGAGGCCCAAAAAGTGAATGAGGAGAAGAATGCCCACGGTTTGAGACTCAATCCTTTGTCCCAGTCAAATCCTGACTGTGGTTTCCATGGTAGCAAGGGGGCACAGTGAATAAAGTGCCAGAACTCATGAGTTCAAACCTCACCTCAGACGCGTACTAGCTGTGTGATCCTAGGTAAGTCACTTCACTTGCTCTCAGCTTCCTCGCCTGAAGGTGAGCTGAAGAAGGACACGGTAGACAACTCCAGTATCCTTGCTGAGAAAACCCTAAAGGGGACCACAGAGAGTCAGAAACAACTGCAAACAAGGAAACAACAATGGTTTTTATATCTTTGAAAGCAAAACTAGCCTTCCCTGCATAAGGGTAAATGGTGCTTCCTTGACCAGTGCAGAAATGAGAGCAGTGTGCAATAGGGGTGGAAAGGCAGATTATATTGAAAGCCAAACTTGGCAGCATATTTTTTTTCCTGGAGGCGCTAGGGAACCACTGAAAGTTCTTGAGTAGAGTGGCACAGCCTTAGGCACCCTAGTATAACTGTTGTCTGCAGGATTTACAGGTGCAATTACAGATAAAATTATAATGCAATACAACTCTGGCACAACTTTATTCAAACCACCAAACACTGGATAAAAAACCTGTAGACCTGGAAAAATCTCCTACTACTCTGGCTTGGAGAGGCAGCATTTCCTACAAGAGTCAGCCTTTTCAAAAAAGAAATTTGATAGACATTTACAATGATAATTATGGATGTCAAAGCTGAGCAGATGTCAGATTTATGGTTTACATTCTCTCTGACACCCACAAAATCTGATTCCTATCCTAGTCATTTGGCTGGGGAAAAAAGGATGGAGAATCAGCCCAGGGGTTAAAAAAATTAGGAAATAAGTCCCCCTCCCCCATAAACTTCTTTTCCACAGGTGCAAGATAGCTGCAATCAGGTAGGAGCTTTGGTTAGTGGCAGAAGCCAAGCAGAAAGCTCACAAATTCTCACCCCATTTCTATTTCAATTACTCAGGAGCTGGTGTGTGTGTGTGTGTGTGTGTGTGTGTGTGTGTGTGTGTGTACATCTGAAGTCATGCCCAGCTTTCTGATAAAAAAACAGGCATCATTCCAGCACCAAGGATAGCTCCTAGCACCTTGTAGCTGCTCTTTCTAAAGCCACTGGGTTTACTCAACAGGCTACCTGGGTGGATTGCGAATCTGCAACCAGGTCGTATGACAGAGGCATAAGATATTAGTGCTGGATGATGTCTTCAAAACGACCTGAGATGCAGACCCATGGGATGAGAGAAGGAACTCTGGTTTAGGACTTGGTAGAGCTGGGTTTGAACCCGAGCTCAGCAGCTTACTGCTTGGGGGATTTTAGGCAAGTCACTCAGCTGAATTGTGTGAGGAAGAGCAGAAAGGCTGAATTGAAAGTGTGTGGAAGGGTGTGATGTGTCAGGGACTATAAAGCCAGCAAAGGGCCAAGTCATGAAGGGCTGGATTTGTGACACAGTTTTATATTGTGTTCGGGGCAGGATAGAAAGCTGCTTGAGTTTTATTGAAATGTGCTCCCAAGCAAGTTTACTAAGACTCAGATGAGCAAACCCCATCAGCAACATAAAGCAATTTCACAGAAAAATCAAGTTTAATAAGTGTTCTTATTCTCCCTCAACCCTCAACCCACATCCCTCCTCCACAAGAAAAAAAATAAGCAACTTTGTTATGGTTTTAACTGGTGGGGGCAGTGGAGGGTAGTAAGATCCTCCTCTGATGGTGACTCTGCTCTTGAAGCCTATGTGAGTGGCATACAGGTTCTGGTGGCCCCTACCAAGCTCATAATGCAGGGAATATATGGGATGTGGCTGCCAGCAAAGGTGATGCCATTATGGAGTGTGTGAAGAGAGGCCTTTTGTATTGTCTATTGTCCAGAATGAGAGAGGGGACCTCCCCACTGAATGCTGAACTGACCATATCATGTTCATAGCTGGGTGTCATTAATAAGCTGAAGAACATCCAGAAAATGGAAATAGGGCCAAAGAAGTAGCTTGAGTTCATGCCATCTGAGGGTCAACTAAAGGAAATTATATTTATCCTAGAAAAGAGAAGAGAATCCTAATGGGGGGGGGTCTTAGGTGTCTTGATATATTTCTAGAAATGTCATAGAGAAGACAGATTAGATTTTTTTCCAATTTGACTGAGAGAGCAGAAATCATTGCAATGGGTAGATATTGGAGAAAAACACAGATTTTGTATAAGAAAAACAGCATTCTTATTCTCCAAGTTATCCAAAAGAGTGAATTCATTCTCACCAGTCGTTTTCAGCCAACAGCTTGATGCCCACTTGGGCTGGGTATTGTAGAGCACATCCTTGTACGGGAATCCTTGAGTTGGAGTAGATGGGAGTCATCGAGACTCCTTCCAGCTGTTTGATTTTGACTTTCTCTAAGTATGGATCCATTGTCATCTGAGAACCATGTCCAAGGAAGCTTATCAAGGGGCCGGCTGCAAGTTGGTTGCATTTTTGGCAGCAGCAAATCTTAAAACTTTCTACTCTATCAAAATGGGGTAGGTGAAAAGAGGACTGGATTTATATTCAGAGGGCCTGGCTTCGTGTCTTCTCTCTTCCATTTAATAGCTCTGTAATCTTGAGAAAGTCACTTAAAATCCTTAATCTTTTTCCTCACCTGTAAAATGAAGGATCATATTGCAAATCTTCTAGGTCCATTCTAGCTTAAAATCTGTGGCCATTTGATTCTTTGACTCAGTGGATGGCCCGTACCCATGAAGCCATAGATTCTTGGATCATTAAGTTACACAAGAGCAGATATAAGCAATGGATTGCTGGATCAGGATTGATAACCTGTTTCTAAAATATGATAAAATATGATAACCTGTTTCTACACTTTTGGATAGATAAAAAAATATTGCTATAAATTAACAAATAAGTCTTAGAAAATTGCCTGAGGCTCAAAAAGCTTCCTTGACTTTCCCATGATCCTCCAGCTGGTCATCATCCAAGGCAGGATTTGAATCCAGGCTCTCTATCTTGTGTTCTCTTCTCTCTACCAGGCTACTCCTCAGAAGCACCAACCAATAATCTCAACTCCATTTTGTATTTTTAGAAAATACCCATGATTTGGTTTTGATGAGAGGCGGCATTAAATCAAAGTGATAAAGACTGGATGAGACTCCATGAAACAAAACTAGTTTTGTTCAGTTCCCAAAATAAAGCCAACTTGGTCCAGCTCCTTTGATTGCTTTCAATTGCTGTTGTAACTGAGTAAAAACAATCTTGTTTCAGGCCTCATACCCTTCTTCCAATAAAACAGGGTAACCTGCAGGTATATTAAAAAGTGATGGAGTGGCTTTTTTCATCTTAGCCATAAAATGGATCTAAAAAGCTTAATATTGCTCCCTTGTTAGGTCATCTAATACACCCTTAATGCCTATATTAGCCCTAACCTCTCAATAGCTTTCACCTCCACACTTCAGGGAGTGTCTTTGGTGTTAAATCCACCAGAAAACACAGGATGCCTGAAGACATTCACCAAAATGGGTCTCTTTAGAATTGTGTTATGTGAAAAAAAAGTATCCCAGGGAAATACGTCGTCTTGATCTACATTCCTAGGTCTTGAAATTCCCACTGGGGCACAAGAGTTTTGTTTTCAGAACACTGGAATGTGATTAACAATGTGAAAACTTGTAAACATACTCAAATTCTAAAGTAACATGTAGTTTTGAGGCCTACTACTAAGAAAGTCTTTGGGGACCTTCAAGCACCTCACAGAATTGCCCCCATTCCACTCAGATCAGCCATTCCTATGCAACAATATATCAGAAGGTCTAGAATTTTATTCTTTGGATGACCCATCAAAGGTTACTCTCCCCTGTGGTTGAAAATATTCTTTTATAAATATTGTGAGTCACTAAAGAGAGTGAGATTTCTCTGCACAATGACTCCCTCCAATGAGGTGAGTCACAACCCAGAATCTATTGGCTAAGTCTTAGAGAGCTGAGGACACTGAGTAATTGGATGATGTGTTCACGGTCACAGGCAGTACGAGACAGAAGTGAAATTTGAGCCAACGTGTAATGATTCCAGTTTGGAATCTCAGCCATACCCTTGACTTCTCATTCATCCTCACCTCACATATCCAGCCTCCTGTCCAGTCCCCTCTTTCCTGCCTTCAGCCTTCCCCTTCTCTCTCCTTAGTGCAGGCTGCAGCAGCCTTACAGCTGGTATCCCTGCATCACATCTTTGACCATGTCATTCAACCCACACGAAGCATTTTCCTTTGGGCACAGATCCATCTATACCTTTATACAACCAAACTCAGTGACTTTGTAGCCCTACTGTGATGAAATGTAAACTCTTCTTTTAGCTTTAGATCCCTCCAAACCTACCCTCAACCTATCTTTCCAGCCTCAGTGGGCAGGACTACCTCTCCTGTTGATCCATCCATACCAGTCTTCTCACTGTTCTTCACATACCATATTCCATCTGCTCTCTGTGCTTGGCTCTGGTCATATTCCATGACTGGGATGTTCTCCTTCTTTACTTCTGACCCACAGAGTCCCTCTTCTTTTCCTTTAAAATACAACCTATGAGGCCTCTAGGTAGCACAGTAAATGGAGCATCAGCCCTTGGAGACAGGAGGACTTGAGTTCAAATCCAGCCTCAGACCCTTAACACTTAACTAGCTGTGTGACCTTGGGCAAGTCGCTTAACCCCAATTGCCCTGCCTCCCTCCCCAAGAAAGAAAAAAATAATTAAAATACAACATTAGGTACTATCTCCTGTACAAAGTCTTTCCTTTTTCCTTCAATGGAATTGTGGCCTCCCTCCCAGACTTCCTTCTGTTTAAATGCTTGTATCTGTATGAATACACAGGTGGCACACACATGATGCCTTCACTGTTTCTGCTCTTTGTGGTTGACAAATGTTGGTTATCTCTACTTAGAATTGGGTTACACATTCCTCGTTTCATTCTTTGTGCTTGTGTCTCCAGTGGCCAGCAGGGTGTGTGGCATGTAGGAGGTGTTTCATCAATATTTGTTGATTGATCTTTCTGACTCTACATCCAGCATTCTCACCACTGCATTGTGTGGCCTCTCATAGGAGGCTGGACGAGATGGGCCTTCCAGCTTTCACTGTGTGATCCTGTGGCTGGTATCGAATCCCCCTCTCACATTGTCATCCGTGTGAGCCCAAGTCAGTGGCCTTTTCTGTGACTTATTAATTCAGTTTCCTTCTATGTAAAGTGAAGGTGACCAGACACAGTGGAAAGAGATTGACTGTGGAGTGAAAGGATTTGTGTTCAGCTACCAAGTGTGGCATTCCTTATGCGACTTTGGGCACACACCCTCCACCCCTACCCTTAACTACACATACATGCACACGCACATGCACACACACACACACACACCCCTTTGGCCTTTGTATCACAGGCACATACTGGATTAAAAAATATTGATTATTGCCAGAGGGAGAGAAAACTAATGCTAGGTTTCAAATGAACATTAAAAAACCCGTTTGTAATTCTCCTGTGTTCCCAGGGAAGGTGATATGGTCTTATCAGAAGTAGTTAAATTATCTCATTTGTTATTAAATGTTTCTCAATCAATAAGCATTTATTAAGAAAATTCATGAGTTTGGTCCTGGGCTGCACATTAGGATGCAAAGAAATAAATTAGTGAGGCCCTGCCGTCAAGGAGTATATGATTTAAGCTCAATAAATGAAGGAAATATGCATCTAATAAATTAAAGAAACTTCTTTTCTCAAACTCAATTTTTTGTCTCTTCATATTATTTATTAATTTCTATTAATAGCATAACATTTAAAAGTACAAATAATTAAGATGTTTCACCTTTGAGAAAGATCAGGTCAGTCACCTGTAAACATCTTGGCTAGAAGGCTGGGGACTTGTGTTTGCATGTAGAAGCAGCAGGGAGCCCCTGGAGCCTTTGCAGGAAGCCATCGTCTGCGTGGTCCAAACAGAGACCCGTTCTTAGAATGTTCCTTCTGGCATTTGTGTCCCCAACACCCACCATAATGCCTTGTATGTAGTCGGTGCTTAATAGCACTAAGGTAGGCCATGCATTTTTAAACACTTGGCCCCTACACAGAAGGGACCTTTAGTATCAGCAGTAGCACTGTCTGCTAAACTGAATTCCCTCAGAGGCTTTGGAAGGTCTCTTCTCCTAAACCACTGACTTAGTTTTCTTTGTTCATAAAGGGGAGCCCTGAATTCAGAAAAGTCAGACAATAGAATTGCTAAGACTTTGTAAGCTCTATTCATCGGCTGTGTCTTCTTATCCCCGTCTGCCTCCTGCCCTTCCCCTGAACCTTCTCTTGGTCCAAAATCAGTTCAGATCATGAGCCTTTCTGAATCTTGTACCAGTGACAAACCTACTTGGAGACTGGGAGTAGGCCCTGGGATGTTCCTGGGGTGTGGGACTCCTGATGCAGAGCCTCTGCCAGTACAAGCTGGCACCTCCTTTGCTACTTAGAGTCTTTGGAAGGTCCCTAGAGTACTAAGAGGTGAAGTGACTTGGCTAGGGTCACACAGCTAGTATGGATCAAAGGAAAGACTTGAACCCAGGCATGGTTTTGCTCTAAGGCTGACTCTACCCATGTCACCACTGAAGGTACTGTTGCTTCTGGTTTAAGTATAGAGGTGCTGTCAGATATTACAACGTGCCCATTTATTTTGGTTCCCTTCTTGAGGAGGGCTCTTGAGTCAGTGAGATCGCCATCATGAGTATCTTTGAGTCTTCCTATTGGATTGGCCACCGCTTGATAGTATGTCATCTTCCTCCTCCTCCTCCTCCTCTGCCTTCTCTCTTGGAACTGGATGATTAGAAGAGTCAGCATTTGTGTGGCACCTTTGAGGTGCCGGACTCTGCACTGTGTGGTTATTTACAAAAAATCCACTCGTTTAATCCTCACAGTGACCCTGGGAGGTGGATGCTTCACCATCATCATTTTGTAGTTGATCAACGGAAGCAAACAGACCTTTGGTGACTTGCCCAGGATCACACGGTCCGTGTCTGAGAGCTGGGACTCAATGTCTTTTACCTATCTAGGCCATTGTCCCGCTGGCTGTCTGTGACCAGGGTCCAGTTCTCTAAAAGAAGAAGGAGAAATCATTAGCAATGCATCTGGCAAGCTGGGCGGGTCTAGGTCTCTGGTGGCGCTTTGACGTCCCCTGCCAGGTTTTTGCAGCAGATTTTGGATGACAATAGATCTCTCTTCTAAAGACACCAATTGATCAAGCCGAGGGAAGGAGCTAAGGAGCAGCAGGAATCCCAGAGCAAAATTGGAGCAAAATACAGTTGGGCAAAATAATTCCTAAATATTGTTTTAATTTCATCTTCATTGGAGACACATTCA
>CM053593.1:1581962-1608930 GCA_028646575.1 Pseudocheirus occidentalis | reverse complement strand
GAATGATCATATTTTCCCCTGGAACATTATACTCAATTTTGCTGGGTAGGTGATTCTTGGTTTTAATCCCAGCTCCCTTGATCTTCAAAATATCATATTCCAGGCCCTTCAATCCCTCATTGTAGAAGCTGCCAGATCCTGGGTTATCCTAATTGTGTTTCCACAGTATTCAAATTGTTTTCTCTTTGCAGCCTGTAATATTTTCTCCTTTAACTAGGGATTCTGGAACCTGGCAATAACATTTGTAGGAGTTTCCTTTTGGGGCTCTTTTTCAATATGTGATTGGTGAATTCTTTCAAGTTCCATTTTGCCCTCTGATTCTAAAACATCAGGGCAACTTTCCTTGAGAATTTCTTGAAGGATGCTTTCCAAGTTCTATTTTTGGTCATGGCTTTCAGGTAAACCAATAATTTTCAAATTGTCTCTCCTGGATCCATTTTCCAGGTCAGTGGTTTTTTCAAGGAGATATTTCACATTGCTTTCTATTTTTCATTTGTTTGTAGCTGGTTAATAATATCTTGTTTTCTCATGAAGTCATTAGCTTCCACTTGCTCCACTCTAATTCTGAAGGTATTATTCCTTCATAAAGCTTTTGAGATTCTTTTTCCATCAGGAAATATGACTTTTTAAGGCATTCTTCTCATCATTGGCTTTCTGGGCCTCTTTTGCCATTTGGGTTAATCTAGTTTTTAAAGTGTAGTTTTTTTCAGTCAGGTTGTTGAGTCACTTTTCATGATTTTCTCACATCATTCTCTTTTCTTTTCCCAGTTTTTCCTCCACTTCTCTTATTTGTTTTTCAGAGTCCTTTTTCAGTTGATCTATAGCTTGTAGGAGATCTTCATGTTTCTTGGAAGCATTTGGTGTGGGAGTTCTGACTGTTTTATCTTCCTCCCGTTCCATGCTTTGATCCTTTTGTCCACAAAAAAGATTCTAGAGTTTTATTGCTGTTCTTATTTTGCTTCCTTTGCCTGCTCATATTGCCAGTCAATTAATTGGTTGATTTTTTTAGGTCTGTGGAACTCTGCTTCCAGGGGGGAAAGATCTGTCCCAAATTGCTGGGGTTTTCACAGCTACTGGAGCTATTAGGGGGGTGCTGCAGCTCCCACCAGCTTTGGCTTGCTGAAAGCGCACCCAGGACCACCACCCAAGACCGTGGTCCGGATCTAGGCTGCTCAACACAGGAGCCGTTGGCCCTGATCTATCATCTCAGTTCCCCTGCAACTGGCAGGCCAGGAGCTCTGAAGCAGCCCAGTGGAGGCAGTTGCTTGTTGCAGCAGACCCTGCCTTCACGGATGCCTCCTTACCCTGGGGGCAGATGAGCCCAACTGCTTTTCCTCCCCCAAATTTAACTTGAAAAGTTGACTCTCACTGACCTTTCTCTAATCCTTATTTTTCCTGGCTTGGCAAATGTGGAGATTGCTTCAGGTGCTGCAAATCTGCTCTC
Organism: Pseudocheirus occidentalis; assembly: GCA_028646575.1. NCBI lineage: Eukaryota > Metazoa > Chordata > Mammalia > Diprotodontia > Pseudocheiridae > Pseudocheirus > Pseudocheirus occidentalis. The sequence continues at coordinate 1,607,486 of CM053593.1, read as the reverse complement.
CAGTAGATTCAAGCTGTGGTTTGGCTCCTTCCGCCACCCTGGGGCCTGGCCGTGGTTTTGGTTTTGGCCTTGGCCTGCGCTGGCCTCGCTCCCAGCCTGCTGAACTCCCCCTGCCGAGCTGCCTTCAGCAAGAGATGTGTTTTCTGTATTTTTTCTGAGTCTGGGAGCCCTAAAATTTGTTTAGAGTCGTATTTCATGGGTATTTAGGGTGGCTGTGTGGGAGCTGTGAAACTTTGCTGCTTCTATTCCACCATCTTGGCTCCCTTTTTAGCTTTTATGTTCTTGTGAGACTTTTTGTATATTTCCTACATTTGGGAGTGGGAGGAATGAAGTGTTCTGCACCTGGCACATACCCTGTTACATTGAGTGCTTTTATAGTATCTGGGCACACTTTACTCCTGCCTGTGGAGCCTGAGGCAAGAGCTATTGGTGCCAGGTAGTCCTATTCACAGGGCTCTCAATCTGGAGCCAAGAAAGACCTGAGTTCAGATCTGCTCTCAGATACTTACTGACTGTGCTGGTCACCTTAACCTTTGTGCTACCTTCCTCAGCTATGGAGTGGAGATAATGATTGAACATCTGCCTTTCTGTGTTATGATGGTCAGATGAGATCATGCATGTAAAGTCCCTTGAAAACCTCGAGGTACTACAAAATGCTGTCTCTTAGCTGATTGCATTATAAAATATTACATGGGGAGTTTTTTGCGGGGAGGAGAACCGAGTGAAGGAGTCAGGGTCTGAAGGAAATTCCCTAAGGCCTGTTCAAATCAGGTAAGATTTTAAGATGCTGGGCCATGAGTAATAGGAATGGCCAGTTATTCTCCAATTTTTTCATGCTGTCCTATTTGATAAAGGCTGCTCTAACCAGCATTCACGCCTGAGACAAATGGCAGGAAGAAAGGTAGGGTGGCCTCGCCCAATTGCCGTGTGCAGGCTGTGGAGGGAAGGGCGCCAGCAGGATAATGCCAAGGGAGGGAGTGTACCCGGGAACGATGCAGGCCATGCATTGACCTTCCTCCCCAGTGGGAATGGAGAGTTGATGAGAAAGGGTAGGGGCAGAATTTCTTCACAGAATGTAAGCTCCCTGAAGGTGGGGAGCCTGCAGGGTAGTTAGCACTCAATTAATAAGTACCTGATGAGTTGTTGAATTGAAGAAAAGGCTTGGATGAAGGTACCCGTCCTCACTGATGAGATGGCAGTCCTGTGAAAGGGTGCACACAAACAGATGTATGGCTGAACCTGCATTAGCTCCTTCTGGAAGCTGCCTAGGGAGGAGGTGGGGCATCCACCCTGGGGTTTTCTCAGGCAGCTATAGCTCCCAGACAGTGAAGAAGACTTGCATTCATCAACGCAATCGACCTCAGAGCTGTTTGCCCAAGGAGACGCACGCTGGGCCTCGTTCTATTTCCAGGGATTTTGTTGTCATGCATTAGTGTTCTGGCAGGCCCGCTGTCCTGCTTCGTCCTTTCTGAGAGACGGCCTTGGCAGAGGGAGGTTGTCTGACTTTGTCAAGGTGACACAGCCAGAGAACATCAGAGCCAGTAGTCCTCACTGCATGGCTGCCGGAGCACGTTGTGCCCCAGAAACACCACTGTTCTGATGAGACTTTGCCACAAGGTGATGATGCTGCAGAATTAAAGAGAGGGATTATTCTCAGTACAACTCAGTGTGAACCTCCATGATCTAGAACCGTTTGTTATTTTTGCAGGCTTAAAAGCATTTTTACATAAGTTTCTATGTTACTGTCATTTCTAGACTTAGCTCTGTTTCCCTCAGGACCCTTTTCATGTAACAAGGAAAAATAGAAAGGCCAGTTGCCATATAATTAAATCTGATAGCACATGTGCCGTGCCAAGCCCACAGTCCCCAGCCTCCTTAGTGAGAGGAAGGAGGCGTATTTTCTCATCTCTTCCCTGGGGTGATGACCGGCCATTATACTTGACATCCTTCAGTGTGAAACGTAGCACAGGGGCGGGGAAATTGTGTTGCCCAGAGTCCTAGGCCTTGGATTTCAATTCTGCCTCCATCATTTACCACCATGTGACCTTGGGCAAGTCACGTAACCTCCGCGAGCCTTAGATCCCCCATTGGTAAAATCCCAGGAAGCTTTGGGTTGTTGTTCTTATTTATTGACATGGTTGGAGTCTTTGTGCTTGTGCCGTTCTCCTGTTTCTCTTCCTTCACTCCAGAAAGAGGCATGTTCATCTTTTAAAGATTCTCTGAATCCCATGTTTCTCGTGACAGCACCATATCACACTGCCTTTATATGGCACAGTCCACTGGGTCATTCTCCTGTCGATGGACACTCACTTTCTTTGCAGTTCTTTGCTTCCACCCCCGAATGTTAGCGTGAACATTTCACTGCTTCTAGGGCCTTGTTCATGTCTGGACTTCTTGGGACATGTGCTCAGTGGTGGGATTTCGGCAGCAAGAGCAGGAATGGCACAGTGGTTTGTTTTATATCGTTTCAGAATATTTGGACCAGCCCAGAGCTCCCCTGGTGGAGCGTTAATACACCTGCCTTCCTGCAGCCTCCCAATGTCATTTTTCATTTTTTGTCACCTCTGCTAATTTGCTGGGAATAAAGTGAAACCTCCGAGTTGTTTTAATTATTAGTGATTTAGAGCAATCTTCCGTGTGATTAATAAGTTTCAGTTCTTATTTTAAGAACCACTAATTCACAGCTTTCAACACTTGCCTTTCAAGAGAGGACTCCTGAACATGCACATGCATGTTCTGTCACAAAGGCCTGTAAATTCAAGTGGTCTAGATAATTAACACAAATAGAGGTCAGCTGTTGTCTTTTCATGCTCCAAGGGGACCAAAATAATATCACCGTGTTGGGGTCCAGGCACCGTGTGTCCAGCTGTGGCTGATCAGACCAATACAAGCTTGGCATGCTCTACCACGGATTAGGCACAAAGAGTCTGTGTGGACATTTGGACTGGAGATAGCTCTAAGTTTGCACATCTTACATGTCTTTTGGGCTACTTCAATTCTGTTTTTCTCATAGAGCACAGCACTTCCTTTTATGGGGGTATGCCACACTGGGCAGTCCTGTGCCAGTGTCTCCCATTCCTAACAACAGATGCTATAGTTCTTAAGAGAGACCTTGAGAGTGTCTTTGTATTGCTTCTTCTGACTTCCATGTTCCCTGTGAGTTCTCCATAAAATAGTTTTTTAGGTAAATGTGCCTTTGGCATTTGAACAATGTGGCCAGCCTGTCCAAGTCATGCACTCTCTAGTAGAGTTTGAATATTGGGCTGTTCAGCTCAGGAAAGGACCTCAGTGTCTAGTACTTTATCTTGCCAGGTGAACCCAAAAATTTTCCTAAGACAGACCAAATAGAAGTTATTTATTTTCCTGGTGTAGCGCTGGTAGACTGTCCAGGTTTCACAGGCATACAACAACTCCGTTGACCTTCAGTTTGATAGACTACTACCTCTCTCCCACACTTTCCAAACACTGAGCTAGCTCTGGCAATGTATGAATCAACCTCACTATGTGTACATCCCTGGAAAGTGACCTGCTAAGGTAGGGAACTTATTCTGTTCCCTACAGGACTACAGGACTTTGAGGTAGGGTAAAACTGAATTTCATCTGCCACCTTACTCAGCCAAGAATCCTGTATCTCTCTAAGCTTGACTCGTCCTTTAGCTTTGATGGAGTTAGATGTTGCCTTCTTAGAGACAGATGAACTATCCTGCTGGTAAGCCCTGTGGACTTCTTGTTTTTCATTTAGCAGCTACTGAACTTCCTCATCATTTTTGTCAAACCAATCTTGATGTTTGTGAGTATTCCAGCCCAGATGAGTAAATGTGCTATACACCACATCTCTGAAAGCTGCTTGCTCCTTGCTTGCTCTACTGTTGCTAGCCGTGCATTGGCTCAGCTTTCCCTCCAAGTTAAAAATGAAGTGTTCCTGCTCAGAGAAGTGCTCTGACCTGTTGACATGAAGTCTCCTGGAAGTCCTATCATCTTGGGGCCGCTGTTCTTCTTGAATGTGAATACTTAGCTTGGAGAGAATAAGTCTGTGATCAGCCCAGCACTCTGCGCCACACATTGCCTTTGTCACTCCCATCTTGTCTGCCTCATCTCCTTACAATGACACCGTCTATTAAATGCCAATGTTTGCTGCCAAGGTGCATCCACAAAGTTTTATTATGGCATGGTTGATGATGAGAAGGTTATAAGATGCACAAGTCTTCAGTAGTAAATGCCTGCTGCTGTTGCTGTTTCCGACTCCATTCTTCCCAAGGTCTTTCTGCCATGTCTGGTAGCCTGAGCCTCCTCTAGCATTAAAGTCACCCAAAACTATAAGCTTGTCCTCTTTTGGCATGTTGATGATAAGAGTCTCCAGTCTTTATAAATATTTTCTTTGACCTCATCAGGATTTGTCCTGCTGGGAGCTTAGGCATTAATGATGATGCCGTGACATTTTCCTGCAAGTGACAATTGCATTGTCATGATCCTGCCATGCACTCCTTTTGGTAAGTGTGCAAGCTTGTTGCCTAGATTAGTTTTGATTGAAAAACCTACACTGGCTTTATGACAATCCCCATCACTATGACCACTCCAGAAAAGCACGTGTGCTTATCCAACTGTACTAAGCTGGCCTTCATTTGCCAGCCTCGTTTCACTCAGGGCTGCTGTTCAGATGTGATATCAGCTGAATTCTCTCACAACAAGAGCTGTTTGTCTTTCAGATCTACTGAATTTTGTGCTGTCTATTAATGTGTGCACATTCCATGTACCAATGATGAGTGGTGTAATCTTCACAAAAGTTTTATTCAGTGTTTTCTTTGTGTTTTGACTGCAAGGCAGGATCCCTGCCTGCCTGTGGCAGGCAGGCAAGGGTTGGGTGAAGCAGACAATTTTAGGTCACCTTTTCTAGCCCCTTCCTCACACCAGGAGGTGGGCAGTGAGGTTCTTAAAAGGCTGCCCAGACACCCAGGGGACTGCTAAATCGCAGTGCTGCTTCCATTGAGAAGATGACCCTATGGCCTGGGCCACCTCTGTGCAGGACTGTGACCACAGCTCCCAGTGTATCCACACCTGCTGCCTCATCACTTGCCTGTTGCTACAGGACTTTGAAGTAGATGAAACAGTAAAATGGCATGGGTGATGCCTTTTGACTTGAACATAAATTGGATTTAAATGAGGCAGAGTTGTTCATACTTCCAGAATCATCACAGTCCAGCAACAGGACAGAGTCAACACAGCTGATGGTAGTCCAGGATAGAGGAGATGACCTTAGCATCTTTGATGGCTGAGCAAGCTCGAAGCACTTCACAGCACGTGCTTCAGCCACTTCATGGCCGTTGGAACAGATGGTTCTCATCCGCCCATTCCACTAGGGGAAGTCTTCACATGTTTGTGGTAGACATCCACACTAACTCACAGACATGTCTGAGACACCTCAGTTACCCTCAGTTTGCCTAAATGGTTTGCCAGGGTGTGGCTGCTGCACATGAGGCAACTTCTTAGAGCCCCAGGTCAAAGTTGGGTGATTCAGGTGAACACCAAAGGAGGACTGGCAGCCCTGACAAGGGCTCCAAAGCCCTCACACTAGAAGGGCTAGTTTCCCCTGAACACTCTATACCCTAAATAGCGAATAAGTAGTTGTACAAACACACACATATATTTGTATAACTAAATATGTTGAATTTATAGACCTTTGTGACATATTTTGATAACTTTAAAAATTAAATTTTGATTTTTTAAAAGGAAAATTTTCATTTTCATGTAATTAAAATAGTCTGTTTTTTAAATTTGCCATAATATCTTGTTTAGTTAAGAAATCTGTTTAATCATAATTATTTAAAATACATGATAGGACTTTTTATATTTGGGTCACACATAACCATTTGTAGCTTCTTGTGTTATATGATAAAAGATGTTTTTCTAAACATTTTTAAACCATATTACATTTCAGCTCTTTTCATTGAATCCATGAATTCTTCCTTAGATAGTTTATATTCTTGGATTACCATATACTGGGCTACTAAATTTGATTGTTTCTAATTTTTACTTATTGAATTTAGTAAATATTTCTCCAAACTCAATTCCTACAAAACTGCTTCCCCAGTGTCTGGTTTTTGAACAAAGGGTTATTAAATTAAATTGTTTCTGATTCATTTTTATCTAGTCGATTCCATTAAATCTACTTTTCTATTTTTTAACCATTACCAAGCAGTTTTGATGCCTGCAGGTTTATTATACAGTTTAGAATCTTGAAATGTTCATCCTCTTGTATACCCACTTTTCATGTTATTTACTTTGAGATTTTAGATCTCATTTTCTTCCAAAGAATTTTATTTGTTTTGTTTTGTTTAATATTATAAAGCAAGCCTCTGGTAGGATGGATAGAACAACCCTGAATCTTTAATTTAATTTAGGTGGTGTGACAGTAACAAGACCAACCGCTTATATCTGTCTAGTGCTTAGAGATTTCTAAAGGGCTTTATAGGTGTTACCTCATTCGATGACAATTTTTATTCTGCTGGCACTGTCTAGACCCGGATAATGGATCTCTCTCCATTTGTTTGTCTTACTCTGTTTCATAAGGAGTGCTTTATGTTGGTATTTTTATAAATCTTGAATCCATCTTGGAGTCATGACTCACATTTTGGAACTTCTGAAATTATGTAGAACAGAATCTCTCATTTCCCTTGCTTTTGGTGGCACCGTAATATAGAAATGTTTAGCTTTTATAGATTTATTTTGTAACATGCTATTGTGCTGAACTAAATTGTCTCATTTAGGTTCTTTGCTGATTCACTAGGATTTTCTAAGTAATCTGTCATGTCGGCAAAAAGGAGACTTTTTTCCCTCTTTGCTGATTTCATGCATTTCATATTTTTCTCCTATTCTATTGTTGTTGATAACATTTAAAAACTCTATGCAAAGGAGATTCATATTGACCTTGTCCTTAAGTTTTCTGAGGTATGCTTCTAATGATTTTCCGTCATAAACAATCCCAGCTCTTGGGTTGACATTTCTGCTTTGTGTTATACTTAAAATGGGCTTTCTAGGCCTGTTCTTTTTATAGATTTCCTTTTCTGTAGCATAAATGAGTGCTGTACTTAGTTAAAGGCTTTTTCTGAATCTTGATATGGTCCTGTCGTTTTGGTAGTGAAAAATATGCTAAATTATAGTAATTGTTTGCTTACGATTGTTTTTGTGTTTTTAGGGCTCTATGAATGTATCTTCTTTGCGTTTTTACGTTGTAGTTTCATCCCAATAGTCCTCTCTAATCACCTCTTATCAGAAACAATAAGAAGAGCTCAGAACTCCCGAGGAGAACTTTCTCGGATGCTGACGGCGCCTCTTCCATCCTTCCCCGTCATCTCTCTCCAGTGCCCTCCGTCAGGACCTGGCTGGCGGCAGGATCAGTCGTCTGCCACCTGTATCAATGGAAATGTCGCCTTTCTCTGAAGTCCGTTGTTTTATAGGGTTATTCCCATTTACCTTCTTGCAGTCGTGGATTCTTCTTCTTCTTCTTTTCTTCTTCTTCTTCTTCTTTTCTTCTTCTTCTTCTTCTTCGTTCATTCATTCATGTCTTCCCATGTTTTTCTGGCTTCCTCATAGTCACTGTTCCTTATGGCACAGTCATATTTTGTTACATTCAAGCACCATTTTTTTTCCTATCGATTCCCCTACCAGACATTCCTCTATCAATAAATAGCTGCTTTTTTTTTTACTACTCCAAGGAGTTTATATATGGTGACTTACTTCTGTCTTTTTTATTTCTCACTCTGTTGGGGTATATGCCAAGCAAGGGAATCATTGGTCCATGTGGTTTGAAGTTGACTGGCATTTCTCTTGCTATTCCAATTTATTTTTCAGAATAATTAGACCAGTTCCCACACACCAACAGTACATGACTATCTCCCAACAGGCCCTCTACAGTAACTTTAAAAAACCATTTTTCCCAATTTGTAGGGTGTGAGGAGAAGCTTCAGAGGTAATGCTCTTAGCATTCCTGTTATTATTAGTGATGAGGGATGTGTTGCAGAAAGGCTGCCAATCTGTATTTGCAGAGAGAATGGCCTTACCTGGGAGTTGTCCCATGTCAGCCCCTCACCCTCTCCCAGATGTCCCCAGCATAGTTCCTGGCCCATACTAGGTGCTTAAAAATCATCAGTGGTTACTTTGTTCTTTTTTAAAGCGGTTTGCATTCTTTGCCCACTTACCAGCTGGACAATGGGTCACTCATTGTCCTCACTGAATTGTTAGCCCCGTGGGGAGGCAGCCATTTGTGATAGGGGTGACCCCAGACTGCCTGGAAAGCCCAGAGCTGCTCAAGGAGAGTTGCTGTTTTCATAATTTTGAAACACTGGAACAAGGAGCAGAAGATGTTGTCCCTGACAGGCTTCAGCTTATTCTGTGCATTTGAAGTCACTGGTAAGAAGCCCATAGTGTAAAAGACCAATCTATCAGTCTGATAGGTGTAAAATGCATGTATTAAATGAGTGTTGTGTGACCTCTGGTGCTTCTCTGGGCGTGGGCATGGGCATGGGCATGGGCATGGGCAGAGACGGCCTGCTTGGTGTCAAATAGGTGTGTGCATTGGCAGGGGGGGATGCCTCCGTGTGGGATATTTAGAAAGCAGGTTATAAAATGGACCATTCAGGATTCTTCTTAGTCTAGCCATCATTCCTGTAAACTTGAGTCAAGAGATGCTTTTCAGTGGGTAGAGAGGAGAGGGGCTCATGCGGCCTGGGCCTGCCGTTCTGTAACCACGGCAACAGCATTAGCAAAAACATGGGGATGAGAAGGCCAGATGAGAACAGGAGATGGAGAATGGTCTGCGATGCAGACTGTGGGCCAGGATGGAGGCCAGCTGGGGGGCTGATGCACAAGAGAAAGCCGGAGGTGAAACCAAGGGCTCAGCAAGCCATTCCATGGAGGAGGGACTGACCGTACCTGTGATGTTTGACCTAGAAGGTGCACGGAGCAACAGGTGGGATGAGGCAGGAGATGGACATCTTGAGATGGCGGTGGCTTCCTCTCCTTAGAGACCAGAATAGGTGGGACTCCAGAATAGATAGGTAGTGGCTGCTGCTAATACCACCACGACCATCACGACCACCACCACCACCACTACTACTACTACTACTACTATTACTACTACTACCACCACTACCGCTACTAGTACTAGTTAGGAATCTAGGTGGGACTTATTTCACCTTTAACACTGAGGCGTGTCATGCCGTTTAAACCTCACAGCCCTGGGAAGTGGGTACTCTTATTATCCCTCTTTATAAACAGGGAAATTGAGGCAGAGGGAGCCTGGATGGCTGAGCGTGGTTGCAGAGCTGGTGAGTGTTTGAGTGAGGAGGGTCACTCGTGTTTTTCCAACTCTGGCCCAAGAGCCATAGAGGGAGCTGAGCCACAGGCAGGAAGCAGTTGGTACAGAGTCAGCTTCATAGGCTTCGGACCCTGACTCTGGGGTATTTTGCCTCCTGGGTACTCAGTGTCCTTGTCTGTCAATGAATGGCCGGCCACAGTCCCCTCTGAAGCATGTTTACTCCTCGTTGGTGATCCTGTGACTCACTGGAGATACCAGAGGAGGAGGAGGAGTTCTTGGTCAGGTCCAGGCCGGCTGGATACACCTCTGGGGTCCCTTCCGACTGGATGGTTTGACTGTTGAGCAGGAGACACATTCACGCCCTGTAATTGCATGGGGACTTTCTGGAGGACAGAAGGTCCAAAGCCAGCCTCCTCCTGGCTCCTGCCTTGGGTGGTGGGCGCTCAGCAGCATTTATCCAGTCAAGGCCTGTTAGCAGCCGTCAGATGTGGCTCCCAGAATCCAGGTGACTGCCTGTGGAGTCACCAGCACATAGTCGGGAAGAAGCCATTAGGAAATCTTCCCTCTCCACCTGCAGAGAGAGCTGGGAAAATCATGAAGGCTGCAAATTTAAACGACAACAGTATGAACTCAATTTAAAACACATTAGCAACGGAAAACCTTATGTTAAGCGAGCATCTAGGTGTATTTATAGAACTCGGAATGCATTCAATGAAGAGTGTGCGTCAGGAAGGACGCTGTGGATCAGCCTTGCTGGGTGAGCTCCTTAGCCCAAAGCTCCGCGCTCCCCTCAGGGCGCCAGGTATATGGCACACAGTAGGTGTTTACTAAATGCTTACTGATAATGCTGTTGATAATTGGATCCTGAGGCCTGTGTTTGAGCCTGGAGCCCCCCAGCCTAGGAGATAGCAGGGCATTGCCAGCTGATGTGACCTGCCGAGTGTGGCCTGACGGTCAGACCTGGGCACGTGCTCAGTTGCTCCAAGAACACACAGTTTGGGGGAGAAACAGCGTGGCTCATCTCCCTGTCTTGCCAGGGATTGTCAGATGATAGGTTTGGGTCTAGGAGGGGCCGTAGAGGGCACTGAGCCCACTCCCTATTTTATGTATAAGGGAGCAGAGGGTTTCAGTGACTTGGGGGGATCACCCAACAGCTGGGGACCAGAGGTGAGATTTGATTCCAGGCCTCCCTGGCTCCCCTAGGCTCTGCTGCCTCGGGGCTCCTAGTAGTGTGCTACGCCCCCCCCCCCCACCTGTCATGCTTGACACTTACACCCCACTGCCCTGGCTTTCTTACCTCTGTCTCCTCCCTTTGGCTTTGTCTGTTCTTCCAGGTTCTTGGCCGCTGACCTTGCCTGGCTTCTGGTTTCTGCTCACTTAGTAAAAAGTCTTGTATTGAGTGCCAAGCACAGCGCTCAGTGCTGGGGGATGCAGAAAGCCAGGGGCCAGCCCACTCTGGACAAGCTCATGAGTCAGTGGGGGAGACAACATGAGAACAACCTTGTGTAAACAAAATATTTTGAGTAACCTGCGGGCCACGACACAGGGAAGGAGCCAGAATTAAGGGGCTGAGAAGGGCTTCCTCAAATATTGAGTGGTATTGGTACCTGATGGGCGCCCAGGGGAGCCAGGAGGCAGAGATGGGGGAGCGCTATTCCAGGCCTGGGAGGACAGCTGGAGGAAACAACCCTTCCCCTGCTGAGAGGGCAAGGAGACCAATGACCCTGAACTGAGCCCACAAGCTAGTGGCCGAGGTCTGAGATGTGGGAGGGCCTCTCTCCTGAAGGGCTCTGATGCTCCCTTGAATCCAGGCTTGGGCGCTGGAGCAAGCTTGAAGCTTGAGCTTCCCTCAGCCCCCTGGGGTCCCTGCTTCCTGCATGTCACCCCTCTGGTCCGGGGCTCTAAGAATTGTCTCCCGTCTGTCTCCCTGCTCTGAATAACTTCTGTCTCCAGTCTCTCCCCCACAACCTCTGCCATGCTGCATGCCAGTCTTCTGACCGCGCCAGCCCCCTGCTCCAGGGGCAGCAATGGCTCCCTACTGCTTCTGAATTCCTGTCCTGGCGCTTCAGACCCTCCCCTTCCTCAGCCTTCCCTCCGCCAGGCCTTTCCCCAAGCCTGGGAGCCATTCTGTCCTCTTGGCTTCTCCCGGCTGTCCCAGAAGTGCACTACAAGGAGTGCACCCAGTGAGCTAGAAGCCTTCCTTGAGTTCTTCTGATGCCTTTGGTGAGCCAGCGGGGCTGTCCCCATATCATTTTCCCATCTCTGTGCTATAGGATCCTCACCATCACTCACCCGCCTCTCCCTGGTCTCCCCGTGATCCTTGGGAGGCACGGCGTTCCAGGTCTCAGTGAACATGGCGCCATCGGCCACTGGAAAGCTTGGCCTCAGAGGACAGCCTCGCCCCGTCCCTTCTGTCCTGTTGGGCAGCCCTCACTGTTCCCGTCTGCTGTCAGGAGGATATCAGGGAGGAAGGAAGCCAGACGCCAGGCAGTTACTGTTCTCTGTTCCATAGTGCGCTCAATTTTCCAAGAGCAGGTAATATGCACCCCTTGTATGGTGGGGCGGGGCGTGCTGAGCCCTAAGCCAATAAAAACAAAGCTGAAGGGTTCCTGTCCCCTTGGACTAGGAGGAGGCAATGTGTACTCACGCATTTACCTTTGGATTTGCGCTTGCATGCGTATCTGTAGCATAAAATGTGCGTGCAAAATACATTCCAGGCAATATTTTTAGAGAGACACGTGATAGGGAATCTAGGGGTCTTTTACAGGATGTGTCACTCAGGCTGAGCCCTGAGGGGGGCTTGGGATGCTGACCTCGCTCCATCCTCACGGTCTGCGCTACAAAACCGAGCTCTGTCTTATACAATCAGAGGTAGTGTTGGCCCCAGCGCTGGCTGGAGAGAGCCCCGGCTGGCACAGTGCACCCTGGCAGCTGGTTCCAGGATTTCAATTAGCCACTTGGCACCTGTTCCTGTCTCTTGTCTCGGCGAGCCTCTAGTGGCCCATATCGGCACCACTTGGCTCGGGTCATAAATTAACCCTTTTTGTGCTAGAAGGAGTGACCCAGGAGCCGTCTGTGGCACAGGCCTCCTGCGAAAATCGCTCCTGCCCCAAAGGACTAGCTCTGGGCTGATCACTGGAAGTGATCTCAAAGTAACTTCTATGCGTTTAACAAATCGATACAGCCCCAGGGGAGGGGCTTGTCTGCGCCTAAAAAGAAGTTCAGGAAGACTAACTTGGGCAGAAGGTGAAGGGCTCTGAGAAGGCTAGCAAGAGAGCTGCGAGAGCAGAATCAGGTTAGAACCAGCAAGTGGGAGGTGAGTTCAGTCAGTCGGTCAGCAGGCATTTGCAGACTCCATTGGCAATGCTGCTCCAGCCCCAGGGGACGCGGGAGGGGAAAGACTCGCCTTCCACGCATGGCTCTGGTTTGATAGCACTCCCAGGCCTACAGTGACCTTCTTCAGGACAGCTCCATGAGCTCTCTGTCGAGCAGATAGCCCATCCCATTCTCCTACAAGTACAGTCCATGCTCACTCCCAGCTATGATCTGCACAGGCTCAGGGGTGTGCCAGATGGAAAAGCATCACCGGGAGGACTTCTCTGCTTGGATCCTCAGTGCCGGGTGTGGAATGTGAGTTCAGGTGCCACTACACTGCCTCCCTACTGTGGCCGACACTGTGCCCCCATTGCCCTACATCGGTGCTCCGTGGCACAGCCTGCTATGACCCGATGGGGTGGTCAGGTTAATGGGGATTTCAAATGCCCTTGAACTTCTCACGTCCAGAGGGAGCCTGATAGCAATCAGAGGCGCTAAGAGAGCCTACAGCCCCTTGTTCTCTTAGCATTATTGCTTATTATAGAATTAGAAAGAAACATGTGTTCCACTGGGGAGAATTCAGAAGTGTGCTTTAGGATGTTGGCTATTGAAATCTGGGCCTGCTTTCAGAGACATTGTGGCCCAGTGGACAGAGTGCTGGGCTTGGAGTCAGGAAGACCTGTGCTTCAATCCTGCCTCAGACATTTGGGGGATGGGGGTCCTTTGGCAAGTCACTTGACCTCTCTTGGTCTGTTTCCATATCTGTAAAATGAAGAGTTTGGGTTTAATGCCCTCTGAAGCCCCTGCTAGCTCTAAATCTGATCCTGCTGCCTTATTGGAAGTCATATTCCAACTCACTACAGTTGGAAAGGAAACTTGGGCCCACAGATGGCAAAATGTTCACAGCAGAACCTTCCATGGTCAGAAACAGCCAGAAGTGAGATGAATGCCCCCTTATTGCTATGTATCACTGGCATTGTGGACTGATCTGAGATTCAGGAAAATCAATGAGTTATGTGAGAAAAGCCACTAAGCTGTTCCTGTGGGAGTCTGTTGATCCCAGCACTAGGTATAGACCTCAGGGGGATCAGTGACAGAAGGATCTCTTCTGTCCAGCCAACCTGCATATCTCCTTCTGTCTATCTGTCTGTCTCTATCATCTATCTACGTATCTATCCATTTATCTATTTATCTACTAATGTATCTATCCTTTCATCCATCCATCCATCCATCAGTCAATCATCTAGCCATAATGTACCTTCACAGCAGCATTTCTTTTGGTAAAAAAAGAGCTACTCAGTAATCAGCATGCACGTAGGGAGTGCCCAGTATGGGCCTACGATGCTGTGCAGTGAAGCATTCGTGGGGCAGTAGCTAAACCCGTTATGGTTTGCGAACATGAGGAGCATTCTTGTTCCCAAGTCATGGCACAGAGGAAGTTGGAGAAACCTCTGAAGCCCTATGAGCTGATGCAGGGCGGAGAAAGCAGAAGCCGAAGAACAGCACCATCCGTGAATTCCAGTGATGCAAATAAAAATGGCGCTAGACGATGTCTGAAGCCTGAGAACTCCTCGAGATTAGTCTCGCTCTCAGAGTTGTCAGTGGAACGCCAGCCTCTCTTCTCTGTGGGGGGCCGGAGGCTGGTGGTGGAGAATGCTGCCCACGGTGTCAGATAGCGGCTGTAGTTGAGTAAGGAATGTTTCAGTTTCTGGAGTAGGGGCAAGCGCCGATACCGATGTTACGAACTGGGATGAAAGACAGAAGAACAATAAAACCTGTTTGTTGTTTTAAAGTACATTCTTTCCTAGCTCTGTATGATTGCATTCTAGCTTTCATCAAATTAAAAAAGAAAAAGGCCATCCTCTTCCCTTCTAATCTCTTCCGTCCATTGGCCCGGCTTTTCCCTCCCTGCCTTAAACCATGTAAATAAGGCAGTCTTTGGAGTAAGTTAAATTCCTTTTCAAAGAAAGGCAGTATTTATGATAATAGCATGTTTCATCCAGGGCCCTGGCTTCTTCGGTTAGTTTAACGATGTACTCTGAGCAGATTTGAGCTTTGCAATATGATGAGTTCAGGACAGCCTGTCAGAGCAGAGCTGTTGACTTCCCCGAATTATAGAACTGGTGGGAGGTGGGAAGACATTTTCTTGATTTTAAATTAGGTGGAAATTGACATCTTTTGTCAAGAGAGGTGGGGCAGATGGAAAAGAGGCAGAGGCTGGTGTAGATGGGGCTCCCGGATCGGGGTGTGCCGGGGCTCCCCATCATGGGCAGCGAGGGGGAGCGCTCTCTGCTCATCTCCAGGAGAGCCCCCTGTGCGGCGACTGACCCCAGTCTCCTGTCTCATCTATCGGGTTTATTCTCCCTTCCTCGCCCAGGTCCGGTGACCAATCTGCCACTCTTTTCTCCTGGCCAGCAGCCCAAGTATTAGCATTCTCCTTGTCAGTTAAGGTCCCAGACTCAGGCAGACGGAGCGGCTGCCGCTCCTGTCTCCCTCGCTCCGAGGTGGGGCTGGCATGTCCCAAAGGGAGGTCATACCGCTGCGCGCTCTGCCGCAATCATTTCCTCCGAACAAAAAACACAGGCTTCATAGAAACAGAATAATAGGACGATTGCCGCATCCTGCCATTTCTGCTGCTTCTTCTTGATGCTGTGGTTTGTGGAGGCAAGCATTTGTTTGCTGTTGACACAGAAAAATCCTTAATTCCGCAGCCTACTTAATCAAGCCCATGTGCAGCGTTCTCCTTCTCGCTTGTCCTCACATCCACTTTCTCCTACAAATGATGGCTATTCTGCAGAGTCAATTAAGGGATTTCACTTTGATTCCCTTCTGCTAACTGTTCCTGCCAGCTCTTGCTGTGAGCTTGGGAGAAGAGATGGTGAGACAAAAGCAAATCCCAGCCTGCTTGTCCTCCATTCTTTCTTCGTCCCACTGTAATATCATTAAATACGTGCCACCACGGAAGATGGGGCCGGGTGGCCCTTTCCAACTGGAACGCATGACCTTGCCATTAACCAGTCTCTGGATTTGGTCCTACCCCATTTTAGGAGACGAGGACACCATCATCGCATATAAATCTGATCAGTAAGCATTGACTAAGCTTCTGTTCTGTACGTGTCACTGCACCAGGCGCTGGTGACGCCGACAAAAACAAAACAGTTCCTGCCCTCGAGGAGCTTCTGCTCTGTCTGGGGAGAGAACACGTTTATGTTTAAGTACATGCAGAATAAATTAAGGTAATGGTGGGGAGAGGGAAGGAGGAAGTGCTTGCGGCTAAGGGCAGCATCAAGAAAAACCGGAGGTGGGAGTTAGCCTTTGATCAGGGCTTTAAAGAAAGCTTGAGAATCTGAGAGACTCCTAGAGATTCTGAGAGGCAGAGCTGAAGGAGGGCGTGGCATTTGGGCTGGGCAGCCTCAGCAGAGATGCTGAGGGGGGCATTAGTGGGATTCACGGGCCTGGGGCCTAGCACAGTTCCTGGCACATGGTCAGCTCTCAACAAATGCTTCCTGCCTGACTGGACCTGCAGAGTGCATGCACAGGGGAGGGCCATGGATTCTAAGGAGGAAAAAGCAATTTAGGGCTAGCCCGTGAAGAGCTTCCCAGGCCAAGTAGAGGTTATTTTCGGTCCCAGAGGTTATCAGCGAGCCACAGGAATTTGCTGGGAGTGGGAATGACCTGTGTGGTTCATTCACAGATTTAGGAATCTCGCTTTGGTGGCTGAGTGGAGGGTCCTTGGAAGAGGTGAGGGATTTGAGGATGGACATGGACCCCAGTGCTTCTTCCCCAAGACGGCCGAGTCACGTGGTTTCCTAATTTCCAACCACAGCTGGCAGCTGATGTATTCTGTAGGCAGGGATGGGGAACTTGTACCACCTTGAGCAGAAAATTAATCTGACAAGCAAACACCCTGAGGGCCACGTACAAATGCATTACTATTAGCAGCCATTCAATTAATCTGAAACAATCCAAATGCTACTTAGTGCTTCATCTCTGAATAATGATCCCATGGAACCCTTCCCCATTTTCCCCCTTCTCCACTTCCCTCCTTGTCTGTAACCAGAATCTCAGAAATATTGTTCGTAGGCCTGCTTCAGTCCAGGCAGGATCAGTTCGGTTCAACTCCACACTTTCCTTATCTTTACAATAAGGGGATTAATTAGATGGCCGTGTGTCTGTAATTGTGTTTGGTAATGGGTGGCTACAAAGACAAAAGCAAATCCCCCTGTCCTCAGGGAGCTTCCTTTCTCCTGGAAGGTGGGTGGTGGGTGGGGAGGAGCTGGCAGGAAGCCTGTGGATAATGAGCACAATGGAGGTTTTCCATCAGAGTCTGCCAGCACTTGGGTGGATATAGATGGGCTTCCTGGAGGAGGCAGTACCTGCCCTGGGCTGGTCATGGGCAGTTCTGCCAGAGGCAACATTCAGCCACCTAGAAGGCTTATTCTTCTGATACTTGCCCTTTGGGTCCTTCCCTTTCCTTTGTCTTTTTTTTTTGATGTTCTCAGCAAGAAAAATGCAAGGAGGGGGCGGCTAGGTGGCACAGTGAGTAGAGCACCGGCCCTGGAGTCAGGAGTACCTGAGTTCAAATCCGGCCTCAGACACTTAACACAAAAACTAGCCATGTGACCTTGGGCAAGTCACTTAACCCCAACTGCCCTCCAAAAAGCAAAAAAAAAAAAAAAAAAAAAAAAGAAAAATGCAAGGAGAGGATCATTACCAATGAGTGTTTCGGCAGGGAGAGATTTCCCTTTAGGAACAATGTGCCCCAGAAGGACATTCGTTCCAAGTATTAGCAATGTTTCTTTGTTGGAGGAACGGATCTGGTTGTGGGCAAGGGGAGTTTCTAACCTGGGCACGATAGGAACTTCGGAATCGCTATCTGCTAATCATTCTGTCTGCTGTGACTCAGTGTCTCTGATTGTCCCATCCAATTAGGAGGCATTTCTTTACCGTCTACAATTTGCAAAGCAGCATACTGTCAGGAATGGGGGGCCAGCCTCTGTCACTGGATAACGGAGTGACCCTTGAGAAAGTCACTTAACTTCTCAGGGGAGAACTCACCAAAGCTAAAACTCGCAAAACTGGGGTAGATCAGCAGAGAAAGTTCTTCCCCTTGACCCTGAACCTTGGCACTTACAAGACCATTAAAAATGCTGCAACATTCTGCTGCATATAGATCAATCTGTTACTCCTGTGGTCACACAGTTCTGGTGGCAAGATCTCAGGAGAAGTGCTCTCCTGACTTGTGCTCTGGGCTGTGAGTGAACTCAAGCACTCTCTGCCTCTCTGGCATTGTGACTAGGGTCCGTTCTTCCCCGTGGGTCTGACCTGTATGGAGTGGTGCTCCTCTCTGCCCTGGGACTGTAACACAGGCTTGTGACCAGCATCTCCATTTGGGCAATACGACAGTCCTCCACCCAATGCCTGCAAAGGGTCCCCATGACCTTCTTCTGACCAGTTGTCTGACCCTGTCATGGGCTGAGAGCTCTAGAAATAACACCGCCGACTCAGTGTCCTTTTCACCCGGGTCTGCTGCTGGCTTGTCTAGCTCATCCTGATTGTGGTCTGAGGGGGGACTACCTGTGCTGGACTGTGCTCCAGTCTCATACTGGTGAGATAGACCTTTCCTGTTGACCTTCTAGGGTGTTTTGGACTGGTAAATTGTTCCACCCCAACCTTTTCTTGGTTCTGCCCCTCCAGAATTAGTTTTACTGGGGTGAAAGACAACTTGTACGTAAGTTAGTAAATGTGAGGTTTGCCCATCTGTCACCAAGCATTTCTTCTGTACCTGTCATGTTCTAGGCAGGGAGGATCCAAAGACAGAGGTGAAGCAGACCCTGCCCTCAAAGAACTTCCATTCCACTGAAGTGATATACTTTGTGTCCACATAAGTCAATAGTTTGCTGATGACTGGGGGCCAACCCTGGTAGAACCAAAAGCTTACAGACCCTCCAGTACAACAGCACAAAATCCTGAAGCTGGAGACAGTGCCCCCTTCACCCTGACATTCAATATGGTGAATCTATTTACATTTCTACACAATGACACTTGTGACTCTAAGAACTTTGTCATTCTTAGGACAGTTAAAAGGAAAATGCATAGACAGAGGGTGCGGCTGTGAGATGACTATTATGGAATGATATCCAAAAAAGCAAAATTAGGGATTGAGGAAGAGAGTTGCTTTGGGAGAAGGGGAAATGGAAAGATAAGGTGGGACAAATTATCTTGTAAAAATGAGGTGTGAAAGCTTTTACAGTGGAAGGGAAATGGTGGTGAGGAGGTGGTGAAGGGGGCTAAAGAGGGCATACCACATATTCAGTTGGGTACAGAAATAAATCTTACCCTATTGGGAAGCGGGAGAGCAAAGATCTAAGAGGAAGGGGGCTGGATAGAAGGGAGGGCAGTTTTGGGGAGGGCATGGTAAGAAGCAAATTCCTTTTGAAGAGGGTAAGGGGGGAGAGAAAGAGAGAGAGAGAAAGAGAGAGAGAAAGAGAGAGAGAGAGAGAGATAGAGAGAGAGAGAGAGAGAGAAGGAAAAGTAGAGGAAAAATAGGGGGGAGAGAAGCATAGTTAGTAATCATAACTGAAGGTGGAAAAGATGAACTCACCCATGAAATAGAAGTGAATAGCAGAGAGGATTAAAAACCAGAATCATTCAATACAAAGCATGTTTACAAGAAACACACAGAGTAAAGGTAAAAGGCTGGAGGAGAATCTTTTATGCTCCATCTGAAGCAAAACATACACACACACACACACACACACACACACACTCAGATTCACACTCACACACACCAAACTAGGGCGTAGCAATTCTGATCTCAGACAAAGCAAAAGCAAAAATAGATCTAATTAGAAGACATAAGAAAGAAGAGCTGCTAGGTAATGAGGTCATGTCAAAACTACACATATATGCACCAAATGACGGCATCCAGGTTCTTCAAGGAAAAGTTGAATGAGTTATGGGAGGAAACAGACAGTAAAACTAGTAGGGGACCTCGCCTTTCCTCTGTAAGTACTAGGTAAATGCAGTAAAAAAAAATAAACAAGAAAGAAGTTAAGGAGATGAATCAAATTTCAGAAAAGTTCTCCGGAGAACATTGAATGGGAATAGAAAGGACTATAACTTTTTTTTTCCTAGTGGTACATGGCACCTAAACAAAAATTAACCATACCTAGGGAAACAGAAACATTACAACTAAACGCAGAGAAGCAGACATATTAGATGCATCTTTTTTTTAGATCATAATGCAGTAACAAATAAATCAATAAAGGGCCATGGAAAGATAAATAAAAAAAATAATGGCAACTAAATAACCTAACCAGAAAGAATGAGTGAGTCAAAGAACAGATCATAGAAACAATAAAAATACTTCATCAAAAAGAACCACAACAATGAAATAAGAAGCCCAAATTTATGGAACGCAGCCAAAACAGTGCTTAGGGAAGCTTGGTTTCTTTCATCAATAAAATTAAAAGCAGATCAATAATTTGGGCGTGTAACTAAAGCAACAACAGCAAAGAACAAATTTAAAATCCCCAATTAAACACCAAACAGGAAATCCAGAAAAATCCAAGGAGAAATAAATAAAATGGGAAATAAGAGAACCATTGAACTGTTTAATAAGAATAAGAGCTGGTTTTATAAAAAACAAAATTTTAGATAACCAAATAATTAATTTGATGTAAGAAAAGAGAAGAAAAACAAATGACAAGTATCAACAGTTAAAAGAGTGAATTCACCAATAATGAAGAGGAAATTAAAACAATTATTAGGAACAATTTTCCCTTATTATATGCCAATACATCTGATGATCTAAATGAAATGGATGAATATTGACAAAAATATAAATTGCCCAGAATAACAGAAGAGGAAACAGAATACTTAACCTCAGCTTAGAAAAAAAAATTTAAAAAGTGCTCAATGAACTCCCTAAGAAAAAGTCTCCAGGACCAGATGGAGTCACAAGAGAATTCTATCAAACATTTAAAGAACAATTGATTCCAATATTATATAAACTATATGGAAAAAGAGGTTAATTCATTTTATAACACAAATATGGTGCTGATACCTAAACCAGGAAGAGCAAAACAGAAAGAAAACTATTGCCCAATTTTCCCTAATAAATATTTTGCAAAAATTTAAAATAAAATACTAACAGGAATATTACTGTAAAATATCACAAAGATCACACACTATGAGCAAGTGGAATGTATGCCAGGAATACAGGGATGGTTCAACATTTTAAAAAATTATCAGCATAATTGACCATATCAATAACAAAACCTACAAAAATCATATGATTATCTCAATAGAGTCAGAAAAAAGTTTTTGACTAAATATAATACCTTTCTATCAATAAGACTAGAAAGCATGGAAGTAAATGGAGCTTGCCTTAAAATGATTAGTGATATTTATGTAAAACCATTAGCAAATATCACCTGTAATGGGAAGAAAGTAAGAAGCCTTCCCACCAGGGTGAAACAAGGGTGTCCATTATCCTTACTATTGTTCAGCATAGTCCTAGAAAGTCTAGCGATAGTAATAAGACACAAGAAGAGTCAAAGGAATTAGAATAGGTGAAGAGAAAATAAAACTGTCACCCTTTCCAGATGATATGATGATATACTTAGAGAACCAACTAAAAGCTAGCTGAAATATTCAATAACTTTAGCAAAGTTGCAGAAAATAAACTCGTATAAATCACCAGCATTTCTAAATATTACCAACAAGTCTAGCAACAAGGGATTGAAAGTGAAATTCAATTTGAAATAAATGTAGACAACATAAAATACTTGGGAGTCCACCTGCCAAGACAAACCCAGCAACTACATGAACACATTACAAAACATTCTTCATACTAATAAAGTCAGATCTGAATAATTGAAAAAAATATTAATTGCTCATGGGTAGGCAAAGCCAATGGAACAAAAATGTCTATTCTACCTAAATTAATTTACTTATTCAGCATCATACCAATCAAACTACCAAATTGTGGAGCTGGAAAGAACAAACTTCATCTGGAAGAATGAGGTCAGTAATATGAAGGAAATCAGTGAAGATGATACGAAGGAAGGTGGCCTAGCAGTACCAAATCTCACACTGTATTGTAAAGAAGTAATCACCAAAATAATCTGGTACTGGATAAGAGATAGAGTGTTGGATCTATGGAGCAGACGGGGTACACAACAAACAGCAAGTTATAACAACAGAAATACAGGGTTTGGTAAACACAAAGATCCCAGATTTTTTTGACAAATATTCCTGGGAAGGGGCGGCTAGGTGGTTCAGTGAATAGAGCACTGGCCCTGGAGTCAGGAGTAGCTGAGTTCAAATCCAGCCTCAGACACTTAACACAAAAACTAGCCGTGTGACCTCGGGCAAGTCACTTAACCCCAACTGCCCTCCAAAAAGAAAAAAAGAAAAAAAACCAAATATTCCTGGGAAAACTGGGAAGTAGTTTAGCAGAAATTAGGTATAGATCAACATCTTATACCACATATTGAGGTAAGGTCAAAATGGGTACATGATTTAGATGTAAAGGATAATGCCATAAGCAAATTAGGGTAGCATGGAATAGTTTCCCTGTCAAATCTATGAATAAAGGAAGAGTTTATGACCAAACAAGAGAGAGAGCATTACAGGATTTAAAAATGGATAATTTTGTTTATATTAAATTAAGAAGGTATTGTGTAAAAAGAAAAAAAAAACACCACCACCACCACCACCAACAAAAACACCCAGTGCAGCCAAGATTAGAAAAAAAGCAGAAAACTAGGGTGGGAGGGGAGTCTTTCACAGCAAATTTCTCTGATAAAGACTCCAAATAGATAGGGAACTGATTCAAATCTATTAAGATCCAAGTCATTTCTCAGTTGGTAAATGGTCAAAGGATATGAACAGGCAGTTTTCTGATGAAGAAATCAGTTATGTAGTCATATGAAAACGGCTCAAACTCATCATTGATTAGGAAAATACAAGTTAAAACCTTACACCTATCAGGTTGATTAATGTCAGAAAAGAAAAAAATAATGTGGGAAAACTGGGACACTAATGCAATGTTGGGAGAGTTGTAAACTGGTCCATCTATTCTGGAGAACAATTTGGAACTATGCGCAAAGGGCTGTAAAACTGTGCACTGTATGACCCAGCAATACCACTATTAGATGTGTATAACAGAGATTAACAAAATGGCAAAGCACCTAGCTACATGTGCAAAAATATTTATGCTCTTTTTATGATGGCAAAGAATTGGAAATTGAGGGGAGTAGCCTTCAGTTCTGCTATATTCAAATTAGGGAATAGCTAAACAAGCTGTGGTAATATGGTTGTAATGGAATATTATTTGCCATAAGAAATGACAAGCAGGATGATTTCTGAAAAACCTGGGAAGACTTACATGAACTGATGCAGAGTGAAGTGAACAGACATTGTACACAACATCAGCCATATTGAGCAATGCTCAACTGTGAATGATTCAGACATTCTTATCAAACCATTATTACTTTGTAAAGGGTGAGACAGCCTAGATAATGTTTGTAGCATAATTTGTTCTTATAAACATGCACCTAACACGCATGCATTGTTGGAGTTATGAACTGGTCCAACCATTCTAGAGAAAAATTTGTTTCCATGCCGAAAGTGTGATACATATTCTTGCATATTGTTGCATATTCTTGACCCAACAATATCACTACTAGAGGTATATCTCAAAAAATGAAAGAAAAGGGAAAGGGACCTGTATGTACAGAAAGTTATAGAAGTAATTGGAAATTGAGGAGATGCCCACACTGGACAAGTGGTGGCATGTGATCGTGATGGAATACTCCTGTACTATGAGAAATGATGAGCAGGATGGTTTGTGAAAATGTGGGAAGAGTTTTATGAACTAATGCAAAGTGAAGTGAGCAGAACCAGAACACCACACACAGTAACAATGATCAACAATGAAAGCCTTGGCTATTCTTATCAAGGCAATGACCCAAGATAATTCCAAAGGACCCGTGATGAAAAATGCAATCTACCTCCAGAAAGAGAACTGGTGGACTCTAAGTGAAGACTGAAGCAGACATTTTTTTTTCCATTTCACATTCTTTTTTTCTTTTTCTTTTTTTTCTGTAACACGTCTAATATGGAAAAAATGTTTTACATGATTTCATTTGTATAATTGATATATTTCTTGCCTTCTCAAAGGAATGGGAGGTAGGGAGAACATTTGGAACTCAAAATTAAAGCAAAAGAATGTTGAAAAAATAAACAAATTCACATTGAGAAAAAGATATTCTCAGCAACACAAAGATCCATGACAATTCCAAGGGGCTTAGGATGAAAAATGCTATCCACCCCCAGAGAAAGAACTGATGGCAGGTGAATGCAGATCAAAGCAGACCATTTTGTTTTGCTACTTTTTTGTGTGTTTTTTTGGTTTGTGTTTTCTTTCACAACATGATTTAAATGGAAATATATTTTGCATGATTGCACATGTGTAACCTAGATCAATTTTTTTTTGCCATCTGATGGAGGGAAGGAATTTGGAACTCAATTTAAAAAATCAATGTTAAATTGTTTTTTTTTAACGTGTAATTGGAAAAAATATATTAAAAAGCTTTAAAAAGAGAAGAAAAATGCAGCATTGTACATTGGGATCAGCTCCCAGGCCAGTCTGGCTGGCATCTTCCTGAAAATACCAGCTGAGATGCCTCCCTGCTCCTCTTCCTTATGTGCCTGCTCGTAAGCTATTATGACCCGACAATACAATTTCCATCCGATCACTTTAAGCTTCTCTGCATTGTCAAAGTCATTAGTGTTATTAATTTTCTCCTAAGCCGAATTTTCTTTATCCGGGGCTGATTTCCTGGTAGTCTGTTACCTTGAGCACCATGTCTTCCATCAGTTCGATGTTTCTAATGGAGCTTAGCGGGGCTAATGACAGTCAGAATCCCAGAAGGAGAACCAAGGGTTCCACACAGCTGTCTTGAGGGAGCTCTACCTGTTGGTGCGCTCTCTGGGAGGAAGGGGGAGCCTCCTACCTTGCTCACATCTGGTGTCTGCAGGATATGTTCCGTGTCTTCTCCAGGGCTGATTTTTGCTTGGCTCTAGCAGTCAAGGATGCTTCCTATCCTTGCTTTCCTCTAAGCTGAGAAGGGGGAAATGGGAACATTTGGAAAAGTCATCAGTGAGTCAGAGCATCTCTGTGTGGGACGGGACCGCCAGGTCTCTGAGCTCAGCCCAAAGCATGAATCTCCTCTGCTACATTCCTGCCCAGCCTCTGTCGAAGGCCCCCGGGAGGTCAAATCCGCTGTCCCTCAAGGCAGCTCACTTCACTTCTGCATAGCTCTCGTCAGAGTTTGGGTCTAAAGCTGACTACCTGCACCCCACCCTCACTCCTCACCCTATGGGGCCAAGCAGAATAAGGTTGGATCCATCTTCCTATGCACCTGTCTGCGCCTGCAGACAGAATGCTGATCTCCCTGTCCCCCAGGCTTCTCTTTTCAGGTTACCCATGGGTGGTTCCCTTAACTGTCCCTAATGGAGCATGAACTTGATGCTGCTCACCTCCCCTCATGCTCCTGCTTGTTGATATCCCCCATTAATTGTGACGCCTGAATTTCTGCCCCTTCCTCTACCTGTTCTGAGCAGGGCAGGCAGCAGTGGGGCTATCCTTTCTTTCTTTCTAGGCTCTGCATTCCAGGTTTAGTACTTTTCTGTTTGCTTCCTATTTCTGTTAAAGACCCCCACGTTCATCCAGCGTCCCTGGCTTGTCACTTCTGTGCCCTCCTCGACTCCTCACTTTCTCTGGCTGTACATCAATGGACAGTCTCCAGACTTTACCTTTGGTGCAGTTGCAGTCCTCACTCTCACCCAGATTGCTGTAATAACCTTGGAGTTGATCAGCCTGC
>CM053593.1:1546526-1572307 GCA_028646575.1 Pseudocheirus occidentalis | reverse complement strand
TTCCTTAAGTACTGTCCCTTACGCCCTTCCCGGGGTCCGTGTGAGCATTTCTAATGTGGCAAATACAGGGAGTTGTACCCACTTTAACAAATCTCTTTGCTGGGGCCATCCTTGATCATTGTTAGTCATGTTGAGGATCCCTCAGGTCAGCGAGGTGGTGTGGTCGGTAGAGGGCCAGCCTGAAGTTGAGAAAACTTGAGTTCAAATGTGGCCTCAGACTCTCACTAACTGTGTGACCCTGACCAAATCACTTCACCCTGTTTGCCTCAGTTTCCTCGTCTGTCACATGAGTTAGAGAAGGACTTGGCGAGTCATTCCAGTATCTCTGCCAAGAAAACCCCAGAAGGGGTCATGAAGAGTCAGGCACGACTGAAATATCTGGACTGCAGCAGAAAGGAGACCTGAGACCAGTGTGGGAGAGCGAGGGGGTGCAGGGGGAGCAGCAGAAAAGCCCCTGTGAACCTCTCAGAGGGGACAGCTTAGAGCCTCCCCAAGTGGAATAGGTAATGAGCTCCTTGTTGGAAGTATTGTGATAGATCCTTAAATGACTATTCTTTCTTCTTTATTTTTCTAGGTTTCTTTTTAAACATTTCATTGGGGTTTTTCAATTGGAAAAAAAAATCTGTTTTCTTCTTTCCCTCATTGGGAAAAAAAGAATAACAAAAACCTTTGTAACACATAGGCATTAAAGGATTATTTTTCAAGGCTGAGTCAGATAGACTTTCCCTTCAGGCAGGAGGAGGCCTGGCTGCATCCTGGGGCGGGGGCTCGCTCAGAGATTCCCTCCTCTCACTTATCCCTCATAATTATCTGCTAAAATAGGCAGCCCACGAAAGAGATGATTAGCTTGAATCTGCAAATGAGGAAAGCACTAAATCCCGACCAGGCTATTGATGCTTCAAGATAATGTTCTAAGCATCGAGAGGCAATATCAGGGTGTCTGGGGAAGGGCGCAGGGGAGGCTTCCTTTCAGTGACACATTTTAAGGCGTTTTCCTTTGGATGGGATTTCTTAAGCTTAATAGCTGTTATTGGGCTGGTGAAAAAAACCCACCACTTCAACCATGTCTGTAAATGCAAGGATCTGAGCTGAGATTTTCTACCCAGACAGACTGCAAAGAAAGGCGGTTTTCAGCTTTTTAGATAAGATTTCTATTATACCAACTCTGTGACAGGGATTAAAATTACGATAATGGATTAAATGTATTGTTTTATATCATCTAAAATATGAAATATTGGTGCCTTCAAGTCTCCAAACACTTCTGCTCACACGGGGCTGACAGGTGTAGAGCAAACACTGCATTCCTGAAGCCTGTCCAAGCTTTATTATTCTGATGTGTGTTCATGCCATTTTAAGGTCCACATCTCAGTTTTCTGACACATTCTTCACTTTTATGCTTTTGAGAAGCTGTGGCCTTGTGTCATCTCCTGCTTCCCAGCACAGGGGAAGGAGAATTGGGGAAGTCTGGGAATAACCCCCAACTCATGGGCAGGTCTTGTTGGGGAGGCCCAAAAGGATCCAGGAGAGCAATCAGTCCCAGACCAGGCCCATAGCTAACCTTGCCTGGCATAGGAAGGGCTTGGGGGTAACTGGCCTAGAGAGGGGTCATATTGTTTAGGGAATAAAGGTTAAAGAGATTCAAGTCTGGCCATTGCTTAAGAGTCCATGGTGATACATCCAAACACGGCTCATTCTTCTGCCTTTGACCAAACTGTTCTTCTCACCAAGGAGATACCCCATTTTTCTCTACCTCAGGAAATGTGGGACTTAAGCTTTGGGTTCCAGTCTGGCTGCCAACACTCTGGGTCATGGCTTTTGGGTTGGAAGGAACCTTAGGAATCATCCAGTCCAACCTTCTTCTTTTCATAGAGGATAAGGATGGATGAGGCCCAGAGTGGTTGATTGACTTGCCCAGTGTCACAAAGGTAGCATGTGCAAAGCTAGGATTTGAACCCCAGTCCCCGGCTCCATTCAGAAACTTTTTGTATTACAACATGTTGCCTCTTTTTAAAAAAAATTATTCTAAGTGCAAGAGAACTCATCCAGCCTCTTTTATCCTGATTCTTTATGTGTCAAATGAGAATAACTTTCTCTGCTCCATAGGGTTGTAGTAAGTGCATAAGTGTATGTAATGTTTCGTGGCTCACTATGTCAGTGCTGCATTTGGTCAGACTTGCATTTCCAATATGGCGGACTGCTCGCAGCCTTAGAGAGGACCAGACATGGCCCATCGCTTCCTTCTTCTTCCTTTGCTGTTTCCTCTAGAGCTCCCGTTGTGCCTTGACTTCTCACATTGCTGCAGTAAAGGCTTTTATAAATGTTCAATGGTTTGTTTTGTTCTCTGGGCTTCTTGGACTCTGTGTTGCCTGAATCCTTTGACTTTTATTCTTAGTAGATGACTAAGGAACTTCACATTTCAAATATTCCTTTGTTTTGTTTCCAAGATTCCCTTCCTCATGTTTCTGTTGCCTTTAATTGAGCAATATGATGTCCTAGTGCCCAAAGTGTGCCATGGCTCTTGAGGATCACCGTATAGTCGCAGGCAATTGCCAGACCTGTGTCTTTTTTCACTATTATGATATTCTGTTTCTAGAAATGGATTTAATCTTTCAGTGACCTTCTATAGATCTCCCAAAGCTGCCTCCAGTCATTTCTGCCACAGTGGTACCTGTTGTCAGCCCTTTGAGGATATTTCTTTTTTATATACATACATCTATATATGTATATATGTGTGCGTGTGTATATATATATATATATATATGTATAGGTATATATATCTCCTAAGAGATATATCCAAAGATATATCTTTCTTCCAAGAGTTCTTTCTGTGGCATCAACTGCCACATATACTGCTGTTTGCATGTGCTTAAATGTTTTTATTATTATGTTGAATGCTGTGGAATAATACATTCATTCATGATGGTTATTATGACAAGTATTGGCTGTTGTGAATCATTCAGTTTCGGTATAATTATGAAATTGATTAGTAAAATCAAATTTTAACAAAAGACTGTTTGGAATTTCAATCTAAGTTTGCCTTTTTCCTTTTCAAAATCATTGGAAATAGTGGAGCTGTTTTGGTCATCAGTTTCACTATAAGTACAATTTCTGGAGTCTGCATTAAGTGAAGATTTCTGCTGACCCAAGGTTCTTTAGCTTTCCCCTCTTTGATTTTAGCAGCTTTTCAGTTTCCTCTCTTATGTCTTCTAATCTGGGCAATAGGATGCTATTTATTTTGATTACCATGAAGTGATCAGCTGTATCTTGTGTGGCTTGGAGCTAGGGGACTACTGACAAAAGAAAGCCCAATGAAACACTTCCTTTGGTTAGTCAGATGTGTTTCCAATTTTGCTCTAAAATCACACACATAATTAAAATATTCCATTTTGTGTCCACAGATGGTTTCCCTCATGGTCAGGGCTATTTGCACTGAAGCATTTCTAGCCACTGGGCTATTTGTAGTTCCTACGGGTTATTTGTGTGGCCTTTAACTTTCCAGGGCCTTAGTTTTCTCATGTGTAAAATGATGGAGTTGGACTAGGCGGCCGCTGAGCCCTTGGAGTTCCTGGGGTGCCGCCATCTTGACTCCTTGTCATGCGAGAGTCAGTTCATCAGTTTTTGTCAAGCATCTGCTGTGTGCCTGGTATTTTGCTGAATACTGGGGTTACCAAAGAGGTGAAAGGTGCTCCCTGCCCTCAGGGAGCTCACAATCTAGTGGAACTGTAGACTGTGAACACGAAGGGCCACTCCATTACCTGCTGCTCCCAGCGGATTGTCACTGGCTTTGAGTAGAGCTCTGAACTGGCCTCCTGCCTCTCTGACTCTTAGGCTCAGTGACATCAGGCTGATCAGTGAGGCTGCTCAGGCCCAGCTCACTAGATTCCCCAGGCATAGGAGGTGCCCCTGCATGGCAGCCAACACACCCTAGTCTCCATCATGTTGTCTTTCTCCCCTCTCCAGGCACATGGGTGATAGGTTGGACTTTGAGGGGGTGCTTGATCACTAATAATCATTATTCTTCTATGCCTTGCTGCCTCTCAATTAGTGAATAATCAATTCATTTAAGAAAAGGTGATTTTCAAATACTGCTAAGAGAAGTCTGACTGTTTTCCACTTCATCAATTCAACTTTACTCTTTATACAATGTACTTTCTGGTTAATTCTATTAAATGTGTGTCAGGGAACATGGGGAAAATCCTGTGTTCCCTGACACATTTCCTTCCTTCTAGAAACAAGACTCACAATCCCCATAAAATAGTTATCCATCATTCTAATGCATAATCCTGCAGCTGACCTGACCTGCTTTCACTCTCAAGTCCTGTATAATGACCCTCACTAAATCATATTGAATACAGTCATTCAGTTGACATGATTTGCTCTAGTTTTTCTGTATTGTGAGGCTTCCTTATGGGTCCCAGGGGGTTTCACTGTTCCTTTATTGGGAGCTGTCTGTCTCCTGGCTAATTGGGTGGCACACACTCTCCAGTGCCGAACGGATCTGCCCGTGGTCATCTGAAGGCAGCTGCCATCTGCTTCTGTGCTGGCAGAGTAAAATGCCAGGATTCCCTGGTCCGTGCTGTTGTTCACCGCTCATCTTCCAAGCCTCCCATCTCAGCCTGATCTTTGCTATTGCTGCTTTTCAGCTTTGCTGAAGGTTCTAGGTGTCACTGTCTATAGAGGATCCGACTTCTGGACCTGGTTTGTCATCCATGAAGGGAACTTCCAATGAGGAAAGTCCCTGGACTGATGATGACTGACACTGACTTGTTCGGGGGTCGGAGGCAGGGATCAAGCCCTAGAACTCCCGACTCCGAGGCCAGCTCCCTGTCCGCAGCACCCCAGCTGCCTCTCCCACGGCAGTGGAGGAGGGAACATTCTTCCTCAGCAGCCATTTGGGTGCGTTCTCTGGTTCCTTTTCCTGTGACTCATCTGTATTTTGAAACGCGCTAGAAATGATCAGAAAGCGGAATGAGAAAGCAGGGTCAATGACTGTTGCTGTTTGTTAGGACGGTTGAGTGAGGCTGGTGAGGGGCAGAACCCGTGGGCTGAAGTTGAGGTTCGATTTTTAAATGAATGCATTGATTTGTTGTCGAAGAGCTTGAGTGGAGAAGTCGCCTTGGGGTCTGAGCATGGAGATCAAGGTGAAAGTTTCTGCTGGTATTTAGCCAGGGCGGGGTATGTGCTTCATCAGTAACGGGGCGTTCGGGCAGGGAGAGGAGCTAGCACATGTCGAATCCAGGGGGAGCAGAAGCTAAATCGGAGGAAAATCGGTCGTGATGAGACATTAAAGGAAGCACGCTAAAGTAGACAGGACAGATAAGGGGGGAAGGAGCGCGGCAAGAAGAGGGAGCGGGGAGCCAGGACACCACTCTACAAGGACCTCGGGGATCCTGGAGAGCCCACGCCTCTACCTTCTACAGGTCTTCCAGGCAGGCGGAGCACGCCAGCTGCAGCCGATCTGGCAGCGCTGAGGCAACACCGCTGTGGAACCCAGAAGTAGGACAATGCATATTTAAAAGTTACTGAGCAATTAAGCTAAGCTTGTAGCAAAATGACAATATGAATTATGTTCAGAGAATCACTCAATCTCCTTTTGGGAAGGAACCTCAGGGGACATCTAGTCAGATTCATTGGTGAAAAATAATCCCCAACAAGTGGCCCTCGAGGCTCTGATTGAACACATCCGAGGAGGGGCAACCAACGAGTTCCCGAGACAGCAAATTCCACTTTTGGATAGCTCCAATTTTAAAGGATAATTTTCCCTACAT
This sequence comes from Pseudocheirus occidentalis, assembly GCA_028646575.1. Taxonomy (NCBI): domain Eukaryota; kingdom Metazoa; phylum Chordata; class Mammalia; order Diprotodontia; family Pseudocheiridae; genus Pseudocheirus; species Pseudocheirus occidentalis. The sequence goes on along the minus strand of CM053593.1, from coordinate 1,566,539 downwards.
ATAAAATAATGAATCAGAAATTATTTGCTTTGATCCTAATATGTTTTCACTTCCTTTCTTAGTAAGGACTCGTTATCATTCCTGGAGACAAGTTTGATTTAATAGAAGGAGTGCTGGTCTTGGAATCCAGGGGAACTGGGTTCAGCTCCTGCCTCTGATTCTCCTGACTGCTCTCGAGCAAGGTCCTTAAGCTCTGAGCCTGAGTTCCTCATGTGTGGAGTGGGAATCATACGGCTTGTAGTACCTGTTGTTCAGGGTTATTGTGAGAGTCCATGAAATGATGCATCCAAAGTCATTTGTGAATTGTGAAGTTCTCCCTGAGCACCAGTTATCGTCCTCCACAACTCTCAGGTGGAGAGGGCCAAGATGATGAAGCTTTGCCTCTCTCCTCTTGGTCAAGAAGTGAGGCCATGGGAAGAGAAGGAAGCACGGGGCAGCAGACACAGTTTGGTCTCCTTAATTACAAGGAGAGCTCTTTGGAGTGAGGTTGGAGCTTGGGAGTGACAACAACATAACATAACATAACAACAGCATAAAAAAACCACAATAAATAGTAAAAAATCATCTTTTGAGCAAGAATTGTTTGGGGTCATGTCTCTAAGATCCCTTGGTCTTTGTTAATCCTCGGTGCCACCAGCAAGTCTGAGCAGTATCATGGTTACAAATTATCAATGCACAAGAACTCATAAAGCACCTAACAGATGTCTTGTACGTCCTGGGGGATACAAACTTGGAAGCAGGAGCTAATGGCCCTGCCTTCCAGGGGCTTACTCACTCACTCAGAGTGACAATATACGTGTACCGAACACATTAACAGCAGATGCCAGGGAATTTTGGGGGTTGGAGGATGTACTATCCTCCAGAAAACCAGGAGAGAGAAGTGGAATAAAAGAAGGAGAAAGGCTGTCAAAGAGAAGTACTGCAGAGGGAGAGATAAACAGAGCAGAAAGGTAGAAGGCAAGGGGAAGGTCGGGTTGTCTTCAGTGGCTGCTGCTGCCTCGTGGGACACGTTTCCTTCTCCACAGTTAGATGCTCATGCGCTCCTTTTCCTTGTAGGTTTTATTTACTCTGTTCTGCTTTGTTTTTCTTGGGCAAGATCAGGATAAATCTTCTGCCTTTCGTTGCTATGTCTACTGCTGCCCTTTCCACCAACCCAAAAGAGCGAACAGAGCTGATTTTACTTGGTTTGAACTAATCCAGACTTGGTAGGATTTCAAAATGGAGAAGCTGCCACTTGAATTTGCCCTCCCTTTGCCAGGGGAGAAAAATACATTCACTGAAATCTCGCATGCAGCTTTAATATATTGCCTGTTGAGCCAAGGTTTTGATACATTTATTTCATATTCATGGTTGAGATTCGTCCCAGCTCATGGGACTGTGGCATTTATTCACTCTTTTTAAACTACAAAATTATGTTTGAAATGTTCTGGTTTTGCCTTGTTCATAAATTAATCTACACAAATTCAAAGGGTCTGGGTTGGAAAGGACCTTAAGGGGCATCCAGTTTATTCCACAGCAGGACAAGAATCCCATCCTGGGCATACCTGACAAATGGTCATCTAGCCTTTGCTCAGGGAACTCTAATAAGAGGGTACCCCCCACCTACTGAGAACAACCATGACGTGGGGTGGTGCCAGTTACTAGGAAGGATTCTCCCCTCCCCCCACATCAGGTCAAAGCTGGCTCTCTAAAGCTTTTGTCTTTGCCTCAGTTCTGTTCTTGGCAGCTGAGCAGAATAAGTCCCTTCAGATACTTTGAAAGCACTACCCCTAAGAATCCTCTTCTTAAGGATGACTATCCCTACTTCTTCCAACCCATCCCAAAGTCATTGGATGGCCCAGAAACGATGTGAGCCCAAGTCTTCCTGGCTTGGAAACCCACTTTCTATCCCCTAAGCCACACTGCCTCTCCAGTCTAGTGATGGGATAAAAATGACCTTGGTCTGCTCTGACATGTTCTTGATGAGGCTGAGTTGGCTCTTCTTCCACATGGTCACCAACCATCTCTCTGGTAAAACATTCTGGAATTTTAAAATTAATTAATATGAAGATCCCTGGCCTGTAGATTGTAGCTTCCATTCATTTCCATGGGAAAAGAAAGAAAATTGTGACATTTGTGCTTATCCAAACTGGGAGCACTTTTGTCCTCCATGTTCTTTCAAATATCACAGACAGTAACTCAGGAATTATTTTTTCCTATGTCTTTCATTATTCTGGGATATAGGTATATATCTTGCTGTAATGAACTGAATTCGTCGAGATGTGCTCTGCGCACTCTTCATATTTTCTTATTTGTCTTGGGTTTCAGGACCCTATAAGCCATTTTTTGTTAGCTCTTGTTTCCACAAAAGTAGTATCTTCAGAAGAGAAAGAGGGAATGTGAAGTACATCATTTCACTTTCCATCATCAACTATCAAGCCTAAGCAACTGCCCCACTCTTTCTTTCATTCTCTGCCTCCCTGAGCAAACAAAATCTTTGTTTCCTTAGTATTGCTTGTGTATGTTAGCCCTGCCTGGGCTTCAGTTCCCCATGCTGCTGGCAGGATAGCACCACAGGTACTTTGTCTCCATCCCCTGTTCCTGCCTCATTTCTATCTATTGTATGTGACTGTTTAAAATCTAAGTTGGTCAATAAGTTGCCTGTGAATCCATTATCTTTAGACAGCTTACACTAGTTTTCCCCATCTAAATTGCACCTCTTTGGTTTTTTTCCAGAATTAATTTCCTTCTTGAAAGCCCCCTATCCATTTCTTTACGGTTTCATGATTTTCTCCAGCTTCATTCAGTAGCATGTGAGTAGAAATAAAGGTCATGGATGGTAGAAGTGATCTTTGAATCCAGGGATAGAGCTTGGTAGGGCATGATCTAGGAAAGACTAAAGAAATGAGGGACTCAGGAAAAGAAGATGGCATAGAAATGAACTGGTTCCAAAACTGGCTACAGAAAGAAGGGAAGTGGAGCCAGACCAGGATATTTGACCTAGGCAGTAAGTGGGAAGTACAAGGGCTAGAGATTGAGGTGAAGATGAAGAACAGACTTTGTAGTTACAAGCCTGAGAGAGAGGTGGACAACAGATTCTTATCAGAGGGAGTTTCAGAATTCATGAGCATGACGGTGGAACCCTGGTGGGCAAAGGCAGAAAGTGACTGCACATCAGTTATGAAGGTGTTGAAGAAAGAAGAAGGTTCTCAAGGTCGGTCAGCAGCAGCCATGAATCCAGATTGGGTACTAACTACCAATTGGAGAAACCTCAGAGGAGGAGAGACTACCAGGTGGTGGGAGTAGGAGAGCCTGGAAGGGGAAATGGTGGGCACCCCATCATGACCAGACAAGACTATGAGTGAAAATGCAACTAGTATTGCAAAGGGTAACCAGGAAAACCATGTCGTCAGGAGGAAGCCAAGTCTCAAGTAAGAAGATAGAAAGATTAAGAAAATTAAAAAAAAAGTTTAAGAGAAAAGTGGATTGTTGCCTATGGAGTAATCTTTCCACCAGAAAGAATGATGGACCAGTTGGGTAGCTGTAGACTGGGAGGTTGAGGATGATGTATCAAGTGAGATAAGAATAAGAGAGTAGTGAGTGGGGCAGTGAGGGCAGCATTTTAACAGTGGTAACTGGGGGTTCAGAATCATTCAGATGTGGACGGCATGGCAAGATGAATGAATGGATGGACGGACAGATGGCTGGCTGGCTGGATTTAGTCACTGAGGAATGAGTTCAGGTAGGTTATTATTCATAAATAGGGATTCATCTTCAGGTGGGGTTTACTTATGGAGCCAGACTTATATGGGCATGTCTGGGAAATGGGCAAGTGCATAGAGGTTGCTTTTGAAGGCAAGTCCATTGCTGTAGAGTTGTAGTTCCTGTATAGGGTACCCAGATGGAATGGCCACTTGGGCATGGTGCCGGTGAGGCAGCTGCCCTGGAGATGTGGGCTGCCCAGTAAGCTCACCAATGAAGACTTTGCAGTCTAAGAGAATGAGCATTGGCTTTGGTGGCAGAGCTGTTCTTGTCCAGTGGTTCCAGTCACGTCTGACTCTTCACGACCCTATTTCAGGTTTTCAGAGTTCCTGCCTTTCAATATCACCTCATGCTTACCTGTGTCACCTTGGACGATCTGCTTAATCTGCCTAAAGCTCCGTTGCATCATTTATAAAATGCAAAGATTAGGCTAGATGGTTGTAGAAGATTCCTTCCAGCTCCAAGGCTATGATGCTATGACTGACAGCTGTAAGTAATGAAAAGCCATGGAGAATGAATACATCCGTGTCAATGTCCTTCAAGAATAATGCCAGAAAAGTGAAAGCTCAGAACAAAGGCTATTTTTTCAAAACCAGGTTGGTGGGGGTTGGCGTGGTGCACACAGAATGCCCAGAAAAAGGTAGAAGCTCCACTTGCAGTGGGTGGGGAGACAAGTATTAGCGATGAAGAAAAGCAATACACCCTCAGCAGCTCTTTTGCTTCCATTTTGTCTGTCATGGACTGTGCTCCTCAGCCTGAAGCCAGAACCAAGATGGTGACTGGACTAGTGAAAACCACGATGAGTCTGGAGGTAGGAAGAGACCCTATATTTGTCCCCACTGAGTCCAAGAAGGCCCGAGAAAAAATCCAAGGAAATCAAAAGATCTTTTGAAAATCACAGCAACCTTTGGGGAAAAAATCATGGGGAACAATGTGATGGCCAAGTCAGTCAAATATCCAGATGGAAATCAGTTTGATATTACAAACTGTTTGTTGGTGAATGGCTAACATTTAGAGCTGATTTCTAAAGTGATAGTTTGTGAAAGAGCATCTGTGGTGGAAAGAAGTCATCACAGACCTAACCTGGCTCCATTAAGGAAACCTCATGACCAACTACCCTGGTTTTCTTTAGAGTGCAAGAGTTGTCACTGGGAAACCTGCCTTTAAATCTTGCCTCTGACACTTCCTAGCTGGGTGATCATGAGCCAATTATTTATTCTTTCTGAGCCTCAGTTTCTCCATCTGTAGAATGGGGATAATAATGCTTCTATGCTGTCTCTCACATTGCTGTTATGGAGTTCAAATTAAATGAACTGTGTGAAATACTTTGCAAACTTAAAATGCTTTATTTGTCATTATTATCCTGGTTGTTATTTCTGTTACTCCTGCTATTGCTACCATCATCATCAGGGGGATGCTCTAAGCAGAGAGTCCTTGGATTTCAGTAAATTGTTTGCTAGAATCTCTTGCAATACCCATATGGACAAGATGAAAGAAACGGGTTGGACGACAAGTTAGGTGGCTTCAGCAGTGGTCATCTGACTGAATCCTAAAGTTAGCGAAGGATGGATCAGTGGCACCTTGGAAAGAGGCCTCCTTCTGCCTCACCTCAGCTCTTTGCAGTGAAACTTCTTCAGTTTGGGTGAGAGCAGGCTGGGAGCAACAGCAGATACACTTGAAAACAGAGCCAAGATCCCCACAGTTCTTAAGAGGCAGAATGAGGTGTTTGGGAGTATTGGAGTTAATGTGATGAAATTAAGTGGAGATAAATAAAAAAAGAAAACTAACTGTACTTGGGTGAAGGAGAAACTGCCTAAGTAGGAAGTAGGAAAGACAATGTGGCCATAAAAGACTGAGGGTTTTTAACAGAGTGGAAAATCCATATGATTCAGCAGTGGGATGTTGAGGATAGAAAAGTTGGTGGACGGAGAGTATCCCCAGCAAGGGAGGTGGCAGGTGACTTGTGTTCAGCCTCAGCAGATCATATCTGGACTGTTGTGTTCTGCTTGTGACATTTTTGAGAAAAAAAAAACAACATTCACAATGTGAGGTGTGTCTGGAGAAGGGAGAGCAGGGTCACAAGCAGCCTAGCACCTGTACCATGGGGATCTGTTGAAGAAAGTGGGTTTGTTGAAGTTGGAGAAGACAACACTTTGGGGAGGCCCCCTGGCTGTCTTCAAGAATTTGTTTTCTCCAGGAATGAGTTGACATATTTCGCTTGGCCCTGGAAAGCAGAACTCAGTTCAGTGAATTGATATTAAAAGGAAGTAGATTTCAGTTTTGCATAAGCAAACATTCTCTAAAGAATTATTCAAAACTCGAGCTGGCATCTGAAGGGCCTTATCAAATTTCATGTCATTGCAGGTCTTCAAATGGAGCCTGGATGACCGTTTGTTAGAAAGAGTGTAGAAGGTGTTAATATTGTCAATAAGAGTTGGTCTCTGGGACCTCTGAGGTCTATTTGAAAGGAAAGACTGAGGGCATACATGGCGGCTACCATCAAGAATTGGCGGACAGTCAGATAGAGGGTGAGCTGAATTGTTCTATGCTTCTCCAAAATGCAAAACCCAAACAGGTCCACAAACATTGGTTAAGGACCTACCATGTGCCAGACTCTGTATTAAGTGCTGAGGCCACACAAAGGCAGCACCTTCTCCCAACAAGCTCACAGTCTCATGGAGCAACGCAAGTCAGCTTAGGGCTCACAGCAGTGCACCTGTTTATGAACCTGGTTGGCAGGAAGCCATTCTATGACCAAAGCCCTTTGGATAGAGGCCGCAGGGCCATCTGCCAGAAATTCTGACTGAGGTTTATGTAGGGCCTCAAGGTTTCCAAGTGTTTTACTTACTTCATCTCACAGGATCTTCAGAGAGTCCAGTAGGGTGGCACCAGCTTTAGGGGTGAGGAGGCTGGAGCCCAGAGAAGCTGAGTTACTTGCCCATTGTCACACAGCTCAGAAGTGTCCCAAGGCACTGGTCCAAGCCAAGGCTTGCCTCGTTCTCAGCCTGGAACTCTTCCCTTGCTGCCCCATTGGGAGCCTGTAGAAGGAATTTCTGCCAGGCAGGTTGGAGTCAGTGACCTCAGTGGTCCAACCCTTCCTCTTCTCAGATTGTGTGGTTCTGGTCCTTTGAGAGCAGACAGCATCCACCTAGATATGGATAGTGGGTAACATGGCTGCTCAGGCCAGGCACAGGCAGTGGTGGTTGGGGCAGACACATGGCAGGGCAGCATACGCACTCAGTACTACAAGGTCACCAGCATTGTGCAGGGGCATCTCTGTGCCGGGTGCAGTCTCTCTGAGGTCCTGCTGGCATCATGCTGCTGCTTGTGGTGAAGGCATGGAGCAGTGTGTGTGGAGCATGTGTGGCTGTGGGAGCATACACAGAGAGTCACGCATACACACACAGTGTGTGCATCACACAGAGTATATGTATGTCGTAGTGCATGTCTGGACACACATTGCTGTGTGGGAGTATATTGAATGTTTACACAATGTGCCCAAGTTGTATTTCAGAGGGAAGCCGTGAGCGGCTGGAGGAGCTAGGGGATCCGGGAGGGCTGCATGTAAGAAGTGGCCTATGAGAGGAAGAGTTAAGGTATCAGACACAGAACAAAAGTGGTCCAACTGTCACACTGCTGCCCTCAGGCTTTTCCTGCACCACACAACAGAACTTTTTCCTTAGGAAGCATGTGTATGGTTGCATGTAAAAATGGAGATGTGTGCATGTGTGTACACATGTAGGTGTGCATATGCACATGCATGCAGTGCAGTCAGATAAAGGTGTTTAAATGCACTGTCCATACAAACATATTTACACACACGCCTTACATGAAATCATCAGGAAACTCTCAGGTGTAGAAACTGGCCTCCCCCAAGACTCAGCAGGAGCTTCCCCTTTGTAAGCTGTAGGGAGGGGCCTGTGGGTATGACAATTTTCAGTGACTGTGCCTGGTCATGTGGCTACCATAGGACAAAGGCGAGACTTGAACCCAGGCCTTCCTGACTCTAATCCCAGTCTTCCCCTCAGTTTGACGCACTGTCTCCCTAATGGATCCTATGATGAACACATTCAGTCAAAGGCCAAGGCCTCTGATCTCTTTCTCTCTCTCTCTCTCTCTCTGTCTCTCTGTCTCTCTCTGTCTCTCTCTCTCTCTCTGTCTCTCTCTCTCTCTGTCTCTCTCTCTCTCTCTCTCTGTCTCTCTCTCTGTCTCTGTCTCTGTCTCTCTCTGTCTCTCTCTCTCTGTCTCTCTCTCTGTCTCTCTCTCTCTGTCTCTCTCTCTGTCTCTCTCTGTCTCTGTCTCTCTCTCTGTCTCTGTCTCTCTCTCTGTCTCTGTCTGTCTGTCTGTCTGTCTCTGTCTCTCATTTTTTGAGGAAGCAATACATTTCATTAAAAGATTCAGATGAGGCAGATGTCCATGTGGAGGTGGCCTCTTCCTTGGAGTTCTGCTATTCTGATGCTGGGCTCATGGCTCAGAACCGGTGCTTTCTTGGCCTTGGGAAGCCAGCCATGATTGGAAATGCTCCCTGCCCTTCAGTCCCCTTGGCCTTGAGGCTTTCTAAGAAGGTCCAGGCTTCTCCCTGTCAAACACAAGCGACCAAGACCTGTGATCACAAACTCTCTGCCATCTCCCCTCCTTCCCTAGCTTGAGCTGATTCCCCCGGGTACAGGGGTGCTGCCCGCATTGGGCCATGGAGGAGGGAGATGAGTATGTGTTTGAGGGAAGCTTGTCTGGCAGGCTAATCTCCACTCCTGTTATCACTTACTCAGCCTGGAACACGTTACATGTTAATTTAGCCTGGCTTGTAGAGGAGTGTCCAGGATGTGAGTTGTGCTAAGACAGCCCAAGCTCCCGGTCCTCATCCATATTCAGCAGGTTGGGGAGTTTGCCTGATTGCGTATCTCCATTATTAATGGTGGTTGTGGAAGACACTGCTCCAGCTTAGCGCCTTGATGGCCTTTGGGGAGGAGCTGTCTGAATTTCAAGGAAAAGTCGAGCCTTTCATCTCGTGTCCTCCTGCTCATGGAATGCTGTCAAAACAGGGCAGGTTTTGTTTCTCGGGAGGGAAAAAAGTTAGAGGCTAATTAGCAGGCTGCTAGCCGGGATTTCTGATTTCTCTTTCAAAAGCAGCAGTGAGTTAAATGTAAATGAGTCATAAGTGTAGTGCTTCTTACCACCTCCTTAGGAGCCAGGGCCTTCCTGCCCTGGCCCCTTCCATATGCTTTTCATTTTTTCTTACAGACACAACCTCTACAAAGCTCTTTGCCTACTTCAGAGTGGTACATTACTGCCAGCTCTGACTATTATGCACTGGTCTATGGAGAGGCTGCCTGGCTCGTTAGAGAGTAAACCCCTTTGGGGACAGCAATGGTTTCTGCCTTTTTCAGAAATCTCCAGCCCTCAGCACAATGTCTGACACTCACTCCATAAATGATGGTTGGTCGACTGGCTGACTGATTGGTGATGAGAAGCATGGGAAAACTCCCACAATCCACTCTCTCTTCTCATCAGTATGGCAGATCCAGGTTGTGATGTGCTCACGCAGACCCATCTTGTATGGTTCTGTCCGCATTCCCTCCTGGTCAGGCCCTTGGTGGTCCATGATGGGAACTTCCTCAGTTTCTTGCACCATCTTGAATATATTAAGACCATCCAGATAATGTCCCTAACTCTCAGACAAACCAGACTTTGCTTTTCTCCTTCCTCTAATTTTTATTTTGAATTTTATTTTTCTTCAATTAGTAAGTATTATAATTTTCTCTCTTCCCTCCTACTAGTACAAAGTTTTTAAAAATACAAAACAGAACAACACAGCAACAGTACAATCCTTGTGACCAATGTCCGTCTTCAGACAAAACAAACTCCCACGCTGGGCGTCTCCCCTTAGCTTGTACGTCTCTCCAAAGATGTCTTCTACCCCATTTATCCTGGGTCATCTCCTTTCTTGTACTCTGTTTACTGTGAACTTCAACAGTGTCTTTGAGTGAGGATGGAAGATTCATCATGGAGTTGGTGACACGCTGGACTGGAGCTCAGGAAGGCCGCCAGAGCTAGAGGCGTGTGGGTTTGGGGTGATCCTTTGTGCAGCAATAGAAACGTTCATGCGTTTGAACTTTACTGCTTGGGGGTCATGGAGCATTTGTGCAGGTTGAATGGCTGGATAATGAGGTCCTTTTGAGATTTCTGAAACTGCAGGGCACTAGTTCACAGCATTTATTGACTACCTGCTGCATGCAGGGCACTTGGCTCTTCTGGCCACTGGAGATTTACCGTGATCCTTTTGCAGCGGAGGTTATACCAGAGGAGCTTCCCTGCACAACACTGCACAATGAGTGCATGGCGTCAGCTCAAAACAAGGCATGGTCTGTCCTGGTTCCACCATGAGTTAGTCGTGTGACCTTGGGCCAGTCACTTCTTCTGGGTCTGTTTCCTAATATGTAAAGGGGGTATAGGGATTAGACCACCTGCAAGGTCATGACCAGCTCTGCAGTTTCATGAGATGAAATGAGATCTTTGCCCCCAGATTTTCCGTCCTCCATAATTTTGGGGAAAGTGTCTCATTAGTTTGGAAACCTCTGATAAGAACTTAGTCCTTTAGCTCTGGTGATGTGAGACTCGCTTCTTGATGGGGACAATACCCAGCTAAACATGGGAAATATTAGTTGTTCCATTGACCAGATTTTTTATTAGTTAGTGTTTTCTCTGCCACTGGAACGCGAGCTCCTGGAGATCAGGGATGGTATTACCTTTCTGTTTGTAGGTCCACCTTTCACCTAGAGTGGAATAAACACATAATCCTAATGAGTGATCAGAGCTAATGTTTATGTAACATTTACAACATGCTTTACACAACATATCTTGCGTTGTCCGGGGAAGTCGGTGTTATTGTTCCTATTTACTTATGAGGAGACTGAGGGACAGAGAGGTTAGATGACTTGTCCAAGGTAACACATTCAATAAGTATCTGGTGCTGAATTTTTCCTCTGCTCTCTCTGCCTCCAAATTCAACACCACCTACTCTGTGTCCTACTTGCTTCCATACCACCCAGTTGTTTCATTCCTTCCCTCATCCATTCAAGAAGATTACCTTTCAGGTTCCCCCAAAGTCTGTGATCTGAGTGTAGATGCTCTTGGCCTTCCCAAAATGCAGAATGAAACCCCTTCCATGTGGGGTTTGCCCAGCAGCCTAGGGGCCTCCTTCTGGGTCCCCCGATGTGAAGTGGCACCTCATTTTTGAACTGTGCGAGGCCACCCAGACTTCTTGCTTGCACTTGGTGACAGACTCACCCCTTTTCACTCATATATCTCTTAATGACTTCTTTTGCATGGTACTTCTTGAGCGTGATTCTTCATTTGCAGCACCCTGTAGCCTCCTCACCTCCCCCATGTCTCTCACCAATGAGACTCACCAGTTGAGTATCATGGATGAAAGGCTGCCTCCAAACCTCAAACTTTCATCAAATACATCATTCATGTGTGTGAATGTTTTCCTAATAAAGATTGTTGTAAAACTGGGAAAATAGACACATAGGTCAATTGGTATCTGTCTTTCCTTTTTGGGAGGTAGTGATTTTTTCCAAGTATTTCTTCTCTTTCATGGAGCTTAAAAATTGCTTGTTCAGTATCTTCAAAATTCTGCCACCTACATCATGGATCTCTTGTGTATATATTTTGTATGAATTCAGTCTCATTTTTGTTTTATTGAACACCGTTTCTACTTTGTAGACACTGAAGTCAGAATCCAAATGGGGTCGCTCCGATGCCACAGAGTTCTTGGCAGAGCTCTTCCACTGTTGCTTTCAGCCCAGTGCCCAGGGGAAGTGGCCAAACTGGATCTTTGTGTAAGCTTCCTGCAAACTTGGTATCCCCCCCACCCCTTCCTTTTGTTTAATGAGGTCAGTCATCTGTGACTCTTTGTAAAGTTTTACAAATGGCTTTATATGCAAAGCCGGTGTTATCCTTGGTAATTATCTGTCACTTGGCAAAGGCAGAAGGGTTTGCTGGTAGGGTCAGCAATCTGGTCTCTTTTAGCCTCTTTGTTGTGGTGATTAATCATGCACAGCTTCAGCCTTTATAAGGCTGGTGTCTGTGTAGCTGTCTGTTCCTTTATCTGTTTCTCATTTTTCATGAGCCGGGGAAGTAACAGAACCCAAGACTTCCTGAATGGTTGATGTAATTTTTAGGTTTTGTCTTTCAGTTTTCTAAATTTGATAAACCAGAGGCCTTTTTCACTTGCTTCCAGTTCTTTGAAGATCCATTTAATTTGACTTTTATACAATTCTTTCTCTATCTCTCTTTGGATCTTAAACTAGTATGATGCATGTGGTATAAGTGAAAATTCAGTGTTTTGGTAGGAAGAACATCAACTGAATTTGGTGTCCTGAGGCTTGAGGCAAAATAAAGTTCTCTCCTTTTCCTCTTGTTCACTTTGAATGATTGGTTGCTAATTTCTTCATTTCTTTCTCTCTAAACTGATTCATAATGCATTTCAGAGTTCCATCTTTATATGCTATGCCTTTTGACTTTATGAATCAATCTGTTGCATGAAATGGAATTCAATTTTCCTTTTGACCCAGCTAAATTACGTCCACTCCTCCCTTTGTCTATCAAAGTGGCAGAGCACTCCAAATTCAAACAAATTGGTCACACATGAGATTCCTTTAAATAATCCATGCTGATTGACCCTTGCTCAATTTAATCTTTTTGCAGTGGTCTGCAGTTTTGCTTCTACAGTGGGATGGCTACTCTTTATGCTGCTAGAAATTTAAAAATTGGTCTCATCTATGGACTTCTTATAGGCAGTTGTGACACCATTTCCATTCCTTAAATGTTGGAGATGGAAAGGAGGTCATGTGGTCTTACCTCTTGATTTTATAGACCCTGAGTCTGTTTCTTCACCTTTGAATGTATTATGAATTGGTGATAGGTGGAGTTTGCAATGATTGGCCAACTAACTAATTAGAGCAAGTGGCAAAGCATCTACTCACCCACCCACCTACCCACTGCTCACTGGGACCAGGCAAGTGACTCCACTGTGTCCCACTTATCTAAGTATCTAATCTGTGAAATGAGGCAGACAGAGATGACCCCTACTTTCAATTAATCATTCAATCACTGTATAAATTACGTACCTGATGGATTTTTGATATTGTGCCAGCTTCTTGGGTACAAAGAAGAAAAGGAACCAAGTCTGCCTCTGAGGAGCTTAGATTCCATCAGAACAGACTGTACTCATTGAATACAACCTAATTTGTGGGAGGAGGGTGGGAGACTAGCATCTTCATGTAGAAAGCAGTGCTTGAACTGAGTTTTGGAGAAAACTATGAATTCTAAGAGGCAGAGATACTGAAAGAAGATACTCGGTTTCCGGTGAAGAATGGAAACAAGGCCAATATGACTGAATTATAGATGAGACGGTTAGACTGGATGGCTTCTCAGCCCCTCCTTCCCATCCAGATTGGAAATATTTTTTAGAAATTTAAATTATTTTTTCAATTATCAAACATTTTTTCTCCTAATTACTCCCAAAAGCTGGGGAAAGAGGAAGGAAGGGAGGAAGGGAGGAAGGAAGGAAAGAAGGAAGGAAGGAAGGAAGGAAGGAAGGGAGGAAGGAAGGAAGGAAGGAAAGAAGGAAGGAAAGAAGGAAGGAAAGAAGGAAGGAAGGAAAGAAGGAAAGAAGGAAGGAAGGAAGGAAGGAAGAAAAAAGAAAGGGGAAGAGAGGAAAAGGAAGATAAAAGAGAAATGAAGTGTCAACCACTAGATAAAGTTTGGTTAAAGAGACAAACAAATAGTAACATAAAAATTCCATTATTTATTCCTTATTATTATCTTAAGGCTAGATTACATACTCAAGGAGTGTAGGACGAAAGTCCTGACTGATGAACAGAGAAATCATAAGATTTTTTATACATTTTTAGAACCATCCCATTTCAGGATGACTCTGTCAAAACTTTATGACTTCCCTTTGTTACCATCTATATGTGAAAACAGAGTTCCTCGGTTGTAAATGCAAATTGACAAGGACCAGAGCAGGGTCTGTTTACCTTTTACGATCTCAGGATGTCTGTTCTGCTCCCACGTGGAGGACATCCCAAGATAAGGGAAATCTCACTTCTGGTCTTTGAAGTAACAGACACAGGGAAAGGCAGTTTGTTGGGTTAAATCCAACTTTAGCTGAAATGTGATATTAAAAGATTATCAGAAGAGAGACAGAAAAAGGGAGAAGAAAGATAAATAAAGAACCTGTGTATCACATAACAATAGTTACAAAACAAATGTCCATTTTTATCACACCCCAAAATATCTTTTCATTCTGGACATTGATCCATTCTGTCTCTATCAGAGGCAGGCAGAGTTCTTGCTTTATCAGGTCCCTCTAGAATTCTGATCATTTAGTTGATCAGAGGTCTTCAGTCTTTCATAATTGTTCATTTTGTACATTATTGATGTCAAAGGATACGTTGTTCTTGTGCTTCTGTTCCTTTTGCTCTCGCTCATATAATATGAGTTCTGAAATTCTAAAAAAGCCAAGCAAACAGTTGCATGTGCACTGACTGACTCCCACCACCTCCCCCTTTCTTCCCGTCTCTCCTTTCAAATGAGCTGCTTCACTGAAAGTCCCAGGTAGAGTCTGTCCTGTGTTTGCAGAGTCAGTTTCTGGGATGGAGCAGGCAGTTCTTTGCCTCCACACCAGGCAGTGAGCAGGCTCGCTTCGGAACCTTGGGGAACAATGTGGCCCTCGACGGGCTACAGACAGGAATGCATTAAGCTATGCCATGTATCTCTGCCTTTAGAGATTCCTTCATGTCACAGAGAAGCTAACTCGGCAGGTCTTGTCTGCACAGCACAAAGAAAAGTGTATCTAAGAACTCACTCTGGGTATTATAATAATATTCAACCATATGTCACTACAAGTCAACTTATAGTATATACCTGTAAGCAATCCAAATTTGATGGAGGGAAGACATGTTAGATGCATGTTCAAGAACAAATGTAAGCTAATTGAATTTATTTCTGAACTTATGCCTTGGAGGAAACATAGCCCATTTTGAGGCTCAGCATCCTGGCTTGCTATGGGTTGAAATCTGTCTTGCCCTTAAGAAAATTCTGAGAGCATTTCAAGGTAGTGGAGATCTGAACAGGGGCGCCAGCCCATGGGAATGAGAGGGCACCAAGTTGATCCTAGGTCAGACAACACATTTAGCATGCCATGTCGAGTAATGAATGGGCAGGAGAATTTCAGAAGGATTTTGACAAGCTGGAGCTCATCTAGAATAAGGTGACCATGAGCTGAGGAACACCCGGGAACTCAAAGCCATATAATGAAAGGATGAGTTGAAGGAAATCCTGCTATTCCGTCTGACAACAAGGAGACTAGAGTATCATTAAGAAAAGCCCAGCACAGCTTCCTTCACAGACTGTCACATGATTTCTCCCCATGGTCTAATTCCTTAGAGGTTCAGAATGCTGGAATATGATGACCAGGTCAATGGCACTCTAAGACACATACTAGGTTCAGCTGCCTCCTTTCAGAAATGTACCCAGCTGGGTCTGGAACTCCACTTGCTTCCTTTTGCTTGAATGTTGAATGAATTGTTGAGCCTGGGTTCTCTGGTCTCCCCAGCAGGTCCAGACCCACCACATGTGCATGAATAAAAGCCCCCATCTTCCCTGTGGGAGTGATTGAGGCCCAGATCAAGCCCAGGGCGCCAGCGGCAGGGCTCGACTGCTGCTGGGTGACTGCTCTCATGGGAAGTGGGACCCCACATGCAGGGACATGGAAAACCCTCTTTGCTGTAACCCCTACAGACCTGTTCCTAGAAACTGCTAAATGTAGGTGTTTCCACCGATCTCTCTTCTCCCTGTTGCTCCAGCCAGCTACCTCTGGTCCAATTTAGCTCACTGGATTTTGAGATTGGAAGCCCAGGCTTGCTACTCACTGTGATGGGGTCTTAGAGGAGCAGGGACGGCCTTTCGCCTTTTTGTATCCCTGGCACGTGGCATAGCACCTGCCCCATAGCCGAGGCTTAATAAATGTTTATTTGAGTTGAAGTATCATTGGGCTTCCTTTAAAACATCTCTATAGAATGAGGGGTCAGAGGATGCTGAGGTGCCCATGAGAGGCTTGTCACAGGACCATATGCAGTAGGCGTGCATGCGTGTTTGTGCATGGCCCACAGTGCCTAGCATAGAGTAGGTCCTTAATAAATGCTTACTTCCTTCTCTGCATTGAGCCCTTCCTTCTTTCAAAGGGAAGCAATGAAGCAACACTGAGGAACCAAGCCGGCTTTCCTGATTCCATGCACATAGAGGGCAGAGTCAGGGCAAATGGCCCGCAGCAACATCAGGGTGGCCTAGAATGGTGGACTGAGATAGTGAGGTGCTGCTTAGATAGTATGGACAGAAGAACAGGATTCAGGCCAGGCCTGAGTCCCAGGGCCTCCCTTTCCCTTTCCAGCCCCCTACAATGGAGGGGCAGTGGAGCAGCTTTGTAGGAAGTGGCCAGGCTGAGCCGTGTGTGAGCCTGTCAAAGGCATAGCCTCTGGGGGCCTGGCTTTCTGCAGGATTTTCAGACCTCGAAGGCAGCTGTCTCATTGCCAGTGGAGTGATGGGATCAGGGAACCTGAAGCAACAGCCGAAGGAGAGGTCTCTACAAATTTACCAGGAAGGTCTCCTCAGGCCAAGGTGATGAAGATTTGACAGTGTCACCTATCTGAGGCTCTTGGGGCTGGTCTCTTGAAAGCTATGAATACTTGGCTCTGCCCCACCTGGAATCTCCCTGCCCCCTTCCCCCATCCCCAAGGGAGGCTATGTGTTCCATCCTCATCCTCTTAAACAAGACTGGCAATGGTGCTGATCTGCATCCTCTAGGGAGGTTTGCTGTCCCTCACTGGCATCACCATGTAATAAGATGGCGTCCAGCTCCGTGCCTGAACCAGAAGGAAGATGCTGCCTGGTTGGGTGGCCCTCAGCCAGTCACTTACCTTTCCTTCATTTGTAAAATGGAGATAATCATAGCACCTACCTCCAGCTTTGCTGTGATGATGAAATGAGATATTTAAGTGCTTTGGAAACCTGAAAGGGCTATAGAAATCCTAGCTAAGAATCATGTGGTTTC
Organism: Pseudocheirus occidentalis; assembly: GCA_028646575.1. Lineage (NCBI taxonomy): Eukaryota > Metazoa > Chordata > Mammalia > Diprotodontia > Pseudocheiridae > Pseudocheirus > Pseudocheirus occidentalis. The sequence continues at coordinate 1,549,681 of CM053593.1, read as the reverse complement.
CATTAGTAACAGACATTTCCATGGTGCTGTGGAGTTTGCAAAAAAGGCCCCTTCTCTGGGCATTGTTTCATCTGATCCGCAGATGTGGAAGCTGAGATCAGGTTCTCAGCAGCATCTTTTCCAGCAGAATGTGTGTCTAGAGATGTGGCCTTGGGGACCCTATGCCTTGTGCCTGGGAAATGCCACCTTCAGAAAGCATGAGGGAGGAGCGTTCATCCTTGGGCTGACTCAAGCTTTGCTCTCTCTAGTTCTGAAAGAAGTGCACATCTCCTAAGTGGTTTCTGTTGCTTGACTCCAAAGTAGGGTTTTGGTCAGAAATAGATGTGTTTTTTTCCCCTAAAATTGAAATCAATTTGTACAGTCCTCTGGAGAACAGAATGCTTCCGGCATTTTCCTTAGTGACAGCAGCAGGGGCAGAGTATTCAGAGTGGGGGAGGGGGGAGTGGTTTCTCCCAGGAGACTGGGTCCTCTTTGCTGGAATGGGGCAAGAGACAAGGGTCAGATTACAATGAAGGCTGTAGATAAGGAATGTTTAATGAAGTGACCTGTGACTCTGCTATGGTGGAATTAGAAGGGAAAAAAATCAAGGAATTAGTCTGTAAAAACAACAACTTTCCCCCCAACTTGATCAAATATCTCTGAGAATTTAAAAGGATCCTTCATCTCTGCCCATAGCTTTAGTTCCGTAGAGGGGCCCATCAGAGAGAGCCCCAGGAATGATTTCCAGAGATCTATTTACTGTTCTAGAGGACAGAGAGGGTAACCAGAGGGATTCTCAGGAACAGCCCCAGCATGAGAGAGAAGCCCTTGAAGGCTCAGAATCAGCAGCTCAGGCCACGCTCCCGGGAGACCTCAGCTTCCCAGTGTCTGTGGTCCTGGTGGGCTGGTTTGTAAGCAATCAGGATTGCCATCAGTGGCATGGACCAGAGCTGTCAGACTAGCTGCCCACAACGCTCTTTGGTGCCCATATCCAGATTAAAATCTAACGGGGCACAATTAACAAAACAGCCTTTTAAACTCTCTGTAAGCAGCCAGCAGAGATCCTTCCAAGTGCTTTAGTGGCCTGTGTTTCTTTTTGAGTTTGACAGGACTCTTTGGTGCCACACCTGGAAGGCTGAGCTACTCAGCCCCTTAGAAGGGGAGGGATCCCAGCACCAGTGAGTTAGACCTGGAAGGGACCTTGGAGACTCTTATATTTTAAAAATTAAGGGGACAGCTGTGTGGTGTAGGGCATAGAGAAAAGCCCAGGAGTCCGAGTCAGGAGGGCCTGAGCTCAGATCCAGCTCCAGACACTTACTAGCTGTGTGACCCTGGGCCAGTCACTTCATCTTGATTGCCTCCCCCCAAATATATAAATAAATATGAACTAAGGTCCAGAAAGACTGTGACTTGCCCATGGTCAGTAACAGAGCCGGCATTTGACACCGATTCCTTTGATCACAATCCAAGCCCTCATTCCACAGACCTTAAATATCCTAGGACAGTCTTGACCAAGGCACCTGGAGGAGAGTCAAGGGGCTCGAAGAAGCACGGCAAGACATATGTGACTGATTTTTTTCTCTCGGAATTGGCTGTAGCGTCCAAGAAGAGGCAGCCTTTGGTAAATAGAAACCTACGCATAGTAGGGGCCAAGCGCTGCGACTGCGGCTGCTCCGTGGGCAATTGGGGACCTGGCCCCAATCCAGCGGCTTCTCCTCAAGCAGCTTGGCCTTCCACCAGCTGCAGCGGCTGCTGATTCGGGAACTTCAAGCAACTTTCTCAGCTTCCTGGCCTCACCTCACTCATCAGAAAAGCAGCAGAGCACAGGGAACCCGAGTTGAAGTCAGACAGTCCTGAGCTCTGGCCCTGTCCGTGGTCCTTCATGCTGTGTGACCCTGGACGCGCCTCTATGACCTTCATTTTGCAGGGACTTGCCACCTGCCTTAGGGGAGGGAGTTTCTTCATCTGGGAAACCCTATTACCAAAGGAATCATAGGTCTGGTCCCCAAACAGAAGGGAGAGGGTTGGAGGGTGAATCGTGAGGCTAGCCTCTCAGATTTTAAAGGGCATTTCGCTCTTTATTTTGAGGGTCTCTGACATCTGCTTGGTCAGTGCTACTTCCTGGGACTTGGAAGGAAGGAATCAAAAGTGAAATGCAGGTCTATGCTCTTCATTCTGTAGGTCTCCAGATTGAATTGGTTGTCATAATTACAGGGCTCATAAGCATATGGCCCTTGAATAATTTGTCTTCTTTGTCGGCTTTTCTCTAGCGGCGAGCATCCCCTTCCCTCTCTCTGGAGCATCCACTTGGGGTGTACATCCCCACCCCCAGCCCTCCTTTCAGCTGCCTGAGGCTTCTTGAAAGTAGACCAGGAGTCCGCACTGCTGCCTTCCCCGGCTCTCTCTTCAGCCCTTCCCTCTATGGAATAGCGGATGTTATTTTCCACTCCTTATTTCATTTAGGAAGGACCATGAAAAAGTGTTTTTCTCTTGGCATGTGGGTGTGTCGAGTGTGTTCTTGCTTCCTAAGTGTACTTTGGCACCAGAGGAAGCGGAGGCAGCAGCTTTTCAAGTGACGGGAAAGGCAGGATGATTAAGAGCAGTGTTTAGGCAGACAGGCACCCAGGCTGTTCTCAGCCTCCTTCGGTCATTGCTTGCAGCCGGTACTTTATGTCTCTCCTGTTCGCCGTTGCCCAGAAAAAGCAAACTTGGAAAACAAAATTTAAAAAGCGAAAATATAATAACAGCAAAACTTGCTAGAAAGCTGAGCAACGTCACAGCCTTCATTTCAATCAGTCAGGTATTTGCTGAGCACCAGCTACCAGCCGGGTCCTGCCCCGGTTCCCCCAACATCCCGCCCCCCGAGACTGAAGCGTCCCCTGATTTCAGCGGCTTTAACTTCTAACGGGGCAGACGAAAAGTGCCCAGTAGAGGGACTTGACCTTCCCTTCTAAGTAAGGCTTCAGCGCCGCTTAGTGTGGTGCTTGTGATGTCGGGAGCAGCAGCTCCCTCCCTCCTTCCCTTCCCTCCCTCTGCCTTTCCCCTCCTCCCTACCCCCACCCTTGTGCCTTCCCTCCGTCCCCTTCCCTTCTCTCCCTTTTTCTTTCCCCTCCCTCCTGTTCCCTCTCTTTGCATCCCCTCTCTCCGGTGCTGTTGTCCAGTCATTTCAGTTGTGG
>CM053593.1:1519236-1539429 GCA_028646575.1 Pseudocheirus occidentalis | reverse complement strand
TCTGTCTTTTAGCTTTATTTATTCTGGCTTGATAAATGAGGAGATTGCCCCAGGTGCTTCCAATCCACTCTCCTCTCAACTCCAGCTGTGGCTTCTCCTAACCACCCTGGGGCCAGGCCTCAGTTTTGGGCTGGGCTGGCTTCGGCTCCCAGCCTGCTGCGATGAGCCCCTCCCTGTTCAGCCCCTTCCTGTTAAGGTGTAAATTACTCCCAAGGAGTCAACTGGAAGTAAGGAGCTAAGCCTTTGAGGTGCTAAGTGCCTTTAGTAGGTGCCAATAGAAAGGGGCATGGAAGATCTTCTGATTTCATTAACATTACACCTTCCAACAAGAGGGGAGATTTCTCTTCTCTCTTACTCCCAATGGCAATGGTGGCTATGGACTACGGAGCTACACTGAACCTGGGCTAACTTTGATTTCTGTGTCAACTACTGGACCCATGAAATGCCCATTTAAACACAAAGACGTCTTGATTTTCCTCGGGGGGGGGGGCTGCAAAGACTGCCAGTTTTTTTCACTGAGGGGGAAGCTGTAAGGATAAGAATCAAAAACTTAGATTTTGTTCATGTCAGACCTGGAGAGGCCACTTTGCATAAAGAAATGTCAGGAAGCAAGGGATTGAGCATCAGAAAAGCCAGTGCTTGCCTCAGTGCCTTTTCTGTTAACTCACCACAGTGTGAGAACACGAGGGGGAGTGTATACAAGCCAGGAAGCAGCCCCTGCTTGGGAGTTGAGCTGTAAAGAAATCCAATCAAGTTGAGCTGAGTTGGTGCCTAGAACTGAAGTCCTGGTCAGGAGAAGGAAGGCTCAAGAGGCAAGGATCTGAATGGTAGTAACTTAGGCCAAGGGGCTGACTGAGCCCCATATTGGATGTAGTAGCTGCTCCCAAGTGGCTATAGAGCAAAGCAGCATTTGTCCTGAAGGAAGGAGGGGCTTGTGGTGGTTGCTGGATGCATGTAGCCTTTACAAATGTCTCCCCTCATAGCACATCTCGGCCACGCTTGTTCCCTGGGTGAGAGCCTAGTCACATGTGAATTCTCTCTGTATCCACTCTTCCCTGACACTGTGTGGATTTTCAGGAGAGTAAGTTCCACGTTTTGGGGGAGATGTTACTTATTTTCTTACGATGCCTTTTCAGTAAATGTGTTTGTTTTAGTCTAATTCTGACCCCTGACTGTCAGTAGGCAAGCACATTGGGGAGGGCTTATGAGCTGTCATTTTAGGAGAGCTGAGCTACTGGGTGCCTTGAACCATGGTAAAAGAGCAGGCTATGCCAAGTGAAATCTCAAGAAAGATTGGGAGTCATCCAGTTGGACCTCTCTCATTTTACAAGTGAATGACTTCAGGCTCAGGGAGGTGCATCCAAGCCCATAAGCCAGTGAGGATGCCTGGGCGAAGATACCCATTGGGTGAGCAGAAGCTTGCCCTGGCTTGCTACTCCAGTCTTGTGGCCCTTGAGTTCTCATGGTCACTGCTGCTTTCCTCCTTGTACTTGTGGTCTGGATGGTCCTAAGCTTTGCTTGCCTCAAGGAAGCCTGAAGAAGTTCTGTGTTGTGGAGCCGGCTCGAAAGGCTAGCTCCTTTTTCTCCAGTGAGGTTTTCTGTCTAAGACCCTGGTCGGGGACTGTAATCACAGACACACTGGCAGCCAGAGCCTGAATCCTGAAGGACAGGATTGAAAGGGCAACTCTTGTTTAGTTTGGAGGCTAAAATACACTGAGACTATTAGAAAAAAATGTCATATTAACTGGGTTCTTGGATACTCTGAGGACTACACTATGACTGGGGATGCTACATTAATATGAATTTTCAAGCCACAGCCACTTGCAGCCACTTAGCGAGGATTTATTAGGCAACTACTGTATGTAAAGCAATTCTGTGAGAGCACTTGCTGACTCTGGAAAGAGAAAACCTGGCTTCTAATCCCATACTACCTGTGTGACCTTGGATAAATCACTTGCACTCATGAGTCTCAGTTTCCTCATCTTCAGAAAAAGGGAGCTGGAGTAGATGACCTCTCAGCCCCCTCCCAGATTTGTACCTGTGAACTTCTGTTCCGCCAGTGACTCAGTGAACTACTGTGAAGACAACCAGAATCATCAGCCTCACTGCTGGTCATAGTAGAAGATGCTGTTTTGGGGGTTCAAGGACCTGCCTTTATAGTCAAGAGAATGAAAGACTTGGCCTGAGAGTGAGGTGGGGGTCAGTGAGGAGGGGGAGGGGCTTCATTGGATTGGAAGCTCCCTGAGGGCAGAGATGTCTTTGGCCTCTCTGTATCCCCAGCACTCAGCACAATGCCTGCCACATAGTAGATTCTTGATAAAGGTTTATTGATGGATGATAGATGTCTTTAAATATTTTAAGCAATATTGTATCAAAGAGATTAAACTTGTTCTGCTTGACCCTGGAAGCATGCACGAGAGGCAGTCATGAATGTTGAAGAGAAATGAATTATACCTCCTGTAAAGGAAGTAAACAAGTAATCCAACAGTCTTCCTGATGTGGCATCTTCTTCAGGGTCATTCCTTCAGCTAGGCACTGACACTCGAAGGCTTGATTTCTGCAGAAGTTCAATGACTATTCCCTCAGAGTGCTATGTGATTACCTGAGAGATTGGGGTTTCTGTTGGTTTTGATCATGAGCCCCCACCAGTGTCATATTCATTAGTATCTAGCAAGTAAACACCACTTAGTCTTTAGAAAGTGCATTTATTTATTTATTCATGTATTTATTATAGAAAGGGTATGTATTGCCAAGATCTGGTAAGAACAATTGATATAAAACATCTCACCAGAAAAGCAGGTGCTCACTCTCCGTTTGAAAACACAAGGTCTCTGAAGAAAGTTGGCTCAGACTCAAAGTACTATGGTAAAGTATCACACATGTGGAGAATGTGTGGAACCGAGAGTTCCACAAAATGCTGCAGAAGTATCTTGTAATCCATGGCCTTAGAAGTTCTTTTTTTCCCTTCATGGAACTCTCTTAAAACTTACTGCATGGCATGAAATCAATGATAAACAAGTTTCTCTGCTTCTTAGCTCTCCTGACTTTTCCTAGAGCATGATGTCTCAATTGGGTGAATATCCCAACTGTCCTGGGTCAAGCAGGTGGTTCTGCTTACACCCAGGCTTTTCACTGGGCTGCTGCTTGCATAGGCTGGGAAGCTGTTGTCCAGAGATTGCAGTGCTGAAAAGGTCACTGCATAGGCATATCTACCTCAAGCAGCAAGCTCAGTTATCTCCCAGCTCCAGTAGCTTCTTCCAGCTCTGATGGGCTTTTTAAGTGACTCTTGCTGCCATTGAGACCACTTGTGTGACCTTAGGATCTTTTGAAATCCCAAGGTTTCTGCTTGGACACATCTACCTTGGGATAATTATTCACTAATATCAGGAAAGAATAGGCTGAAAGAGACAAAGGTGGCCATAAGCTCAAATCTATCAATGCTGGGAACAGAAGTATTGAGGAGAGGACAGTGTGCCTTCTAGTTCAATTTAGTCTGCCTTTTCACCAAAAAAGAGGAGTGAGGAGGTTGTGACCTATGTTGGCAGAGGGAATTTTCTCACCCAGGAGTTCTCTATGCCAATGAAAGCACAGATCTGCTCACTTTGGGCTCAGAAGCTCTCATGTCAGAAAATAGACTTAGCTGCCAATTAGAAGACATTTCTTCATCACACACTATCAACCTCTGAGTCCTCCTGGCCAGAAACCAGATTCCACCCTGTCCCCTCCCCCAAATCTCTGCACAGTCACTTGGACTGAAGTGTGCTGGAGAACAGCTTGAAGGACTGTACCCTTCCCCTCCTCCCCCACCAGTCTACCCCATTGCCCCGATGATTAGTTATCCCAAAGCAGAAGTGGCTGCCCTGGGAGGTCCCTCCAGTGGAAGTTTTTGAGAAGAGGTTTCATGATGGCTGGTTAGGGATGTGGAAGCAGGCATTCTCAATCAGCTTGAGGTTGGCCTCTGTGGCCCTGGTGTTCCTTTCCAGTCTGAGATTCTGTGACTCTGACCTGGAGTCACTTAGCCTCTCTGCCCCTTATAGCATGATCAGTCGAGTTGGGTAAGATCTAAAGGGACCTTAGGGGTCTTCTAGCCCAATTCTCATTTTTATAGATAAGGAAACTAATACCCAGGGAGGTAAACTGATGGCATCATGATCCCATGAACTGAATTTCAGAGACATACAGCAGCTTACCTATGGTTACACTGAGTCTCTGGGTAACCCCAGATTAGAAACCATGAGTTTCTGTCTCTTTGGTAAGTCAGTAACTATGGACCAACATGGGAAAATCTGCCTGGTTTGTCTCCCTGGTCTGGACACTCTGGGCAGCTTTTAATCTGCCCTGTTCTGCTTATTTGCCAGTGAGTGGAGAAATATCATGAGACTATTCAGGCTAGGGTGGATGAGAACCACACTCCTTCTCATCACATTTAGTAATCTGTCTAAGAAGACAGCAAGAATGGCCCAGGGCCAGTGACCCCTCTACATGCCGCAGCACCATTCTGTGTCCCTTCTGAATGGACCCAGAATCTGAAGAAGTCCTGTTACTTGTGGTACCCATTAGATCGCATTATCTCCATGGAATACCAATTCATATCTCTTTGTGCTCTGTGCGGCTTTCACATATGGGATTTTAATAACCTTCCTGCTGTGCGATGAATTCATCAGCAAAGCTGAGAGAGGGAAGGCACCACAGGACTTTCATTTTTTCATTATTACTCTTTTGAAAAACAAGGCCTGCCACCTTTCTGTAAGGATCTTCTGGCAGAGCTGGCAGGGTTCTCTGGGTGAGTATGATTGTTTCCAGGGAGAGGAATCATCTCCTCCTTTATGTGCCATATTTTTCCCTGAGTTGGTTTCATGCCTTCAGCCAAACCCTTCACCACCTCCATAATATTTGACATATCACCTGCATGGCCCCAGTGAGCTGATACGCTAGACATGGTCCCATTCCTTTAGCCCTGTGAGCCATATTACATTTGGGTTTCTCTTGCCTCATCTTCCCAAAATGATTCTAATCAGAGTGAGGGTTAGAAGACCCCCACCACTTCTCCTCATTTATGCTTTGGCTCCTCCTCTTTCTACCCCAGCCCACCACAACTTGTTACAGTTGCTTCTTTTCTTCTGTTTTCTTCCTTCCTTCCTTCCTTCCTTCCTTCCTTTCTTCCTTCCTTCCTTCCTTCCTTCCTTCCTTCCTTCCTTCCTTCCTTTCTTCCTTCCTTCCTTCCTTCCTTCCTTCCTCTCTTCCTCTCTTCCTCTCTCCTTCCCCAGACTAAACAGTCAGAAAAAAGAGCACAGGGAACACAGGCTGACTATCTTTGAGTATTTGAAGGGCTGTCATATAGATTCAGTTTGTTTTGTCTGGGTCCAGAGGGCAGACCTGGACACAGTGAGGAAAAGCAGCCCAGAGACAAATGGAGGTTGAATGCCAGGGGAAAAAACCAGCCAAACCAAACCTTCCTCCCAACTAGAGCCATCTCTGAGTGAATTGAGCTGCATGGGATGGGGGGATAGGGGGAGGAGCACATGTGGGGGATCTTGTAAAAAGAATTCCTGATCAGGCACAGGCTGGACCAGAGAACTTCTGAGATCTGTGTCTCACAGCCACTGGTGGGAATTAAGAGTGATGATGATGATGATGGTGATGAGAACAATGATGAGTGTGGCATACCTTTGGGCTGAGAAAGACATTTGAGGAAACTGAGTCTGGCGGTGCTCAGGGTCACTCAGCTAGCAAATATCTAAGGTGGCATTTGAACTCAGGTCTTCTGCCTCCAAGGTGAAGCCTTTACCACCTGCCTAGCACCTCGGATGCAGATGAATAGACTTCACCATGCTTCTGCCCATCCGCCCCCCACACATACACACATGTGCACACTCATGCATACACCAGCAATGCAGAGATTTGGCAGCACACAGGGCCACTGTCACTCTTGAGGGAGGGAGACATGTACAGCTAAGATCTCGGTGGGAGTACCCCCTCCCTCGCAGTGAAGCCTGAGCAAGGAAATTTTATATCTTCGAGAGAGGCTTGGTTGAGAACAGGTAATTGAAGCCACATGTGGGAGGAGATTATTCCCACTCAGATCCAGATATAGTGGAAAATTCTTTGGGTCATTTATTGCTACCAGACTTGGGAGAGGAGTTTACTAATCAGAACCAGAAACTGGGTGCAAGTTTAAATTGGTTTTGGAGGAGCCCAGTAATGGATGTTGGCATGAAGGCCCCTCAGTCAGCCCAGGAGCCTTGTCTGGTCAGGAGCCCTGGTCCTTTCCGTGTTTGTCAGAAGGAGATGGAAAGGGGAGTCTGGTGTGTCACTGCCCACCCACCAATGGTCATTAGGAGCATTTTGTTTGAGGGACTCCATCTTGGAGTCCTTTCACATCTCACTACTACCTCAAGCAATATCTTTCCAAAATCCCTCTGGTTGCTCTTTGACCATCAGTCCTTGGAAGATGAGGACCTTGCTTTGTGCCTCAGGTAACTTCCTGGGCTCATTGGATCTCAGCTTTAGAGCATGAAGGGACTAAAGGGGACAGAGGTGGCTGGCCCAGAGACCAGCAGGTAGCCCAATGACTTACCCAAGGCCATTACCCAGTGAGGGGACACTAAATGCGTGTAGCATCTACCTCATGATGTCGTTGCCTAGATCAAGTAAAATCACTCCAAGTCCTGTGTTAATGGTTGAGTTATTTTTTTTTCATCTCTGGCATCACCACAAAGGATTTTTCCCTTTGAGGATAAAACAGCTACGCAAGATCCAGGCCATGGGGGCTGGGCTTCTCAGCAGAGTGTCTTAGCAGTGGGGGCTTAGACAAGGTTCAGCTGATGCCCAAGGTCAGACTAACCCTCCTGGCAATCCCATGGTCGTGGAGTTATCTGTGTACTTAGTGATGTTTTTATGCATTTCAGACTTCTCTCCCTCATGTGTTGTCATTGTTTTGGTTGTGATTTCTTTTTCTTTTTTGGTCTGGACCTCTAATTTCACTGGCATTAGGAACTCCCAGTGAGGACATGTCCTCTACCAATAGAAATCATCCCTTCCAAGTTGCTTTGAGAGAATTGACTGAGAAGTTAAGTGACTTCCCCAGAGTCACACAGCTGGTATGTGTGAGAAGTGGAACTCAGCCCAGGGTTTCCTAACTTGGAGCCTCGCACCCTATGCCTTCCCCCATTTGTGTGTAAACTTCCCCAAATCAGAGCCAGGCTACATTTCCTGAGGAAGTCCCCCATGCCATTGCCCCTGGATCCAGGGTCTAAAGTGGGATCCATGAAGGGTGTGTGTGTGTGCGTGTGTGTGTGTGTGTGTGTGTGTGTGTGTGTGTGCTTTAGAGTGCCTTTATTTCAGGGGGTCTTTCCCATTTCTGTATCTTGGTCCCCTAAGCAGGCTGCTGAAGCTTTAAGAATCTCAGAACAAGCTTTTTAAATTCTATGATTGCAGAGGAAGTCAATTAAAACCGAAATAGACTTATCAACATTTAACAAAACCAGACAAAAACCCCAATGTTGTGAACCCCAGCTTAAGAGTTCATGTTCCTTTTCAAGTTCAAGTTCAAGTTCACCTCCCTCCTTTTTCCAGATGAGGATCCTGGGAGATGTTAAACCAGTTGCCTCAGGTCCCACAACCAGGATCTAAATCCACTGCCCCAGCCCCTTTTACATCAATGTCCTTCACAAGTGTTCAAGCTCCAGCCAGGGCAAGCACCTGCGTGTGCGTGCGCACACACACACACACACAACCATGCCAATGGGCACTGAGCTCTTCACCCACTGGCTCCCTGAGTTGGGAGTTGCTTCTTCTAGGCCAAAAGCCTCCTTCTCTCTTGAACTATTTTCAGCCAGAATTGAGCTTGGAAAGGAGGATGTGTCTTCTCTTTTCCTCCTCCCTTGCTTTGAATATCTGCCACATAAAAGGCTTTATGATGACACCAGAGTCTCAAATGAGAAATCAAATAATAGAAAATTGGCATCCCAAAATGAAAGGACAAATGTCTGCATCCATTTTGGGGACTATCTCTTTGAAACAAGGAAAAATAACCCTCCCCTGTTATTCTGATGCCAGTGTGAGTTCTGAGCCCTAGACCCTAATGACTCTGGTAGAACTGGAGGGAGGGGTGAGTGGGAAGAGGACGGGGTGTTTTGGTTTGGCTTCGTTATGTGAAAAGGACCGAAAGGGAAGAGTCAAAATTCAGCAGCAGGTTCTGAGCAAAGTGGGTGTCACAAATGCTTGCTGACTGAATGCTACCAGAGGTCTCCACATTGGCTTATTCCAGCAGTCTGTGTTTCTGCTCCCTGTGATACCCTAGATCCTAAAGCCCTTCACCAGTATGGCGGTGATGCCAAAACTCCAGTGTTTACAAAGCCATTTACAACCTCCGGTGGGGAGGCAGTCACCCCCAAAGCAGTGCCCAGACCACAGCAGCTGCTTAATAAATTCTTATTTACTCGATGTCAGGGTTTTAGCATTTTTATGTTTTGAGGAATATTCTTAGATTCACTGAAGATCTAAATCTATTGAATAATGAACAGATTGGTCAAGTCAACTCACTAAGCATTTCTACCCAGTATCAGGCTTTGTATTGATCACCACTAAAATATGTCTACTGGCAGAACAATCCCTGCCCTCAGGGAGCCTCTATTCTAATAGAGGAAGACAACCCAAAAGAGAAGTGGCCCAGCCTGGGTGAGAGAGGAAAGACCCTGGGTGGGGGCAGGTGATGTCATCTGGAGAAGGAAGGGTAGCTGCTCTGGGCCTTTCCTCAAAGTAGAAAAGGTTCTGGAAGGAACTCACCAGTAGCAGAAAGGGACCACGGAGGTGGCAGCTGAGAGCAGAGCTAAAGAGGAATGCAGGGGTGACTCTTGGTTCCAGAGGACTAAGGACAAACACAGTCTTCCCTCCTTTCAGGAGGAAAGGCAGAGGTCCTTGCAGAAACTTACTGTTTGCATAACTGATTTTCTTTACTATGAAGCAGCCTTATATGGGAGGGGGGGTGTGGTTATTGGGAAGGGACAATGATTTGAAATAAAGAGGGAAGACCCTAGAATTAAAAGGGATTCTGAAGGGCTTGCTGTGGAAGGTAAGGTTTTAGCTGGAACTTGAAGGAAACGAGCAGGTGGAGATGAGGGGAGGGGGGGACAGTCAGTGAAAATACCTGGAGTTCAGAGGCTGAGGAACAGCCAGGAGGTCAGAGTCATTGGACTGTAGAGGGTTGCAAGGCAATAATGTGTAAGACATATAAGGCTGGGGCAGGGAGGATTTTAATTTTATTTCATTTTTATGAAGGATTTTAAGCCAAACAGATTTTATATCTGATGCTAGAGGTAATAGGGAGCCGCTGAGTTTCCTGGACGGGGATACCATGGTCAACCCTGGACTTCAGGAAGATTTTGACAGTGGGATAAAGAATACGCTGCAGTGACCAGACATAGTGTCAGAGGCTATATAGGACTGAAGGAGAAAAGTAAACCATCAGGATACAAAGATTCCTGAGCTGAAAGACAAAACCAAACAAAAAGCTTTAGGAAATGTAAATTGGCTCTCCAAACTTTCCCTGGCACCAAATGCCATCCTCTCCCCTAGAGGCTGGCACTCTAAATACTTCCCTAGAGAAGGCATGCCTCTACAATATTATAGTATTGCTGCTCCTCTCTTTTGGAGAATTTGAGGAATGTCTCCTTTGAAATGGCCTTGGGAGTTAGTTTACAAGCTATTCCCAGAAACCCATCTCCTTGCTTGTTACACCTTGTTTTTGACCCTAAACCATATTGCCTAGTTCAGAGACCACCTCATTTACTAGACATGGCTCAGAGGCATTTTGGGATCTTTCCAAAAGCTGAATCCACCCTGAAGGGATTAACATTTGCCATGACCCAGAATCTTTAAAAGATGGGGAGTGCAGACTCCGAATCTCTTTCCTGTGGTGGGATTTCTGGTGTGATAGCTTCCTAGGGCACTGCTTGGGAGGAACCCACAGTCATTTACTATGTTCTCAATATTTTAAAAAGCAGCTGCAAAGGTGGAGTTGGAGAAATGGAGAAAAAACACTTTGATTACTGAGTCACAGTCAAGTTGCTTTCTCTGGTAACCCTCTGTATACTATGTATTTAGCAGCATTGTTCAGATGGGAGTCTGGCCCCCAGCTTCCCTAGGCTGCTTTGGCAGTCTCCCTGTTCTAGAGAAGGGTCAGCACCCTTCCTGCTTCAGAGCCCATGTTGAGTGCTGGACACGCCTGGACACAGTCAGCTTGAGCCAAATGGATGATCCTATAGAGGAGAGTCCATTTTTCCTGAATATTAACTCCATCTATCTTCAGTCCTTCGTACCCCCCCACCCCCACTGCCAGACAAAGCTACCGCCTATCAACAGGGCCTAGCTTTTTAAAGCCACCAGGGCTGTGGGCAGTTTACAGACCAACTCATTCCAGAGCCCCTTCTCAGCCAGCTCACCAAGAGCCCACTGGGTGTTCACAACCACATCCTCCTCCAGTCATCTCTTATCATAGCCTGATGTCGTGTCACCTGAGCTGGGAGGTGTAAATCATGTCTTTCTTCCCTACATCTCTGAAAGATAATTTCATCAGGCTAAAGCAACAGCTTGGAAGCACTTGGCACCTTTTGGAAGGAGCCCAGTCTAAATGGTTCAGCTTTGCCACAATGTGTTTGGAATGCCTTACTATGGCATCCTTCCATCATTCTTTCAGGCCTCATTATTGAATATTATTTATTTATCATTTAATTACTACTTAATTATTTACCAAATACTAATTTATTTATAATTATGAATATATAATATAATATATCATAAATATGCAATTATGATTATTTAACAAAAAATTAATTATTTAACACAATTTTTAATTAATGTGCTCAATGTGTTGGATGCATTTAAGCCTGTGTGATATTTGACTCATAACAATGGAGGCAGATATGGGAGCATTTGCAGAGGAGGAGCTGACAGAAAGGGTAGAATCACACCATATTCTCTCTCTTCCCAGATACTTGGTACATAGTGACTGATGGTGAAGAAGGATTTTCCAGTTTCTCAAGATTTTTTTTCCTGAAATATGCCTTTGATTCTTAAAAAAAATTAAAAGCATTTTTATTTAAAGTTTTGAGTTTCAAATTATATCGTTCTCTCCTTTCTCTCCCCCCTCCCTGAATGGTAAGCAATCAGATGTAGGTCATACAGTGCAATGATGTAAACCATTTCCATATTTGTCATTTTGTACAAGAAGACTTGAATTTTTAAAAAATGAAAGAAAGTAGAAATAGCTTCTTTCAATCTGTATTCAAACAATATCAGTTTTTCTCTGCAGGCGGCTAGTCTGCATCATCAGGAGTCATTTGGGATTGTCTTGGGTCATTGTATTGCTGAGATTAGCTAAGTCATTCACAATTCTTCATTGAATAATATTGCTGTATGTACAATGTTTTCCTGGTTCTGTTTACTTCACTGCATCAGTTCGTGTAAGTCTTTCCAGGCTTTTCTGAAATCATCCTGCCTGTCATTTCTTATAGCATAGTAACATTTCATTACAATCATATGTCACAACTTGCTTAGCCATTCCCCAATTGATGGGAATTCTTTCATTTCTAATTCTTAGCCACCACAAAAAGAGCTCCTGTAAATATTTGTCTATAAATAGGTCCTTTTCATGTTGTTGGATGTCTTTGGGATATAGACCTAACAGTGGTATTCTGGATCAAAGAGTATGCTCGGTTTTGTAGCCCTTTGGGCACAGTTCCAAATTGCTCTCCAGAATGACTGGATTAGTTAGTTCACAACTTCACCAATAGCCCATTAGTGTCCCAACTTTCCCACAACCCCTCTAACATCCAGCATTTTCACTTTTTGTCATAGTAGCCACTCTGATAGATGTAAGGTGGTCCTCAGAGTTGTTTTAATTGGCATTCCTCTGATCATCAGTGATTTAGAGCATTTTTTTTTCATATGACAGCTTTGATTTCTTTGTCTAAAATCTCCTGTTCATGTCTTTTGACCATTTATCAGCTGGGGAATGACTTGTATTTTTATCAATTTTATTCATTTCTCTATATATCTGAGAAATGAGACCTTTATCAGAGATACTTATTGCAAATTTCCCCCCAGTTTTCTGCTTTCCTTATAATTTTGTTTGCATTGACTTTGTGCAAAATATTTTAAATTTAATATAATTGAAATTATCCATCTCAGTTTTGTAGACCTTCCTATATCTTCTTTGGTCCTAAAGTCTTTCCTCATCCATAAAGCTGACAAATACACTGTTCTGTGTTCTTTTGATTCGCTTATGGCATTGCCCTTTATGTGTAAATCACTTACCCGTTTAGACCTCCTCTTGGTATATAGCATGAGGTGTTGGTCTATACCTAGTTTCTGTCATACTGTTTCCCAATTTACCTAGCAAATTTTGGCATATAATGAGTTTTTGCTCCAAAAGCTTGGATTTTCAGGTTTATCACATGCCATGTTACAACAGTTGTTTGCTAGAATGCAGTTTGTGCCTTGTCCATCCAACCCACCCATCCACCACTCTGTTTCTTAGCCGGTCCCAGATTGTTTGGCTAATTACCACTTTATAACACAGCTCAAGCTCTGGTACGGCTAGCCTGCCTTCTTTCAGTTCTTTTTCACTGATTTTCTTGATGTCCTCGAGCTGCCTTTGATGCTTATAGGGTCATGGTTTGGGTTTTAGCCCCTCTGGACAATTTAAATATCTTCTTACAGGTAGCTAATTATCTTCTACTTTGGTTTTTTCAGAACCCTGAACTTGTAGGTTCCCCTGGTAGTGGAGGGGGTGTTCAGGGAGGATAGCATCTCGGGTGTGAGGGATTTCTGAGCCCTTTGCAGGGCTGCTCATCCAGTTTTGGAGTCTACCTGTCACCCAGCTCTCACCTGCGGCTCCAAGGAGCTGAACTGTGAGCAGATGCTGTACATAATAAATCCATCTCAGATTCTAAACTAGACTGAGAGTAACCCATAGCTACAAACCCATTGGTTACGCAGGGAGATGTCTACTCCAGGTTTGCGAAGATTTCTCCTGGAAGAATGGGCAGACGAGAACCAAGCTATTGGTGTATTCTTTTTTATACATAAAACAAAGAAAATGCAACAGTAGGGTGGAAATGTTTGTTTCAAAGCAAAATTATAATATGTTTGTAATTATTTGTGTTTAAAGTGTCTTTGCATAGATAAGATAAAGTATAGCCAATTATAATAAAACAAAAAATGTCGAACATTTGACTCTTCTGGTCCTTTGAACATTCTTGGGGCCTGGGGCAGCAAGCCTCAGGGGTGGGATTTGAATGCCCACTCCAGAGCCTGGGGGCTTGCTACAGCTGCCCTTGTCCCTTAGGGCTGGGCTGTCCAGGAGGCAAAGCTTTAATTCTCCTGTGAGTTATAAGCCTTTTTCTGAGCTTCTCTTCTACAGTACCTGTCTTTGTGGGGAGAGAATGAGCCGTGGATTGCTGGGTTAGAAAGTGCCATATTTATTTTGAACGCTAATTACCATAAATATGTTCTTAATTGGAAACTGTGTATCTTAGACACACTTCATTACATTTAACCTTTGAGAATCACATCTAATTCATTCTTCTAAAAAAATGTTTTCTATTAAGGAAGTATGGTGCCCATCAGACCACATACTAATTTGCTTCTTTCTCGAAAAATTTTGCATTGGACATGTTTTTTTTTTTTTGGAGGGGGGTCTTTTTTGTCAAGAAGAGAGAAAACAGTTTGCTGTTGTTCGTTAAATCTGGGAGAAAAAAATTATAATATCCAAGTGACTGTATTATAAAGCACAATACCTGATTTTTCAGGAAGCTGTTCAGAGCAATTAAAATTATGTTTAAGCTTTCTACGTTAAATTATACCCATTCATTTCCTCTTTTGAGTTCCCAGACAGTGCTGAGTCTTGGGCTCCAGGTACACTTGTCAGTATTTTATAGATGAGGAATGGAGGCTGATACTTTCCCAAGGTCACATAGTCAAGAAGTGTCATGTGGGGGACTTGAGCTCCCCTTCTGGGCTTTGGGAGCCAGGGATTGACCCTCATACATTGACAGAGGTTCCTGCTGAGCAGCACACGGCTGCAGAGCAAACGTCCACTTTGGCCAGGAAGGTCTGGATGCTGCTGTTCCTAGGGTGATAGCTGGCTTTAGAAGGGACCTTGGCAATGATATAGGCTGTGACGGGGCCTTCTTGGGGCCCTGATTCTCAGCAAGGCCACGTAGAAGAGCCAGAGGGGGGGCTGCTGGAGCACTTCTGAAACCCCAATTTCTTTCTCTGTAAAATGCCCATAATATCCCCTCTGTCTCACAGGATTGTTGTGAGGATCAGATGAGATAATTTTATACATAGATTTGTGAGCTTTGCCTACATTCTCTCGCTGAGTCTCCCAATAACACTGTGAAGTAGGGACCAGTGCTTCTGCCCCCCATCACTTATGGCGAGGTTGAGGCAGAGAGAGGAGAGTAGTGCCCAGCATCACACAACCAGGCGGTGTCCAAGGCAGCATCCAGCTCAGGTCTTCCAGATGCCAAGTCCAGGACTGTCCACCATGACGCAGAGGGAGCCATGACAAAGAATGTAGGGAGGCATGTTTTCCTCCTTCTGGAAGGGGCTGGAGGAACTCCAACAAAGAGTGGTGGGAGCGAGGCCTGAGCCAGGCCCTAGACACACAGAGACGGAGATGAAACACCTCCTGGACCTCTTGGCGTGGCCTCTGACTGAATCTCGTCTGTGCAGTTGTCACTGCCCATTCTTGTTTGAGTCCCAGCTGCTTGCCCTTCTCCCAGTCCTCAGGCACGTTCACTGTTCATGTCTTTCTGTTAGCCGTGATTGTCCTTGTGTGTCCGGGGCTGTCTTTGCTTCAGGAACACGGCCTGATGGGTGTAGACCATTGACTGACTGTTCTTTTGTAATTCCAGTTGTTGTTTTTTTTAATAGATCCAGCATTGATACGGCACTCTAAAGCTTGCAGAGTTACAAACAGTAACTCATTTTTACCCTCCCCACAGCCCTGTGAGGAAGGGAACAGGCACATATAGAGAGCCTACTGTGTGAAGCTGGGTGGGGCCATAGTGCACAGAGCACTGGGCCTGGAGTCAAGAAGACCCAAGTTCAAATGTGACCTCAGATGCTTCCTAGCTGGGTGACCCTGTTTGCCTTGGTTTCCTTGTCTGTAAAATTAACTGGAGAAGGAGATGGCAGAAGGGCTCCAGGATCTGCTGAGCAAAACCCAGGTGGGTCACAAAGGGCTGGATGTGACTAAAGACAGCACTTTGTTCCCAGCATTGTCTTAACTACCTTACTTTTCATCTTCTCTGGTTCTCGCAAGACCTCAGGGAGATTGGAGCCCTTATCACCATCTTTGTGCTGTTGTTTCAGCTCTTCATGACCCATTTGGGGTTTTCTTGGCAGAGTCTCTGGAGCCGTTTTGCTGTTTTCTTCTCCAGTTCATTTTACAGATGAGGAAACCGAGTAAAACGGGGGTAAAGTGACTTGCTCAGGGTGACACAGCTAGGAAGTGCCTGAGGCTGGATTTGAGCTCAGGAAGAGGAGTCTTCCTGACTCTTGACCTGGCATTCCATCTGCTGCCCCAACTGTCCTTTTACAGAGAGAGAAATGGAGGTGGCCAGAGGCCTTGTGACTGTCCCAGGGCCACACTACAGAGCTTCCAGTGAGGCTGGCTTTGAGATCAGGTCTTCCAGACCCCAGGCATGGCCCCTGCTGCTCCCCTCCTCTCCATCATTGTCCAGTGCCAGCCCCTCCAGGAGCGGATGAGAACGCCTGTTTGCCTATAGTCCGAAACAAGGATGACTCTTAAGCCCAGCCGCTCCCCTGCTCCTCTGTGGGGCCTGAAGATACAAGGCCAAGAAGGAGAGAGAGGTCCAGCTCTCCAGGGGCTGGTCTTACACGGGGAAAGCCCCTTTTGCACAGAGAAGTAAAGGCAAAGTACAAGGAGGCCTCTCCATACACCTTCATGAAGCAGGCCAGGCACCCCACTGGGGCTGCAGTCTGCCTGCCTCTAAGGTGAGGGAGGGTCTGGGAGGGCATCATGGCCTCCAGGGCCTTTCTGGTTAAGTCTCCAGTCCTCTGACCCTGCTATGGGCTGGCAGGAAGACACAAGTAACAGGCCTGTCCTCAGGGAGCTTGAGTTCTTGGGGGGCAGAGAGGGCACAGAAAAGTGAATTCCTTGTATAGTCATTACCCGCCCTGCAGCACCTCCGACACATGACATGGTGTTGTGGGAAGTTAAAATGGTCTTGCGGGCACTGAGGGAGCTGCTTTGGGGGTGGCATTGGACCCACTTTGTTTATGTTTAATTATTCATTTGTTGTTGTTTTTAACCAGCCAAATAGGGAGCCCCCCCCACCTGGTGCAAGCTTGGCCTCTGACCTGGAGCCCCAGCAGCCCATTCCATTGGCCTTCTCTCTCCAACCAGCCTGGAGGATAATAGGGGAGCCAGGGGGACCTCTGTCCCAGCCTGGGTTCCTCTGTTCCCTCTCCTCATGGCTTTGGACAAGTCACCTGCCCTCCTCTGGCCCCTATAGAGTGAGCAAGTGATAACCTGCATCCTCTGAGGTCCTTCAGGTCCGGGCTCCTGGAATCCTGGTTAGCAAACAGGGGTTTAGTTTGCTTGCACAAGCTCTTGGCTCCAGATGCGAAGGATGCCTGTGTTGCTTGGCCAAGCCTTCGAGGAACCTTCCCTCTGGGAACTGCCATGCCCCCAAACTGCCAAGCTGAGAACACGACCATCTCACAGCCCTCTGGTGCCAGCAGCTCTTCTGCCAAACAAAAACAAACCTTCTCAGAGAATGGGCTGGTTCCACTAGGGCTTGGGTTGTTTTTAGGGGAGAAGTCAGGAGAGGACCTTTGTGATGTGGTTAAAGAGATGGAGGATTCTGGAGGGGATGTTTAGGCTCAGTCTACAGCTGCAGAGCAAAGCAAGAGGCTTAAGTCCTACTTGGGTAGCTCTGGGATGTGTGATGGCATCAGTGTGGGTCCAAAATCCCTTCTCCACGTGGCCAGCCTGGGAACAGCTCTTTACCAAGCTTGGCTGGTCCATGGCCTAATGTTACTGCCTCCCTGGGCCAGTACTTAAGCCCTTTCTGGGGGCCTTACACTGGCATCACCAGAACCAGGACCATGCCCTAATGGCATCTGCCCCGGGCTCCAGTGTGTGTGTGGACATGTGTGTGGAGAGGCTATTAGACCATAACATTTCAGATCTCTAGAACATGCCCCCTTCTCTCCTCTGACACTCACCCCACTCTAGTGCAAGCCCCCATCCCTGACCCATTGTCATAGCTGCTGGGGCGGGGGAGGGCTGCCTGCTTCAGTCTCTCCCAGCTCCACCCTCCATTCAGCCTCTTGAGGCATTTTCCTAAAGCTCAGATAGGACCATGTTACTCCCTCTTCAGTAAACTCCAAGAGTGCCCTGTTGCCTCCAGGAGCAAATATAAAATGCTCTGTTAGACATTCAGAGTCCTTCGTATGCGATCCCCTTCCTCTCTTTCCAGTCTCCCCACACCTTATTGCCTGACACATCCTCTTCCATCCAGGGCCAGGAGCCTCCTGGCTGACCTTTGGACAAGGCCCTCCATCACTCAGCCCCCCCCCCACAGTCCCCCAGCTTCTTGGGCTTCAGTTGAGCCTCAGATAAAATCCCACTTTCTATAGGAGGTCCTTCCCACCTGCGCCCTTAATTCCAGTGCTTTCCTCTTTCCTTTTCCCTGTTCCCTCTGTCTGTAGCCTGTTTGCACATGTGTGTTTGTTGTCTGTGTCTTTAGGGTGTGAGCCTGCTGAGGGCAGGGGCCAGGCTTTTCCTGTCTCCGGTGCTGTGGTCAGTGCCTGGAATGTATTGTGAGCCTTAATGAAGCTTTATTGCCTGATAGACTCACTGACTAAGGCCTGAAAGCTCATCAGAAGTTATTTCTGGGGTGGCAATCTGGAAATCTCCAGAGCCAAGCAAAGTTGCCTTGGGTTTTCTCCTTTTTGTATCCATTTGCATGAGTATTTTTAAGTGTAGGAGAACTGCAAAGATATGGGGATGTTGTGCGTCAGTCTGAGTATCAACAAGAACAGTTGCGGTGAGTGAATGATTGAAAAAAACCACATTTATTAAGTGTGTAGAATGTGCCAAGCCCTGGGGAGATGAATTCAAGAAAGCAGACAGGCCTTCCCTCAGGGAGCTTACCTTCCAATCACTTTTTGGGTCTGTGAGCCAGGGCAGAGTATTTTGGGACAAGTAAGTTAGAATATGTTTGGAGTCCAAAGCAATTGGTTGATGGATCCTTTCCAGGAATTGCCCTGTTGATTTGATGACTATTTTCAGAGCTAGTGATGGAAATGGGAGAGAAAGAGGGGGGGCTATGTGGCATGGGGATGGACAAGGAATGGCTGGGGGAGTCTGGGTCCAGGCAGGAGGAAGTACATTTTTACCACTGGTGAGTCCAGGGTCCTAGAGGTGGGGGCTTGACTTCTGGGTCAGAGGTGAAAGTTTGCTTTGCTTTAAGGAAGGTGAAGGTGGACCCTGGAAGGTGGTTGGGACCGCTGGCTGGACTGCATATGGCATGCAGTCTTTCTGGGACTAGCCAGGGAAAGTGGGGTCCATTTACTTTGGGGGTGAGTAGGTGAGAGGGACTGAGTCAGTGGGTCTAACTTAAATTAACTCTGTCAGCTTATTGATGAGCTTGAAGACTGAAGCTCCTGTGGAAACAAAATGGGTCAAAAATCCTTAGTGAAGTCCACTAAAGTTATCCTCTCCGGCCTCCTGACCACACGGTCAATTGACAAATTAATCAACAATAATTTACTTTTTGGAAACATAGACTATTTTGCTGGCTGGAATATTGAGATGATTTGAATTAAGCTGAGTGTATAGCCCTGAACATTCCTATGATGCTGTGTTTACTTTGGGCCCAGCCTTTCCAAAGAGCTGGACAGAGACCATGCAGATTCAGACAGGGGTGTGAGGTGGAAGAAGTAGTGATGTTTACCATGGTTAAAACAAGAGTTGGGGTAGGGGAATATGACAGTGTCTTGGAGTATCTGATCAGGAACCATATGGGAAAGGAATTAGCCTTGACATGCTTCATCTAGAAGAGAGAACAAAGAGCTTTAAGGAGGAAGAACATGGCGGCAGAGTCTAGGTCAGTACTCAGAAGGGCGTCCTCATAAAAGTGAGAGCAAGCTCTCCAGAAATGGAACATTCTGTCCTATGAGCTTTAGTGGATTCATCCTCACTCTGTCCATCAATAAGCAAAAGAAAGAACTGACAAACAGATGTCTGTGTGGAGTGATTTCACACACACACACATCTAATGGTAGCCATCTCTAGGGAGAGGGAGAGAGGGGGAGAAAAAAGTTCCATGATAACTTTAGTATATATTTAAAAGAAATAGCAAGTTACATGTAATAGATTTGTAGTTTCATGAGCAGTCATCTTTTCATTATTCTGTGTTATGGAGTTGTTTGATTCCATAAATTAAACAAACAAACCAGCACCCCAATGATATAGGGCTTCCCTCTTGTGCTGACAGCAGAGGCGTGTTCCCTGAAGGAGGAGGCAGCATGTCTATGCAGGTTGCAAATAGAGAAACAGTAATAATTATGCTGATGAGTTCTCCTATTATCCTAGTTGGCCTTTCTGTAAAGTCAGCCAGCCACTTGCCAGGCACTGGGCTAAGGGCTTCACAATCATTAGCTTCTCACAAGAACCCTGGGAAGGTCAGTGCTATTCTCATACCCATTTGGCAAACAGAGGTTAATTGAGTCACCCAGGGTCGCATAGATATAGTGTATCTGAGACTGAATTGGAACTCATCTTCCTGAATCTGGGAGCAATACATTGTCCACTCACCACCTCAGTGCCTAGGGAGGAGTAGCTGCAGAAGGGAGGATGGTAGTAACAGGGGGCAGGAGGGAAGGCTCCCTGGAGAAGGTTGAGCTGAATCTTTTTTTAATTGACTCGTTTATTTACTTTTAGTTTACAAGATTCAGTTCTACAGGGGGGAGGAGCCAAGATGGTGGCGTAGAAGCAGCAAGGTTTTGCAGCTCCCACATAGCTACCTCAAATACCCATAAAATACAACTCTAAACAAATTTCAGGGCTCCAAAACTCACAAAAATACAGAAAACACATCTCTTACTGAAGGCAGCTTGGCAGATGGGGCTCATCACAGCAGGCTGGGAGCC
>CM053593.1:1499213-1518736 GCA_028646575.1 Pseudocheirus occidentalis | reverse complement strand
GAAGGGGTCATTGATGGCCACAATGTCTACTCCACCTGAGGTGAACGCAGCCCTGGTCACCAGGCGTCCAATACGGCCAAATCCATTGACTCCAACCTTCACCATCTTGTTTCAGGTATTCGACTGAAGCAGCAGAACCCTCTGCTCCCTCACGTCCCTGTCCTTGTTCTCCTCACTTCCTTAAAATTTTGAGTTCGATATTGTCTCCCCATTTTTCCCTCCCCTCCATGCCAAGATGGCATGTAAATTGATAGAGGCTCATGTACCACATACAGTCATATTAAATCTATTTTCATATTAGTCATGCTGTACATAAGAATTAGAACTAATGGTAGAAACCATGAGAAAGGAGAGAGACAGAGACAGAGAACAGATAATATGCTTCAATCTGCATTCAGATTCCATAGGTCTTTTTTCTAGATATGGACAGAATTTTCTATAATGAGATTTTTGGAGCTGTCTTAGATACTTGCATTGCTAAGAAGAAATAAGTTAGTCATCATATAATGTGGCTGTTACTGGGTACAATGGTCTCATTTCATTCAGTATGAGTTCATGTAAGTCCAGGTTTTTCTGAAGTCTGCCTATTGATCATTTCTTATAGCACAGAAATATTCAATTACATTCATATTCCACAACTTGTCTAGCCATTCCCCAACTGATGGGCATCCCCTCAATTTCCAGTTCTTGGCCACCACAAAAAGAGCTGCTATAAATACTTTTGTACATGTGGGTCCTTTTCCCATTTGTCTGATCTCTTTGGGATACAGTTCTAGAAGTGGTATTGCTAGGTCAATTAGGTGTGTTTCTTCTAAGTGTCCATTTTCTTATTCAACATGCCACCCTTCATTTTATTGAATTGTTGAATTCGTTCACATTAAAAATTATGAGTTATGTTTTTATTTCCTCTATTTGTCACTAATACTACTTTCTTTCCAAATTAGAGCATTTTTCCCCTTTTCCTCTGTAAACACAGTGCTTCAGTAATTTTGTTTAATCTACTTTAAGGCAACCTTTTTCTCATGAGCTTTTCCCCTTCAGTGTCAAGTTGTACTCTCTCTTGTTTGCTACACCTTTCCCTGGTTTTGGAGTTTTGCTTAACTTATTAGTTCCTTTTTCTTTCTTCCTTTTGTCAGTATTAAATTCCTTCCTTCTTATTTCCCTCTCAGATGAGTAGTCAAATAAAATTAGCCTTCCTTTCCCCCTTCTGAAATAGTTTTGTTCCTTAGATTTTCTCATTTCATTTTCTATGCCTTTTTAAAAAAATATCCTTACCATCCTCTTCATGATGTCTCTTCTCTTTCCTCCTATTCTAGACTTCTGATATGATTCTTAATCCTTTCCTCATTAAGTCCTCTGTTTGTCTCCTTATTTCTCATGGAATTAAAGCAGCCAAGCTGCCTATTGGGGGTTCTTTGTTCTATACTATTTCTCTGTTATTGCCTTGTAGAGTTTCCAAACTGGCTCTCTTTCTCTCTTATGAATCACTCTTAGAAATGCTCATCCCTGTAGGGGATACAGCAAAGATTGTCCCATGCTAGGACTCTTCCTGTGTCCCTAATTGTGTAGTTAATTGCTAAACTTTGCCTTCAACATGTCCACATTAACCTGTTGCCTTGAAATCTCCTCCACGAGTCCATGCCCTTCCACTTTTCTGGGTGTCACGCCCCCAGGAATTTTGAGTCCCCCTTTCCTGAGGCAAAGTCATTGGCTAACCATTCCCTAAGCACCAAATCCCTGCAGATTATACCCACTGTGAGGTCTCCACATCCCTAAATATCTCCCATCCTCCCATAGGACTATTCATTATTCCTCTCTTGTCACTGAAACACAATTTCTCCTTTTCCCATTATTTTTATGTTTCCCTTTGTCTCTGTCCATTCTCCTGCAGGGGTTCTTTATTTTCTCTTTGTTGTTAATCTTTGACTTCATTAGGGGACATCCTATATAGCCCTCTATCTTCTTAACCACTCCCCCCCCACTTTTATATGCCATCCGATCCTGGAATTTCATTCCACAAAAACACGGATACATCCACAGGCAAATCCTTGTGAGATTTAATGCAAGAATTTTCAGACCTTTTCTCATCTCTTTAGTGCTTGCTATTTTTATCCTTGTCTCCTTCTGGACTTTTAGAAAGAAATTTATTTGTGGTTTCTGTTGTTATTTTGCAATTGTTCTTAGTGATTGTATTCATCTATCTTTCTTGTATTTCTTTTGTTTGAGGTGTCTGAAAAAATGTACCATTCCAGTTTTTCTTTCTAGAAATGTTTCAGATGTATCTTTGTCTAGTTGAACATACATCTTTTAATTATGTCATCTGGGGTTGCTTTGTGAGCTCTTTGATTTTCAGAACACATTATTCCATTCCTTCCTGTGATTTTTGGTGGGTATGGAAAAGTCTTGCATTATTCATCTTTTCCTTCCTTTATTTTTTGAGGTATTTCTCTGGATTTCTTACAGTCTTGCAGCTTCCAGCAGGAGTCTTTTGTTCTGGACACAATCTCTGGTTTCTTTTGATAGGCACTGTGCCTTTTATCTTCAGAAGTGCTGGGAAGATTTCTTATCTTCTTTCTTGCATTAAGATATTCTAGTTTTTTGACTTATCATGTTCTTGAAGATCTATAATCTTTAAGTTGTCTCTATGCATCTTATTTGCAAGATCTTTTTATTTTAATTGCGAAGAAGTTTTCTTTTAAAATTATTGCTTTTTTGCCTCTCTTCAACCAGACTGACCTTCATTTCCATGCATTGTCATTCTCCCTCCCTTTCTCTCTCTCTTTCTCTCTCTCTCTCTCTCTCTCTCTCTCTCTCTCTCTCTCTCTCTCTCTCTCTTTCTCTCTCTCTCTATCTCTCTCTCTCTTTCTTTGGTGAGAGTTGGCACTGTGGTTTTAAGTTTTTCTGTTTTGCAAATTTGTTTTTGCTATTCAGGATATAAACTCATTTCCACAATTTCATTTTCTTTTAAACCATTCATAAACATGTTTCTGAATGGTTTAAAAGAAAATTAAATTGTTCCATGCTTGTAAATCCATAGGGTCCTCTCTCTCCTCAGGTGCTAATATAATACATTGTTCTTTATCTTTAAATATCTATTCATAGATGTCTGGACCCTTAGCTGATCTGGAAGCCACATTATTTTCTGTTTATTATCTTCCTTATGGTTCTATTTGATCACGCTCAAGGTAAGTCATTAAGCTGTCATCTTCCTAAGATTGTTAGTCATTTCTGGCTGTTTCCCCTTAAAGGCCTCTACTGTTTACTTCCTGACTCTTCTCCTGTGGGCACTGGGCATTAGAGCTATCTCAGACTCCTCCTATACTGGTCAATTCACAATTCATCAGTTTCAATCTCTGCCCAAGTATGTAGCCCTGCACATTTCCCATATAGGTTCCCTCTGCTTCTCTGTTCTCTGCCTGGCCTCCATGGCAGCACAGAGCATTGCCAGGCTGCTATCTCAGCTGGGACAGACCTCTGCCCTTTGGATTCCCACAGCACTGGGGGAGGAGGCGGGAGAGTTGAATTTGGGTGCAAGTTCCCAGGTCAGCTGGTGCCATTCTGCTGGAGTTGTGGGCAGAGGCCGAGCATAGGCTGTGAGGGAGGACCACATTGGGCCTTATTCTTCTCTGCTGGCAGTTCATAGCACTGCTGTGTCTTTCTTTTTGTCCTATATCATGGAGGCAGCTGAAATTGCTTTGTCTTTTGTGATAAATTCTTATTTTGAAGAAGTTTGAGAGGTGGTAAAGATAAGTCCACTCTTTCATTGGTCAGATGACCCAGAACCTCCCAACCCCCCCCCCCCATCTTTGCAATTCAGTCTGCTCCACTGTACCAAGAAGAATACCCATATTCACATTCCTTTCTCATCACGGTCTTTAAGGCCAGAGAGTGACAAACTCACAGTGCAGCCTCACTTTACTCTTATCATTATGATACTTCTTTCAGGGAATCTCCTGACACTTTTCACCACTATGATGGTTAAGGAGACTGCTTGGTTTTCTCACCAATTATCTGACACCCTGCATTTATCATCAGAATCTGTTAATGAGGCTGCAACACCTCAAATCTGCTGAGTGGCAGGGCTCCTGGAGTTTTCCTAGTTACCGACCAAAGGAGCACCCCGAGTCATCAGAACCCAAAGGAATAAATGCATTGTTGTCCTCAAGAGAGGGTAAGGTAGAGGGTGTGGTCCAGTGAAAAGATGTTACAGTTAGTGATACAGATTCCAGTTCTGCCTCTGAGACAGTCCTTGTGTGACTTTGAGAAGTTTCCTTAATTTCCCTGGCCTCAGTTTACTCATTTGTAGAAACAAGGCATTTGGCCAGATGCCCTCTGAGGGCCCTTCTGGGGACTCTGGCTCTGGGTTCATGAGCCTCTGACCCTGTGGGAAGTACCAACAAGCACAAGGACTTTCATGGAGTATTATTAGTTCAATACATGTGTGCATGAGCGCACACACACACACACACACGCATCAAAAATGACTCCTGTTTAACAAAAATGAATCCTTAACAATAACCCTAAAATATAGATGACATATCCTGATTCCTAAGAAGAGGAGGGTGATGGAAGCCATTCAATAGGTTTCTGGCTTAGTAAGATCCTTTATGTAGACAACAATGAAGACTGAAAGATGCATTATCTACCTGAAAGATCTTTATCTACCTGATATCTACCTGATGAAGATATCATTATCTACCTGAAAGAGTGCCGACTTTGGTATCAAGCTCCTGGTTCAAGTCCTGACTCTACAACTTCCCACCACTGTAACTTTGGGCAAGGCTTTTAATGTGTCTGCACCTCAGTTTCCTTGCCTGTAAAATGAAAGGTTGGATACTCTGAGGTACCTCCTCACACCCACCATACTGGCTAACATGACAGAAAAGGGGAATGATAAATGCTGGTGGGAATGCAGGAAAACAGGCACTAATGCAACACTGGTGGAGTCCTGAACTGATCCAACCATTCTAGAGAACAGTGCACAAAGGGCCACAAAACTATGTCTATCCTTTGACCCAGCAATACCACTACTGCTCTGTATTCCTATGGGACCAAAGAAAAGGGGAAAGGACCTATTTGCACAAAGATGTTTATAGCAGTTCCTTTTGTGGTGGCAAAGACCTGGAAACTGAGGGGATGCCCATCAATTGGGGAACGGCTGAACAAGCTGTGGTATATGATTGTGATGGAATATTATTGGGCTATAAGAACTTACAGCCAGAATATTTTCAGAAATAGTTTCTTCACATGGGAAGACCTATGTGAACTGATGCAGAGTGAAATGAGCAGAAACAAGAGATCATTGTGCACAAGAAAAGCAATGTTGTGAGAATGCTCAACTATGAAAGAACTGGCTACTGTGATTAAGACAATAATTCAGGACTATTCCAAAGGACTCATGATGGGAAATGCTGTCCATAGCCAGAGACAGGAACTCTCACTATAGACGGAAACATCTTTTTTTACTTTTTAAAAATTTTTCTTGCTTTTTCTTGCAACATGGCTAATGTGTAAATGTTCTACATAATTTCAGGTGTAAAACAGGTACCATATTGCTTGCCTCCTCAATGGGTGGGGAAGCTGAAGGAAGAGAGTTTGGAACTCAAAATTTTAAAATGGATGCTAAAATTCAAAGGTATACTGTTGAAAATTTAAAAATAAGGAGCTCACAAGTCACGTAAAAATAGGTAATTGAAGTATATGGCCCCTGAAGTCCCTTCTATCTTGAATCTGAGATCTTAAGCCTATGTTCCATGAGAAAAGGAGCTGATATGAGAAAGCACAGAGTTCCAAGACTGCTCAGCTCAGCAAGGGTAGAAGAGGCCAAAGTCGAGAAGAAGGGTCTTACATCTCCAAGTATTACCGACTACTTCTAGTCAGCTCAGGTCATGGGGGAGAATACAGACTTAACATCATAGCTTCAGCATTTCTTCTGACAGATATGAAGGTCCCTTAAGGCTTCTACCTCCTTTTGTAAATAAGGCCTCTCCTAAATGGAGGGTATGCTACCAATCCGTGATGGAAATTGTCCTCTTCCATTCCATAAACATGTCTCATTGGGGACCACAGTTTTGCATAAAGGAGGTCCTTCTTTGTTCATAAACAGAAAGCATCCCTTCCACACAACATACAAATATGTGGTGCTTTACATGAGTTCTGAGGCACGATCAGCTCCAGTGGCCATACTCCGTGGTCCTTAAAACGTATAACTATGTGAGGCGGGTCGTACAAGCATTACTGCTGCCGCCTTATAGTTTGGAAAGCTGAGGTCTAGGATGATGAAGGGGTCTTATTAAGGTCAAAACCTACTAGGAAGCAGACCCAGGACTTCTGCCCCTGCCTCTGTCACTTCCTATCTGTGTGAATATAAGCAAGTCATGTATTCTCTATGTGACTTAGCTTCCTTAGCTTTAAAATGAGGCATCTGGAGTGGATGAATTCAGCTGCTTTGTACCCCAGGACTTAGCATACAGTAAGTGCTTAATAAATGCATGCTGATTGCTTGACTGAATCATACGGTTCACTGAGTCTCCTGACCGAAGGTCCAGAGCTCTTCCTATTACTCTTCCAGCTGTATCTGCCACCTCACTATGCCGAGCACCACATTTTCTTCAGTATTACACAAACCTTGTGATGAGGGAGAAAAAGAGCTACAGCCCCTTCCAGCCCTAAATCAAGACCAAATAAATAGCCTCACTCAAGTGTACATAGGGAGGAACAATAAGCCAAAGCCCAAGATTAATCTTTCATCATAAGTGGTTCCCTCAGAGAAAACCACGTAAAGAAAGTGTATATTGACCATTAGGGGTATCCTATAGCATCACCCCCTCTTCCCAATACCCTCTCTCCCTGAAGCTCCATGCCATTTGTGTGTGTGCATGTATGTATGCATGCATGCATGCATGCATGCATGTACACGTGCTTTGTCAAGATTTCTTGTTGGTCACAGCAAGCCCTCTTTTTCAACAACCCAAAAGGGGACCTTAAAAATGGACAAAACCACACAGTCACTATAGAAATCAGGGCGATTATATATTTTGCAGCCAAAGGTGGAGAAGCTCCATACACTTAGTTTAACTAAGACCTGGAGCTGCCTATGGCTCAGATCATGAGCTTCTTATCGCAAAGTTTGGGTTTAAATGGAAGAAAGTAGGAAAAACCATCAGACTACACAGGTATGACCTAAATAACATCCTGTCTGAAGCTGAAGAGGGAGTGGTGAGTAGATGAAGAGGATCAGACCTGGCAGCTAGAGAGCCTGAAGAACTATGAGCAGAGTTTTGCGAGATCGTACAGGAGGCAGCAACCACAAAAGTCCAAAGGAAAAGGGGAACAAGAA
The DNA here is from genome assembly GCA_028646575.1 of Pseudocheirus occidentalis. NCBI lineage: Eukaryota > Metazoa > Chordata > Mammalia > Diprotodontia > Pseudocheiridae > Pseudocheirus > Pseudocheirus occidentalis. Next base: position 1,511,397 of record CM053593.1, on the reverse strand, counting down.
AGCCTTTAAATGGCATCGGATGAAGCTTTACAGATAGCCAAGGGAAAAGAACAGGGAGAGAGAAAGGAGAAAGGGGAAGATCTGCCCAGCTGACTGCAGCATCCCAGAGAATACACGGAGGGATAAGAAGGTTTTCTTAAATGAGCAATGCAAAGAGATGAGAAATTAATAGTGTGAGAAAGGCAAAAGATCTCCTCAAAAAAATCAGAGATATCAAGGCAACATTGCATGCAAAAATGAGGCCAATAAAAAACCAGAAATGGTTGGGATTTAACAGAGGCAGAAGAAATTAAGAAGAGGTAGCATGAATATATGGAAATATCAACAATCTCATCTATAAAGATATGCTGTGACAGCAGAAAGTGAAGAAGGGTCAAGAAGCTTCTTGATGAGAGTGAGGGAGAAGAGTGTAAATGCAGCCTTGAGGCTCAATATCAAAAAGAAGCCAAAGTAAGATTACAGCAACCCCTCCCATCACAGCCTGGCAACTGGAGTGAAAAGAAATGGGAGCAGCAGCAGGTTCACCACAGACAGTGACCACAGCTGTGATATCAATGCTTGCTCCTTGGAAGGGAAGCAATGGCAAATCTGGACTTCACCTCGATGGCAAAGGTCAAGAGATACAAAACTATGGTTTTTCAGTAGCAGTGTCTGGGTGTGAGAGCTTAAATATAAGGACAGCTGAGCAACAGAGAACCACCACTTTCAAATAAGGGTGCTGGAGAAGACTTCTGAGAACCTCCTGGGCAGCAAGGAGGTCATGTCAGTCGATACTCAGATATTAATTCACGCTATTCATGGAAAAGTCAAAGACTAAAGTTGAAATTTAAATACTCTGGTCACATCACGAGAAGACAGGACTCCTTAGAAAAGATCCTGATGTTGGGAAAGATTGAAAACAAAAGAAGGGGACAAAAGAGGAAGAGGTGCATAGATAGTGTTATAGAAGCAACAAATATCAGCTTGGACAGACCCTGGATGATTATGGAGGATAGAAGGGCCTGGTGTGGCACAGCACAGTCCACAGGGTCACCAAGAGTCAGACATGACTGAGTGGCTGAACAGACACAGGGTATGCATGTATGTGTGTATGCATGCATGTATATATATAATGAAAAATAAGAGGTAAGCCGTGTGTGTGTAAGTGTGTGTGTGTGTGTGTGTGTACACATACACTTGAATAAGGAACTGCACAGGCAGACATTCAACTCATACTGTAAGAGCGGTGGTCCAGAACATAACCTGCTGGTGAGAGTCACAAGCAGGAGTCTGACTTTAGGGCCCCATGTAAGTCACCCAGCCCCTATGGGTCTGTTTCCTCCTAAGTGAAAGGAGATTGGAGTCTCTGTTGCCTTCACTCCTCTGGGCTCTAAATCAATGACCTGACCAGGCTGTGATCCAAGTCCCTTCTCCCAAAGTGTAACAAATGGAGACTTCCATTCAGCCCATCTCAGCAGAATTACCTCTGCTGGTCCCACAAATCACCACTGCTGGTGGAGGGCTTGCTAGAGTTCCTCTCTCCCTCTATCGGGAAAGGAATCTTCTGACATTTCCTATAATTACTAGCATCCCCAAAGCCCGGAGGGGTGATTGTGCGCAGGTGACAGGTTCATGTTTTCCCTCTGTGTGCTTATCTCTTCTCATAAGACCATCACCACACTGAGACAAGGGCCCTGCCTCCCCCGGCTCCCGGCAGCTCTGTTTGCCCCTGATAGCCTTGGCCCTCTCCTGCACCTGTTTACTGCTGATAGTCTGTGCCGTGTTCTACTAGAAGAAACTGTGATTGAAAACTACTCTGGAGGAAGGTGTCAATAACTGATTCAACAGGCCTTTCTTCTATCTTTGTTTTCTCTTCCTTTCTTCTTTCTTTCCCTTTTTCCTTCCTTCCTTCTTTTCTTTCTTTTATTTTTGCCAGTCAGCAAGTGCTTACTACAGACTATGTGAATTAAGTGTTTACCAAGGGCTGAACTCCGGGGATTCCAAGAAAGGCAAAACCATGGGACCTTCGGGGCTCAGAGAGGAAGAAACATTTCTGAATTGTAAGATGGGGCAAAGTAGAGATGATGGAGCCTATGGACAGGTGAGGTGCCTGGATTTCTTGGCTCTTCTCCCTAGTCTGTGAGGGTCTCCCCAAGGAAGCATGACGGCCTCTTGCACGAAGGGAGCAGCAGGTCAGAGAGAGATAAAGGGAAATGGTTCTTAAGAGCCAGAGAGGTGACATGGTGGATGAAAGGCAGGGAGGACTGAGTTCAAATCTAGCCACAGGCTGGGCAAGCCCTTCTGCTTCTGTCACCCTCATCTTCCTCTTCTGTAACATATGGGATTTCAGGGAAATACAGAAACCACTTGGAAGAGGGGGAGGAGCCCTTGCTCTGGAGGAGGAGGCAGAGCTCCTGGACTGAAATCTAATGTCTCATTCTCTTTGTGTGAGGCCAGCCCCGTCCTCAGGGTCTCTGGCCCTCAGAGTTCACATCTGTAAAAGGGGTGAGGACAGATGAGATCTTAATCTGAGATCCATAAACACATGGATATATGAACATGGCTAGAAAAACATGGGTATACACACAGATGTACACATTTATTCATTTTCCTTTGTAATCTCAGGTATTTTGTTTCATGCTTTTAAAAACATTACTCTAAGAAGGGGTCCACAGACTCCCCCAGGCTGTCAAAGGGCCCAACACACAAAAGGAGCTGCTAACCCGGGGTCTAGCTGACTGCTCAGGTGCCTCTGGCTATACATCTCTGAGCCCAAGATCTAAGTAATCTGTGGGGTGTCTGGGGTGGGGTAGATGTGTGTGTGTGCATGTGTGTGTATGCATGTGCGTGTGTGTATGGAAGTGTCATTAGTACAGCCTACAGACAGGTCTCAGTACAATTATAAATCCACCTTTTCATACCATACTCGACGTGCCCAAAGGATGCTGGGCAAATTGCACCAAAATGCTCAAACTTCACCCTGATGGAACGAGTCTCATTTCCATGTCCCACAACGGATGAGCTCCTGAGACAGGGCAGTGAAAAACGGAAATCTGAATTTCCCCCAAGTCCTCGCCAAGCACACATGATGCTGAAACGCGCATACATCATCTCCCGGCTTTCCTGACCTCACACTCCTGCTCATATCTGCGGCTGCAGGGACCCAGCATTTGAAACATGCAGCCTAATTAACAAGCTAATGAATTATGTATGATGCCATTATTGACTAGACTGACCATGAAAAAATAAATAACTTCTCAGTGGTGCAATTCACCCAAGAGAAAACAACTAACCACCAAGGAACTTTTTTTTTTCCTGAGCAAACATTTCTAATTTTCATTAAAATGTTCTCCTTAATACATATATAAATAAGTGGGTGCTCGTCACTCCGCTGTCACTAAATCTCTCACGTATCACTCTCCAGAGCTGGGACATTCTCCAGCCAAAAGAGATAGGAGTAGGGCCATTCATCTCGACATGGGTCTGTGCTGTTCTCTGGCCTCTGTCACGGCTGCCCAGAGAGTCAGCAATGGAGCCATCACTTAAATAAGCTACAAGGTCAAGGAGATTTGGAAAGGTCAGCAGGAATACAGCCTGCTTTTTTGCCCAACATTTAATTTCTTTTAAAAACGTTCTTTGTTTATGCATTAATCCCGGCATTTCAGTCATTTCTAGAAAGGAAGAAAGAGGCTGCCTCCCTTCCTTCCAGAATGGAACCCATCTTGGGACAAAGGCTAAGAGTGCGGCAGAAGCAGCTGATGAAGCATGCAGCCTTCCGTCCCCATGGTCCAGTGCCTCCCTGGCAAGAGAAGAGAGCTGCCTTTCACCAGCCGCAGTCTGTGCCCAGCCTTGACTTAATAAGAGATCGAGTTTCTAAAGCAAAGTTCTTTACAAACATGATCTCATCTACTCTCTGCAACAACACTGGGAGAAGACTGCTATGACTATCATCCCCCTATCACAAATGAAGAAACGAAGGGTGAGTTCAATGACTCGCCCAGGGTTGCCCAGCATTTCATAAGCGTCTGAGCCTAGATTTGAGCTCTTCTTCCCAACTGTAGGTAGGTCTAGCACTCTGTGGATGGCACCACCTTGGCTGACTGATCTTTCGTTTATAAAATAATAGAAGTATTCCTGAGGGCACCCAGAGTCTAACTCCTTAATTTTACAGGTAAGGAGACTGAGGTGTAGGGAGGTGGTCATTTGCACAGCATCAAAGGCAGACCTTAGACTCGTGACCCCACCCCTCAATGCTGCCTCTCTCTCAAAGTCTGCTTTTGGCATTTTTAGCCGTTATCTTATTTGGTATTAATTTAGCCATTTGGAATACTGCTCTTTGGTTTTGTTTATTTTCCTCTATGACCATGCAAACACATAGTCCCGCTTTCCCAGTTTCTCTGGAGTCTTCATATTCCTCATTAATTCCTGAATAATAACATTGCATTGCATTCACACACTGTATTTATTCAGGCTTACTGAAAGCAGTGGGCACCTGCTTTGTTTGCAACTCTGTGTCATAAACAGTGCTGGTCTATACTGGGCTCTTGTTTGTGTGCTTGACATTACCGGGGCATAATGTCAGCGAATGAGCCTTAGGAAGCACTGTTAGCAGTGGAGGGGGGTAGTGGCTAGTGGAGGGGGAATAATTCCACTCGAGTTTTTTTATCTGAAATCCTAAAAGGTGACACTTAAAGTGCTGCCCTCACTATGTAGCAAATTTGAAAAACTGAACAGTGAATACTGGAGAGGATATGGGAAAACTAGAATGCTAATACATTGTTGGTGGAGTATTCAGGAGAGCAATCTGGAACTATGTCCAAAGGGCTATAAATAACTGCATATGCTGTGACCAGTAATGCCACTTCTGGGGCTGTATGCCAAAGAGAACATAGAAGCGGAAGGAAGACCCATATGTACAAAAATATTGATTGCAGCTTTCTCTGTGGTGGCAAAAAACTGGAAATTAAGGAGATGCCCATCCACTGGGGAATGGCTAAACAAGTTGTGGTATCTGAATGTAATGGAATACTATTGTGCTGTAAGAAATGAGGATCAGAGGGACTTCCTATCCACCTGGAGATGCTCATAGAAACTGATGCTGAGTGAGGAGAGCAGAACCAGGAAAAATTTGTACACAGTCACAGACACATCATATGTGTGACTCCCAGCCTTTATAAACTGGACTCTTCTCAGCAACACACAGGTACAAGACAACTCTTACAAGTCCCAGGATGGAAGGAGACGTCTACATTCAGAGTTTAAATGGAGACTGAAGCAATCTACATGCTCTCATTCTTTTCCATGTTTGGTTTTGTTTCTTTTTTTCCATTGTTCACTCCATTGGTTACAACCCTTCTATACAACGAGACTAATGTCCAATGTGAAAGTATTTGCAGATCCTAAACTTGATTGCATGCTGCCATGGTGGGGGAAAGAGGGAGGGGAGAAAATCTGAAACTCAAGGGATTGTGGAACTGAATCTTGGAAACTAAAAGTAAATAAATAAATAAATTTTAAAAAAGAAAAACTGAACAGTGGTTACTGGATTGGAAAAGATCAGTTTACATCCCAGTCATAAAGAAGGTGATGCCAATAAATGTTCAAAATACTGAACAATGGGGCCCATTTCTCATGCCAGAGAGGTTGTGCTTAAGATTCTGGAAATTGGGCTTCGGCAATGTGTGAACTGAGAAGCACCAGAAGAGCAGGCTGGTTGTGGAAGAGGCAGAGGAAGAAGAGACCAAATTACCACCATTTGCTGGATTATGAAGAAAGCAAGTGAGTCCCAGGAAACGTCTACTTCTGCTTCATTGACTCCACTAAAGGCTTTGACCCTGTGGATCACAACAAAGGGCTGCAAGTCCTCAAAGGGACGGGAGGACCAGAGAGAGCATCTGTCTTGTCCCTGAGGTGCTTGTATGCAAGCCAAGAATCAACAGTTAGAACCAAGCATGAAACAAGTGACTGGTTTAAGACTGGAGAAGGAGCATGGCAAGGCTGTAGGCTGCCGCCTTATTTATTTAACTCACATGCAGAGTACATGAAGGGAAATGCTAGGCTGCATGAACCAAAAGGCAGAATTAAGGTCCCAGGAGAAATATCAGCCATCACAGATGTGCAGATGACAGCCCTGTGATGGCAGAGAGTGAAGAGGAATTAAGAAGCCTCATAATAAGGGTGTGAGAGGAGAGCCTAAAATTGGCTTGAAGTTTAACATCAAAACAACCAAGATCACGGCAACTGGTCCCATCACTTGCTGGCAAACAGAGAGAGAGAAGAAAGGGAAGCAGTGTCAGATTTTATGTTCTTGGGCTCAAAGATCAAGGCAGACACTGACTGCAGCCATGGAATTAAAAGACTCCTGCTCCTTGGAAGGAGGGCTGGGGCCAATCTGGACAGCAGACTGAAAAGCCAAGATGTCATCTTGCCGATAAAGGTCAAGACGGTCAAAGCTGTGCTTCTTCCAGCAGCAATGCACGCCTGTGAGAGCTGGACTATAAGGAAGCCTGAGCAACATGGAATCCACACTTTCAAGCTATGGTTCTGGAGAAGACTTTTGAGAGTCCCTAGGCTGCAAGGAGATTAAATCAATACTTAGAGAAATTAATCCCAGCTACTCATGAGAAGGTCAAATTCTGAAGCCGAAGATTTTGGCCACATAATGAGAAGATGGGACTCATTGGAAAAGCCCCTGATGTTAGGAAAATTGGAGGCAAAAGGAAAAGGGGATGGCAGAGGGCAAGCTAGAGAGATGGCATCATGGAAACACGGGACAGACTTTGGGAGAGAGTAAAGGATAGAAGGACCTGGCGTGCCAGGGACCATGGGGCCCCAAAGAGTCCTACACAACAGAACAACTCAATAACAGCAACAAGAAGCCCAGCAGCGAAATCACTGGGTCAAAGAGTGCGGAGAGTTTGGTCGCTTGTCCTGGATGATTCCTAAGCAAACCCAGAAGGATGAGACCAACTCATTTTGTGGCACCGCTGGATCAGAAGGTATGTGTCTTTTAGTGGCTTTTCTATGAAATCCCCAGCTCCTCAAAACCCCAAGGCTCGCTGTTGTAGGTGGCAGAGGCAGCTGTGTGGCAAAGGGGCAACCAGGCTGGACAACTCACTCAGACGTTGGCTCTCTGAACCTCGGTCCCAGCTATGAAATGAGGACTCGAGGTGGGAGGAAGATGCAAGGGAACAATTTATGTTAAGGATTTACTGTGACAGACATTATGCTCTGCATTTTACAAACAATGCATGTGGTCTTCACAGCAACCCTGTGAGGTGGATACTATTATTACACTCATTTTACAGTTAAGGAAACAAGACCCTTAAGTGATTAGGTCACCCGGCTAGTAAATGTCTGAGGCTGGACTTGAACTCACATCCCCCTGACTCCAAGTTTTGTGCTCTATAATGGCCAAATGAGACGATGTATGTGAAGAGCTTTGTAGACCTTAAGGTACGCTATCAATGGGAGTTAATGTTTTTACTAATAATATCATTAGACAACATTTGGTACCAGGAAATTCCTCAGGATGAAAATAATTCTCTGCATCCACATTCTTCCACTGTGAAGTCCGCCGAGGTTCCGTGAGAGAAGACACGATCCTCCTACGGATGACGATGGAGGGCGCACTGGGCGGGATCCGTCTCCCTCACTGGGACGATGGATGACTAGCAATCATTACCTGACCTGGGGGAAATCAGAACAATGTCCTGGGCCTCAGTTTCCTCACCTGTAAAAGGAAGGTGTGGGGCTGGATGGCCTCCAAGAACGCTTGAGCTCTACATCAACAACCAGCTGATCTTTCCACCCGCCTGTTCCCTTAGAAACAAAAGACCAGATTTCCCTGGAAGTGAAAAGGCAGAAATGTGATTGCAAAACACTTTCTCTCGCCTGAAGCTGGTGAGGTGGTGACGTGGGGGCTCTTCGTCCTCCTGGGCTGGGGAAGGTGTGAATGAGCTGAGACTCGGCCAAGTGCCCAAGAAACGCAGAAGGAGGCTGAGTCTGGGCTTGGATCTTCTTCCTAAAAACCTCTATCTGCACACTAAGAAAGGGCCGGGTCTCCAGATGGGAGCAGCCGGTCCAGAGGCCGGAGACGGGCAGCGACGCTCCCAATGTCCTCCCAGGCTTCCCCCGCAGCACGCTGGGCCACACTGCCCGGCCACTTCCTGAGTGAGGGCTCGCCCTTCATTTCTGGCCAATGCAGTCGTGCTCCTGCTGGCGGTAGCCGTGCTGGGCTGACCCACAGAAGCCCCCCATGGAGCACCGCACTGCTGAGGCCTCCAACGCCAGACCCGCAATCCACCCTGCATGCCAATCTTGCCTTTCCTGCGGTCCCAGGATGATCAGAGCCTTCACTTAATGAAGTCTCCCTCTGCTGTCTGTCAAATTATGTGTATACATGGAAGGAAAGCAATAAGCCAATATGGTAATTATTTCTCATTCAAAAGTAAAAAAAAGGGTCCATGCTAAGCATAGCAATGAGTTGGCAAAGGAGCACTTTCCACCTTCCAGAGGGCATCTGACCCAGCTTGCCAGGCGGGCACGATGCAGCCAGACACCACCCTGAGCAAGGGCTCCTAGGGTACGTTCACCCAGCTATGGCACAAGCCTAAGGAGGGATTCCAGCAAGAGAGAGTGAGCCTTGGCATCGGCATGATCTTGGGCGAGAAAAGAGTCCTGGGCACAGCTTTGTGCCTTGGAAAAGCTAGATAGAGATATTAATATTGGCAGAGAGATGTATGTGCGTGTACGTATATATGTACATACACATATGCATACCTGAATAAAGGCATAGGCTTGTGAGAGGGAGACACTCAGAGAGACATTTGAGCTGCTCCTTGCTCAAGCTCCATCATTATTCCAGTCAAACTGGCCACCACCCCAGACCCTCCAGCCTAATACCGACCCCCCCCACCCTGGTCGGACCCCTCCCCCACACCCTCCTCCATTTCTTATTATCTCTCTCTCCATTCAAAGCAAAACCAAATGCCATCCATTACACAAGATGTCTAATCTCCACCTGCCACCAGCCACTGTCAGTGCTCCCTCTGAGTTGCGTTTGTGTTCTCTCTGAGTGTATATATCTATAAATGATACAGGTATTTACACAGAAATAAATGTAGAGGTATTGGGGTAAAACAGATACAAGGGCGGGTGTAAGCACAGACATTGGTAGAGATACAAGTCTAGGCGAAGGGTGTGAGACAGGGTCAGGTATGTTCTTGGGGAGAGGCACAGGTCTCCACCAGGTCCCTGTACAGGTAGAGGCAAAGGCTGGGCTCAGGTCTATTTTGAGGACTAGGCTCCTGCAGAGGCTGCTGCTATGGCATTTTCTGTTTGAAGGCAGATGGACCTTTTTTCCAGCCAACATCAGGTCTTGTACCCAGAGGCTGAGGATTCCCGAGGATGCTTTCCTTCCACTATGAGGGGCTGTTCGAACCCAGGGCTGGCTTCCCAACTCCAAGGCTGGCCCTCTACCTACTCTACAGGTTGTTTAAAAATGCCTGGGTGGGCCCAGGTACTATACAAGCTTCTAGTGGCCTGGACCAGGTTTGGTTTTGTCTCTGGACCTCTGGGACCTGGAAAAGGGCGGAGCATACATAGGATACAGGTGACAAACACGTGTGATACTGAATCCAGAGACTGAGACAAACGTGCAACCAAATGCTCCAGGTTGGAAAGAAGTTAGGGGTGGCCTTTGGGTGATCTGGCTGGGGCTCTGGACAAGGCTCAGGCTGCAGAAACCCCCAGGACCTGGCCCTCAGCTTGATTCTCTGATCCCTTAGCAGTCAGGGGGCTCTGTGCCTGGGGTTCAGAGCCAGCTGGGTCGAGGGAAGTTGAACCTCTAGAGCGGTGGAGACCTCGGTGCATGAGCCTCTGCACAGGCTGCCTGGCCGTGTTCATCCCAGGACTGAGGAGGAAGGAGTGGCAACGAGGAGCATGAAGGAAGTGTGCAGAGGTGAGAGACAGGAAAGGAAACAAAGCTGAGACAAGAACAAATTCGGTAACAATGGTAAACGCGAGCTGCCATTAACAGACCCACTGTGTTGTGAGGGTCATAGGACACTTCACACGTGTCATCTCCTCTGAGCCTCAGACAATCTCGTGATATGGGTACCACATACAGCCAGTCCTGTTCTGTACATGAGGAGACAGGGTGCGTCTTCCTGACTGCAGGCCCGGCACTGTCTACCACAGCACCCAGCTGCCCCTTAGAAGCTGCCCTGTCTAGCCACACCTGAGCCATGACTCCTCTGGTTTATATCCCTGCCATGTGCTATTCCTGAGTCAGAGCATTCTGCAACCCCAACTCCACACCTTTGCACTGGCTGTGCCTCATGCCTGGAATGCCCTCCTTCTTGCCTCTGCCTATTAACTTCCCTGGGTTCCTTTAAGATTTAGCTCAACTGCTGTGAACTGATAGAACCATCCCAGAGAGCAATCTGGAACTATGCCCAAAGGGCTATAAATACTTGCATGTGCTATGACCAGTAATGCCACTTCTGGGTTTTTATCCCAAAGAGATCATAGAAATGGGAGGAAGACTCATATATACAAAAATATTTATTGCAGCTCTCTTTGTGGTGGCAAAAAACTGGAAATTAAGGGATGCCCATCAATTGGGGAACGGCTAAACAAATTTTGGTATATAAATGTAATGGAATACTATTGTGCTATAATAAATGGGGAGCAGAAGGACTTCATAATAACCTAGAAAGACTTACATAAACTGATGCTAAGTGAGAAGAGCAGAACCAGGAAAAATTTGTGCACAATCACAGATACATCACATGTGTGACGACCAGCCTTGATAGACCGGACTCTTCTCAGCAATGCACAGTTATAAGGCAATTCTACAAGTCTCAGGATGGAAGGAAACATCTACATTCAGAGAAATATCTAGAAAGACCAGAGTTTAAATGGAGACTGAAGCATCACATGCTATCGTTCTTTTCCATGTTTGGTTTTGTTTCTTTTTTCCCATTGTTCGCTCCATCGGTTAAAACCCTTCTACACAACCAGACTAATGTCCAACATGAAAGTATTTGCAGATCCTGTACTTGATTGCATGCTGCCATGGTGGGAGGGGGGGAGGGGAGAAAATTTGAAACTAAAGGGATGGTGGAACTGAATCTTGTCTCCTCTCATTCTAGTCCTCTCCCACCTCAGAATTTCACCTTTTAAAGTATCATCCCTTCCTATTCAATTGATCCTGTGCCCTCTATGAACTCATATACACATATACTCAGATATGTATTCATATGCATATATATATACCCTTATACATAGACATATGTGTAGGTATACATATATATACATTTGTATTCCCTTCACCAATCCTCATACTGAGAAAAGTTTAATAAGTTACTATTATCATTTTTTCCATATTGGCATGTAAATAGTTCAACTTTGAAAAGTTCCTTACGGTTTCTTTCCCATGTTTACCTTCTCATGCTTCTTGTGTTTGATTGTCAAATTTTCTGTTCAGTTCTGGTTTTTTCAGCAAGAATGCTTGAAAGTCCTCCACCTCATTGAAAGACCATATTTTCCCCTGGAACATTATATCCAATTTTGCTGGGTAGGTGATTCTTGGTTTTAATCCTAGCTCTCTTGATCTCCAGACTATCATATTCCAGGCCCTTTTATCCCTCAGTGTGGTAGCTGCCAGATCCTAGGTTATCCTGATTGTGTTTCCACAGTATTCAAATTGCTTCCTCTTGGCAGCCTGTAATATTTTCTCCTTTAACTAGGTATTCTGGAACCTGGCAATAACATTTTTAGGAGTTTTCTTTTGGGGATTTTTAAGAGGTGATCAATGAATTCTTTCAAGTTCTATTTTGCCCTCTTGTTCTAATACATTAGGGCAATTTTCCTTGAGAATTTCTTGAAGGATGATTTCTAGGTTCTTTTTTTGATCATGGCTTTTAGTTAATCAAATAATTTATAAATTATCTCTCCTGGATCTATTTTCCAGGTCAGTGGTTTTTCCAATGAGATATTTTCCATTGCCTTCTATTTTTTCATTTGTTTGGATCTGTTTAATAGTATCTTGGTTTCTCATAAAGTCATTAGCTTCCACTTGTTCCACTCTAATTCTGAAGGAATTATTCTCTTCAGAATGCTTTTGAGACTCTTTCTCCATCTGGCAAATTCGACTTTTTAAGGCATTCTCCTCATTGGCTTTTTGGGCCTCTTTTGCCAT
>CM053593.1:1482449-1498713 GCA_028646575.1 Pseudocheirus occidentalis | reverse complement strand
AAACCATCTTCCCTGCACGTGGGATTTGAATCCCTCTCTCGGCTTCCCTTTTGGTGGGTAAGCTTAGAACCAATGATTTGAAAGGTTCTTCCACTCTTTTGTTAGAAGAAAAGAAATGGGGGAATCGTGACCCCACCTCAACAAAGGGGAAGACTTGCAGATGAAGGGTAAAGACCTCATTGTTTCTTCATTCATCCATTCATTTTTCTGTTTTCCCACTTAACAAGGGAGGAGTTATTGAATGTCTGATGGAAGATTGTTTTCTGGGTTAGACAAGGGAAAAAATATACATTCTTTTCACCCAGGCAGAGTGACACTAGCTTGTTGTAAAACCACTCCAGCATACATTACCCAGTGATAGCACACTGTCTTTTTCTTTTTTTCTGTTTTTGCAATAGTATCAGAAAATCTTGTACTTCTTTGCACAGAGCCTCGGTAGAAGGCAGACCCTTCTCCAGCATTTTTCACAAAAGATATGCTTCCCTGAGCTTGTGGGTAAATGCTCCTGTTATGCAATCTACATAACAATTGGGGTGGCTATAAAAGTCTAGGTAATACTCCCATAGTATCAAGGCCAGATAACATCCAGGAATCTTAAATATGGAAAGCATAGTGATCCCAGGGGTGGGGGGGAGCGCTCAGATGAGCTCCTTCACATTCCTTTGATAAGGCCAATTCCCAAGGACTTGAAATCAGCCAGCTGTGTGCTTTAACCATTTGATGGTCCAGAGAGGTGGACCATGGTCTTTTCAGCTCCAGAAACAAGGTTAGACAAATCTTATCAGGCACAGTGAAAATTTTCAGACCCGGACACTGATGTCATTGCTTAAGAAAGAGTCTCATCCTCGGGGTAAAGCAGATTTACATGCCTGAGCAAGCATTGTGACATGACCATCCTCCTGCCTGCTCTCATCAGGACTCTCCCTGATTTCATCCTTTGTGCTCCTCTTCTATACAATGAAGGCATCGTGATTTCTGATTTCAGAAGGTTGTGGGGGTTGTCTGCTCAGAGGACCCTAGGTCTGGAGATGAAAGAGACTTTCTAGTTCATCTAATCAAAGGATTCTTAATGTTTTGTGGAATGAAGCAAGGTGAAGCCCACTGACTCCTGGCCAGGATAATGTTTTAATGCATAAAACAAATACATAGGATTGGAAAGGAGGCAGCGGTGTCAAAGTGAAGTAATTTAAAGAGAAACAGGTTCACATGCTGTTGGCCGAGAATCCCTAATCTGGTCTGATCCTCTCATTTTAGAAGCAAAGGTGCTGTGTCCCAGAAAGTGGAAGGTGATTGATCAACAAGCAAGAATTTTACTTTTTAAATTTATTTTTTAGCATTTATGGTGTGTCAGGTGCCACACTGAGTGAAAGCCATCCTTGCATTCAGTGAGCATGCATTTTGATGGAGGAGACAGGGTGTAGACCAACAGAGAGGTGCCAGATACATACAGAGTAGAGAGAAAACCACCTTGTAGAGTAAGGCACTGGCAGCTCAAGAGGCCAGGCACAGCTTCCTGCAGAAGGCTACGTTTGAGCAGAGTCCTGACAGAAGCTAAGGGTGGTAGGATGTTACAGTGAAGAGGGAGAGGGATTCAGGCACAATTTTAGCCATCCAAAATCCTAGGGCTGACAAGTGGTTGAGCAGGCTTGTGACCCCAGGTCCTGTGTTCACTGCTCTCACAAATGCCCATTAAGATGCCCACTACACCTCCTAGACAAATGGATGGACAACCACCAGACTTCATTTGAAGAACTCCAGTGAGCTGTATCCTTCCTGTGCCAGCCGTGCCCTTCTGCACCACCTCTTGGGTGACTCCTGATGGAGTTCTTTAGGCTCTGTGGCTTGGCAATCCTGGCTGCCACAGACCAGAACTGGAAGAATGCTGGTTTGATAGGGAATATCGGGGGAATTCAGAGCAGGGTGCAGGTTCCCAAAGACAAGCCAGTGTGACTCTTGTGTTCTTTTTTAATTCTGAAATTATGTTCATGGTGGCCTTTTTCACATGCTTGTCAATACTGACATGAGATGACTGAATGCTCACAAAATGGTGTTTCTTGTTCCCTTTGAACACAACCTAAAATCACTTCATCATTGTCTCCAAGGGAAAAACAAACAAGACCCAAGCCATGTCTCCATCTCACCTCCACCTTCCCTTTGACTTGGGTTTGTAACAAGGATGGCCAGGTTTCCATCCCAGGCACAGGCCTCTTTGTTGGTCACTGGACAAGGACTTCATGTCGTAGTGCCAGTAGCTCCCTTAATGGTGCCTGAGAGTCTAGAATCTGCTGTCCCCTCCCTCCTCCATCCCTCCAGAGGAGGAAGGGGCTCCACAGCACAGAGGGGCAGTCTCCCTCTTTCTGTCTCCCGCAGACTGCTGCAGTTAAAGAACTTGGTGCCAGCTGGCCAGCCTGCTTTCCTTTGTATTAACGGACCAGGGTGGCATTATGGAGAGTGTGCTGGGCCTCGGGGTCAGGGACGCCTGAGACAGCCCTAGCTCAGTGGATTGTTGTGTGACCCTGAGCCAGTCATTAGACTTTTCCTTGGCCTTAACATGGGGGAAATGATAGTTCCTACATCAGAGGGCTGTGGTGAGGATCAGACAAGATCAAGCATACAGTGTTATATAAAGGTGAGCTTTGTCAAGCCCTCCCTCCCTCCTCACCATTGTTATCATTGTCATTGTAATTCCCATCACCAAGCACAGTGCCTGGCACTAGGAACAGGGACTAGCTTGATTTTGTTATTTTTAAGAACTCCCGGGTAAGGAAGCTCTTCTGTAATTGATAGTCTTAGCAGGTTTCTGAGAGTGCTGAGACGTAGGTGACTTGCCCAGGGTCACACAGCCAGTATATGCCCAAGGTGGGACTTGAACCCAGGCGTTCTTGGATTCGAGGTTGCTTCTTCACTCAGTGCTCTATGCAGTATGACAGAAAATAGTTTATTACAAAATACTTGCTGACTGATGGGTTCATTAGTCTCTTGGTGCTTACCTAGGCAGGTCACCAGAAAGCAGGCACAGCGTGACAAATAATACATATCAGGAGACGGCAGCAGGTGTGGGCAGAGCTATGGGGTGACCCCCTCAGGGGGGATCAGGACCCTCCGCTCCGGACCTTGGGGGAAAGGCAGGCGGGCAGCAGGAGCGGGATGGTCACCAAACCCTTGCATCTCGCCATTGGAGTGCTTTCATCCAGCTGCGCCTACAATGGGAGGCTAGAATGCTTCTCCTGAGGGATGGAAGACAGTAAATCAAAAGTGAAGCTGTTATTGGATATCAATACTTAGACCTTAAATAAAAGAAGGTGGGTGATATCTGCCAGCTTTCCATCGCAGGGACCCAGTTTCCCTAGAGAGGGTATAGATCAACTTTGTTGAACTCCTGGGTTTGAAGCCGTTTCTGAGCATCTGAAAGAAAAGGATGAGAAGGTCATACTTTTTAGTGAGAATGAGAAAAGGCCAAGGGATGAGGAGGGGGCTCAGAGTCAAGGGATGAGGAGGACTCAGAGTCAGGGAAAGAGGAGGGCTCAGAGTCAAGGAACGAGGAGGGAACTCAGAGTCAAAGAGGGCTCAGTACATGTGCCCAAAGTCCTCAGAACATTGAGAGACTCCATCAAGAAAGTGGGCTACTGTTCATTAGGGCAAGAGCCTTACTCAGTAAGTTAAAACTTGGAGAGTAAGTCCAGAAAAGGCTGCCAAGTTGCAGAGTAGAGATGGGTGTAAGAGACAGTGAGCTGTTTTCTAAGGAAAAGTCACAACCAAGGAGGCAACGATAAACTGAAAAGATAAAATTGGAATGAGCTTCCAGGGAGCCAGGAGTGCTTGTGAACCAGCCGAGTCTGAACTGGCCCCGAATCCTTACTGGAGCTTGCAGGTATATTCAAAAAGGCACCTCTGCCTCACCTCCTGCTCCCCGTGCTCTGGGATTATGATTGGGCATGTTTGCATGTGTATGATTTGAGGGAAGATTTCTGTAGCTAAGTGGTAAACTGAGTGGTTACTACCTTCATCTCCATCTGTGTGAATCCAAACCAGAAAACTGTGGTTCCAGCCAGCCATCAGTCAGTCAGTCAGTCAGTCAGTCAGCCAGCCAGCCATGTCAGTCAGTCAGTCAGTCAGTCAGTCAGTTGTCAGCCAGCCAGCCAGCCAGCCATCAGTCAGTCAGTCAGTCAGCCAGCCATCAGTCAGTCAGTCAGTCATCAGTCAGCCAGTCAGTCAGCCATCAGTCAGTCAGCCAGTCAGTCAGCCATCAGTCAGTCAGTCAGTCAGTCAGTCAGTTAACCAATCCCTAAATCAAGACTGAGCCTTACCTTTCACTCTTCTACTCAATACATTCCAGTGCCTTCCTTCCTTGGCCTTTAAAGACTTTACATCTTGACTCCAGACTTCTTTTCCAGCCTTGGTAGATACCGCTCTCACTTGTATATTCTGCGGGTTCAGCTCAACTGTCTGTTCCTCCCTGGTGAGCCTCTGACTTCTGTCTCTGGTCCTTTGCCTGGTGTTTGCCATGCCAGGAATGCCCACTGTTCCTTCTGTGTCCCTTGTTATCAGTAACATCCTTCAGAACTCTCGGAGCACAGCTGCACCCTGCACCTGAAGCCTTCTGATTCTCCTCCAGAACTCTAGGCATGGACCCTGGGATGCTGGGCTCTACCCCTGAGGTGAGGATTCTGCCACCTTCTCTTGCCTAGAATGAAGGCTCCTCCTCTCTGGCCATTCTCACTGCAGGCTGCTTTCCCAGCCCACTCTCCTGTCCATTTCTCCTTCCTATGTTCTTCCATTTGAATGGCCCCCATGAAGGTGGGGGTTGCCATGCTTGCTTTGGATTCCCGGGGTACCAGGATTCCCTGGTAAGTTGCATTGACTGCTTTATCTATGAGCTGCCTGTCTGTGAGTGCCAACCCTTCTCCATTACTTGGCAGTGATTTTACACATACTGAAAGATGCTGGCTTTTCCCCTCATGGCAGGTACCTTCCTCAAAAGACTGTTCCCTTTTTTTTCACTGAATCTCTCATATCTACTAAGGAGTCAGCACTTAATAAAAGAGTATGGATTGGTTGATTGATCAAAGGAAGACAGGAATTCTAAGAAGTGGAGGTGAGAAGGGAGTGATTGAAGGGCAGGGGTAGAGGGCAAGGAGACAAATGCTCCTGAAGGCCATGTGGTCAAGCTGAGCTTTGCCGAAGGGGTCTCCATCCTGGCTTGCCCATCTGTTGGCTGCCCCTGTGTGAGAGGATGAGCCCGCCTGCTTTTCCTCCAGTTTGCCCTCAGACTTCCCAGCTGTGGCATCGCAATCTGCCATCACCAAACAGATTGGGATGTCTTAATTGATCACTTGCAGGGTTACGGGGCATCCAATGAAATGGCAGAGCTCATTCCTATTAGTGAAACTATGCCTCCTTACAGCAGAACCAGCTCATCTCCCTAATGAGCGAGTTAGCCACCGAGGTGGCCAGGGGAAAGTTCTCTCCTGAGCACATTAGCACTAATTGGAGAAGTCTTTTTGTGTCTTAGAGACTGCATCAAACAAACTTGGTATTTAAAACAGAGATGTGACTTCCTAGTACTGCCCCAGCTCTTGGGCCAAACCATAAAGGACTAAGCAGTGAGTTGGCAGCATGATGTTCAATTAGATGTGAATCTGCATGGCTCTCCAAACAAGCTTGAGACTGAGGGTGAACATAGCCAAGATCAGTGATAGGCTGATCCTCCTCCAGTGGGCAGTGTGCTGCAGCCTCGAGAGGTCAATGGCCGGGGTCCAAGTCCTCCTCAGAAGCTTGCCACCCATGACTGTGGGCAGATTACCTCATCTCTGTGGACCCCCTTCCAAAAGGAGGCTGGATTAGGTGGATTCCAGGGGCCTTTTGGCCTTAGAGCTGTAAACCTGCGATTTTCCACAAATGGCCCCTCAAGATTGCTTTCATCTTCAGCAGGCAAGAGGGCCTTTGCTGGTTTTCTCAGCACAGTTTGGCATTGGGTTGCTGTTGGCACTCCCTGATGCTCAGCCTTCAGGACCTCTGTGTTTCCTTCCCTGAAAGTCTCCAGGTTGAGGATCCCTTTCCACTGGCAGCTCTGGGCCAGGAGCAGAGGCTGTGCTAAATGCCTTAGTTCATACCACTTTTTGAGCCAGGTAGCACTTTTGAGAGAAGAAATCCAGCTTGCGATGCTCTGCAGCTAGGGCATCGGAAGCCACCTGTGACTGTGGTGGGCATTTCTAGGACACATATTTTGCCAAGTTTTAACAACAGCAGGCACTTACCTAGTGTGTGAAGGCTTGCAGGGAGCTTTACGTGGAGAATCTCATTTGATCACACAATGCTCTGGGAGTCAGTGATGTTATTATCACCTTTTATAGATGAAGAAACTAAGGCAGAAAGCAGTTAAGTGACTCGCCCAGGGTCACACAGCTTACAAAGTGTTTGGGGCTGAATCTGGGCCTCAGGCCTCAAAATTTGTTCCGAGAGCTCTGCAGACAAGCTCCCAATTTAACACTGTGCCCATCACTGAACACACTTGGCGTTCAGTCTCCCCTGGTTGGTTATACCACTGGCTTCTCCTTCAGCCCACCTCATGTAGAGGCAACCCTTCCCCTTGCCAAGACAAAGCCCTCTGCCTGTGCTGATGATTCTGCTAGATCCCACTGCCCTCTCCATCACCCTTACATGTCAGTCTCTCCCAGTGTGCTGGCTCCCTCCCTCCTGCCCATGCTCAGGGCATCCTTCCTCCCCAAGTTGTGATTCTCCATCTTTTCTGCCCTTTGTGGCTAAATTCCTGGAAAAGGCATCTAACTGATGCCCCTGTTCCCTCTCCTTTTGCTCTCCTAACTCCCTACAACCTGCCTTCTAATCTCATCATGCCAGCCAAGCTGTTCTCTCCAGAGTGACCAGGGATCTCCCAAGTGTCCAGTCCAGTGGCCCGTTCTTCATCTTCATGCTCCCTGACTCAGCAGCCTTGGGTGCTGTCTTCTCTTGGATGCTCTCTTCTCTCTAGGTTTTCAGGCCATCCCTCTGTCCTGCCTCTTCTCATCTGACCCCTCCTGTTTCCTTTGTTTGATCTTCATCCAGATCAAGCCCAGCAGCCATGAGTGCCCCACAGGCCCCTGTGCTGAGCCCTTATTTCTTTTCCTGCCATATCCTGCTTCTCCTGAGGGTCTCATCAGCTCCCGTGGGTTTAATGAGCATCTTCTTGCTGATGATTCTCAGAGCCACATTCCTGCCCTGGCTCCTCTGCCAGCTCCAGTCTCACATCTCTAACCACCTCTCAGAAATCTCCAGCTTCCTTCTCAGCAGACACAGCCAAAGCTCCTCCCCTCTTTTCTCCTGTACTAACTTCCCTCTCACTACATGGGGTGCCACCACCCTCTCGGTCTTCCTGGCTCACCCCGTGAGGGGCACCCTCAGCTCCTCACTGTCTCTCACACCCCTCACTGGGTCTAATGTTGCCAAGGTCCATTGATCGACTGTTACAGTCTCTCTGCCACCTACTCTTCTGATATTGCTGGTACCCTTTACAAGGCTTCATGACCTCAGTGGGCTATTGCCACATGTGCCAGGGGGTCTGCCAGCCTCCAGGTTCTCCCCACTCCCCTCCATCTTCCATCCAACCAGAAGAGTGGTCTTTCCAAAGTGCTGGCCCGACTGCGTCACCCCCCGTTATTCCCCCTCCCCACTCAGTTATGTGTGGTGGTCCTCTATACCCCCAGGATCAAATACAGACTCCTTGGTTTGCCATTCAAAGCCCTTTATAAGCTGCCACCTCTGCCAGCATGCACTCTGACCCAGTCTCCATCTCTCCACCCCAATGTTCTCTCTGTCTGGGATGCTCTCCCTGCTATGCTCTGACCACTGCCCTCCCCGGCTTCCTTCTGGTCCTTCTACAGGAAGCTTGCCCCTGCCCCTCTTCCTTCCAGGGCCCTCCCTCTGGTTGTTATTATTTATTATTTTGCCTGTGTGGAGCTTATTTGTACATATGTTGGCACGTTGCCTTCCCTCTTAGGTGACAAGCTCCTTCTTTTGCCTTTCTGTGTATCCCTGGGGCTTAGCTCTGTGCCCGGCATCCATCAGGTGCTTAATAAATGCTTAGAGACTGACGTCAGCTCTCCCTAACCGCGCTCCAGTGAGCTCTCCCCGGTGCCACTTATGCCTGACGGCTGGCCTGCATCCCAGGGCTCTGGGCAGCCCTGTGAGGGAAGGGGCTGTCTCAAGGCTCACCTTGCTGGTAACAGGGCTGCCAGGTGATGGAGCTGAGCTGAGAACCCGGGTGTGTTCTGACTCTGCCCAGTGTCTCTCTACTGACCCCCCAAGGCCCTCCCTCTCAGGGCCTGGGCACTGAGGGAGTGTCACGGCTTAGCAGAAAGTAATGACGTTGAAGGGGGCAGGGGGCACTGCCACTGTCCAGGCCTTTCTGCTGTGCCTGGCCAGTCCCAAAGAGTATCTCATGATAAAAATCTCATGGCTTGGCCTGGGGGCAGAATGGAGATGGGGCACCATGCTCACAAATGTCATCAGTAACACATAAAAATGATAGGAACGCAATAAAAATGGGAGGGCAGTTGAAACTCATTAGGTAACTAAGAAACCCAAAAATGCTTCACAAAGTCTTGGCTTGGCCCCAGTCTTGGGCCGACACTGGTTCTGTCCCTCCCGGTTCTTCAGACCAGGAGAAGCTACCACAGAACAACATGTACAAAAAATATGGCCCTTCTCAACTGACAAAGAGCTGGACTTTGCTTGTGCAAGTCAGCATGGGAAAGGCTGCAGCTCAACATTCCACTTCTCTCTGAGGAAGAAATCTCACAAAATCCAAATCCAAACTAGGCGCAAAATGTTTCCCCACATCTCAATGGCTTTGGAACCAATTTGTGTTTTCTAAACATTCCTTATAGCAGGAATGGTTTGATTGATTAATCACTGAACTAACTTAGTGTACTTTAACAAATGGCCTTTTCTAGGAGCAACACAACGCCCCCAAATCTGTTGGAATCGCTGTTACTTTACTGCTCCTTAGCTGTTGATACAGAGCCTAAGCTGAGTCTGCAGGGACAAGTGCATCTCTCAAGGTTCAGAGCATGGCCAAGTGCATGGAAATGGTTAAGAGGCTTGGTGAAAGATCCGTTGCTGATTGACTCAGTGGGTGTGACTGAGCGCATCAGAGGCACCTCTTTCTCAGCTGACCCATCTGTGAATGGGAAGGATTATCACGCCAGTCATTCACTGGACCCTCTTTTTGTCCCTACTGTAACCATATTTTCTAACTATTTTCTCAGAGTCTATTTTCTTTCTTGCTGTGCTGTCAACTCCTCACAGTGTACGGAGGGGAAGTGCGGCATAGAGGGTAGACAGCTGGCCGTGGAGCTAGGAAGATCTGAGTTTAAGTTGTGACTTTGGCTAACACTGTGAACTAGCCCTGTCTCTTCCCTTCTCAGTACTCTAAGATCCCTCAGTTCTGGAGTAGTCGATGTCAGCCTCTGTCTCATGGGTGATTGGGAGCTTCCACCTCGAGAGAGTCCCCCACACTGATGAAATCACATATGTAGACCTCCCACTACACAAAGGAAAGGAGGAAGGAAAGCCGGCCAGCCGGTCCTATAGGCTCTACACGTGAAGCGCCCGATACATTGCAGAAGAATGACGTCTTTGTTTCTGCGCGAGGCGGTGTGCCTGGGTGGATGGAAGCTTAGCCTCAAAGTCGGCGAGTCCTGGATGCGTTTCCTGCCTGTGGCACCTACTGGCTCTGTTTTCATAGTATACAGTGTGATCGCTAATATTTTGGTCTCGTCTCTCTTTAACTTCTTGTGGTTTTAGCGTGAAAGATATGGTACAAACCTAAGTTTTGCCAAGCTCTTTTTCAGTTTTCCCAGTAGATCAGATAGCGAGTTTCCCCCAAGTAATTTTTCCTTGGGTTTATTAAGCACTGGGTTGTAGATCCGGTTGTTTCTGAGTCTTGCTTTTCTTATCAGTTCTACTGAGCTCCATTTCACTTTTTTAAACCAGCACCAGACAGTGGGTGAATGCTGTTTTATAATATAATTTGATGTCTCGAAGAGCTAGTTCCTTTCCGATCCTACTTTTTTTTTTATTTCCCCTGAGATCTTAGACCTTTTGTTCCTCCGATTGAATTTTGTTATTATTGTGTCTGGCTTTATAAAGTATCCCCTTGTTAGTTTGATTGGTATAGCATTAAATCTGCAAATTAGTTTTAGGAGGTTATACCATCCTTTTTAATACATTATTTTTAATTAACTTGCTTCTGTGGGATGCAGTAAAGATTAAGGATGACACTGCAAGGGTTGGAAAAGAAACCATTCCCATTCTCACGAAGGAGCGCGAGGAGAGGTTTTCTGTAGATGCGCCGCACCTTCTGGGTCAAAGAGTGCGGGATATGATGCATAGTTTAATGATTGGCTTTCTCATGTCTGCCATTTGTTAAAAGCTCTTTAATGTCAGAGAGGGGAAAACTGACTCACATTGATTTTAGAATACCTTCTCCCAGGTTGGTTTCAACGGAATCCCTGCTGTTCAGGGCTGTTGAGAAAAGCTTGATTCCAAAGGCCAGATGATGTCAAGGTTTAAATAGATTTATTCATTGAACAGCGTTATATCATGTAAGAACTTACTCAAGATGCTTTTGATTATGGAGAAACTGTTTCTTTTGGAAACTCTTTCTACTTAAAATCACGTTCTTTAGAACCATCTCTTCTTACAGACAAATAAAAGTGTTCACTCAGTTGCTGGTTATGTTTACCTTTTTCAATTGTATCTCCAGATGAATCCCTTTAGGTTATGGAGAGCCAGAAATTGTCAAGGCACTTTACATATATGACCTATTTGAATCTCACAATACTCCCTGAGGCTAGAGACTAAGATCATAGGTATAGAGCTGTAAGGGACATTGAAAGGATTCTCAGCCAAACTGCCCATTTTACAGACAAGGAAACTGAGGACCAGAGAGCCAGGCAGTAACAGAACTTTGGAAGGCAAATCTGCAGTCATTAAAATCATCATTTTACAGATGGGTACACTGAGGCCAGAGAGAGGAGTCCAATGACTTGCTTATCTATGAGTATTAAATATAGGAGGAGGGGTTTGAACCCGGGATTTCTTGACCCCTACTTCAGCTGTCCATCCTTTAGGGTAAATTTCCTCCTTGAAGCAGAGAACTGCCCTCAGAGAGAACACAGTTTGAGTCTTGATTTCTGCATTGGCAGGGAAGAGAAGATTGGGGTCCTTTCTCCATAGTGCTTGCTGGCTGCTGCTGGAATCAGCCGACTCCCCAGAAGTAGTTCTCCCACAGGACCAGGGCCATCTGGCAGGGAGATCCTCCTCCTCCCTAGCTCCAGCTATAGCGGGCCTTTTCCTCTTCCTGGCAGGCAGCAGGTGCCACGGTCACTCACTCACCAGATTCTCTCTTTCTTCCTCCCCTTTCTTGCCAGCCTTTGCAGCTCGACTGTGACCTCTGTGCCATCGTTTCCAGCTCTGGTCAGATGGCCGGCCAGAAGGTGGGCCCTGAAATAGACAGGTCCTCTTGCATTTGGAGGATGAATAATGCCCCCACAAAGGGCTATGAGGAGGATGTCGGCCGGAAGACCATGATCCGGGTGGTATCCCACACCAGCGTCCCTCTCCTGCTCAAAAATCCCGACTACTTTTTCAAAGAAACCAACTCCACCATCTACGTGATCTGGGGGCCTTTCCGGAACATGAGGAAAGACGGTAATGGGATCGTGTACAACATGTTGAGGAAAGCTGCTGAGATCTACCCAGGGGCCCAGATTTACGTGACCACGGAGACGCGCATGGGCTACTGCGATGGGGTTTTTAAGAAGGAGACGGGGAAAGACCGGTAAGCCCCGTCCTCCGT
Organism: Pseudocheirus occidentalis; assembly: GCA_028646575.1. NCBI lineage: Eukaryota > Metazoa > Chordata > Mammalia > Diprotodontia > Pseudocheiridae > Pseudocheirus > Pseudocheirus occidentalis. The sequence continues at coordinate 1,486,856 of CM053593.1, read as the reverse complement.
GCCGTCCTCCGTGCCTTCCTCTGTGCCCTCCTCCTTGCCTTCCTCCGTGCCGTCCTCTGTGCCTTCCTCCGTGCCTTCCTCCGTGCCTTCCTCTCTGCCGTCCTCCATGTCTTCCTCTGCGCCCTCCTCCTTGCCTTCCTCCGTGCCTTCCTCTGTGCCCTCCTCCTTGCCTTCCTCCGTGCCTTCCTCTGTGCCCTCCTCCATGCCTTCCTCTGCGCCGTCCTCTGTGCCGTCCTCTGTGCCTTCCTCCGTGCCTTCCTCCGTGCCTTCCTCCTTGCCTTCCTCTGTGCCTTCCTCTGTGCCGTCCTCTGTGCCTTCCTCCGTGCCTTCCTCCGTGCCCTCCTCTGTGTTGTGTGTGTTGGATCCTAGCAGAGGGAGGTCCCTCGACGTGCCAGCTATAAAATGAGCACCCGGTTATTTTTCACGTTGATTGTTATATGTTTTTGACTGTTATGAGTACTTGATGAGCCAGCAGCTAGGCCCCATTTATCCCACCTACGCTACCTTCTGTTCATTCCGTTTTGATTGGCCTGGGGCCTAAAAAACACTGGATGCTTTCCTGAGACATCTTTAGAGCTACCCCCCCCCCCACCACTTCCAGTTCAATTTGCTATTGATTAAATTAGAATTTTAGCTGAAGTGAGAAGCCCAGACAACAGTGTTCCAAAGCACAGAAATGTTGGAGGACTAGGATGATAAATTGACCTAAGTTCTTCTAGAAACCAGGAGAAACTTTACCTGAGGCTACCGACAGAACAGCTTATTGATTTTCTAACAAGGTTGAGTAACTCCCTGCATGCAAATGGTCCGCATGATCCTGAACAAATGGCTAGGCATCGCGGCATGTGGGAACAGAATGCCATGTTGAAATGCTGCCACACTTCAAGGCGATGATGTGAGATGATTATGTGCAGAGTGATAAAGGAAAAGGGCCTCCAATGCTCCATTATCCAGGGGCTGGGCTGGGTGGGGCCACTGGGATACCTGCGGCTCCTCTCCTTCCTCTCCTTCCTCCGAGTTCTCAGTCCCCCTAGTCGCAGGTCTTGCTATGGACACTACCCAAGGGAAGGGGTACCGTCATGTGGGGAGCAGCTCAACATGGTGGGTTTTTCCCATGTAATAAGATGGTCTAAGTCTCCACTGCCACAATTCTAAATGCACATTAGGAACAGAGATAGGGAATGGACCTAGGATTTCATTAGTCAAGGGAATTCTCATTGAGAAAGCTTCTACCAATCCAAGTTGATGTACCTTCTCTGAAATGTAGTGTTGAAGAATGGCTGGATCACTTAGAGGGGAAGGGATTTGCCTAGGGCCGTGGGGTCTGTGTGTATCACAGGTGGGACTTGCACCTGGACCTTCCGGACTTCCAGGCTGGCTCTCTGTCCGTCTTCTCCAACACTTCCATTGCAGATCACAGATTGTATTGGCACCCTGTGTCTCTGTCCAATGGCCACACTGGCCGTTGACCAGTCTCCCAGTCATCAGCAGTGCATCACTCCAAAGCCTGTGTCAATCACCTTTGTGTGGTTATTCTCCTCTTCTGCAGTGGGATTTCCCACAAGGACCCTCTGACACTTCACCCCTCTTTTGTGTTGCCCAGAGGTAAGAGGGGCAGAGCTTCCTGCTGACCCTTCTTCTCTGCTTCCGACTTTGCTCTTCTCCCTTCTGTTGCTGCTTTCCGTGGTGCCAGAATCAGGTGACATAGAGAAAAAGGGGGAAGGGGCAGAGCTGGAACCAGTCGGTGATGCTTCTTATTTCTTGTCCCTGGAAAAAGCCAGTGAAGGGACACATCGACCTTCCCGTTGTCTGTAGGTTTTGCCTCTCTCTGCAATTGCATTGGCCATGATTCCTATATTAAAATCTGTTATTTTCAGAATGATTTTTGCCATCACCCAGTTTTAATAAGCAAATGTTTGATTGCATCCAAGCCCAGCTCTTTTCCATGGCTTCCCTCTAGGTCTCTGGGAGTTGTTTCGAGAGCTGGTAATCATTTCAAACCGTTCAGTCTGCCAGGTTGCTCTGCTATCGATTCCTAGAGCTGATTTGTATTTATCATTGATTATCCTTGAGCTCCAAGAGACTGCTCGGCAGGTCCCTCACCTAGCCAGCTGGGCTGGAAGGCTCTTGCTCTTAGATGTGTAATTTGCAAGGCATACTCTGTTTAGGGGAGATAGGCAATGGGGTGTGTGTAGGGGAAGGGAAAAGCTGAGCTGTGTATTAAAGAAGTATATAGGTGTGAGTCCATGTAGTCCCACTTGGTGCTTCAGGGACCCTTGGCTCTCTGTGAGGAGCCAATGGGAAATGAGAGGAGTCTCCAAGGGAAGACCCTGGGGGAGAGGAGAAACAACCAGGAAAAGCATCAGAAAAGACCCAGAAAGGGAGGATTTGAGCTGAGCCTTGAAGGAAGCTGAGCAGCAGAGAAGGGCTATCCTGGGAATCAGCCACCCTTGGCATGAACCAGCCGCAATGGCGCCTTATTTCTCCATTTTGTGCACTTGCTTCAGAGGGCAGTGGAGAAGCTGGTGCACTCTTTTGGACCGCAGGCATTGGCATCTTCCTTTTCATGCTCAGATGTACCCCCTTCTTTGTCATGTTTGCAGAAACACTGGGAGTTAGGTAAACATTCTAAACAATAAATTGTGCTTAACTGTTAAACTGTCTTGAATGTCTTTGGACAAAAATACCTATTAGAATAGGCAGAGATGTTTGAATGGTTTCTAGGCTGTCCTGTGTGGGGATGGACACTTAGCCTAAGAGCATGAACCACTGCTTTTGAGCTCTGTGATTCTGAGCCTTCTCTCACAGGACAGCTGGGTGAATTTCTCTGGCTGGTTTGTTAACCTCAAAGGAGGACTGCTAAGAAAGAGTCTGATATTGGTGAAGTATTGGATCATTGAGTGGACGTTGGTGTTCAGGACGCTTTCCTCCAGATTTACATAGGGAGGTGGCCGGGTGGTATTGTGTATGGGGGGGGCGGTAATATCCTTGTGAATTTCCATCTCACTGGGAGGTGAGACTTGGGGGCTATGACTTTGATGCAGAATGATTTTGGGAGTCCCATTATTATCCACAAATCTTAGTGAAGTATTAAGTCACTGGTGTGATGGACATTGTACAGGACTTGTCAATTTTATGGTGCAAGTAGTTATGGTTCTAAATGATAGAAAATATGTTAAGTACATTGCCACCACAAAAATGTGCCTCCACATGTCTCTGATTTATGTCAAATTTCTATGCTAAAAAAGAAAACAAAAAGTAAACTAAAAGACACAATCTGTAACTTGCTTTTAAAGTTCTGTTTTTGCCTCTAGTCAGGATTCCCCTCTGGGATAGGGTGGAGTGTTAGCCTGTCCCATGTGGCAGCCAGAGAGGTGGTGGGATCTTGGACCATTCCCTTACACTTGGGCTTCAGGGCTTAGCAGCCAGATGGGGCTGTTGGCCTCGGTGGGAGACAGCCCTGCCCGGTGCACCCTGGGGGTAGAGTCTGAGGCTTGGCTTCGATTCCAGCTCCAGTGTGACTTAGTCACTTAGCCTACCTGTGACTCAGTTTCCTCAATCTAAAGAGGACTCTGGAGAAGATGTCCCTAATGGTCCTGTCCTTCTAAATCACTCGGTCTTTCTTCATGCTGAGAAAGGGCATTCCAAAACAATCAAAAGGAAAAGGCCCTGGGCCTGCTGCCTCTCAGGCCTCTTGTGCCACCTTCGGGACCCAGATTCCTTTGGGATTTCCCAGTCTACTGGGGAGGACCAGTGGTAGCTCAGTCCTTCCCCTTAGTCTCTGTCTCCCTTTCTCAAGGTGTGGGTTCTGCCTCCATGTCTGGCTCTCTTCTTGGCCACTGACAAGGATGCCCTTCATTGTCAGAGATGGTTCTGCCCTTGATCTGTAGAGCTCCTTCTACCTCAGCTGACTGTACAACTGTACAACTTGTTCAATGCTCCCTAGAGCATGATTAGCCCTTTTGGAAGCTGAGGACTAGTTGCCTTATAATTATATCAAGTTTTATGGTGATAAAGCCTGGAATGATGGTGCCAGCCTGGGCTGGGCTGGCCCATCTCCCAAGCTCTGGGGTTCTTACCTGCAGAAGGCTGTGGCAATTAGGTGGTCACATGGTCTGGTGCCAATATGGCGAACCCTCCCCAACTGGGTGCCATCTGGCCTTGGTCAGAAACCGGTCAGGTGAAATCTCCCATGCTGATGAGAGTCCCAGGCTTACGACTACAATGACAACAATGACTATTACTACCACCACTACTACTGCCACTACTGCCAGTAATACCACTACTACTACTACTACTACTACTATTACCACTACTATTACTACTACTACTACTACTACTTGTACTACCACTACTATTACTACTGCTACCACTGCTTACTACTACTACTACTACTACTACTACTAC
>CM053593.1:1411035-1481949 GCA_028646575.1 Pseudocheirus occidentalis | reverse complement strand
CACTCTCCTCTCAACTCCAGCTGTGATTACTCCTAAGGAGTTAACTGGAAGTAAGGAGCTAAGCCTTTGAGGTGCCAAGTGCCTTCAGTAGGTGCCAATAGAAAGGGGCATGGAAGATCTTCTGATTTCATTAACATTACAACATCTCATCCAATAACCCAATTTGTACAAACCTGCTCAAACACACGAGAGGGATGTGTGATGATTATCTTTCATTATCACAATGCTGGAGCTTCTCTATGGTGCCTTTCTTCCCAAGGCTGTGGGAACTTGGCTGACTTTCTCACTGATCTATGGATGGTGTTCTGAGTTAGGTGGTAAATGTTTTCAAGATTTCCCCTTCTTACAGATCAAAGGTCCCAGAAGTAGCCAGGTAGCTAGGCACACCAAGGTAGCCAGGGATGTTGGGAGCCGAGTCAGGAACAGACTGCCTGATGCCTCTCTAGCCAGTCACTGGATGATGCCCCACAGGCACTACCCATTAGCACAAGGCAGCTTCTTTCTTCCACAGTAGCAGAGGCAGGAGGGGCACAGGGAATAGAACATGATTCCTTCTGTCTGAAAGACCTAATTGGAAATCTGGTTCCAGACACTCATTCGTCACGTAATTCTGGGCATGCCACATAAGCTCCCTCTAGAGCCTCAGTTCCCTTGTCTGCCTCCCGGGGTTTATATTTATAAAATTCTTTGCCATCCTTACAGCACTTAGCTCTCGGTCATAGCAGCAGCAGGAGCTGGAGGCACAAAAGCTAAAACCAGACCCAGGATGGTCTAATACTGTTTTAAGTCAGCTTGCAGAACCCTGGAAAACCAGGGTTGAGGAGGAGGAAATGAGTGTTGCTTAAGCGCTTCTCATGTACTAAGTACTTTATACACATGGCGTTTGGTCCACACAACAACCCTGGGAGATGAGCGGATTATTTCTCCCATTTATTTATGTTTATTTTTATAATAAGCCTTTTAGTTTATAGGTTGTTGACCAGGAGAACACATTTGACTCAGAACCACACAAAGTAGCCTTGAAGAGTCTCCTCATCACAGTGTCTCTCATGCAACCAGGTATCTCAAGGCCCACAAAACTCCAAGATTAATGGGACCACAGAGATAACTTTGTTCAGTCATCCTTTGCATATCAATGTTAAGTGAGGTTAAAACTGATAGTATAAAGCATATGCTTAAAAGAGAAGAAGGCGTTTCCCAGGATTAGGAGGCAACTCTTATGCTCCAGAAGACAGTCTCTGTAGTTGGAAAGATTCCAGAAGCTGCTATTTGTGGAGGGCATTATTTATGCTGGTTTCATCCACATTCCTAGCTTCCTTCAATCATTATGCCCATTCTGCAGGAGAGGAAACTAAAGCAGGTGGGGGTTAAGGTATTTGACCAGGGTTTCATAGACAGTAAATATTTGAGGTTGAATTTGGACTTGAGTCTTTCTGATGCCAGGTGTTTGGTAAATTGGTAAAACTGAACATGTTTGGGGACTGTAAGTTAGTAAGAAGAGCCGCACAGACACAAGGATCACAGGAATGAGCACTGGAAGATGCCTGGAGGGGGGCTTCTTGTCCCCCCCTCCTTTCACAGTAGAGAAAACCAAGGCCTGAGCAGGAGCTATGGGCCCGGTCTGCTACACTCAGTCTGAATTCCCAATGCCAACCTGCTTCCTCCCCACCAAAGTCTAGCAGTTAGTGTCAACAAGTGTTTAAGCACCTACTGTGTGCCCGGCCCCACTCTAAGTGCTGAGGACATAAAGCAGAACACAAACCCATCCCTGACCTCAAGGAGCTCACAGCCTAACTGGGGGACATCTGTGTTCATGTAAGACTCAGAAAGGAGCCACGCGGGGCGGTCTCTGGGGAGGGCACGAAGGGTAAGGGCTTCCTGTGAGAGGCCGCTGGGACTTAAGCCTCTGGGGACAGGCAGCCTTCAGTAGGCCCTGCATAGGAAGCTCTAATGACAGCCCTTTGAGTGTGGTCAGGCTGCAAATGCCCCGTTCAGTGCGAAGGTTCAACCTTAGCTCTTCCCCTTCTAGATCCCTGTGGAGCCTGTATCCGGTATTTGCCAAGCACGCAGTGCAGTACCTGGCCCATAGTAGGTGCTTCTTCAGTGTGGGTCTCTTTCCATCATTTCTCCTCTGTGGGCCCCAGCGTCACCTTCTGTAAAGTCACTGCGTGGCCTGTATGGCCTCTGAATAACTATCCAAATTTAACTTCCCGATGAAGCAAAGTGGAAACCTGGGAACAAGCGGGGAGATTTGGACAAGTGCCTTTCCAAAAATCAGGACTCCTCCCCTACGCCTGCCCCAGTCTGCTGGAAAAGTTCTGCTAGATGTGACATGGACATGTTTTAATGAAGGATCATGAATAACAAGCATCCACCTTGCCAGGGAAATGATTAGACTGACCTGCCTGTGCCTGCCAGCAATAGAAATAGTTTCCCCCATAAAATTATTCCAAGTTAAAACTAAGGACTTTGAAATGGCTCCCCCCAGCGTGTGTCCCTCCCCCGAGTGAACAGCCTCCACAGAGCTCAGGGAGGTGATTCTCCAAGTTGCTTTCCAGTTCTGCCAAATCTGATGGGTTCATGGTTAATTGGCTTAATTATTTCCACATAATGGTTCACATACCAGGGACGATAAAGACCCAGGATCACAGTGAATCTCCACCGATAACAAGCCTCCCTCCATCATGCCCCATCCACCTGCCGAGGTGTTCAGTGGGAGCTTTGAAATGCAAAGCCATCTCGCCCATTCCTGAGAACATCTGAACAGGACCTAGGCTTTAGCACAAATTTAGTCGCCTACAAAAAGTTGCCAACTTTCTCTGTGCCATTCTGGAATTTCCTGAGCCCCTAAAATTCAGGCCGATCATTAGAGCCAGTTAGGAACGTTTTCAGGTGGAGCACACACGTGTGTGCGTTTGAGGGGAGGTAGCCATTCACAGAACCTGCGGAGAAGGGGAAGCCCAGAGACGGGCATCACTCCAACATGGCTTGAAGGAAGGCAACCTGGTGGAGGATAAGGAGGTAGGAATCAGAGAGAGGGAGGAGGAGGAGCAGAAAGTGCCCCGCTGGAGGCAGCACCCCGAGGTAAATCCTGGCATGTACCGCTAGTGATGCTTTCAGGGCTAATGACCCAACAGGGGCCAAGTCCCTAAGCAGTTTGATAGACCCCCTCACACACACTACAGGAAAAGGGTGATAACTCCTGAAAAAAGACTTGGACGTTCATGGGAGGATCCCATTTCCGAAGCTTAATGCTGACAAGAGACTCTCCCAAAGGAAGAGAGCTACCTCTGTGTTGCCATGGCAATGCCCATAATTGAAATGACTTGATGGAACCAGGCTGCAGAAATCGTGCCACTCCAGGCCTCTCATTTCTATTTTTGCTTGTCTATCCCCAGCACTGCAAGTATCCTTTAATTGCCACAAAAAACCAGAAATAGGTTCTTTAAAAATGTATTATTTATTTATTTTAGTTTTCAACATTCATTTCCACAAGATTTTGAGTTACAAATTTTCTCCCTTTCTTTCCCCTACCCCCACCCAAAGAGAGTGAGCCAACCTACTGAATGCCCCTCCCCCTATCTGTTCTCTTTTATATCACTCCCCCCCAATTTCTACTAGGGCAAGGTGGATTTCTATACCCCAGTATCTGTATATCTTATTTCTCAGTTGCATATTAAAAAAAAACAAAACATTTTTTTAACATTTGTTTTTAAAACTTTGAGTTTCAGATTCTTTCCCTTCTTCCCTACTCACCCACCCTCACTGGGAAGAGAAGCAGTTCAATATAGGTTATACATGTGTAGGTACACAAAACATTTCCATAGTAGTTATATTGTGAAAGACCAACTATGTTTCCCTCCATACTGTCCCATCCCCCACTTATTCTGTTCTCTACTTTGACCACATCCCTTTTCAGAAATGTTTGCTTCTAACTACCCTCTCCTCCAGTCTGCCCTCCCTGCCATCATCCCCCCTCTTTTCCCCTTCCCCCCTACTTTCCTGTAAGGTAAGATACCCTATTGAGTGTGTATGTTATTCCCTCCTCAAGCCAAATCCAGTGTGAATAAAGTTGATCCGTTTCCTTTCACCTTCCTGCTCTTTCCCTCCATTGTAACAGTTTTCTCTTGCCTCTTTTATATGAAATAATTTACCCTATTCTATCTCTCCCTTTCTCCTTCTCCCAATATATTCCTCTCTCATCTCTTAATTTTACTTTTTAGGTATCATCCCTTCCTATTCAACTTGTCTTGTGCCTTCTGTCTATGTATACATGTACATACATATACACACACTCACATATATATTTATATACATACACCCTCCTAAACATACATATACATGTGTATATATATATATACACTTATATATATACACTCATATATTCCCTTCAACTATCCTCATACTGAGAAATATTCTCATGAGTTACAATTATCATTTTTCCAAGTAGGAATATAAATAGTTCAACTTTAATAAGTTCCTCATGATTTCTTTTTCCTGTTTACCTTCTTATGCTTCTCTTGGTTCTTGTATCTGAAAGTCATATTTTCTGTTCAGCTCTGGTTTTTTAAATCAAGAATACTTGAAAATCCTCTATTTCATTGAATGACCATATTTTCCCCTGGAACATTATACTCAATTTTGCTGGGCAAGTGATTCTTGGTTTTAATCCGAGCTCCTCTGAGCCTTTGATCTCTTAATGTAGAAGCTGCTAGATCTTGTATCCTGATTGTGTTTCCACAGTACTCAAAATTTTTCTTCCTTACTGCTTGTAATATTTTCTCTTTGACTTGGGAACTCTGGAATATGGCTATAATGTTCCTAGGAGTTTTCTTTTGGGAATCTTTTTCAAGAGGTGATTGGTGAATTCTTTCAATTTCTATTTTGCCCTCTGGTTCTAGAATATCAGGGCAATTTTCCTCAAGAGTTTCTTGAAGGATGATTTCTAGGCTCTTTTTATGGTCATGGTTTTCAGGTAAGTCCAATAATTTTTAAATGGTGTCTCCTGGATCTGTTTTCCAGGTCAGTGAGATATTTCACATTGCCTTCTATTTTTCCATTTCTTTGGATCTGTTTAATAGTATCTTGATTTCTCATAAAGTCATTAGCTTTGAATTGTTCCACTAATTCTGAAGAAATCATTATTTTCAGTGAGTTTTTGAAATTGCTTTTCTATCTGGCAAATTTGGCTTTTTAAGGCATTCTTCTCCTTGCTGGCTTTTTGGGCTCCTTTTGTCATTTGAGTTAATCAGTTTTTTTTTTTTTTGCTTTTTGGAGGGCAGTTGGGGTTAAGTGACTTGCCCAAGGTCACACGGCTAGTTTTTTGTGTTAAGTGTCTGAGGCCGGATTTGAACTCAGGTACTCCTGACTCCAGGGCCGGTGCTCTATTCACTGCGCCACCTAGCCGCCCCGAGTTAATCTAATTTTTAAAGTGTCATTTTCTTCAGTGTATTTTTGGGTCTCCTTTATCAGGCTGTTGACACACTTTTGATGATTTTCTTGCATCATTCTTATTTCTCTTCCCAATTTCTCCTCCACTTCTCTTACTTGACTTTCAGAATCCCTCTTGAGCTCCTCCATGGCCTATAACCAATTCATAATTTTCTTGGAAACTTTGGATACAGGAGTTTTGACTTTGTTCTCCTCTTCTGGTTCTGTGTTTTGATCCTTTTTGTCCCCCCCAAAAGGATTCTATGGTCTATGCTTTCTCTGCTTGCACATCTTGCCAGCCAATTACTTGACTTTAAAGTTCTTTGCCTCGGCAGAACTCTGGTTCCATAGGGGAGAGAACTGTGTCCCAAATTGCTGGGGTTTTTTGCAGTTGCCAGTGCTATTAGGAGGGTACCCTATCTATAGCCCCCACAAGCTCTGGCAAACTGGCCACACCCCCAAGGCCACCACCCAAGACTACAACCCAGATCCAAGCAGGGCAAAGCAAGAACAATGACCCTCTGAGCTGTCACTTGGTCCCCCTACAGTCTGCAGGCCAGGAGCTCTGGAGGTAGCCACATGGCAGCAGCTCTAGCCTTGGCATGGGGGTAGCGGCTGGACCATGCTCTTCTGTCCCACTTTCCCAACAGAGTTCCCTACTGACCTTTTACTTTCTCTTTGGCGATTATGAGTTGAGAAGTCTAGAAACAGCCATAGCTGCTGGTGATTCACTCTCCTGAAGTCTGGTCCAGCTGGTCTGTGTGGCTGATCGAAGCCTGTGTGGCTGATTGAAGCCTGTGTGGCTCATGCAGGACTGAGCTTGGCTCCCAATCTGTCATGAAAGACCCTTCCTGTTGGCCTGCTGGACTCCCTTTGGTGGGAGATTTGTTTCTCTCTGTCACTTTGTGCGCTCGGTAGCTCTAAAATGTATTTAGAGTCCTATTTTACCAGGTACTGGAGGTGGTTGGAGCGGGAGCTCAAACAATATCCTGCTTTTACTCCATGATCTTGTCCCCATCCCCCAGAAATAGGTTCTTAATCAAACTAGTATCCTGATTGGACCAAAGTTATCTTAATATTAGAAAGCTGCCCTTTTTTTAAACGTGTCTGTGGCATCTCTTAGTTGTAATTACTTTGTAATGAGAGCAGTGTGCCATAGGGTATGGAGGACCAGCTCTGAAGACCTGTGGCCATGGGAAGCCTGCCTCTCACCCTCCCTCCTGCCTCCTGATTTGTTGTTGGCCTCTATCTTCCAGAGCCAGGAGCTCTCCCCAACCTTGGGGAAAGGCGGTGGTGGTAGTGGGGGGGGAGAATGAAGCCCCTGCATGCCTGAAAGGACCGGTTTCCCAAAGACCTGCCCCTCATCCTGCTCAGAAAGCCAGAATTCCCAGCCCAACTTTCTTCTGCTTTTTTGCTTTGATAATTTCCCACGGTTTCTCTCAGGACACTCTCCTGTTGTCTGCTTGTTCTTACAATCCAATGGCCCTTTCTGATTTCTAACCTCAGTGTATTCTCTGATAAACAGTGTTCTTTAGGCTCCCATTAGAGTAAAATTGTCTCCTCCTTTTGTTTCCTGGAGAGGAAGCCGCAGCCTTACATGGCCTAATATTGATTATTCAGTTTCAGTTAGATCCCATTTTAAAATCTCCTGAGTTATTTTAAGTGAATGACTCTATCAATGCAGCTGATTACCTAAGTATTTCAGAAGTGAGTTTTCCTAAAAGTCCTTTTAAAAAACCCACATTCAATAATCCACATTTTATGGTGCTTTAAGGTTCCTGAGCCATTTGCTTCACACCAGCCCTGTGAAGTAAGAGAGAAAGTGTTGGTGACGATGGTGAAAGGCAAGAGCCTCGTAGTTGGAGTCGGAAGGAGGACCCACAGCCTTTTTCCGCCACACCCTGGGCTCATCACCAAGTCCCTCCACCCCTCCAAGCCCTGATGGGCCCCCAAAGCTCAGCTCCAAGAATCCTTGGCTATGAGTGGAGGGGGAAAGAGAGAGAAATCTCCTCACCCCAAGGTCTGCACTTTGAGTGGCCTTCTTTATGAAGAGGCCACCAAGGTGTGGCAGCCAACTTCAGCCAGCCATTGGTCAGCTGCCTTCTAGATTCTACCTCCAGGACTTCTCATCACGGCTCATAAAGAGGTGGTGAAATGCTAACGCTTCTCTGTTGTTACTCAGTCCTGTTGACTCTTTGTGACCCCATAGACCATAGCACACCCATACCATCCATGAGGTTACAGCTGAGGAAACTGAGGCAAACAGGGTCAAGTGCCTTGTCCAGAATCACACAGCCATTACATATCTGAGGCTTTGAAGTCAGGAAGATGGATTTTCATGACTCCAGGCCTGGCACTTTATCCGTCTTTGGAGCTGAGATAATTCTGTTCTTTACCATTGTATACCCAGGGTCTGTTGGCATACAGTAGGAGCATGATGAATGTGTCAGTTGATTGTAGCAGGCAGAGCACAGCAGATCAAGTAATAGGTGTGTGTGATTGGTGATCCCTGGAATTATCGTGTCCCTTCACAGCCCAGCTTTCCATCTGTGAAATGGGGACAGGGCCTGCTTATTGTCACACACCTCACCTGCAAAACTACTGGAACTGGACAAACCTTTAGGAGCTTTTCATAGAAACCCCCTAACTACCTTTACCATGTTGCTTAGAAATGATCAAGATATGAGAGGTATTAATATTTTCTTCATGTGAACTCATGGGTACAGTCAGTTCATTTAAAAAAATCCAGACCCGTGGTCTCATTGCTGTGGGAAAATCACTGATGTGGAACTTTTCTTCAGCCATCCAGACTGGTACTGACAGTCTGAGAGCATTCCCTGGAAGGGCTGAGAGGTTAAGATTTTCAAATCACCGGTTATTTCTCACATGCTCAGCTTGTGGCAGAGTTTGTGCGAAGGCTGTAGAGTCACCAAGAAACAACACAACATCCCTCTTTCTACCAGGCCTGGGGGTGGGTTGGGGACAGGCAAGTGAGTACATCTAATGTAGACAAAACAATGGTGAGTCCTGAGGGACTGGTCAGTGGGAAAACGAAAGGGGCCCCTTGTAGGAAGCAGAATTTGATGACATCCGTGAAAGAAGGGTCCAGGTTTCCCAGGATAGAGGGGAGAAGGGAGCACATCCATGCACAGAGACAAAGGGAAGAAAAGGGGATGTCATGCATGTGTGTGTGGGGAGTCATGAGCTGCCCAATTTGCCTGAAATGTCAAGGCTTGAGTAAAGTCCAATGGATGAAAAGACCTGACGAGATGGTGGAGAAGGCCTTTGAACAGCAGATAGAGAAGCCTTCTCTTGTCCAGCAGGTCACAGGGAGCAGAGGAGGGCGACCACGTTGAGGCTTTAAGAGTCACGATTCCTGTTAGCAGATGATTGGATTGGAGAGTCAAGGCAGAGACTAGTTAGGAGGCTGGTGCAATAGTCCAGGCCAAGGGATTTTAGGCTCTTTTGTGAGATGAACCCCTTCAGCAGTCGGGTGAAGCCTCTGGGCCCCTTCTTAGGATAACGTTTCTAAATGAATGAAATATGGAAGATTACAAAGCAAATCCACTGTACTGAAAGACAAAGTATCCAAATGGTAATAAAACGAGCCCACGGACCCCACCTTAAGCCTCCCTGTTGCCAATGGAAGAACCTGAATGAAGCTTGTGCTGTGTGAATAGAAAACCCAGGGCACAGGAGGGATGTCAGGGAGGCAGGTTGGCTTCGGTTTGGTCACCTGAAGAGTGGAAGCGGAGGCCTGGGGTGTGAAACCGAGCAGCCCTTCATAGCGACAGGAGAAAGATTAAGGGGAAGGAGAGAAAGATTGAGTTCTGTTCCCATTGGTAGAATCTGAGATTCCTGTAGCACAGCTAGAGGCAGGCAGAGAGTGCAGTGGATAGGGCACCAGAGCCAGAGTCAGGAAGACCTGAGTTCAAATCCAGCCTCAGACACTCACAGGCTGTGTGACCCTGGGCAAGTCACCACACCCTGTTTGCCTCAGTTTCTTCATCCGTAAAATGAAGTGGAGAAGGAAATGGTGAACTATTCCAGTATATCTGCCAAGAAAACCCCCAGTGGGGTCACAGAGTCAGACACAACTGAAATGACTGAACACCAACTTCGCACGTCTGGGGAATGCTGTGTCAGACCCAGGTCATGCAGGATCAGGGCTCAGGGGAAAGATGTGGGTGGCCTGCAGTTGGCTGGTGGTCAGAAAGTTAACATTTGTCAGAATCAGAACTCAAGCCCTGTTCTTTCTGTCTCCAAGGACAGCCTCTAGTGATGAGGTTCTGCACATCTCCCAACATTAGGCTGTACAAAATAGTTTTGGGGCATTGGGTAAAAATTATATTTGTTTTTGGCGAGGACACATGGAAAAACCCAAGTAACAAAACTAAACAAAACCATTTCATGAGTCAAAGTGGGAGGGAAGTGTGTGTGCTCACATGGGTATGGGTATGCATGTGTGTGGGTGTGCATGGGTGTGAGTGTGTGTGCATGTGTGTATGTGGGTGTGAGTGTGTGCACATGTGTGTGCATGTGGGTATGCATGTATGTAGTGTGTGCATGTATGTGCACGCATGGGTGTGAGTGTATGTGCATGTGGGGGGTGTGGGGGTGTGTGCATGTATATAGGTGTGCATGTGTGAGTGTGCATGTAAATGAGTATGCCTGTCTGAGTCTGTGCACATGTGTATGGGTGTGCATGGGCGAGTGTGTTTGCATGAGTGTATATGTGTGCATGGGTGTGAGTGTGTGTATGTGCGTGTGTGTGTGTGTGTGTGTACATGGGTGGGGATGTGCATGGGTGTGAGTGTGCATGGGTGTGAGTGTATCTGTGTGGGTGAGTGGGTATGCATGGGTGAGCGTGTGCATGTGTATGGGTGTGAGTGGGTGTACGTGTGCGTGTGTGTGTGTGCATGTGTGTGAGTGTGTGGGTGTGGGGGGAATTTGCAGAGTACAGAGAAGTGCTGGTCAGGATCAGGATGTGTTCAGAAGCTCACAGCATTAGACCCCAGCTCCCAGCTCTGACTTCTGCAACATCCCACCCAATGTCCCATTGTCCTCCAGGAAGCCAGTGGCTCCAGAGCATCCCTGTTCCCTATGTAGCTTTTTTCATGTATTTGTCATTCATTAATTTAGCTAAGCCTTTTCTGAATCTCCTCATTAGTGGCTAGGTACATATAATCAACTCCCAATTCCCCAGCTGTAGAATCACCAGAGCGAATGTCTAATCCTAGCCTGATTTGCATTTCGTACCTGTCTCTTCTATTCACGACCAGTTGATATGTTTATAAGGGATTGCAAATTAATTTTCATATTGCTATAAACAAAACATAATCAGGAAGGTAAGTAGAAAGGACAAAAAAGCGTAACTATGGTGGAGCAGTAGGGATTTTGTTCCAGGATGCCAAATTTAGAAGCTGCTAACAGCAGCTGGCATCATTCAGCAGAGTAGAGCCCACAGCACAGTCGCATATCAGTGGAAGGATTTGTTTCAATCCGACGCTACCAGACTCTAGTAACCAGAGGGTGGGCCAGGGCAGAGGGTGATGTCCTCCCCTACCACACCCTGCTGGGCTCATTCAGTAGCCCAGTCAGGCTTTGCCCCACTCTGCCCCCCAGCTCCTAAGGGCTGTGTATCCATTTCTCCCACTGCCCCCCCAAGTCCCACCATAATTTGTTCTTTGTGCCACTTGGCCCCAGGCCAAGTTTGTGCTAGTTTCTTCAGGAGCAACAGCAAAATTAATAATAATTAAGCAATTATAATAGTAATAGGCACAGCTCCAGAAAAGAGCATTGGGTTTGGTTCCGGAGGGCCTGGGTTTGACCTTAAACAAATGCTTTCATCCCTTTGGACTGAAGTCTCCTCATCTACAGATTGCTGAAGTTGGACTGGAGCAACTAGTGATCCTTTGGGATCTCAGTCTGGCTCTCCCCATTCCAGGTCAATCACAGGAAGAGAGAGAAGCTGAATCCAGGAGCTTAAAGGTGCCTCACCCACACCCTGCAGGGCTCTTCACTAAGGCAGACCTGAAAAGGGCTTGTATGAGGTTTGCTTGAAGCTCTCAAAAGAGGGGGGACTCAGTGCCTCCTGTGGAATCTTTTTCCACTTGTGAAAGCTTTCCTTGTTAGGAGTGCTTCATGACATCAAGCTTAAGTTGGGCCCTTTGCATCTCCCCCTCCCCCCCATCACTCCTAGTTTTGACCTATGGGACCATTAGAACAAGCCTTTCCCTTCATATGAACCTTTCAGATTCTTGAATACAGCCTTCAGGTGCCCTCCAAATCTTCTTTGCCTAGGCTAAGCATGCCCAGATCTTTCATGTGATCTCATATATCATAGATCCAAGACCCTTCCCCATCCTGGTTTGTCTCTTCTGGCCATGCTTCAGCTTATAAATAACTTTCTTGAGTTACAGTGCCAGGAACTGAACACACTATTTCATGTTAGGTCTGATGAGGGCAGAGTATAGTGGGACCATAGCCATATTTCTCTTAGCAAAGGTTACACTTACATTAGTTGTTGTTAGGGGGGCTGGCATATCACACTGTTGACTTGTACTAAGCTTTCAGTTAGCTTTTCCCCTAGAACAAATGCCATCCCTCCA
Organism: Pseudocheirus occidentalis; assembly: GCA_028646575.1. Taxonomy (NCBI): domain Eukaryota; kingdom Metazoa; phylum Chordata; class Mammalia; order Diprotodontia; family Pseudocheiridae; genus Pseudocheirus; species Pseudocheirus occidentalis. Next base: position 1,469,908 of record CM053593.1, on the reverse strand, counting down.
TGCCTGCCCCATCTTAGACTTGTAGGGTTGACTTTTGCTCTCAAGAGCAAGACTGGAAATGGATCCTTGTTGAATTTCATTTTACTAAATTCAGACTAATGCTTAAGCTTGTCGGGATTATTTCGGATTCTGACTCTGCCATCCACCTAGGTAACTGTCTCTTCATCATATCAGCTACAAGGTGATGGGCAGGGGCACCATCTCTGACTTTGTTAGAGTCACTGATAAGCATGTTAAGTAAGAACAGTTATCATGGGACAGAAGCAAACAACGCCATTATACTCTTCACTGGAGAGCTCCAGCCATGGTGACACCAAGCTGGGGGATGGCTTTTACTCCAGCCCCTGTGTGTGCTGAATTGTTATCATCTGCTCCCTCCCTCTCCATCTTCTCTTCCTTTGCTCCTCTTTCCCAGAATCTGTCGTCCCGAATTGTAAGCAAAGATGCAGAAGTCCAGGACTCCTTCTTAGGGCTGCCCTCCCCCTTCTTAACCAAATGTTCATTTTCCCAAAATATTGATTTTCTCTTCTGCATTCCTTACCTATTATAGGCAGCAGTGAGGAAAGTGCCACCTGTTCCCACCGTGGTCTTCAGTCTCTTGCCCAACACTTCATAATTATTCATGCACTTTTAAAGTTCTTCCTCAGAGGGTCATTTGTGTTCATAGGAATCACTAGAGTGGGTAGCTGCCATCTTTTTTGCCGAATCTCGTAAGGTTCTTCATTGTGTCTTGGATACAGGAAGCCAATAACCTTTCTGTTCCTGATACCAGGTTGAGAAAGAGCTGCCTCACTATCCCAGAGCCCAGGAATCACCATCTACTGCTTCTCTTGTCCCTTGTACTATCTCCTGTCCCTTAATGAGCGATCTCTCATCTGATAGCTTCTGTGGGTTTACTGCTTTATTCTTGGGAGACAAAGAAGTTTCTTTCTCAGAGAATCCAACTCTCTCCTTTTCAAGAAGACCTTCAAATATATTTAATTTTTCCCCCAATTGTCAAGCCTTTTCCCCCCTCTCCTCCTCCCCTCTTCCCAATTGGAAAAATAAAGAAATGCAGCACCCTTGGATCAAATGAGCATAGTTTGGCAAAACAGATTCCCATAGTGGCCAAGCCCCAGATGGGTGTCTCATCGTGCCTCTGTCAGGGGATGAGCAGCATTCCTCATCACCCTCCCCCTCCCCTGGAAGTGGCTGCATTAATGGGAATTCACAAGTCTTTCAGAACTGGTTATTACAGTGTCGTGATTGTGTGAATTGTTCTGGCTCTCCTTCCTTCATCTGAAGCCATTCATACAAACCTTCCCAGATTTCTTGGACCGCCTCTACTTCTCACTCCACAGTCCTCAATTACTAACTTCCAATTGTACACGTGAAGGGGGAAGAACAGAAGAAGAACATGGGTGGAGCTCCTAAGCTTCTCTCACCTCCTCATCCCAAGACTCGCCCTTTCCTTCCCCTTCTCCTGCTCTCCTTCATCTTAAGGATGCCCACGTCTAGTCTTACCCTTGAGCTTCCTTTTGTTCTCCCCATTGAAGGTCTGTCTCTGTTTCCTCTTATAACCCTTTATTTTCCCTGACAAGCATTCTTTTGTCCCCTCATCTTCTCCTCCAGGAGAAAGACAAGCTTCTGCTGAGATTATGGAGGAAAATGTCACACACTCCCCATTCACCCATTCTCAATTACAGTTGAGATTTTCAACTTTGTTTCTTGAAATGACTTGTGAGTGTTTATACCTCAACTTGAAGCACCTGGTTGAAAGTTTATCCCTTCTTAATAATGTGAAGACCCCCACTCAAAATTCTGTCCTTGTTTCGACAGTGCCCCCAGTGCCAGTCATGCCCACTTTCCCTGCAGCTTGCTGCCAGCTGCTGTCTGTTTCACCCATTTGCCCCCCCAGACGGTCCACTCCATCACTTTGCTCATCCCCCAGATCACTTTGTTTACTCTTATGTCTCCTACGTTGTCTTGCCAACTACCTTCTCCTTCTGAGTCCACCTCTGTAAATCCTTCTTTTCTTTAATCTCTCTAAACCTCCTTAATCCTTTTATACCCTTAATTATCTTCAATTCGGCTTTCCTTACAACTTGGAAATAGCATCTGGGCCAGTACTCGGGACTGTAGATTGTTCTTCCAATAATCCACAATTTATCACAATTGTGCCAAATTTCTCCTTCTCCAATTCAAACTCTGACCTACTTCTCTAATATAAATCCCTTCAGATCATCTATTCTTCAGCTCAAATTCTCTTGTCTCCCATCCCTCCTACAACAGTCTCCTCTGGGAAGCCAGAGGCTCTCAGTGGTTATTGTATGTACACATGAATCTATACATGTATGTATGAATATATGTATGCATGTGTATATACATGTGTATATACTATACATCAGTGGGCATACAGGTGCACACACATGCATGTATATTTAGCTCATTTTTTCACTTATCCGTATGACTGCTCTCCTCCATTGGTGTGAGTAATGAAGACACGACTGTATCTTTCTGCTTTATTCTCCAGGCACACTTCTGTGCAGGATGCAATAGGAATGAGGTAGGGTTGCACTGTGAAGTACCCAGGACAGCTCCTGGTGGTAGGAATGTGCAATGAAGATGTTTATTATTAGTGGGTTGCAGGGAGGAGAGCAGGTATTGCTCATTGTCTTGACAGGCAGAGCACACTTTCTACCCTTCTACCCAACAGTAAAAGTACCAGTTTCTTTGAAATGGAAGCAAGGCCTCTGTTATCTGCTAAGAATCCACCCAACCCAGACCTTGCTAAGTGTAATCCTCATGTCTCCTTGGCTCTACATTCAATTTTCTCCTTCCTGAAGCTTTCTTGTACCCTCTCCCCAAATTTACATTTCCATCACCAAGCTAAGCTGACTCAAAAATGCCAGTAGAGACAATGCTACTATTTCTTCCTCGTAGAATCAGTTGGAAGGTCTCTGAACTCTGTCTGCCTGTTTTAAATGTAGGACTGATGAAGGTGATTAAAAATGTCCCATATGATATTTAAGAGCTTTCTTTTTTCTCTCTTGTGAAATGACTGCCTTTCTGCAATGTGCATTTTCAGTCTCAGACAGCCGATGCATCATGATGTATTCTTCAAGATTTTGTTTTTCCTCCAAGTTTCCATTTCATCAGCCTCGAAAGCTGTCCCCTGGGGCAGGGGATGAACATGGGCCGTAGAGTCGGAAGAGCTGCTATCCCTAGAACTTCCTCTGGGGTGGGGGTGGGACGGTCTCTCTTTTCTCACTCATAAAAGGAGGGGATTAGAGTCTGTGAGTATCTGGATCCTTCCAGCTCTGACTCCCATGACCTCTGTGGTTGCACAGTAGCATGCCTAATTAATGTAACTTTTGATCATAAAAATCAAATGTGTCATGAATCTAATGTCTTAGCCAAACCGGTCATCCTTAGAATCCCAGATCTGAGGCTTACATGGTGATCAGAGCAGGTCTCAGTCTTGCCTGCCTTGCCCTGGGAGATCAAGGCCCAGCCAGGGTGGCCGACTTACCTGCCCAGGATCACCCATGGAGTCAGAATCAAGGTGGAGATTTGAGCCTGAATCCTTCTCACTCCAGCACAATCATGGCTTCTACTGAAGGACGAGGTGACTGGGCAGCAGATGGCAAGGGCTAGGGCTGTGCAGAGCTTGGTTATGCAAGACTGAGCTGGACTGTGGGGAGATAAAGCTCATTCCCAGTTACCAGAAGAACTTCTTCACTTGGGGTGCTGACCAGGGAAGAGGAGATTACAGAAACAGCTGAGTTTGCATGAGGATTTAAGGTTTGCAAAGTATTCTACATTTGTGATCATAGTGAGGCTGGTAACTCTGCACAGCCCTGCCTCACTTAAATCCAATTCACTTGCCTGCCATGGCATCACCTCCCTGTGGGCAGGGTCCTCTTTGAGAAGGAAGGACAAACAGCAGCATCAGTTTAACATAACTTTATGGGGTAGTGCTACAGATGGTGTTCGAGACTGAGGCTGAGGGAGGCTAGATGACAGACTAGCAGATAGGCTGCCCCTATCACCCCCATTTAAAAAGAAGGGGACTGAGTCTGGCAGAGGCCCAGGGGCTGCCCAGCCGAGCCCAGCCCATACTGTTAATAAGCATCAGAAGTATGGTGAGAACTTGTGTCCTCACTCTCTCTATGCCGTGCCACTGTCAGCCTGAGAGATGGCTTCACAAGTGGATATGGCCCCAAAGCACGATCCTCAGGATTCCAGGCTATCCATAAGCCTGCCTGAAGTGAGTCCAGCTGGTCCCCAGAGGACAAACCTATAGTGCCATGATATCAAGGCCTTTGGTGTCTTTCCAACTTGTTAGAAGTATCGAGGACTCAGATTTTGTTACTGGGACCTTTGATGGCCTAGAGACCCTCAAATAGAGCCATAGGTGGACTCTGGTGTGGACAATTGGTAGAAAGGATGCATTTTAGAGTCTTTTCTCCTTGAACTGGCTTGGCCAGGTTTGTGGAGGGAGACCCTCCTCTGCTATGCCAGGTGGCAGCAGGGATGGTAAGGAGTGTTCTTCCTCCCCTCACTCCCCCAAAACAATCACTATGTCAGCAGCACAGGAGGAGACCCTTCATCCATCTATCCATTCCAGAATTAGTCCATTCTTGAGAGATGGAGGCACAAGCCATCTAGCTGGAAGCAGAAACCTGCTCTCCTCCATATCCATAGGTACCCAACAACCCTTGAGTCATGTTGAAGAAAAAAAAGATTGCTCATTGAGAGAGAGAAAAAAAGATAGAAAGAGGGAGAGGGAGAAGGAAGAGGAGGAGGAGGAGGGAGGAGGAGAAGGGGAGGAAGAGGAGATAAGGGGGCTGAGGTTCTTTGTCAAGTGGTGCCCAACCTTATCAGTTGGTCTTTCCACATCCAGTCTCTGGCCTCTCTAATCCCCCTCCCACACAGCTGTCCAGTTGATCTTTCTGAAGTCTAAGTTGAACCATGTATGTCATTCCTGGTCCAGAATGTGAACTCTCTCCCTCTTGCTGCTAGGATAAAGCTGGCATCTCTCTATCAGGGATTTGTGGCTCTCCCTTCCGCCTCTGAATTGCCTGTCCTCCTCACACTCTCAGGGTTCCAGTTTAACTTGCCTACATTCTGTTTCCCCTAAGGCACATCCCCAGCCCCCATCTCTTTGCCTTGGCACAGACCATCCCTCCGACCCTGAATGTTCTCCCTCCTCTCCTCAGGGTCTGGGAACCCTTTGCTCCCACCCGTTTCCACTTCACTGTTCCCTGACCAGAGGCCTGGCCTTTCCTTTTCTTCTACATAAAGGATTGTCCAGGCCCACTGGTCTGCTTCTGTGCCTGAAGGTCACTCTTGAAAGGCCTTTTTAAAGGGAGGTACATTTTAATGGAATCAAAGCTTTATGTTAGCTGGAAAGGATGGAACATTAGCCATTTAATTCTTTAACAGAGATTAGCTAGACTCATGAATACCGGTCATCACACTAGTCACATAGCAGAACGCCAGCCCTGAGGGTACGGCAGGAACCTGTCCCCCGGGCACCCCTCACGGACACCCCTCAGGCTCCCAGCCCAGCTCTTTGAGAGGAACCACATTCTTTTTTTTTCTTTCAGTGTTTCCCTGGTAATGCTCTGTCTGTTTGTGTTTGGACAGTGTGCTAGTCAGAAAGTCATACAAACTGAGGAGAATGGGCCGGTGGCTTTGGGGACCTTGCTCAGCGCCTTTAATGACTGGAATCAAGAGCCACCCTTTTAACAGGAAACATTCTTCCAGGGATAATCAGTGGCTGCAGGGCCAGGAAAACCAGGGCCTTTCAGCCGAGTGAGCCAGTAAATAGAGGGAAAGACTTCAAACCTCACACGCTGTATGACCCTGGGCCAGTCAGATAACTGCTGTCTGACTCAGTTTCCCCACGTTTAAAGTGGTACCGATACTAGCCCCTCCCTCCTAAGGTGGTTGTGAGGATTAGATGAGAAGATATTTGTAAAACACTCGCGAACTTTGACTTAAATATATGAATTTATATACAAATATATAAATGATTAGTAGCAGCAGCAGGAATAGTAGTAGAAATGGTAACAGTAGTGATTGAAATAGGAGGAACAGGAGGAGGAGGGGGAGGAGGAGGAGGAGGATGGGGGAGAAGGGAGGAGTAGGATAGGGGAGTAGGGGGAGGGGAGAAGGGGAGGATGGGGAGGAGGGGGAGGGGGAGGAGGGGGAGGGGGAAGGGGAAATAGGGGGAGGGGAGGAGGGGGAGGAGTAGGATAGGGGAGGAGGGGGAGGGGAGAAGGGGAGAATGGGAAGGAGGGGGAGGAGGAGGAGGGGACAGCAGGCAGTGGTGACCGAAGCGTGGATGAGGGAACAGGGATCATGCCGAGTCTCTGCAGCAGGAGATCTGATTTGGAAATCCACAAAGAAGAAAACCAGCCTCCATTCTAATGGGGGAGACCCCTTGTTAATAGATGGATCCATGAAAGTTAAATAGGGGAGCCACTGGGAAGTGTTCTGTGAGGGGAAAGCCCCTTGCAGAAGGTGGGATGGGGCTGAGCCTCCATGGGGACCAGAAGCCCCAGACTTTTTTCCTTCTGTGTCCCTTCGCCTTTCGTCCTCCACGCCCAGCAGTCTTCAGTCCTGGAAGCCAAATCTCTCCCTTTGGCTGATGAAAAGCTGCATGGTTGGGACCCCCAACCCCCGGGATCCTCCTGGCTCTCGGTGACCAGGCTAAGCAGCCCCAGCCGCACCAGCCTCCAAGCAGGAGCCGGCTCATGACCCCAGAGTGGCAGCTCTTTCTTTATCCAGCATTTCTTTGATTGAACAGAGAGAGATGTATGTATTTAAAGCAGCATTTACTTTTCTTTAGCACAATCATCAGAATCATTCTCAATGGACACATTCAGCACCCTGATGGAGATTAATTCCTTTAGAGTGCCATGACTAGAAATGAAATCCAGCGATTCCATCTGAAACCAAGTGTTTCAAGCGGGCGGGCCAAGAGAGACAATGGTGACAAGCTGCCTGTGGTTGGGGGGCTTAGTGCTGGGACTTGGGCCTGCTCAGTCCTAGACCCTTCAGTCTCTGAAGCAGGTGGACCCAAGTGGGAAAGACGGGTTCAGAAGCAGCCACCACTGACATTGTGACCTGAAATCATGATCACGGGACGCTCTGGCGTTCCCTGTGCCTGAAACCTCAGGCAGATCAGAGCACAGCCCAGTGTATGGGAGATTGCCAAGGACATTGGCCGAGGACATCGACACAGGCCGCTCAAACAGCTTCAGAGGGAAAGGCATCCACACAACCAGAGTCCAAAGAGTCCAGGGCCTTTGCCCCAGTGGCCCAACCCTAGCGCTGCCTCTGCCATCAGCTCAGTCAGATCTGCAGCCACAGTAAGGAGCCTGCAGAGGTGTAGTCTGAGCCCAGAGAGCTCTACTTTCATGGCACACCTACACAAAGATTCACGTGGGAGGGAAGCCAGGTCTTTTCAGATCTTCGGCCCTCTTTTCCCGGGCTGGTCCTTGCTGTCCTCTATATGGCACTCCAAAAGACCGTGACCTCAGCCCGTCTTCATGAGCTAGGCTCTTCAGAGGTTATTATGCCCATTTTCCAGATGAGGACACTGAGGGTCAGAGAGGTTCAATGCCTTGAACCCGGTTGTCACAACTCTGCAGCCGAGTGCCAGAATCAGGCATTGAACCAGGTCTGTGCGGGTGTTGTTCAGAACAGAGTCCACTCCACCCCACTCCATCGCTCCTGGACCTTCTCATCTAACATGCATAGTGCCCTCTGTGGGTCCATAATTTTACGAATACTTGGGATTTCTCTATCTCCGTTTCAGTGGATGAGATACATGCATCAAGGATCCCTTGTCACGTGAATCTCAGGCCAACTTGGATGGATAGATTTGTTTTGTTTGGGCTGTTCTTTCTGTAGCATTGCTAGTGGCAGACTGTGGAGTCTTAATAGCATTCTTTATTTTTCATTTCTAAGTAATTGCACCCCAAGCCCTGAGGCCTCAAGGGCATGGTAACATTAAAAAAAAAGTAATGCCTTCAATTAAAATCCCCCATGATGCTTTTAAAGCAGAAGGCAGAGCTGTGCCCTTCCCAGCTACATAACATAGAGAGAGTGTTCTAGTTGGCTTCCATTCTTCTCCAGCCAGAGCCTTTCCATGCCCTGGCTTTCAGAGCGGACAGCTCCCAGTACTGTGGAAGAGCACCTGCCCCCCTGGCTGTGGCTGAGGAAGAGCAGTTAGGTGACCTCCTGAGGGGGGTGGAGCCACGCCTCACAGTGCCAGGCTTGGGCACCATGGTTGCCACCGTGCTCCATCCTTCCCAGAGCTGAATTCCTAAGGGTCATTCCCAGGGGCCACTGGCCTCCAAGATACAGCTGAGCTGTCTATCAGACCCAGCCTTTGTCATATCCTCAACTGGGAGTCTAGTCTTCAGTGTCCCCTGCAGAAGGCAGTTGGACACATTCTCTCTGCAACTCCGTCGTGCCAAGTATTGGGTTCCATAATGGATAACTTCCCTTCTATTTGGTCTCTCCTGGTGAGAGGCCCTTCAGCAATGCCAGTCAGCCCCTACTCTGCTACTTTGAGGCTTAGAGGGTGGCCTGGGGCCATGAGGAGAGAGAATTTGAGCGGTTCCAGGATTCCTGGATCTTCTCCGGCCAAGGGCGTCTCTCTGAGCCACGACTCACCCGGCTTCACTGAGTTCCGAGCTATGACTGTCAGTCAGGGTTCCTGTAAGAATGCTTGCCAGAGTATGTGACACTTAGCCCCGGTGCAATTATTTTTAACAGTGACTGATTAAAAATGGAAACACTATGGGGAAGCTTAATGGAAAAGAGAGATGTAATGCTTTTAATGATGGCGGCTTAGCGCTGGCATTCAGAGCCTCCGTTTTATCCCAGCCCTTCTCTGAAATCTTCTCCAGTGTTATCCTAGAAGGCACCACTGCTCCAGGTGACTTTTGAGGGCTCTGTTCATGGCCCTTGGTGGTGCTATCAGCGCAGGCATGAAATTGGAACTGGCTCCAAAGGAAGAAGCCTTTGAGGAGGGAAGTTTTGCTGTGCCAAGCTGCCTCAGCCAGCCCGTTGAAGATAAGGCCAGTGGACTCCCCAGGCCCAGCCCTCTCACGTACCAGGTGTATTCAGCCTCTAAAAAGGCCTGTTTTATTATTTCTGAGAAAACTCAGGTTTTCCTAACTCCAGGTCCAGGGATCCCTCCACTGCACCCCCGGATTCCATAAGTGATGATGGCCACTATTTATTCTGGTGATTCCAGTTACAGATATCAGGAGGAGACTAGAATCATGGACACCACCAAGGGGTCACTGGGGACAGAACTGTTTTTTAAGGGGAAACCTCAGATGCGATTGATTTGTTAAAAGAAAACTCAAGGCATGAGAAGTATCAGCAGTTATGTGAAGGGAAGTTCTACAGAAGGGGGCCTGCCCTTAAATCTAGTCCTGAAAGTGCCCTGAGCTACATGCTAGGCCAGCCTAGACTCACAGATAAAGAATGTCGAAGTTGAACTGCTCTAAGTTCTGCCAGGCTGCCTCTGACCCAGCATCTGGGGCATCTCACAAAGGGCCCAGTTGAGGCCTCACCTCACAGCAGACTGGGGCGGGGGTAACCTTCCTGGAGAGTCCTTGGGGTAGGCAATGCATTGGGTGTTTCTCTTTCTCCAGGCTGTGAAGGGTCCTTGAGCTCTGAGAACTGGTGAGTCTGTGGGTGGTGTGTGCTGCCTGGCTGGACCAGCTACTTTCAAGGAAGCTTGCTCTCTAGGATACTAAGGGAGACAGTGACCTTGCCCAGAAGCCAGCTGTGGCAGAAGATGCAGGGAGGGAGGGTTATTGTGCAAATGCAGCCAGGGGGCCCAGCTGGGAAGAGGGAAGAGGAGCTGGTCCCCTCTGGTTGATGCAAAAGCTGCACCCACCCTCAGAGGCGGTGATGGGGAGCTCCTGGAGCTGTTTGCCTAGTGGCGTTGAGGACGCCAGCTGCCTGCTGTGAAGTTCTTAGTTAAGGTTCCTGGTTGGCTCCTCTCCTCCTGGCACAGTGTGGTGTTCCTCACTGTTCACCCGCCCATTCTGTACCATGCAGACCTACCACGTTAGAAAAGTCCTTTATGTCTCTGTGTGTCTCCAGAAAGGGAGATGACCAATGAGTTGGGCAGGGGGTTAAAAAAATCACCATTCACTTTCACAATGAAACCCCTGATCTGCCAAACCAACCTTAAATGGCTCCAGAAATGTGCGTCATTGACAGCACTAACCATTTGGCTCACACACCCTGAAAGGAAGGAGGATTTCTTTGTGCCCAGGTCCAAGGGAGGGAGGAGGGCCTGGGGTAATGGAGGTGGGTTACAAAGGTCCGGTGGCTGCAGTATTGTATAGAACGCAGCCCCTGCCTCCAGATCCATTGGGGTGTGCCCGTGCTTTTCCAGTGCCCTCTAGAAATGTGTGTGGCAGCGCTCTGGTAGCCCAGGTGGCTGCCCAGGTGAGCAGGAGAGCTGGCCAGCAGGGGCACTGACACGTTTTACCTGGAGCATCCCCAGCCCACCTCCCCTAGGACTGTGCCCTCTCCATGAGGGGCTGCTTTCCTTCCATGATGATCTCAGGAGGTGGCCCAGAGGGACATGCTTTGTGTGTTCCAATAAACCCCTTTGGTCTCACTTTCCTGAGCATGTCTGATTTTTTAGGGTGAAGCCCCAATGTAGGTTTCTCTTCAACACACTCCCTGCCCTTATCCTGAGTCAATCCCATAATGATCATTCAGAGTGAACAGATTTTCCTTGCTCGAGAAAAGGCTGCACTTTCTAAGCAATGGCTTGTCCCCAGCCCTGCTCATTCCTTCCCTCATTCTACAGGCTTCTGTTAAATCTTTACACTGCGTTAGGCACTAGGAACATGAAGACCTAGAATTCCTGCCCTCAGGGAGCTTATGCGAGTATGACTGCAGACAAGTGTGTCCAGGAGCATCCAGCCTAAGCCCTTCTGCAGGATCAGCCAGGGCCTCCCCATAGGCTCTGTAGGAGGGGCAGTGAGGTGGAGGTGAGGAGGGAGGGCCCCACAATCATGGGAGGCAGAGGGGGAAGTGGAAGGTCAAGCTGATGCCCAGGGATTAGCAAGCCGTCCAGTATGGCCGCAGGACGGCTTGTGTGAAAGAGAATATGTGACAAGCCTGGAAAGGGGCTCTTCATGCTGGGAGGTTCTGCTGCTTCTTAATCACTGAGGGCCAAGTAGCTGGGCCAAGGAAGGCCCCTTGGCCCCGTGACAGAAGGTGGCTGAACCCAGGCCTTTCCACAGCACCGCAGTGCCCCACCAGAGACTAGAACTCGGCTCCTGGCAGACAGACTCTCACAGCAACAGTGGCATTTCCAGAAAGTTAGTCCTCAACCTCTGGGAAAGCTGGTGTTTTCTGTTCCATTGTCCCAAGGTGAGAAGCCGAGCTAGCCGAGGGCCAAGGAGCAGAGAGCTCCAGCTGAAGCCTGATGCTGCTGTCTGCATGTGGGGGCTTCACAAAGAAGGGACAGAAGTCATCCAACTAGGGATGTAGGAAAATACCACCACTGGCTGAGAGCATTAAGTGTAAAGGGCCCAAGTGTCTTCTCCGCTTCCCTGGGGAGATGTTGCTGGGTTTGATACAGTGACCTCGGGAGTGTCACCGTCGAACTTTCTTACCTACGTTCCACATCAGCCTGGCATGGCAAGGGGCTAAGGGCCAGGGCACTCAGCCAAAGCTGAGCCTGGTAAGAAAAGGCATCTGCACTTGTCTGACGGGGAAATGCCCAGGATAGCACCAGACGTCCTGTTTGATCAGTCTTTGCTTGAGACAGGATCCTCCTCCTCCACTGGCTTTGGGTTTCATCTATAGAGGAACAGTTTCAATGCCAGATTTCACTGGATCCTGGCAATGGGTAAATCATGATGTTCCAGGTCTGTGGTCTGCTGTGACCCCTGGGATTGTTTCCTTTAAGACACTTGTTTCAAAGCAGCCTTTACCTGCTGTAGAATGAAACACCCAATTTTTCATAGCAAACTTAAATAAACATTGAAAAATCAGCATCCTACAAGGGCCATTAGGCTATGTATCACTGGGAAATGGTTGATGGCTCCTGGTATAAAGAATGCTCAAGTGAAAATAAATTATATCATAGCAAACGTTTCTCCCTGTCATAGTTTGTAATGGCCCTTATCTTGGTGGACAGTTCTATGTAGCCAGAAACTGGCCTTTACCTTCACATAGGTGGGTGATAACTAAATCTCCTTCAAGCCAAGATGCAGAGACAAATCAGCATTAATTTATCCAACCATCTTTTATCTGGGAGAGCAGCAACATCTCAATGAACTTCTGTCACTCCAGCATGCTGTCTCTCTCTGTCTCTCTCTCTCTCTCTCCCTCTCCCTCTCTCTCCCTCCTTCTCTCTCTCTGTCTCTGTCTTTCTGTCTCTCTCTTTCCCTCTCTTTCTCTCTGCCTCTATCTCTCTGTCTGTCTGTCTGTCTCTCTCTCCCTTTCTCTGTTTCTGTCTATGTCTGTCTGCCTGTCTCTCTCATTTATCTATCTTTCTCTCTTTCCCATTCCTTCCTTCTCTTCTTATCTATCCCTCCATCTCTCCAGTCGTTTATTCATCTCCTTTGATGATAGTTTCATTTTGTCTGCAGGATCATTGACTAAAGGCAGAGCCCACCAGGGTCTTTCATGGTGTGACTTCAAATGTGTCATTTACAAAAACATGTAATGAAGAAATCAGGATTTCTTGGCAATGAGATGTGATTGTAGTGGCCAAAGCCCACAAGAGAGATGAAACTTATTCTGCTCCTTGCAAGGCCAAAACTAGGATCCAAAGAGGCAAATTTGGGCTTGATGTCAGGAGCCAAAAATCTATTCAGATGTGACACAGAAGGTCTTCCAAAGGACTCTTCACTTCAGAAGGTAGAGTCACAGTGCACAGACTCGCCTCCCTGACATAGGGCAGGAGTGATCCCCTCCTGCACCATGGCACTACCACTACCAAGGAGGGAGGGGACTCAGGTTCATAGCTCAGTTCTCTTTCTGTGGAACACAGACCCAGTCCTAAGGCCTAAACATCCAGGCAGCCCAAGACCCAGGCACCCTGTCTTCTCAGGGGCTCCATACCAGCCTGCTAAGGCTAGCTGCACCATCATGGCAGCAATGGCATTTATAAATGGTATATATTCTATTGCATTCAAATAATGTAGTATATATTATGTATTCATATATATTTATACACATTAGATATAGATAGATAGAGAGATGATAGATAGATAGATAAATAGGCAGATAGATATAGATAGTCAGTATCCCTGCCCTAAACTGAGTCATTATGATGCACACTGATGTAGATGGACAGAGGTATGTATGAGATTGGTTCGTTAGTTGGCTGATATCCTTCATTCTCAAACAGGACCAAAATGATGTCACTTTGCTAGAGTCAAGTTTCCATGTGTACATTTGACCTCAGAAGGCTCTACCATAGGTTTGGCATAAACAGTGTGAGTGGATGTTTGGGGTGCAGTCTCTAAATTTGCTCAACCTGTGTTTCCTTTGGGCTGTTTCAATTCTGCTTTGCTCGTAGAGCACAGCCCCTTCTCTGATGTGGACATGCCATGAAAAAATAGACTACCTATGAGAGACATACAGAGTAGACAGAGGGTAATGGAGGGGGACGGTGTTGCCAGTTAAAGAATATGAAAGGCTGCTTGCTGAAGGCAAGGTTTGAGCTCAGTTTGAAAGGAAGCCAGGAAGTCTGAGAGGCACGGCACTGTAGACATGGGGCACAGCCATTGCCCAGATAGAGGCAGGAGAGGGGCCATTCTGTGAGCAGCCAGTTGGCTTGTGTAATGGTAATTAATTTAAAATGAAGACCCCATTTGTTATGTCAAGTAAGCAGGTACTTAGCCCTTAGTAACTAATCAAATCTTTGTGGCTAAGAGGCAGAGGATGTAAACTCTGTCTCTTGTTGCTGACATAACAAGAAGGGTTTGGCTGAAACTGGAAGCCAATGCTTTGTGTGTATACTAGAAGAGTCAGAGAGAGAGAGAGAGAGTCAGAAGTAGAATTTTCCTTCTGGTGGACTCCTGGTGGAGGAAGCAGAATTTTCCCAGCATCTGGAAGCTAGGCTGCTACTTGTTGGACTGAGAACTGAGTTGGAGTTTTATTGAGACCAGAATCTGGTGAAGGCTGAAGTTGCTGCCACCTGGAAGGCTGAGGTTTCTTCTGGATCCTAGGGCCACCTGAACTTCTGTAGTACTGTACTACAGTACTATACAGCCGAACTACTGTAGTAGAAGTAGCATGACCAGGATAAGACTTTGTTTGTGGCTTGGCTGATCTTTGAGTTTCTGGCAACAGAAGTTGTGAAGGGTTTGAGATGCGCTGGACCCTGCGAGCTTCAGTGTGTAACAAGAACTTCCCAGAAGACTGGATGAGAACCTGGGGGCTGTCTGCCCCTGAATTTGGGGGAGACTGGTGGATTCACGTAGGAGCTGGGATCATGGAAGGGGATTGAGGGAATCTGAGACACCACCCTGAGTCAAGATGAAGAAAAGGTCTCTCCTCGGATATTGAATGAGTGATGAAACTGAAGTGTACTAGACACTGAGGGGTGGAGGGTTTCAGTATTTTCTAATGATTGTATTTAGTGATTAACAATACTTGGTGACCTATTGCTAAATAAGTGACTGATTAAGTTAATCTATGATTGCCCCATGAGTGGAAGACTGACTATTGTATTGTGAGAGAACTGAATGACTGAGTGAGGAGGTGAACCTCCTTAGGGAAACCAGATGATTGTTCTTTTGTTCTTCTGTTGTGATTTTCTGTGATAAGATGTAATGTTGTGTATATTGTATCTTGATTTGTTGTGGCTGTTTGTCTTGATTTGTAATGGAATAAACAGAGTGTTCACTATACTGTGTAATCAGAACCTTAAAAGTTGTTCACAGTAGCATTCTTTTGGGAAGCTACTCATGCACGGCGTTAGAGACTGAACGTGTAGAAGGCTCAGAAGGGAGCAGTGGAGGAGATGACTGGAATGAGAAGAAGGGGCCAAGCCAGGAACAACTTTAAATGCCAAGCAAAGAATGTCCTCATTGACTCTGAAGGCCATGGGGAGTCCCTAAAGTTCATTAAGAGGAGGGAGGGGGTGAACATAGGAAAATCCTGTTAGCAGCAGCTCTGTGTGTATGTGTGTGTGCACGTATGTGTGTGTGTGTGTGTGTGTGTATGTGGGGGTTACTATAGTCCAGGTAGAACAGGATGAGGGCTTGAAATAGCCTAAGTCATTGCAGAAGCAACCCTGGGCCAGCCACTGTGCCAAGCATCTGGAGTACTAGTAGCATTGAAGGCAGGCCCTGCCTTTAAGGAGCTTACATTCTGATAGAGGAAGATAAAAGGGAGGGGAAAAGGGGCATCTATGGAGAGTTTAGAGAGTCAGAGATAGATTCTGGAGATGAGTGAAGACCTGCTTGGCCTGGGTCCTTTCCTTAAAATGGGGAGCTTGAAAAGAACCAGTCATTCAGAGGAAGAGGCTGCAGGGAGGAGGGTCCTTCCAAATGGAGGAGTTTCCTGTGACTCGAGAAAGAACATCTGCAGCCACAAACATCATGGTGACTTGTTGAGAGAGGAAGGAGTGAGTGATTCCCCAGAGCTGCTAGGCAGGTCAGAAGTCCAAGGCAAGACTCCAAACCAGCACTCTCATTCTGTAGACCATGCTTTTCAGTGTGATTCCCCAAGCAATCCCCGACTGCATTCTGCTGACCAATTGTGAGGGTTGTACCCAGATGTAAATACAGATCATGTACAAAGTAATCCAAGGCAATTGTTTGAGTTGGACAGCACCAACCACCAGGAGGCCTACAAAAGGCAAGTGGGGAAGGTGACCACTGCGCTGCATTTGGAATGAAGGCATTGGGGACCTCTACAAGGCGATCTCTTTGTTTGATCACTTATAGACTTAGCTGATTTCTAGTAGCTCAGAACATTGACTTCCCTACTACCTAAATCAATAACATCAAATCAACTGAAATTCATCAATTCAATTTTGATTATTTGTATAAAAAAGAGGGAAAGAACATGGAAAATGTACAGGCATAGATGATGCCAAATTTCTTGTTGACTCTGCCACAGGCCTGTGGTGAGAGGGGCTTAGCAGCCATTCATCTCAGGCCCTCCTCCTGACCTTCCTCTGGGCCCAGTCTCTCTACACAAGCCCAAGACTCAGCCACCTGCTGATGGCCCACGGGGCAAAGTCCCAAGAGTTACCCTGTAAACCCCCAGGGCCCTTAGTACCAACCTAGATTGGATAGACCCAAGGAAACCAGAACCAGGTGTCTCTCAATTCACTTCTGTTCCTGTAAAAGTTTTGTTCAAGTGGCTTGTTCCTTGAAATGTTGATCAAATGTGACTGGAGCCAGAGAGACTAATAAGTAACATCAAAAGGCTGATGAATGATACATGAAGTTGGCACATCTATGGAAGGTGAGGCGGAATGTAGTGCTTATTCTGGCCAGAGGCCACCGGAGCTGTGGCCACAGGACCGAGCAGGGGAAGAGTGAGGAGCTGAGACCAGAGTGAGGGAAACTCAGAGCTTGAAAGAAATGGGAAATGTGCTGACAGAGGGTTGGTGACTGTTCTGTCTTAATGGACCCAATCCTTTCAGGAGAGAAGGAGGAAAAGTGTGCGTTTGCTTCTTTTTGGACTTACGCAGGAGTGGAAACTGGCTGCTAAAGCCTTAGGAATAAACCCCAGCTGAATTTCTGCCTCCTGCCCAAGCCTGGTCACCTCAACATGGCAGCAAAACTGTTACTGCTGATGCGGAGGCCACAGTGTACTAGCTTGCCTGGCCTTCCCTCTACTGTGCTAGGCCTGTCAACTCCGTCTGTCATCCATCCATCAAGGAAGCACTTGGCACCTGCTGCATGTCCAGAACTGGGCCCCTGCAAAGGCAATGAAGGACACACTGGCTAGGCTGGAATTTACAGTACTTCCTGATCACATCCCTGTGGTTACTCCTCCTAAGGTGCAGATTGTGACCCTCCCATGACCTGCAGAAATCCTGCCCATGTATTCACTTAATAACCTTTCACAAAGAGGTGGGACTCAGCCCAATGTGCTGGGGGCTCCCTCTGGACTCCTCAACATCATGCAGAAGCAAATGAATCACATGGGTTGTCATGACTAACCCATGGCTTCTCTGGTTTTACATCTCTCTTAGGTGTGTGACCTTGGCCTTTGTCTGCCCAGCTTCCTTATTCCTGAGATGGAGATAATGCTAGCACTTACCTCAACAGCATTGTTTGCGGGATAAAATGAGATATTTTTACAGCATGTTACATATCAGAAAGCATTATATTAATGCTAGCTAGCTAGTTAGCTAATAGTAGTGGTAGTAGTAGAGGTGGTGGGGATGATAGTGGTGGTGAGGATGGTGATGGGGTTGGTGGGGGGGGGATGGTGGTGGTGGGCATGATGGTAGTGATGGTGATGGGGGATGTTGGTGGTGGTGAGAATAGTGGTGGGGATGGTGGTAGAGGTGGTGGTGGGGATGATGGTGATGGTGGCAGTGGTGGTGATGGTGATAATGGGGCTGGTGGGGGGATGGTGGTGGTGGTGATGAGGGATGGTGGTGGTGGTGGTGAGAATGGTGGTGGGGATGGTGGTGGGGATGGTGGTGGAGGTGGTGGTGAGGATGGTGATGCTGGCGTGATCCTAGGACTGTGCCCACAGATGTTAAGCACAGCAGCAATGTGGTAATGACACTTTTTAACAAGGCATAAAGTGTGTTGCTTGGCAAAGTGATTTACATGTTGTCCCATTCTACCTTCTAGACATTGATTAAGCACCTACAGTGTGTACACAGGGGCAGGCACAAAGGAGGTGCTTCCAGACTGCCTGGTGAAGGGAAGGCAGAGTGGGTTGAGGGCCACACTTGGAATCAGGAATGTTTGGCTTTAAGTTTCCAACTCTTTGAGTCTGACTTGGCCACTTCCCTTTGGTCAGCACAGCCCCTCCTCCACCTCATTTTTCACCTGTCAGATAGGGTCTGAGTGACACCTCTGTCCCCCTCCCAGGGTTGGGTGGGGCCCAGGTGAGATAATGTATGTAAAACAAATTGAAAAATTCATAACCCTGCTTAAAGATGGCAGCTCCTTCCCAGATGTGGGAGGCTCTCTCTCTCATGCCAGAGAGAATGACATTTGGAATGAAATCCTGAAAAGGGGAGGGGGTTGTTTCCCTGGAGAATGTGGAGTTTCCCTGGCTTGCCTTTTCATAGATAGAGAGGAGTTTTGTTTCCTGGGATGGGGGAAGCGTAATCTCAGGAAATGAGATCTTACTATATTTTATTAAACAAATTAAATGTAGCAGATGTTAAGCATAACATGCTACAAGAGAAGGTCTATTTGCATTTTACAAATGTCACTAAGCCAACCTGCCTGGGTTACAAATTCTTTTGTTTCAGTGATCATTATTTATATATTTTTGGATCTTTGGGCAAACAGCCGTGTGCATGGAATGCCACGGTGGCATCAATCACTCAGCCAGAAGGCATCCAGTAAGAGCTCTCTGTGTGCTGGGGCCACTGGGCCAAAGGGAAGTCCTTGTTATGGCCTTTGGTTCTGTCGGGTGAACACATACAACCATAAGTGCATGCAAAATGAATAGATGAGAGGCAGCATCAAGGACAGGGCTTCTTAACCTGGGCTGGATGAACTGTCTTTATCTAATATTTTGATAACTTTTCCAACATAATTGGTTTCCTTGGTAATCTCATGTATTTAATGCATGCATTCACAAACATTATTCTAAGAAGGGGTCACTGGCTTTCACCAGACAGCTAAGAAGGACCATCACACACACACACACACACACACACACAGAGACACACACAGACAGAGGTGTTGACACCCCCCTCTCCCGAGCCCCAGCTCCGGCAGAGTGGATAGAGCACCAACCTTGGAGTCGGGGAGACCAGCCTTCCTCTGATACGTTCTGTATTGTAGCCCTGGGCAGGCCCCTTAACCTCTCAGTGCCTTACGCAGTTCCCCAGGGTGTAGCTGTGCCCTTCTGCACATATATGGCATCTCCCCATGCAATTGAAACTAAAGTCCTGTCTCTATCTCCATAAGAAGTAAGTGCAAGGTGGGCAGGAGGGGAGGGCACAACACAAGCATTTGGAATCAGGAAAGGTTTGAGCTCAGGGGGCCCTGAGCTGAATTTTGAAGACCCAAAAGAATAACAAGGATATTCAGTAAGGATAACAGGAACATGTATGGCTCTTAAAGGCAGGGATCTTTTCATGTTTGTCTTTCTATCCCCCAATGCCTAGCACAAAGCCAAGTATACAGTAGGCAGTAGATGCCCATTGATTAATAGAATTGGTCTGAGGAGTGAGTGACAGACTGTTTGTCATCCAAGACCATTATGGCTCAAGTTTGGCCAAGTTAATCACTCAGTGGGCTCCATGGAGGTAGGTGGGATTTGTTTTTTTGCTCAGGGCATCTCATGAAGGCCATTGACCATGTTTTGGAGTAGTGACCTACAAGGGTAGAAATGGTACCCACATTGATGAACCCATTGGTCCCTGAATTAGTGAAGTATTCCAGTGCCTTAATTTTCCTTAATATACTTATAAAACTAAGGTGTGTGATTCCATTGATGTAGGTGATTCTCAGTGAGAAGACCTTCTGCCATCAGAGACAACACCTGCTCTGTAACCTTGTTCCTAAAGAACCACCCAGGCAGATGCAGGTCCAGCAGCTGGATCTGGTCCGTGGCTGGTGTGTGTCCGAGTTGGTACCTGGAGACGGGTCTACCTGACTCTGAGGTTGGCCCAGTTTGACAGTTGAGTAGAAGGTGGACAGGAGTGGAGAGACACTTCAGGCAGGAAAACCAAGGAGAGCAGCTGTGGGGATGGTCCAGGAACCACACACTTTGAAGCTGCATAAGAGGAGGGGAGGGGAGGGGCCACAGGAGAGAGATGTTAGAGTGTAGAAATAGCAGGATTTTGTCACTGGTTGGGTGCCATCAGCCAGACTGTGAGCGCCCCGAGGGCAGAGACTGTCTTAGCACAATGGCCAGCATACAGTAGGTGCTTAATATTTGTTGATTGACTGCCAAATAGGAAGGGGTTGAGGAAGAGCATGGAGTCCGGGGTGACATTTGGGGAGAACGTGATTACCACTCCCATTTTATAGACAGGAAAATGGAGGCACCCTTTCCTCTTGCTCATTTATTTTGCCAGCTTTTCTCTCCATGCCACATTTCCCAGTTTTTCTCTTGACCTCATGTCATGAAAAAGGTGGTGAAGTCTTCATCTACAAGTGGTTGAAGATGGAGGAGTATTGTCAGCTCACAGTGTGTATGATTCAATGCGCAATAAGAGGAAGACTGAGTTTTCCTTGGCCGGCCATGTTTTGACATCAGTTTGTATGAAGTGATGAGAAATCTTGTAGGTTTTGCTCTTCATGATGATGGAAATGAAGGCTCCACTCCTGAACTTAGCTGGGTCTGCAGGAGAATTCTGTTCTCCACATTCACTTAGAATTCCTTCTGGCCAGATAAATGAGGCTGGGGGAGGCTCCAGGCAGCCCTTCTCTTCTGCATTTCTGAGGTGATATTGGAAGGGCCATTATCCCTTACAGCTGGATCTTGAGATCAGACAGAAGCCTCTTAGATATTGCTTCCATTATCTCATCTATCATTCTCTTCAAGTGAGCCTGGGAATTAATTCAGCATTGAGTTTAAAATAAGGTAGAATAGGGGAGATCAAGTTGAATAAACAAGGCAAGAGAACATGGGGGGCTTCTGGTCCTGCAGCAGCAGTCTGAGAGTGAGGCCAGGCAGTCCATTCCCCCGGACTTGGTCTGAAAGCATCTCCACTAGCCACCTGCTTCTCAGAGATCTGAAGGGAAGAACGTGCCGTTCCTTCTCAGTGACCAACCTTTGCTTCCTCTTAGAAAGTTCTTCCTTGCAATAATACCACACATGTACATAACACTTTAGCATTTACTTTCCTCTCAATAGCCCGGTGACATAGGTGTCTGATGTGCCCATTTCTCAGTCAGGCATACTGCATCTCAGTGAAAATATTGAGATTTGCTCAGATTCTTGCAGTAACTGTCAAAAGCGGGTTTTGAGTTCCAGTCTCCTTCACTCAGAGTCTAGCATCTGTTCTGCCTCTCCAAATGTAATTTAGCACCATTGTGTTGCAGATGATCTTCTTTTATATTTGGCAGAGCTCAAGGAAAGCTACTTGTCATAATATTAGCAAGGATGCCTTCCATTTTCTATAAGGACTTCACAATTTACAAAATTCACTCTCATGCTTTGCCCTTGTTGATTCTGACAACAGTGAGGCTGCCAGCCACATATTATTTTTTACATTTAACAGATGCAGAAGGATGTTCTATGAACCATCCAAGACCACACAGCCATTGGATGGCAGAACCAGGATGTAAACATAAGTGGTGATTTCAAGTCTAGCTTTCTTTCTGCTGCTACTTCATATAACTATTACAATGAACTTTCAGATCCTGAGATCACACAGACACACACACACACAATCTCACAGGTGTAGGGAGTTCTCTAGTGCATAGACCCTTCAAGTAATGCAGATTACTAACTGTTATATATAACATATGGCGGTAGCCAGGTACTTGGGGCTCTCAGAGGGGAAGTGGTTACCAGGTTAATCAGGTTAACCCAGGGTCAGACAGCTAGTATGTGTCCAAGGTGGGATTCAGCTCTGCTTTACCAAACTTAGAGGAAGAGAATTCTTCCTTAAATTTTATTTAAAGAGGAGAGAAGGAAACAAGAGGTTAAAGCTGGACCAGTTAGTAGATGAAGGGAAAGGGAGTGATTTCCTCTCCTCCAGAACTCTAAGAGTAGCATGTGTGGATGCCCTGCATTGGAGGCAAACTCCGACAAGTCTCACCTGAATCACAGTCTCAGCTCTGTCACTAGCGGTTGGTTCAAGGCAGCTGGGTAGAGCAGTACGTAGAGTGTTGGAAGTCAGAACTTGACTTCTTGGAGTGAGGAAGATTTGACTTTGAATCTTGCTTCAGATATTGACTAGTTGTGTGACCCTGGGCAAGAAAATCTACACTGACCAATTTGGAAAAAAATCTTACTGAAGAAAACAAATCCTTAAAAAATAAAATTTGTGAACTGGGACAGGAGATTTGAAATTGAACTGGAGAAAATACCTCCTTAAAAAAGAAACTTCAAAAACTAACCAAGGAAAACAAGTCACTAAAAATTAGAATCAGTCAAGTTGAAGCTAAGGACTCTATAATGCAGCAAGAGTCAGTCAAACAAAACATGAAGATTGAAAAATTAGAAGAAAGTGTAAAATACATCACTGGAAAAACAACTGACCTGGAAAACAGATCCAGGAGAGATAACCCAAGAATTATTGGTCTACCAGAAAGCCATGAAGAAAAAAGCAACCTGGACAACATCCTCCAAGAGATTGTCAAAGAAAGCTGTCCTGAGGTCCTAGAATCAGTGGGTAAAAGAGTTATCAAAAGAATTCACCAGGCTCCTCCTGAGATTCCAAATTGAAAACTCCAAGAAATATAGTAGCCAAATTCCAGCATTACAAGGTCAACGAGAATATATACTGTAAGCAACTAAAAAGAAACAATTCAAATACTATGGGACTACAGTCAGGATTACACAGGACCTAGCAGCTTCTACATTAAAAGATGGGAGGGATTAGAATTTGATATTTCATAAGGCAAAAGAGCTTGGACTGCAACCAAGGATCAACTACCTGGCAAAATGGAGGCAAGGAGATGGTCATTTAATGATGTAAGGGACTTCTATACTTTCCTGATGAAAAAGCCAGAGCTCAATGGAAAATTTGATCCCCAATTACAAGATTCAATAAAGACATAAAAAGGTAAATGAAGAAAACATACTCACATACACGCACATACATGCACATACACGCACATATGCACATAACGTGGGATTCAAAAAGAGCAAACTGTTTACATCCCTGTATGAAAAGTTTACATCCTTGTCAGTACTGAAATTTATATGATTATCATGACATTTAAAAAGGATATTTACAGATAGAGGGTGTGGGTATAAATGAACTAATCTGATGATAAAAAACCAGGGATTGCAATGGGAGGAATGGATAAGGCAGAAAAGGTAAATTATGCCACACAAAGAGACATAAAAACATACTATAGTAGAGGGGAAGGAGGGAGATGAATATCATATGAACTTTATTACCATCGGTTCTGTTTCAAAGAGGGATCAACATAATCAGTTAAGTTTAAGATTCTAACATGAAAAGACACAAAAACTTATTATAATAGAGGGAAAGGAGGATGGGAGAGGAGCACTGTATGAAATTTACTCTCATTGGTTTGAAATCAAAGAGGGAACAACATACTCCAATAAGTACAAAAATCCATTGTGCCCTACAGGCAGTAGGAGGGG
The DNA here is from genome assembly GCA_028646575.1 of Pseudocheirus occidentalis. Taxonomy (NCBI): domain Eukaryota; kingdom Metazoa; phylum Chordata; class Mammalia; order Diprotodontia; family Pseudocheiridae; genus Pseudocheirus; species Pseudocheirus occidentalis. The sequence goes on along the minus strand of CM053593.1, from coordinate 1,446,457 downwards.
TAAGGGAGGGATAAGAAGGGGGGGGTGGTTAGAATGGAGGGAAAGAGTAGCAAGAGGAAAGGGTAGGTAAAGAGGGGGGTCACAGGGAGGGAATACTGATGGAGGTGGTGGTCAAAAGGAAAACTCTCAAGGAGGGGAAGGGAGAAGGAAGAAACAAAAACATAAACAGGGGAGGGAACAAGATGGAGGGAAAGTCACAGAGAGTAATCGTAACTGTGAATGTGAATGAGATAAACTCTCCCATAAAACAGAGGTGGATTAAAAACCATAATCCTACAATATGCTGTCTACAAGAAACATATTTGAAACAAGGGGATACCACAGGGTAAAGTAAAAGGCTAGAGTAGAATATATTATGCCTCAGCAAAAGTAAAAAAAAGCAGGGGTATCAGTCCTTATCTCAGATAAAGCAAAAGCAAAAATAGATCTAATTAAAAGAGATAAGGAAGGAAAGCATATCCTGCTAAAAAGCACCATAGAGAATGAAGCAATATTATAACTTAACTTTTATGCACCAAGTGGTATAGCATCCAAATTCCTAGAGGAGAAGTTAAGGGAATTAGAGGAAGAAATAGAGAGCAAAACTATACTAGTGATGGACTTCAATCTCCCCCTCTCTGAACCTGATAAATCTAACCTCAAAATAAACAAGAGAGAAATTAAGGATGCAAATAGAATCTTAGAGAAGCTAGGGATGATAGATCTCTGGAGAAAACTGAATGGGGATAAAAAGGAATATATGTTCTCAACAGTACATGGTACATATACAAAAATTGATCATGTACTAGGGTATAAAAACCTCACAATTCAGTGTAGAAAGGCAGAAATATTAGGCACATCCTCCTCAGATCATGATGCAAAAAATCGTATACAATAAAGGGCCATGAAAAGACAGACTAAAAACTAATTGGAAACTAACTAATTTAATTTTAAAGAATGAGTGGGTCAAGCAAGAAATTAGAGAAACAATCAGTAACTTCATTGAAAAGAGTGACAATATTGAGAAAACATACCAAAACTTGTGGGATGCAGCAAAGGCAGCTCTTAGGGGAAGTTTTATATCCCTGAATGCAAACGTGAATAAAATAAAGAAAATGGAGGTCAATGAATTGCACATGCAATTGAAAAAACTAGAAAAAGAACAAATTGAAAATCCTCAATTAAATGCTAAATTAGAAATAATGAAAACCAAAAGAGAGATTAATAAAATTGAAATTAACAAAATTATTGAATCAATGAATAAAACTAAGAGCTGGTTTTATAAAAAAAAAAACAATAAAATTGATAGACCCTTAGTCAATATGATAAATATCAATATAGCCAAAACTATGGTTTTTCTAGTAACAATATATGGCTGTGAGAATTGGATTATAAGGAAAGCTGAGCAACACAGAATCAATGCTTTCAAACTGTGGTTCTAGAGAAGACTTTTGAGAGTCTCTTGGACAGAAAGGAGATCAAATCAGTCAACACTTGAAGAAATGAATTCAGACCATTCATGGGAAGGTTAAATAGTGAAGCTGAAGCTTAAATACTTTGGCAACATAATGAGAATATAGAACTCATTGGAAAAGCCCCTGATGTTGAGAAAGATTGGAAGCAAAAGGAAAAGGGGATGGCAGAGGATGAGATTCGGAGACAGTAATAATGGAAATCGTGAACTTGACTGTGGGCAGACTTGAAGAGACGGGGAGGATAGAAGAGCCTGGCATGTTGTAGTCAATGGAGTCACAAAGAGTTGAACATGACTGTCTGAACAACAACAACATGAAAATGAAGAGCAATGTTTCTTTCTTCCTCTGTCATCCTATGATTACAAGTGAGAAATGAGCCCACTGACCTCTCAGAGTCCTTGAGTCCCAAGCCTTTCATAGCTTATAAGTGAATTTCTAAATGTTGCTTACCCTATTTGTAGTTAAGGTCCTTGAAAGGTCAACTTGTTTTTGTTTCTACTTTTCCCAGCACCCTCAACAGTTGCCCCCCTCCCCCAGTAAGTCCTTCATACATGCTGATCCATTGACTGATGGACTGATTTCAGAACTCTTCTTTAAATGAGTGTATCACTTTGGAACATTTTCTAATACTCCAAATTACTTTGAAACTCTTGATCTCTCAAGAGATAATTTCAAAGAAACCCTCCCAAGAGTGTAGAACTCCAAATGAATCACAACCAGAGATTTCAGACCTCAGCAATCATACTTGTGGTTAAATAGTGATTCATGTGATTTGTTCTTCTGTTTGAAGAAGTTAAAGCAACAAGATGGTGTTTCTTTGTTGACTGGTATTTTAATGAGCATTGTTCATATGACAGATAAGTTCTGATCGATGCATTAGACCTTTAATTTTCATATTGAGGCAGATGCAACATTTCCAGAAATAGTTTGCATGCAAATGTCTGAGGCATCTCACCAGGGCCCTATAATAGAAATCCATACTCTAATGACTTCAACGCCTTCGTCTCATCTCCTAATCACTGAGATATTTCTAAAGCAAATTTCTTCAAACAAATCAAAAACATTTGTCCTCTCAAAGAACCAAGTCCTTGGCAAGGTTGACATTTTAAAATCAAGCTGCTTAGTGAGATATTCATACCCTGAAAAAGGCACCCAGAACTTCTTTCAAGGGATGAGAAACACCTCTTTTTCACACTTCAGTGACTCAGAAATTGACAAAGAGAATTTTTATTAAACTTTTTTTCATATGCACAATTCACCTTTTCAAAAAAGGGGAATGTTTGAAACTCCAGTCCAACAAATATATATATTTTAATTTTCTAAAAGGTTATAAACACCTGAAAAGTAAAAGCTAAGACTTTATGTCCCTACTGAGTCATAATTACTGCTTTATTCCTATGTTGTGACAATTACCCCAATTAAGCAAGGAAGGAAGTGAGCTGCTCCAAATCTCAGTGCTCGACAGCTCTACAATCAGGGGATGTCTGAAAGACCAACCCAAGGGGAAGAATAGGGTGAAATGCCAGGGCATATGGAAAGTGGAGGCAGAAAAAAAAATCACAGTGTGTCGTGAAGTCCCAGGAGAAAAGGGCAGCCCTGGGGGTGTTGGCAGTGCTCGGCATTACTGCCAAGGGGAAATAGAGGCTGCAAACAATAATGACAGCAGTCTGGAAAGCAAACAACAGCCACATTAAAAAGGGTGGGATGACCACACTGGGATTTGAGAAGGTGGGCTGAAGCTGGAGGAACCAAGTACATCTAAAGAGGATGAAGATAATTGTGTATGTGTGTGTGTGTGTGTGTGACTGTGAATGAGTGTGTGTATGGGTGTGTTTGAGTGTGAATGAGTGTGTTTATGATTGTATGTATGAATTGTGTGAGTGTGAATGAGTATGTGTGTATGAGTGTGTATGGCTGTGTGAGGGTGATTGAGTGTGTATACATGTGAATAAGTGTGTGACTGAGTGTGAATAAAGTATGTGAATGAGTGTGTATATGAACATGTATGATTGTGTGAAGCTGAATGAGTGTGTGTACATGTGAATGAGGGTGCGAGTGTGTATGACTATAAGTATGAACGAATGTGTGTATGAGTGATTTTGAGTATGAATGAGTATATGTGTATGACTGTGTGAAGGTGAATGAGTGTGAATGTGTATGAATTGTGTGAGTGCAAATGAGGGTGTATATGACTGTGTTTGAGTGTGAGTGTGCATGAATTGTGTGTGTGTAGGACTGTGTAGGACTGTGAGGGTAAATGAGTGTGTGTACATGTGAATGAGTATGTGACTGAGTGTGACTTAGAGTGTGTATGAGTGTATATGAACATGCATGGTTGTGTGAAGCTGAATGAGTTTGTGTACATGTGAATGAGTGCAAGTGTATATGACTGTGAGGGTGAAAGTGTGAATGTGTATGAATTGTGTGAGCGCAAGTGAGTGTGTGTATGAGTGTGTTTGAGTGTGAATGGGTATGTGTGCATGTGTACACTTGTGTGTGTGTGTGTGTGATATAAATCAGAGGTCTGACCAACAGAGATTTGAATTGGAAAGTTATTTGGGGGAGAGGAAGAGAGAGAAGTGCCCACACTCCGCTGCCGTGCAGTCCAGTCCAGAGGCCAGGATGAAGAATAGCGGGGTAGATGGCTAGAAGTCTGCTGGCGACCCTGTTCTAGAAGAAGTGATCATGCTCATGGACTAGAGTGGTATAGATGTGGATAATAAAGAGAACTAGGTAATGATAACATGCGTTGAATCCTCATTTGATCATTACATCAGGGGTGGCGAGGTGGCGCAGTGAATAGGGCACGGGCCCTGGAGTCAGGAGGACCTGAGTTCAAATCTGGCCTCAGACACTTAACAACTGACTAGTTGTATGACCTTGGGTGAGTCACTTAACCCCAACTGCCCTACTCCCCCCCCTCCAAAAAGCAAAAAGAAAACATTACAACAATCTGGTGAGGTCAGTTTTGTTTATCTGCATTTTCCAGGTGAGGAACACGAGGAGTGTATATTGAAGAACCACAAGTTCTTCATGAGAAGAGCCATGAGCAAGAACATAGTGGAGGGCACCACTAAACCTGCCTCTGGGTAGAAATTGCTCCCCTGGTCAATATTCATTGGGTTTGATTTTTCTACTGGTATTGATCCCTTTTAATATTGTTAAAAGCAACTGGGTGGTGCTAGGCTTGAAGTCAGGAAGGCCTGATTTCAAATCCAGCCTCAGATATTTAATCAGCTGTGTGACCCTGAGCAAGTCATTTTGCCTCTCTTTGTTTCAGTTTCTTCAACTCAATTAACTAATCAATAAACACTTGTTAAGTGCCTGCTACATTCACTGTCCTTAGCACTGGGATACAACAAGAGGCGAAAGGTGGTGCCTGATCTTTCAGAGCTTACAATCCAATGGGAAAGGCAACATGAGAAAAAATAATTTCTAAGTCGGTTATATACCTGACAATAGAAGACAGTTAGCAGTGGGAAGGCACCAGAGTTAAGTGGGTTGGGAAAGCTGAAGGAAGCCAGGGAGGCTGGTAGTGAGAGTGGAGGAAGGAGCACTTAGGCATGGGGTGGGGGGCACCAGTGAGAATGGCCAGGCTCTTGTCCGTAGAATAGTCAGGAGGCTGGTGCAGGTCACTGGACCGACCATCACACGGGGACCACAGCAGCATCTGCCTCTCAGAGTCCTCGGGAGATTCAAATGAGACAATTTTCACAAAGTTCTTGGCGGCGCCTGGCACGTGGAGGACACTCGACAAATGCTCATTCCCTCCTCTTTTCCTTATGTTTCCATAGAAACCCACACGTCTCCCTCTTACAGATTCAGATGTTAGGAGAAACTTTATCAGATACTTTGTTGGAATCCGGTTCTTGTTGTCTCTGTCTGCACCATTCTGTGAGCTAGCAGATGAGGCAGGCGGCCGTGAGTACGCGGACTCCCAGTGGTCGGGGGTTCCCTTTCTGCATGCCTGCAGAGTGGCCCTTTGACGCTGTGCTCAGGACTGAGGTGAGCTGTGTTCACTTCCTTTAGTTTTGGGTGTTTCCCCTTTTTGGTCTGTTTCTTCTTTCCTAACACGACCAATATGAAAATGTTTTACCTGACTGCATATGTTTAAAGTTGTTTACCATTTAGGAAGAAAGGAAGGGAAGGTGGGAAGGAGAAAAATTTGGAATGCAAAGTTTTGTAAAAATAAATACGAAAAAATGTCATTATATTTAACTAGAAAAAATAAAATATTAAAAAACAAACAAAAAATCCAACCCGTTCTAAAAGTTTGCTAGGAATTGACATTGCATGGGATGAGCAAGAACTTCTCAATTTGGGATTGTTAATTTCCCTTTCCTTCCTCCTCTGCTGCTACTGTCAATCACTTTCATCTTCCTTTGTCTGCTCCTCCTCCGGGCCAGTGGGAGTCAGGGACAGCCCAGGCTCACTCTTCTTCTCTTGCTTTGGGACCCTCCCCCCTCTGTTTCTCACTGTCCCGCTTGGGGAAGAATTTGGTGCAGAAATATCTGCCTCTCAGCCAATGAGAGGGAAGACAGTTGGGAAGGGGGCTTGACTGCATTAGGGTATAAATTCTTACACTGTCTTTTGTAACAGGTCTCTTCTCCATGATGAGTCATGGGGAAGACCACTCTCTTCTCCCAGGGAAGAGAATAAACTCCTGTTCTTATCCTAAGAGATCTCTGTGTTTATTTATTTATTTATTTTTACTAAATTAAGGATGAGGGGTATTTTTCATTCCAAACAACATCAAACTTGCAGACCTGTTGTTTGAGGAATCTCTGTCTCTGTCTCTCTCTGTCTCTCTCACCTTTGGCTCTCTCTGTCTCTCTCTGTCTCTCTCATCCTTTGACTCTCTCTGTCTCTCTCTGTCTCTGTCTTTCTGTCTATCTCTCCCTGTCTGTCTCTCTCATCCTTTGACTGTCTGTCTGTCTCTGTCTTTCTCTGTCTCTGTCTCTCTCTGCCTTTGGCTCTGTCTGTCTCTCTGTCACTCTCTTGCATGTGTCCATGGGTCCATCTTGTAGATGAAAAACCCTCCTAAAGCTCACCCCTCACCACTAAAGCACCATGATTCCACTCTAAGTGTATACTAAAGACTTGACCTGTGATTTCTTTGGTAGAGGAAAGACCTGGTGTGAAGAAGATCTGAGTTAAAAGTTTAGCCTCAGATGCTTCCTAGGCCTTGGGCAGGTCACTTAACTGCTACCTACCTCAGTTTCTCTAACTGTAAAATAGGCAGAACCTTGAAGGGGATACTCCCTTAGAAGTGATCCAAAAGAGGGGGACTACCAGCCTTGGGTGACAACTATCCCAGGGGGGTATTCAAGGATCTTATTTCCCTGCTTATGAGCCTTCCGTGGCTCCCTATTGCCTTAAGTTAAAATGCAAACTTCTCCTCTTGGCCTTGAAAGCCCTTTGCTGTCTGGCCCCAGTGCGTCTCATCTCTGGTGGTGCCCCTTCACACATCTGTGCTCCAAGTGGACCGGTCAGTATCCTGGCCTCTGCCCAGCTTGGCACCCTACTGCCACTTTCCTGTGATGCTCATTTGCTGCGTCTGCTGGAAAGCCTCCCCCTGGTCTGCCTGGTTGTTGAACGGTCTCTGGCCCTCCAGATGGAATGAACATACCGACTGTTCACAGGCTGTGCTCCACGCCCCAGTACAACGTGAGGTCCTGGAGCGCAGAAGTTTGTTGCTATTGTTCTGGGTACCTGCCTCCTCAGCCCCGGTCATGGTGCCTGTAGCCGGAGTCTGAAGGCTGCCAGGGTGTGGTGGAGAGCAGACCTCAGCACAGATCCTGCCCTGGCGGGGTGACCCAGGCCATCGCTTATCCGTAAGATGGCAGGCAATGATAGGGGCACTTGTGTCATTGTGAGGCCAAACAAGACAGCACATATGACGGGGTCGTCAGTGGAGAATGGGCCTCAGCCACCGTCATTTGACAGAGGTGGAAACCCAGGCCTGTGGAGCTTGGACTACAGGCCACAGTCCTGCAGGCGTGTCGTGTAGGATCAATCCCATCGAGTAATGGGGTGATTGACATCCCCCTTTCCAGCCTGGTGCACAGAGGGGGAGGGTGGAGGAGTTAGAGCTCCATGGGGTCCCCCCAAAAACAGGATCATGAGAGCATAGATTTAGGACTGGAAGGGACCCTAGGGTCCAACCTGATCTTTTACACTGGAGGAAAGGGAGGCTTAGATTATTTGAATGACTGGCCTAAGGTCACAGAGGCAGAATTTGAACCCAGGTTCTCTGGACTCCAAGGCTAGCACTGTGGCCCTCACACTAATAGGAGTCTCTGTGGGCCCCTGGAATGCCTACAGTGTGCTTGTCTTTGGGGATTGTTCCTTCAGATACGGTGGCTTGTGATTTCATACTTCAGCATAGGGAATCCCCAGTGTGAAAACGTCTTTTACTGAGGAAGGCAACCGACTTTTGGTCAGTTAACAAGCATTTATTAGGCGCTTACTCCATTCCACTCACTGTGCTACTCTGGAGAGGGGAGAGCTTGATTCCTGCCGTTAAGTAGCGCATTCCCGTTCTAGCTCTATCCAGCAGAAATGGGAGGTGACTGGGCAGCGTGTAGGTCTGGGGTGGGAGCTGAGGATGCTTCTAGCGCCAGGCGGGACAGATCTGGATTTACAGAGGTGCCTGGAGGGCAGTGAGGACCACCCAGGCAGTAAGGCGGCCCTCTGTCCCCTGCGTCTGTGATCCCTCGCCTTCACTGATGGCCAATCAATGAGCAGGCCCCCGCCGGACTATGCCTGACCGGCCTTTCTGGAGACTTGCTTTGCTTGCTAAGGTCCCGCTGCCTCTCTTCCCCTCCTCCGCTGAGTTGGAAAAGTCTCCCACCTCCCAAGAGGCATAATTGAGTCAGGCCCCAGCAGCGAGGCTTCTGATTAGGACGAGCCCAAACTAATTGTATTGATTTGTTTATTACCAGCTTAGGAAGCCCATCAAACCAATGGCCCGAGACTTTGTCAGTATTCTTAGCTGTTTGGCAAACCAGAAGCAAAGAGCCCTTCCTTGTGACATCCCCCCACCCCAGACAACAAAGGCCCCGGCGCCTCACAAGTGACTTCGCCCAAGCCCATTTCACAGTTGGGAGGAGAAGGCCGGGGTTCCCTCCCAGAGTTCCATAAGCGGCTTGTAGACCCCGGACTAGGGTTTCAACTCATGGGGGCGGCTTTGGTTTGGAGCCAAGACTCTGGAACCTTGGCCAGATGTGTCAGATGTGCGCCCCGAGGGAGCCCAGGGTTCCCACATTCCGGGGAATGACTAAGAACAAGGTCAAGAAAAACTGCCCCTGAGGCGGAGTCCAGGTGTTTCTGAGCCAGGGAGAATGGCCGGTTCCCTTCTTCTCCACCGAGGCGGCGAGCTCCGCAGGGAAACTTTCCTTGGGCTCATGTATCCCAGAACCAGTGCCTACAGACTGACTGATTGAGAAGATTGTGGATAAAGATGATGTAGAAAGCAGGAGCAGCCGGGATGCTGGAGGGGGCCGGTCTGCCAGAGAGGAGGTGACCGGCGGGCTCAGCCTTCATCTCGGGCAGCAAAAAGAGCCGGAATTGCAGTCAGGAGCTGGGTATGCTCAGCTGTCAAAGCAAGAGGGGCTGGGGCTGGAGCATCCCGGGGTCCCTCCCTGCCCAGTTTAGAGAGAACCAATACCATCCAGCAGCCTGGAGGGAGCCCTGGAGATCATCTGGTCCAACGCCCTGATAGTTCAGATGAGGAAACGGAGGCACTAGCGGAGGGCCAGAAGGAGAATTACAACTCGGAGCTCCTGAGATCCAAAGCAAAGCTCAGTCCTCTTCCCATCGATTCCGGGCAGGAGCCGGACGGGAGGACTCAGCGAAGACACTCAGAGTTAGGAGGCCGGTGCAAAAGAAAAAGCAGAACCAAGGGAAAGGAGGGATGGAAAGGGAGGTGAAGACCTCTGAGGAGCTGGCCATCGCAACCTCGGGAAGCATCATGCTCCGCCGGGAGAGCCCCATCCGGCTTTGTCTTCATATGGGTAGCTGTCTAGAACTGGGCCAGTCTGGGAAAGCCGAGGGGTCCTTCTATTCCGGAATAGCAGTTTAGATGCATAACAGAAACTAGTACATAAGACATATAAAGTATAAACAAAGCCTGTACTGTTATACCATGAGAGACATAAAAGATTAGCCTAAAATCACTACATAGGTGTGTGCATGCACACAGTGTGTGGAGTACATGTGTGTATCCCCACATGTGTGTGCCCCTGTGTATGCACACAGGTACTCTATCAGCACACAAACATGTACAGCTTGTCACGTGTCCAGACACTGATCTTTACAGATTAAGTTTATGTGATTTTGATGTGCATATAAATAATATATGCAAAGACAACACATGTAAACATGGCACAGCCACATATAGCACTACTGATTACATGCATGTAGCATGTAATTTTATCTGTAGTTCTGGAGAGACACCAATATCCGAATGCGCACATACGTGTATATTGGGCAGCTAAGCGGCAGAAGTACAACACTGGACCTAGAATCTGGAAGACTCCTCTTCTTGGCTTCTAACATGGTCTCAGACACTGAGTAGTTGTGTGACCCTGGGCCAGTCACTTGGCTATGTTCCTCTTCCCTAAAATGAGCTGGAGAAGGAAATGGCAAACCCCTCCAGCAGCTCTGCCAGGAAGACCCCAGATGGGGTCATGGAGAGTTGGATGTGACTGAAATACAGCTTGACAACACGTGATGTCACCTGAAGAGGAAAGAAGAGGCTCTTATAGGAGACTCTCCAGTGCAGACTGGTGACTAGACTGCAGTTTATAGTCTTAGAGAGGTGGCCCGGAGACCGAGAGTGACTCCTCCAGTTTCACAGAGCCAGGAGGTCTGGAGGCAGCTCCACACTGCCCGACCCCCCTTCCCCCCACTCTACAACCCTGATTTATCCCCACTTAGCAACAGGCAGACCCAAGACCACAGCTAGCTCCTGTGGACCCAAGAGGCAGAGCCAACATGAGAAGGCTGGGCTTTTTCCCCCACTGGCTTAGGTGGTTTTAGGAATGAACCAAATAGGAATTAGAAACGTGTCTCCTGAGTTGAATCAGATTCCCCTTTGTCCAGGCTTTCCTCCAAATGGAAAGTCATTGGTTTCAGGATACTTTATCCCAATTAGCTCAGTAGCCTTGTGGTAAAAAATGACTTAATCCATCTTCCATTCCCACTTTCCTTGTCCATCTGCTTCCTGAAGGCTGCCGTGTATTGATGACCCAAGACTAGCCCTCTGTGTTATTAATAAATTCCCCAGTGTGTATGCAGAGCTTTACAAGGCATAAAACACAAGAGGCAAAGTCCTTGTCCCCAAGAGCTTGTCATCCGAGTCGCACACAAACAAAGCGGGCGAACAGTAAATCGTTCTCCTGAGTTGATACAGCAGGGGAGGAGGTCAGCATGGGCAAGATTGACGAAGAGCCGGGTCAGGGCAGAGATGAGAACAGGCCTCATAAGCCAGGATTTCTGAGTCAATGAAGGGACCAAAATGAAGATGGAGACAAAAAAGCATTGGAAACAAGGTTCTGGGAGGACAGGTGAGGAATAAAAGTGACTATCCAGATCGGGCCGTGGAAACAAGGAGGGAAATTTTCTGGGAAGAAAACAGAAATCGATGGAAAGTCGGAGTAGTAGGAAGTTTGACGTGTGCCCTCACATCACTGACTAGCCTTCCTGACAGAGATGGACATACAGAGGCTTTATCTGTCTGTCTGTTCAGTCATCCGAGCCTCTGTGACCCCACTTAGGATTTTGTTGGCAGAGAGATTGGAATAGGCAGCCGTGTCCTTCTCTGGCTCATTTTGTAGATGAGGGAACTGAGGCAAGCAGAGTTAAGTGACTTCCCCAGGGTCACACAGTTAGTGTCTGAGGCTCAATTTGAACTCAGGAAGAGGCATCTTCCCGACTCCTGGCCTGACACTCTACCCCCTCTATCACCTAGCTGCCCCTAATAGATGTATGGAATATACATATACTCTCCCCATACATTTATACATGCCTAAATATGATATGGCATGGTGTGGTATGATATATGATGTTATGTGGCATGGTATTGTATGACGTGGCATGATATGACATGACGTGGCATGGCATGGCATAATATGGTATGGTATTTAGGATATGAAGTAACATTACTGGGACCCCTGAAGCTCAAACATTGACTGTCCTCTCCCTCATTTGTCAGTAGGTCCAGCCAAGTCCTAAATGTACGGAGCAAGGGAAGCTTGTTTGGTTGATCTCCATTTGCTTTTCCAGTCTCCATTTCCACATCATTCTCTCCATGTCCTCAGTTCCCTTAAGGCCACGTCTGACTGCCTCAGCCTCCCCTGTGTTCGTCCCGGCCTCTGAGGTCTGGCTGACTTACATTTTGCTCTCTGTCCTTACAACACAGGCCTGACCCTATCACCACCCCTCCCCCTTCTCCCATTCAGTCCACTCCTGGGGCTACCTCTCACCAGCAGGAGCCAATACCAAGGCCTTTCTTTAGCCTTTGAGCCCCTTCATATCCCGGACCCTTCCCACTTCTCTCCTGACCTCCAGTCTCTTGGCTCCAGGCACTTTCTCTGGCTGTCCCCCAGGCCTAGACCACTTCCTCCTCTTCTCCACCTTTGGGATTCCCTCAAGTCACAGCTGGAACCCCAGCTTCTCCAAGAAGCTTTCCCCAGTCTTCCTTAATCTTTCTGAGAATGTCCCCAGTTTATTCCAGAGAGATCCTGTTTGTACAGAGCTGTTTGGTGCTGACTTCCCCATCAGACTCTGGGCTCCTGAGGGCAGGGCGGTCTTTTGCCTTTTTTATATCCCCGGGGCTTATCAAAGTACGTGCACACAGTAGGTACTTCATAACTGACTGACAAGGTCCATCTACCAACACTCATATCAGGACCCCTTAGAACCTACCCTTGGTGAGTGAGAAGGAACAGAGAAATGGCTTTGTACAAAGCTGATGCTGGTGAAATCACTTCTACCCTTCCGAGAGAATTTGTATTTTTGCTGGGAAAATTGTAGCCCAAAGGAATGATTCTCCAGTGTTGGCAGCTCAGTAATTAGGGTAATTGGCTACTGAGCAAACGATTTCAGTAGAGACACCTTATTGCCTTTGAATTACACCAAAGGGCTACTTCTAAGTCCTTTGGAAAAGCAGCTGGTGGAGGGAGGGAGAGCCTGGACTTGGGGTCAGGATGCCAGGGGTGGGGTGTGAGCTCCGACTCCACCTCTGGGCTTGTGTTACCTTCAGGACTCACTTGGCCCCCCAAAGCTTCTATTCACTCATCTTTATGATGGCGGTGGTAATATTAGCACAGTCTACCTGAAATGAGATAATGCACGGTATTCTTGTTAGCTGTGTGACCCTAGGCATGTCACTTGACTCATATTTGCCTCAGTTCCTCATCTGTGAAATGGGGATGCACTGGTGCAGGGGATGGCAAACCACTCTAATATTGTTGGATCTACTCCGTAGAAATAGATCAATGACAATATGTACTGTATTTGCAGGTGACATAGGAATGGACAGAAATTGCAGACTCAGGTAGATACTGCAGAGAAAGAAATTATCCAAGAGAGAATCAGGATCTGTGACCGCAAGTCTCTAGGGTGGAAGTTCCTTCCCCGAAGCAGACTGGTGCCTTGTCTGTACCTGAAAGGGTCAGAGGGAATGATGGGAGGCCTGGAAAGGGAAGGACTTTTCTGGAGATCTCACTCTGTGTCACTGGCAGCCCGGGCCAGATGTTCCTCCCTGACTTGGGGAAACCCAATGTGACGCTGCCCCGGGATGAGTGTGTGTGTGGTTTAGTCTCTGGGAAAAGCCATTCCAAAAGAGAGCCCCTAACCCTACTCTGGCCCCAGTCCTTCTCCCACCCAGAGAGATAGTGAGGCAGGTGGCCAGGGAGTTTAGCAGGAGGGAAGACAGCTGTGATGGAGCGAACATTTTATATTGATCAGGAATGGGAACCTGGGGGGAGGGGGCACATGGGAAAGGGCCAGCTGTTGGGCTTCCCAGATTTGAAATGGATTTTGTATAGACTCTTGTGAATTTACACACCAGAAGTTCCCCTTATCTTTGAAGCGTGTCTACAAAGGTCAGTCAAGTCAAGTGGGGGCTTTGCAAAGGGTTGCTGGTGTGGTGAGCTGGGGCTGCCCTGCCTCAGATGGGTCATCCAGATTACCTTCAGGTTTACTTGGCACAGCTGTGAGGCTTGAGAGAGCCTCCAGGTGACAGTGACAGGTCAGAAGCGTCTGGCCAAGCTTGATTCCGTGTGTCATTTAATGAATGTCTGCTGTGGATTGTGGGAGAGGCCTCTGTGGTCTCTAAGGAAGGACATCTGTAGAGTGTGGGGAGTCTCCAGACTGGATGATGTCCCAGGACATCCCTTCCTCCCTCCACGAAGAAGTAGGAGAGGATGGAGGTCGACCTCTCTGGTGTGGCTTGGGTCTAGCCCTGCCTGAGAGCAGAGGGAAAAGGGCGAATATGGTCTCCTTGCTCTGTCTTTCTTTAGGGAGTGATGGAAGGAGGAATCCAGTCCATGCCTGTCTGTAGTCTAAGCCCAATGTCCGACCCACGGCTTGATTCTTCACTGAACACATGCCCTCACAATGTCTGTGTAATAGCCCCAAACACAGGCTCAGCACCACATCCATAAGTGTCAGACAAGTGGTCCGTGTGACCTGCAGTACTCCAGCTGTGGCCCCATCAGATTAAAATAACTAAAATGTCATTAATTAGAATGTAAGTTAACAAAATAAACAGAACAAAAACATACACAACAAAGGAAACAATACAATGAATCACAAATAGCATTCTGTTTTAAGACTGAAGCACGAATGCACCTTGTAGGGACCTCGCACACTTTTTGTGGTCCCACATCTCTATTTGAGTTTGACATGCCAGTGGAGCACAGCAGGGAGACGCTGGCTCCTCCAGCAGGCAAAGGCTGTGGTGCCCGGAGAGCCTGAAGCCTCCTCCAGACTGTCCTCCAAAGCCACTGAGCTTCTCAGCCTGCTGGAGTGAGGTTCATAGTGCGGGCTTGCCCCTGTGGTCTGCCTGTAGGAGAGAGGAAGTTAATCGTGTCGGCAGCCAAACTCAGAGTGGAAGAAGTCCATATATTTAAGCCTTGACCTTCACAGAACTTTGGAAAGTTAAATAAATCTGAAATCGACACATGGAGTAACAGAGATGTGGGGTACGGGGGAGGATGGTGGGAAATTGGAGCGGCGGGTTCTGGTGCCGGCCAAAGAGCGGTTTGCTGTGCTGTGCTGGGGATGCTAACGCCTGGGAGTGAGTTTCCTCATTAATGCCAGAGAGGGAGAAATGAAGAAAGGAAAGAAAAGGGTTCGGTTTCTACCTTGAGTGGTAATCATCATTAATAAGGTGCAGCCCATGAAATATGGACGCTGTTTGACACATCATATGTTAATAAGCACCCAAGCGGAGACGAGCGTTTCCTCCGGCACGGAGCCCTTGAGACGCTCATGGTCTTCTCCCACTACCATAATGTAGCGCCTCTCATTCAGCCGATTCCCAGCGCTCTTTCAAATCTTTATCAGCTGATTTATAGCCTGCCGCGAGCCCGCTCCGAGTGGGCTGGTGGCCTCTGGGGTGCTGACACATCGCAAAGATCCAGCCATAGCAAGATGTTCGGTGCATGGTAATGTAAGAAATGAAGAACAGGTGTCCCGAGCACGAAGGAAGCATAAAGCCAGGCCTGATTCAGCGGGGGAGTGGGAGAAGATTTGGGGGGCTTCTTTGGTCCCTGTCTGCCCTTTGGGGGAATCCTTTCTCCTGTTTAATATCTGCCTCCTGCCACTTTCTCAGGGTCCTCATGCTGATTTTTAGCTGCTCAGGTCACCCCTATTTCCCCAGTGTCTCATATTCCCAACTCATCTGTCCAAATGCATCGTTCCAGTGGTCCATACATACCCTCTTATCAGCCAATAGCTCTCCCGGCCAGCTGCATTCACCAAGTATGCATAAGCATTACACGATGTTTTGAGGTTTGCGAGGCATTTTGCATGGCATACCCATGGCCCATCCTCACACCAACCTATGAAGGAGATGCTCATGGGGCTTTCCCACCTATTCCCTGTGTGATTTGGGCCAGGTCACATAAGATCTCTGAGCCTCAGCTCCTTTGTTGTTGGTGCAGCGATGGGGATGTCTTGACTTGCACGTGAATTAGATCCCAGTTGGGTAAAGCTGGAAGTCATTGGCCGAGCTTTCTCCTCCAGAGGCATCAGTCCAGTAGCAGGACAAAGGTCAAGATGGCCGGCAATAGCCCAGCTCAGTTCCTTCACAGACTTTGTCATGATTGGTGGGTGTGTTTATTCTCTCTCCAAGGTAACACCATGTTCACATTTTGGTAGGTCTTCTGATTTCTGAACTCTGAACAGGGACTCCAATGGTGGGGGTCTCAAACTTTACATGACCTCATATGAGTGGCTGCCTATTTTGTCTAGGGAGAAATTATTCCAAGCATAGTCAGGGAAAATATGAAAATTTCTTATACAGTGGGAGCAGGGGAGACAAAGCAGGGAAAGGTTGTAAGTTAAAAGTCAAGCTGGGAACTCACTAGGAGATACCAGAAAAGGTTTATTAGCCAACAGTCTGGGGGAAAGTCAGCAGGATTAAGAACCTTCATTCATTATTTGAAGATCTGAACAAAACCTCGGAGGACTTGCTGGACCCAGCAGAGATACCATCTCCCATCCCCAGGAGCTACTAACCACCTTTGATCCTGGTTAGCTCCAAGTGGAGAGAGGGGTGAAGGTGTGTGTAGAGGGGGCATAGAAGGAAAGCCTGGGCTTTCTGGAAAGCACAGATGCTTCCCTTCTCCCTTTCCAGAGCAGCCGCAGCAACTTGTGGGAGGTCCAAATACTCTCTGTGGGCGCAGCAGACCCTAGGGACTGTACCAGGGTCCCATTGTTAGCAAATTTTGTGCAGACAATTAGAATTACTGTCCCTGTAAGCCCAGGGACAGGCCTCCAGCTGTCTGCGATATGCCCTGGGCAGAAGGACTCTCTTTCATGGCTCTGTTCTGTCACCCCTTACCTTACAGGAGAAGTGAAGAGGGTTAGCAGATGTCCCGTCCCCCATACCCTGCCCAGCAGTGGCCATCTTTCCTGTTTAGTAGCAAATGTAAAGTTTCCCATTTTAAGGACTGAGCACAGACTTGTGGGATCCTAGGAGGGGGGATGCCCTGGTCCAGTGGAAAGTCTATTGTATTTAGAGTCAGAGGACCTGAGTGTGAATTCTGCCTCTAGGACCTACCACATAGCCCCTCTGAGACAAAGCCCCTCATCTGTAAAGTGAGGGGGCTGCTCTAGGTCCTTTCTAGCTCTAAGCCTATGGTCCCCTTTACCCATTCCCAGATGGGTAAATGCCATTTACTAATGCGAGTTACATTCCTGTCAGAGTCTCAGAGAATTACCCAGAGCACTGGAAAGGGAAAGGATTTGTCCAGGATCACACGGCTTAGATCAGGGCTGAACCTGAACTCAGAACTTCTTTGCTCCACTCCCAGTCTGGTATTCTCTGAGCCACGCTGCCTGTCTGGTCTTCAATCTCTAGGGGGGACAGTTTGGAGAGCTTGAGGGCCCCACTTACGTGGCACAGTCCACTAGGAAAGAATGCCAATGTGGAGGAGGGCGCCCCCAGGGTAGCAGGCCAGAGCGTCTAAGATCCAAGCCTGAGGACTGAGAGGGGGCAGATGTCTGTATTGGCAAGGCTGCCGTCATGAATAGGCTATCACCCGTACTCTCTTAAGTGACATATATGCTGATGGGGCCCGGCTAGAAGATGCCACTGCTCTGACCCATTCCCATGTGCATTCAGCCTAGCCTTAAAGAAATCACAAAGATGAAAATAGGAGGGGTGAAACGACCCAGGCGTGGAATCCCTGCTTCGTGTTTGAGAACGATTTCAAAAGGATGGACTGGCTGGTGAGAAAAGCCAATCTCCAGGAAGTTACGAGGGAGAAGGGAGCTCCTGGAAATTGTGATGGGCTGTGATCCTGCTGCGTTAGGTTGGTGGGGGTGATAGAAGTGCTCTTGGGTGGAGTATGAAAAGGAAAGTAGTGTTTGGCTGGGAGGCGAGGCCGTGATAGGACCCAGGGGGAGCCTGGATGCTCTCAGTGAATGAGAATAGTCTCAAAATTACCTGAGCCAGTTCGATTCGTTAGGGTTAGAAGGGCTTTTTCCAGTCCTCGGAGGCTCTGCTCCATTGACGGCATAGTTTCTGTCTTTTGTGTGGTCTGTACTCGGCTCTATAATGCACAGGAAACATGGCAGGACACTTGATAAGTGATGATTGATCCTAATACCGTGGGGCTATTTGATATGACTAGCAGTTAACTGAATAGATCTCAAGATTCATTGTTGGATCATACATGAAGAGGAATCCTCTCCCCTGAATTCCCCAAAGACCTGCTTTGAGGTAAAGCCCACCGTATAGAGGTACATGTGGTACCTGGGATCGCAGGACCATCCATTCAAAGCTGGAGGTGTGTGGCTAAAAATTAGCCCAACAGCATACTGTTTGCATCCCCAAGTAAAACTCCCCTCCAGCGTGCAGTTAAGGGAGGGAGAGATGCTTCTGGCCTCGTGAAGGCAGTGTCAAGAAACCCTGTTTCTGGAAGGTCCTTCCTAATTAGAAAAGCTGCAAGTTCTGGGCCAGTGATGAGATAGAGCTGGGTGTCATCCGAGACCCAGCCTAGGTTCATTCAAGTCAGCAAACCCTTGTGAACCTCTTACTATGTCCCAAGTACTGGGCATACACAACAAAAGAAATGACTCCTGCCCAAAAGTGGTTCACATTCTGCATCTCCTACCTTTGGGCATTCTGTTAAGTTGAGGGTGCTTGCTCGAGCATCCACAAACTTAACTTTTTATGACTGTTTCAACATAATTGATTTCCTTTGTAATCCTGTATTTCATCCCATGCATTTTAAACCACTATTCTGAGGAAGGGCCAGGTAGGTTAGATAGATATACCAAAATCTAACAGCTAATTCATTCCAGTACCAGAATTCCAACTGATTTCTCTGGGTCCCTGGTCCAGCATTCTTTTCATCATTAAATGGTGAAGTTCAGAGATGGATGGGGCCCCAGCGAGCATATAACCCAGCTCCAGAATGAGAAGGCATTCTAGCCATACCATCCCCAATGGGGGGGGTGGTCATCCGCCCCTGGCTAGAAGAGCTGAAGTAGGGGAGAGGCCCCTGCAGAAGGCCAACACCTCACCATGGCATGCTCCTATCCTTAGCAAGCTCTCCCTCAATCCAACCTAATTTGCCTCACAGTGGTTTCCATTCATTGCTTTCAGGGACCAAGCAAAACAGGCCTCAACCATCTTCCAAGGGCGGTATGCCAGTTTTTCCATTCTCAGTCCCTCCTCCCCTGACAAGACGTCCCTTTGCAGCCTAAACATCCCAGTTCTTCCAGCCAGTCCTCAGATGACCTTGTGCTATGGTGGCTTTCAGTATAGTGCCGCCTATCACTGCGTGAAGGAGGTGATGCATGCCAACAGGAAAAGCCACTGGTAGTCCGAATGCTTGAGGGAGGGTGTGATTTTATTCTTTTCATTTTACTCTGTTTTGCCTTTTTACCTTGGGTAATGATCTGGACCAAGGGACTTGATTCCTTGGCCTTCTGGGTCATTCAGGCAACGTTAATGTGAAAATTGGTAATTTGTGGATGCTTGGGAATGAAAAGGCACTGTTAAATGGACTCTCAATGCAGCTCACGTTAATATCAAATCAATGCATAATGGACCATACACCAAGATAAGGTCAAAATGGGTACATGATACCACCACAAGCAAAGTAAGAGAGGATGGACTAGCTAATCTGTCAGATTTATGGATAAGGGAAGAATTTAGAAACAAAGAAGATACAGAGAGCATCACAAAATGTAAAATAGATCGTTATTATATAAAATCAAAAAAGTTTTTGCACAAACAAAATCAATGCAACCAAAATTATAAGGAAAGTGGAACATTTGAGGGAAATTGCAATAAGTATCTCTGATAAAGGCATCATTTCTAAAATATATGGAGAACTGAATCCAATTTATAAAACTATAAGTCATTCCCCAATTAATAAATGACCAAAGAATATGAACAGGCAGTTTTCGGACAAAGAAATCAAAGCTATCTATATTCATATGAAAAAATGCTCTAAATCACTCTTGATTAGAGAAACGCAAATGGATACAACTATGAGGTACCACTTCACACTTATCAGATTGGCTAATACGGCCAAAAATGTTGAATGTTGGAGGGGATGCGGGAAAACTTGGACACTAATTCACTGTTGGTGGAGTTGTGAACTGATTCAGCCATTCTGGAGAGCAATACTATAAAACTGTGCGTACCCTTTGATCCAGCAATACCACTGCTAGATCTGTATCCTAAAGACATCAAAAGAAACAGGAAATTATCTATTTGTACAAAAACATTTATAGTAGCTATTTTTGTGATGACTGAGAATTGGGAATTAAGGGGATGCCCATCATTTGGGGAATGGCTGTGGTATATGATTGTGATGGAATATTATTGTGCCATAAGAAATGTCAAGCAGGATGATTTCAGGAAAACCTGGAAAGACTTATGTGAACAGATGCGTAGTGAAGTGAACAGAACCAGGAGAATGTTGTACAGGGTAATAGCAGTATTGTACAATGATCAACTATGAACGACTTATCTGTTCTCAGCTGTTCAGTGATCCAGAATGATCCCAAAGAACTCATGATGATGTATACTGTGATGCGTACCTTTAGACAAAGAACTGATACTGATTGAATACAGATTGAAGTGGGCTGTTTTTCACTTTCTTTCATTTTTTCTTGTATTTGAGTCTTCTTGTACAAAAAGACTAATAAGAAAATGATTTGCATAATTACTGTCTCAGGGAGGGGGTTGGGAGGGAGGGATAGAATTTGTAATTCAACACTTTAAATTAAAATGTTAAAAGGGGAGTTTAGGGCTGCATCCCAAATGAGCCTTCCTTGAATGCTTCTTAGTGGTTATTGGAGAATGTGCTCTGGCCCCCGAGGGTTCCCCAAGTGTCTCTATGGGTGCCATGCGGTTGTGCATGGTATATTATTTCAGATAAAAGAAAATTCAAAACTTCTTTTATTTCATATAGCCCTTACTTAAGCAGCATTCTTCATATGGTCATGGTAGCAGTCACATATGTGTGAAACTTGCCTTTTACATGTTCTCAATAACCACAAAACATGTTGGACCTTGAACTTACCAAGAATTGCACAAAATGGCAACTCTCACAGAAGAGAAGTTGTCTGTGCCTGGTCCTCTTTCGTGTAGAGTTGGGAGAAAGGAAAGAAGGAAATGAGCATTTATGAAGCACCTATCATGCACCAAGTGCTGTACTAAACACTTCACAAACATCTCCTTTGGTCCCACCACAACCCTGCGAGGTAGGCACTGTTATTAGGCTTGTTTTACAGATAAAACAATTGAGGCAGATGTTATGTGACTCTCCCAGAGTCATAGTGAGAAAGTGTCAGAGGCTGGACTTGAACTCAGGTCCCCCTCCTTTGGTCCCACCACAACCCTGCTAGGTAGGTACTGTTATTAGGCTTGTTTTACAGATAAAACGATTGAGGCAGATGTTATGTGACTCTCCCAGAGTCATAGTGAGAAAGTGTCAGAGGCTGGACTTGAACTCAGGTCTCCCTGATTTTTGGCCCAGAACTCTCCCCGCCACACCACCATACTACCTGTACTGTCCTGACCACTAACAAGAACAGTTTCAGATCCTTTCCAATCACATTCTTTAAAAATGAGAAACTTAAGATCTTCTATGCCTTAGTCATTCAAGGAACAAGATGTGTGCCAATCACTTAACTTCTCTGTCCCTTGGTCCCCCATTTGCACCACCAGGGCCCCAACCGATGACCTCCAGGTCTCCTTCCTGCCCAGACAGTGAGGCTGGTGCAGAACACCCCCCTGAGCCCCACCTTCCCGTTGGGTGAAAACACTGAAGTAAAGAAGGACGCGGCAGGGGAATGTTCCCCACCATGTTCACAATTCCAGCTTCTGAGCTCACGTTTCCATTTCCCCCTAATGTGCCCACATTATGAAGTCGTCAGTGCATCTGTTAGTCATAACCAAGGCACCATAAAGATGTGAGGTGACCCAGAGGGCTCATCAGGAAACTGCAGTGACTCCAGTCTTGGGAAAACATCCATTGGATCAGCTCCTGGAATATTAATTAATGGTACTGATGAGGGCTTCTAGGGAAGCAGAAGCTGGCAGCTCTACCCTGGGACCACAGTTTGGGATGAGCATGCCATGGACGTTGGCTTAGAATTGAAAGAGAGACACAGGGTAGAACAGAGAAAGTCAACCAGTGGACTGTTGTGTGCACAGACTTGGAGGGAGGATGCCCCGGTCTGGACAGGTCAGCCACGATGCAGAAGAAGGTCTAGAGCGGGCTGTCCGGCTTCTGGGCCGACGGATGGTTCAGAGGAGGCCAGCTGCGTCTGTGTTCTCCCCCACCCATCCCACAGAATGTTAACAGGCACAGCTTACCTTGGTGGGGGGGCAGTGGAAGGCTCATGCCTTTTTGTCTTTAGATAAAGACAGACCTCAGGGAGAAAAGAGACTTTGTAGAATAGTAGTAACTAATAATAACAAAGATGACAGCTATGGTTTATATAGAGTTTTAAGGTTTGCCAGAATTTACACATGTTAATTCATTTGATCATCACAACCACCCTGGCAGGGAGGTGCTCCTATGGATGCCACTTTACACCTAAGAAACTGAGGCACAGAGAGGTTAAATGCCTTCCCTGATTCATACAGCTCACAGTTATGAGGCAGGATTTGAACACCCTGCCTGACTCCACATCCTCCTCCTTTTTGCTGGACCCTCTAGGTGCAAGGAATGGGCGAGGCTTAGTACTCTGCTGCTGAAGCCAACAACTACTCTGATGGTGCCAGGGTCGGAGGAGCTGGGTTCAAATCCTGCCCATGATGCTCAGCGCTTCTATGACTTGGGGTTGCTCGGCTTCCACTGGCCTCAGGTTCCTCATCTGTAAAAATGAAGGGGCAGAATCTGTCGCCTCTCAGGTCCCTTCCAGCTCATCCCGAGGAGTTCCTCCTGGGATATCAGTGCATGTTTCTATCCCTTCTTCTGGTCTCCCAAAGCCAACATGGACTGCTTGGGACTACCTATGGTTTAAGTGACTGGACTTGTGTCCTTCTGTCCAGCACAGCACCTGGCAGGCCTGGATGTTCAGCTGTTTTTCAGTCATGCCCCATCCTTTGTGATTCCTTTGGGGCTTTCTTGGCAAACTGCAGGAGTGGTTGGCCATTTGCTTCTCCAGCTCATTTTACAGGTGAAGAAACTGAGGCAAACAGAGTCAAGTGACTTGCCCAAGGTCACACAGCTAGTAAGTGTCTGCGGCTAGATTTGAACTCAGGTCTTCTTGATTTTAGACCTGACTCTCTCTCCACTGTGTCCCCTAGCTGACCTGTCTGGCACATAGTACGTACTTCATAAATGCATCATGATTGGTTACATTCCCTGTCTTCTCTGCACCATGAGGCAAAAGTTCTTCTGTCTTTGTTTTAACTTACTTTACTTATTCCATGGATTCACAAAATGGGAGTCACTACCCATTGCCTTCCCTTCCCCCTCTGTCACCTCCCACCACTGAAGACTCTGCCTGATTTCTGCCTGGGTCCTTCTGGACCGTTCATAGCCTGAGCGCTGAGGCACAACACCGGGTCCTGGTCCTGACTCTTCCCCCACCAGCTCCATGACATCGTCTGGATTCCACAGGCACCTCTTCTCCTAAGAAGTCTCTTCGGCTCTGGGATACTTCAGTGTTCCATCTAGGGATCCTCCTCCAAGATGGTGCTGTGGGTTTAACAAATGGGATTGGGCTCCCACATAACAGAAGGGCGGAGACCCGCCCTCCCCTGTTGCCCTCTTTGTCCTGGGCTGGTTCTCCAACTACTGAATGTCATTTCTAGATGTTTGTTCAGGGACTGACCATTCTCCTAAGAGAATCCACAATGATCTGTTCCAGGGCCATGGAGAGAAGTCCTGCATTCTCTTTGCTCTTCTCCCTCCTCCCACGTCTTTCAGGTCACTCTTCCAAGCAGGCCTGGCATTCCAGGCTAGAAGCTGATAAAGGAGAACCTTTTGGAGCTTGGGGAGCAGTGCTGGCTCCTCCCTTTTGCATCATTCTTACAGCAGTCTTGGTAGAATGAAAAGGTCACTCAGTCCAGAGTCAGAGAGCCTGAGTTCCACTCCCCTCTCTGAGCCTTACTCCCTGTGTGTTCATGGGCCAGCCACTCAGCATTCCGGAGTTCCCTTGTCGGAAAATGAGGACATTGGATTAGATGGCCTTTAATGTCCCTTCCAGCTTTACTTCTCTTATCCCATGAACTCTAGTATGTTCCAAGCTGTAGCAACAGCAGCAATGGGGCTTTGTCCTGGGGTGCTTACAGAGGAGGAGACATCTTTGCTCCTCAAGAGGACTAGTTCCCATGCGTCCTTCCCCTGGTGACCACTTTCCCACCCCTCCCTCAGTCCTCTGGAGATGCACCTGCCCTCTCAGGATCCTCTAGCTTCCCCCTTAGCATTTGAAGCCTGGTCCACTCAGACCATCTTCTCTGTCACCACAGCCAACTGGCCACTTCCCCTCACCCTTCATTCCCCACTGAATTTCTCCAAGAGAAGTTTTAGCTACTTAAGGCTCTAATCACACTGATTTCTACCCCTTAGTTTCAGAGCATTTCCTGAATTAGGAGGAGTCACAGCTTTTCTGTCTCTTCTCCATTTAAGTGATGTGCATTTTGAGGACCTGGATTATGGTCACAGGAGGACATTTTCTCCTGACCTCTCTCACTCGTTCTGTCCTGGTGATTCACCAGGAGGCCATGCTCTTCTCTGGGGATTGATGCCATAATTCACTTCAATTCAAAAGACATGTATTAAGTTCCTATTATATGTCAGACAGTGAGAGAGGAGAGAGTTAAGATAAAACGTGGCCCCCATCTCCTAGTAGGATAGAACACACACCCAAATAGCTGTAATACGAAATAAGCCATGGTGAGTGGGCCAGAGAGTGGGCAGCCCAGTGCCATGGAAGGTTCACTAAGCACCCAGCTTTTCCCTGCTGTAGCACGTTTCAGAGAGAGGGCTATGCTCCCTATGCCTGGGCAAGAATATTTAGAAACAGAACTGGAAAGAAAGCACATAGTCATTCACTAGAAAGTGACTGAGTGAGTTGTGATGACTGGGTATGAAGGAATATTAGTGTGCTGTAAAATACAACCAATTTGGGGGTTAAAGAAAAGAATGAGAAGACTTGTGTGAACTTATACAAAGGCAGGAGTGCAATGTTTATAATTATTAACCCAGTAGAATTGGAAAGAGTAGCAACAAAAACCCAAAGTTGGAAGTGATCATTAAGGAATTGTAATTACCGAGCCTAGCCCCAAGGAAGGGCCATGAATGAAAAGGCACCTCCCAGGCACTTCTCTGAGAACATGGGGGACTGTGGGGGTGGAACACTGACAACACCATCATAGATGTGGAGTATGCTGGTTACTTTGACTGAACTAGTTCTTTATTTGTTATAAGGTGCAGCTCACTAAAAGAAGGAAGGGAGGGATGCTTTGGGAAACAGACCTGATGTCAAAGACATAGGGCATCGCTAACATATTTTTATGAAGGGCAAGGCTGGGATGTATGTCTGACACATTCATTAGTGGTTTTGTGTCAGGTGGTGGGAGGGATGACTAGATGGCGAGCAGCTTCAGGCAGCTTCAAAAGTTCATGTGTGAAGTTCATTAGTAACACCCCCCCCACACACACACACCTTTGGCGCAAGTGAAGGTGAATTCTTTAATTTGAAGTGGCCTCATATCCTTATTTGTGAATCTTTTAAGTTGATTCTTTTCATTGCAATGGAAATTAAAAATAGTTTCCATTCCTAACATAGATTCCCTAAAGCATCTGCTACTGAGTGCAAATGGACCCGTCCTAAATGTTTATTTGTCTTAAAATGCCAGGGAGTCCACACTTCACTGTGTTTTTTGAAGAAGCAATTTTTTTTATAAAAGTTCCATCAATAACATCATTTGCAATTTAGATGTCTGAAAAGTAGAATCCTCCCTGCTGCGTTTCTGAAAGTTTGCTTCATATTTAATGGCTGCAGACACTTAGTTCCTAATTAAACTTTATTGTTTATGATGCAGCAATTCATTAATTCACATGATTTTTAAAAAATGTGGCTTCTAGCTGACTTTTTACCTGCTATGCTGCTATTTTCAGTATTCATCTGAATATGACAAGGTACTGATCATGAAATGTTGCTTTGGGATGGGATGGGAGAGAGCAGGAAGACAGGAAGGTAGGGATTGATGGCATAATGATGATGGTGAGGATGAGGATGAGGAGGAGGATGGTGATGATGGTGATGAAGATGATGATGAGAATGAGGATGAGGATGGTGATGATGATGATGACGATGATGAGGATGGTGATGGTGATGATGATGATGGTGATGGTGATGATGAGGAGGAGGAGGATGGTGATGGTGATGAAGATGATGATGATGATGATGATGATGACAATGATGAGGATGGTGATGATGATGATGACGATGATGAGGATGGTGATGGTGATGATGATGATGAGGAGGAGGATGGTGATGGTGATGAGGATGGTGATGGTGATGATGATGATGAGGATGGTGATGATGATGATGATGGTGATGGTCATGATGAGGAGGAGGAGGATGGTGATGGTGATGAAGATGATGATGATGAGGAGGATGGTGATGATGAGGATGGTGATGATGATGAGGATGAGGATGATGGTGATGGTGATGAAAATGATGATGAGGAGGAGGATGGTGATGATGATGACAACAATGATGAGGACGGTGATGATGATGACGATGAGGATGACGATGATGAGGATGGTGATGGTGATGATGAGGAGGAGGAGGAGGATGGTGATGATGATGGTAATGATGATGATGAAGGCAGCTCACATTTATATAATACTTACCATAGTTTCTCCCTTGAGCTGCATAACCAACAGTGTTCTGGTAAATGTTTAATGACTAGCTCTCTGAAAAACCATATATAAGCAAATGAGAACTCTTAAGTTTAATCTCCATCATTACCATTTTATCCACCACTTTTGAGTCTAGACATCACCAAAACAATAGATTGAAGCCTGGTGTGTAGCATTTGCTGGTTCCTGAAGGATCATGCTCACCCTGGAAGTTTCACAGTCTTCTCTCCCAGTAGAGTTCTAGCTCACTCCAGTACACTCCTGACATAACATTATCTGCACTAAGTGCCATTATCATCCCCGTTTTACACATGAGGCCATGGAGTTTCAGAGACCTGAAATGCTTTGCCCTGAGTAACACAGAAGGTGACTGTGTGAGGTGAGATTCAAGCCTTAGCTTTCCATTGCACCATTGAGAAACCAATTCACTAAACCGTGCTGTTTCTCAAAGGATGGCTGACCTTTTTTGGAGGAGTTACGGGAAGTAGCAGGAGGCAAACCTGATGACCTCTCTCATTTGCTGTAAATAGCAGACTACCAATCACATTTCCAGCACTTATAAGACAAATGGCATCATCTTTCAAAGATCCCCCCTTTATTTTCTGTCCTCCAGGTTTTGCATCAGATGACAGAGAGGGGCCAATATTGCATGCCATAAAGCTTGTTTCATTGTGAAGGTTTTAAAGGTATTTTTATGCTGAGAGAATGGAAACCCTTGATGGAGCTGATCAGTTTTGGTCATGGAAAGATTTGCTATGAACCATTGCACCAAGGTTGAAATGCCCAAGAGGCTGACAAGCTTATTGCCCATTTCAGAGATTAAATAGTTTTGGAAAAATTCTCTCCCCTGGCAGTTGTAATTGTGTCTGTGAAATAAGTGTTCATTCTGCTCTAATACATTGGTTTGATTGAATCTCTCCCACCCTCTCTTTCTCTGTATCTCTCTCCCTCCCTCCTCTCTGTCTCCGTGTCTTTTCTCTCTCTCTCCCTCTTTCTCTCCCTCTCTCTCTCCCTCCCTCTCTCTCTCCCTCTCTCTCTTTCTCTCTCTCTCTCTCCATCCCTCTCTCTCCCTCCCTCCCTCTCTCTCTCCTCCTCCTCCTCCTCCTCCTCCTCCTCCTCCTTCTCTGTCTCTGTCTCTCTCTCCCCATTCCCCCTCTCTCTCCCCCCACTCCCCCTGCTCTCTCCCTCTTTGTGACCCCATTTGGGATTTTCTTGACAAATGGTTGTTTGCCATTTCCTTTTCCAGCTCATGTTATAGATGAATAAACCGAGGCAGACAGAGGTTAAGTGACTTGCCCAAGATCACACAGCTAAGAAGTGCCTGAGGCTGGATTTGAACTCAGGTCTTCCTGACTTCTTCCTGACTCCAGGCCCAGTGCACTATCCACTGAACCACCTGGCTGCCCCAGCATGATGCTTTTTAATAAATATCTATAGAATTTTAGTCATCTAGAAAGCTCCCTGCCTCTTAAATAAAAATATGGGAGGAAGAGTGAGGAAGGAAGAGGCCACGGTGAGTTGGACTTGGGAGACACTCTTCTTCCTCATCACTTCAGCCGGTCCTTTCTTGACTTCTCTCAAACACTGACTTCACCTCCAATCTGAACTGATTTCAGCCTTCTTAGATCTGGCATCTCACCTCCCGCCACTGCACGTTTGCACTGACTGTCCCTTTGCCTAAAATGCTCCCCCTCTCACCTCTGTCTCTAGTTTCTTTCTAGATTTGGAGAATTTGCTTCCTCTTATAAGAAAACCTTTCCCCATCCCACTAGTTCTTGGTATTCTGAAGTAATCTTGTACATTCTTATCTGTTTACTCAGTGTTTCCCTTGATAGAAAATAAGCTGCTTGAGGTCAGAGTTATTGTTCCCCCCCCCCCCCGGGACCTTTGTCTGGGTCAAGGAAAGGTAGGAGCTTAATAGGTGCTTGTCATCTTGGATTAGAACTATGGGTGCTGCAGATACCTCCCTTCCTTTTCACAACTTTGCCCAGAGCCATATCTCTCTATTTGTCCCACTAATCCAGCTTGACAAACATTTATTAAGTGCCACTGCTGCCATTGATTAAAAGCATCTCTGCTTTATTCTCTTTGAAAAATAATTGGGATGCTGGGCAGCTAGGTGGTGCCATGGTGCATAGAGAGTTGGGCTTGGAATCAGGAAAAGTCATCTTCCTGAGTTCAAATCCAGCCTCAGACACTTACTTACTATCTGTGTGACCCTGGGCAAGTCACTTAACTGTTGAATAAGCTCACATGAACTGGAGAAGGCGATGCTAAACCCCTCCAGTATCTTTGCCAAGAAAGCCTCCAATGGGGTCATGGAGAGTCAGACGTGATGGAAATGACTCACCAGCAAAGCAGGACCTGAGAGCATTGAGCATGTGGAGACTGCTGTGTGCAGACAGGACCAGACGCCCTCCCAGCTCAAAGACCTCTGCCCCTGGCACCCAGCTGCATTTTGGCTATTGGGATGTTCCCCAGTATTAAACATAAAACTGTCATGGGAATAAGCCTAAGGCTCCTGATTCTGTGAGTAAGCATGCTCTCACTCTCTGTGTCTGGTAGCTAGAAAGATCTGAGGTCACATCCTGAATCTGACATGTTACTGGCTGTGTGACCCTGGGCAAGTCCGATGACTCTCAGTTACAGGGAAGGCACCAGCTTACATTGGTAGAAAGAGTGCTGTTGTCTTAAGAGTTCCTTATGCCAATAAAATAGCAGATCTAGCCCCCATCTCCATGGGCATCCAGTGTTTATTAACCCTGTCAGGTGCTAGGGCTTGAAAGACCCCAAACAAACAGGAATGATCCCTGCCCTCAAGGGGCTTCCATTTTCTGAATCAAACAGCACATACCCAGACAAAAACAAGCCACATAGAAGTCTGGGGCAATGCTTGGCAGTCCTGTATCAGATGGGGATTCACCAGGGCCGTGAATCCGGAGGCAGAGCTGAGACAACAGCACACTCCCTGCATGGAGGACCACCCATGCAAAGGCTGGGTGTCTGGAGATGGGATAGAAAACATGGGAAATATAGAGAATAGAATGTGTGAAAGGAAATAGGCCAGAAGGGTCGGCTGCCACAAAAGTGTGGAGAGTCACCAATCACAAACAGACATCTCTCGAGCTCATGGGGAGCCCTGGGGCCTTCCTGAGTATGAGAATGGTGAACTCCTGCTGGAGTTCTGGAAATTCTAACTTGGAAATTGTGTAGGAGAGAGGGACTGGAGATGAGACCTGAAGCCTCACAGAGGAGTGACAAAAGAAATGCCCAATGAATCTTAGAATGTATGGGGAGAAATAGGAAAAGCTGTGCCTCCCAGAGCCAAGGCTAGTCACGCTGCCCCAGCTGCCAAGAAGGCGCAGAAGTGGGATGTGTGGCTGTGAGGCCCAGCCTGGGCAGAAACACAGCCAGGAGGCTGCTGTCGGACGCATTTTGTAAGCCAGTAGCATGGATTCCAAACACCTGTTTAATACCGCTGGCACTCTACTACCACCATTGTGAACCTTCCATTACAACAAGGAAAACACTTCAGCAAAGAAACCATCACAGCCCTGTTTGCCATCTAGGCACTTTCTCCCCTGTTAGTGCCTGACCGCCTCCAGCAGGAGGGAAGAGCCAGGTTACATTCTCAGTCTTGTGGGATTGAGGTCATTTCTTCCCTCCCTCAATTCTTCATTCTTTCCTCTTCTTCTCATCTTTTGGGATATTCAAAAAACAGACAGTTGATGGCTTATGAAGTATTCTCAAAGGGATATAACAGGCCAAGCCTTCTCCAAAAGGGAAGATGGTTAGCTGACCACATCTGCTTGCACAGTGAGTGTTTTCTTAGGATTGCTGAATGTCGGGATAATAGGTTCTGTTATTGGAGTGACAGTTAGAGCCACCCAAGTCTCACCCAGTCCTGATTACCTGAACATCTTTCCCAGAGGAGCCATTTTGAAGCTGTAATTGCCCAGTATCTAAGCAGCATGGCCTTCCTTTGCTTTTTTCTCAAATCTAGACAGTTCTCTTCTGATAACACATCCCTCCAGTCTATCCCAAAGCCATTTTTCCAAGCCAGAAGAGGACTATTCATATGTTCTCAAATGAAAAGTCACATCAGATACCATGACTGGGGATGCTATCTACCAATATTGTATTTTAGCTTGACAAAAGTCTCTGAAATGAGGAGAAAGGGTCCTTGGCAAACCGGACCATAAAGCCTCAGAAGTGGGCCCTCCAGGTGGGGGAAGGCAGTAGGTCTTAGGGACAGGATCCCAAAGCCCAGCCCACATCTCTTACTTAGCTATTGTGCATGGCCTAATGATGGGAAGGATCATGTGAGACACTATTGGCAGTGGTGAGGGCACCTGGCATCATGTCCACCGTGGTTTAATGGAGAAATGCAGCAGAGCAGAAAGAACGCTGGTCTGGAGTTCAAGAACCATGGGCTTAGATCTCCATCTGGCCAATCAGCATCCGTTTGAGCTCAGACAAGTCATTCGCCCCCTCCGGCTGCAGGCTCCTTCGTGTAAGATGCCTGGTTGACTTCGAGGATTTCTGAACACCCTTCAGCTCTTGATCTAATACCCTAAGGCGGTGAAAGGGCTCCTTTCTATATCAGCCAATACTTGCCTGTCATGAGCCTGGGAAAATAACATTCTCAACTTTGCTGATGAGGAAGAGAGGTAGGGAAGAGAAGAAGGCACACAGAAAGAGGAAGCTCCTTTCCCTGACCACCACACCAGGCTAGGTCATCTCTCCCGGTGGCCGCCTTGGGAGAAGGGGAAGGAAACAAAGACTTATATAATGCCAGCTAAGTGCCAAGCACCCTGCTGAGACCTTTCTAAGCATTACCCCATCTGTTCCTCGCAATACTCCCGGGGCTGTTATTACCTGGAGGCAAGCAGAGGGTTAGGGCAATGGGTGACTTATATCTGAATTTGTGTCTTCTGAGCCACGCAGAGTATGTGGTGCTTGACAAGTGCCTAAGAATGCTTGTTGATTGATCAGTTATTGGGAAGAGAGGACTCCTGAAGGAGTGTCTGCCATATCTCCCAAGCCCTGGGCTGACAGATGGGAGACATGGTGGATCTGGTGGTCAGGATGGTATTTCTTGGAGACTGTACTCCAAAGATTGTCCCACTTGTCATGAGCATGGAATGGATCACAGTGTTTAGAGCATTTGCTGAACCCTAAAGCACTGGAGAAGTGTGAGTCAACAAGCATTTGTTTATTAGGTGCCTAGCAGGCACTGTGCTACTGAGGACAAAGGGTTAAAGAAGCAGTCCCTGCCTTCATGGAGAAACTACAGGGAAAATTACCAAGCCACTTGGCCATTTCCTGGGTAGGCACAAGAGGACAGATGGTATCCAGGGAAATGGGCTGGGGCTGGGGCTGGGGCATAGTAGAGAGGCAGGCAAGGGGAGGACACATTCTGGACTGGTGTGAGGGCGGCCTTAGGAGATCTCAGGACCTGAAGCTTGTCATGTCTCCAAAGCTCTCAAATAGATTGTTTAGATCGAGAGCATCAGTGCTGCCCAGGATTCACCGGGCAGACAGTTGCTAATGATGTGCTCCCAGCCCCAAGTAGCCTCTGACAGCTCTGGGTTCCTGTCAGCCAGCCTGGGCCTGAGCGCTCCCCCCATTCCTGGCAGCTGTGAGTGCAGGCTGTTGTTCTGAGGTGTGTAGGCTATGTTGAATATGTCAAACACTTGGGCTTCACAGAAAATTGATTACAGACTCAGTCCCGTCCAAAAAAATAAATCCTTTTGTTTTCCTTAGCATGTGTAAATATGGAATAACTTCTGAATGCAAATACAGGTGACATTTTATTTTTCTGAAACTGCCTGGGGCATGGTGGCAGTGAGTTAGTTGGTAAACATTCAGTTTTGTGTTGGGAATTCAACAGCAGCTGGGGTCTGTGCCACGAGTGTCTATGTAGCATTTTTGGTAAATGGGAGGAAGGCAACCAGCATAGGACAGGGGGAAGCATGCCCAGTTTGGGAACCAAGGACTTGAGTTTGAATCCTAATTCTAACTGCTGGACCAGCCTCTTTGGGCTCCGGTCCTGCATTTTTAAAATGAAGCCGTCGGAATAGATGGTCTCTGCCTCTGTCTGTCATCCAATGAAAACATGACCAAATTACCTGGCCTCGTGTTCAAAATAGACAATGAGCTCCATTATCCTGATTGATGGAGTTCAGTGAGGTCCTCCTCATAAACCCATTTCCACCTTCCCTCCTCCCACCCCAGCTTTTCTCATTTACGGGAAGAGAATATGATTTGCCTCATTACTGTAGGGTGCTGTGTGCATGACATGATAACCACCTTCATGCCAAGGAGTAGAGTTTACATAATTGGAAAGATAGACTCACTTACAGAGATTTGGAAAAGCTTGAGCCAGAGGGCAAGAGTCGCGTTAACAAGATGGCATCTGAGCTGAGTCCTAGGAGGCTGGACTGGTCTTGCAGCCTCTTGTGACCCTGTGAAGGGCAGGTGCATGATGGGAAATGCAGTGAGGCCAACAGCCTTGGCCTGCTCTCCTTAGAGGCCTTGTTCTTGTGCAGACCTGAGGGAAGCGCCCTCCCAGCCAGGGTCAGCCCTGAGTCAGAAGACTTGGGTTCAGACGCTTGCTAGCTGCGTGGCCTCAAGTAAGTCATCTGATCCCTGCTCACCTCAGTTTCCTCAACTGCAACATGGGAATCATACCAGCTCCTGCTGCTGAGGGCTGTGGGGAAAAGATGGGAAGTGTTCATCACAAGGCCGGGCATACAGTAGATGCTGTCTAAATGTTAGTATTAATATGAATAATTATAAATGACTACATATTAATATAATGGAATATAATACTAATATAAGAAATTGTTACATTAATATAGTGCTTATATTAATTATATATCATTGGTCATATTTATTAATTAATATAGTGACATAATAAGATTAGTGGTTATTGTCTCCCATCTGTCCCTTCAGGTTTTCTTCCTACTTATCTGACTTCCACTTTGCTTAAAAGTTAGAGGCTTTAGTGGATAGAGCTCAAGGCTTAGAGCTGAAAAGCCCTGAATCTGAATGCTCCCTCAGACACTTACTTGTTACCTGTCAGTCTGGACCCTGATGCCCATATTAGCCTCCTCTGTAAAATGGATTTGGACTTGGATGACTTAGTTCCGGCTCCAGATCCCTGATCCTATGATCCTCATCCTTGCCACACCCCCTCCTCATGGGTGTGTGTTAAGGCTCTGCCCTGCCCCTCACCCACACAGTTCATCATTAGCTCCTATATGCAGACCCCTCTGGAGCCTGGGCAACACCCGTCCAAGCCTAGCCCCAGCCTCGAGCTCTGGTCCTACAGCACCAGCTGCCTCTTGGCTGACTGTAGGCTCCATAGGCATCTCTAACTAAGGACATTTAAAAGAGAACTCCTCACCACTTCTTCCCAACAGTCTTATTCCTGCTAAAAGCACTGTTCTTTTTCCAGTTCACCATGATCACAAACACACGGCTCTCCCTGCCTCTTCTCTCCATCATCTTTCATATGCTCTCAGTTATCACAACAAAGCAGACCCACCCCAACAGCATGCCTCACATCTGTGCTGTTTGCCCGAACAAATAGCACCAGCTGAGTTCAGGCTCCTCACTTCTCACTTGAACTATTCCCTCAACCTTATTAGTGTCTGAGCCCAGACTCTGCCCCTCTCTCCCCATCAGTCTGTCCCACCTTCCACCTAGCTGTCATTGTGCATTTGACATCAGGTAGGTAATGATATGACCTGCAGTTGACTTGAAATTGAGTGAGGCAGGGCTGTGCAAGGATATCAGCTTTGCTTTCTCCTCTGAAGCAATCTGAGTCTAGTGGCCAGATGTTCATCAGGAGAGGGCTCAACCTACCTAGCAGCCATATTGATTTTTATAATGTATGGTGTGCTGGTTGTTGTTACTATTGTGACTGAGTCATTTTCCAGTCATGCCCAACTCTTCACAACCCCTTTTGGGGTTCTCTTGGCAGAGATACTGAGGCAATTTGCCATTTCCTTCTCAGCTCATTTTATAGATGAAGAAGCAGAAGCAAACAGGGTTAAATGACTTGCCCAGAGTCACACAGCTCGTAAGTGTCTGAGGGCAGATTTGAGCTCAGGGCTGTGAACCTTCCTGACTCCAGGCGACTGTGCTCCAAAGAACTCTACCCTTTGTGCCATCTAGCTGCCCAGAAGTATGCTAGAATCATTCCCCAAATTGTGGTCCAGAAGTTCCCTAGAATGAAGGCAATACAGGCAAGATGAAGGACAATTCCATTGGACACATGTAACATTTTTGGTATTTGCTATTTTTCCCACAAATAAATATAAACCAGCTAGCATATTGCCAGGAACATTGTAAGTATTTGATATATAGAAAGCCAAGTTTGATCAGCCAACCACACCCAAGTCAGCATCTTGCTGCACCTGAGTGACTGACCTCACCACTACACATAGAACAGTTAACTCATGATGGCTATGGCTGCCACGCCTCTGGTCACATTCTTGGCCCTGAGCTCCATCCCTCTATAGGATGGTCACCTCTCACACACTGATTAGTGGAATCTCAGAGGCACCTCAAAGGCCATTTAGTCTATGTGCAATGTCCAGAAGTGACTAAGCACAGTGGCTTAGTATTTGGTAAGCCCAATGATCTCAGCCATTAGGGCAAGATCTCTCTTTTCAGCAAAAACTGTTGAGAAGAGAGGAAAGCAGTCTGGCAGTAAGTGGATATAAACCAACATTTCACACTCCATACAATGAGGAACTTCAAATGAGCACATGATTTAGGACAATGTTGTGAGCAAATTGGAGGAATGTGGAAGAAATAAACCGTCAGATCAATGGATAGAGGAAGAGTTCTCCAGGACCGAGTAGGAGA
>CM053593.1:1383215-1410535 GCA_028646575.1 Pseudocheirus occidentalis | reverse complement strand
TAAGTTCCTTATGATTTCTTTCTCATGTTTACCTTCTCATGCTTCTTGTGTTTGATTGTCAAATTTTCTGTTCAGTTCTGGTTTTTTCAGCAAGAATGCTTGAAAGTCCTCCACCTCACTAAATGACCATATTTTCCCTTGGAATAATATGCTCAATTTTGCTGGGTAGTTGATTCTTGGTTTTAATCCCAGCTCCCTTAATCTTTGAAATATCATATTCCAGGCCCTTTTATCCCTCATTGTAGAAGCTGCCAGATCTTGGGTTATCCTGATAGTGCTTCCACAGTATTCAAATGGTTTTCTCTTGGCAGCCTGTAATATTTTCTCCTTTAACTGGGCATTCTGGAACCTGGCAATAACATTCCTAGGAGTTTTTTTGGCGGGGGGGATCTTTTTGAAGAGGTCTTTGGTGAATTCTTTCAAGTTCCGTTTTGCCCTCTGACTCTAAAACATCAGGGCAATTTTCTTTGAGGATTTCTTGAAGGATGCTTTCCAACTTCTTTTTCTGGTCATGGGTTTCAGGTAGACCAATAATTTTCAAATTGTCTCTCCTGGATCTATTTTCCAAGTCAGTGGTTTTTTTCAAGGAGATATTTCACATTGCTTTCTATTTTTTTCATTTCTTTGTAACTGTTTAATAGTATCTTGGTTTCTCATAAAGTCATTAGCTTCTACTTGCTCCACTCTAATTCTGAATGAATTATTCTCTTCAGAATGCTTTTGAGATTCTTTTTCCATCTGGCAAATTCAACTTTTTGTGTCATTCTTCTCCTCATGCGCTTTCTGGACCTCTTTTCCCATTTGAGTTAATCTATCTTTTAAAGTGTTGTTTTCTTCAGTCAGGTTGTTGGCTCTCTTCATGATTTTCTCACATCATTCTAATTTCTCTTCCCAATTTTTCCTCCACTTCTCTTATTTGTTTTTCAAAGTCCTTTTTCAGTTGATCTATAGGTTTTAGGCAATCTTTGAGTGTCTTGGAATCATTTGGTGTGGAAGTTCTGACTGTGTTGTCTTCCTCCCATTCCATGCTTTGATCCCTTGTGTCCATAAAAAAGAATTCTAGAGTTTTATTGCTGTTCTTATTTTGCTTCCTTTTCCTCATGTTGGCCAGTCAATTAATTGGTTGGTTTTTTTTTAGCTTTGTGAAACTCTGCTTCCAGGGGTGAAAGCTCTGTTCCAAATTGCTGGGGTTTTCCCAGCTGCCAGATGTATTAGGGTGGTGTTGCAGCCCCCCCCAGCTTTGGCTTGCTGAAAGTGCTCCCCAAGACTACCACCCAAGACCACAATCTAGATCCAAGCTGCTCAACGCAAGAACACTTGGCCCTGATCAATCGACTCATCTCCCCTGCGGGGTCTGCAAGCCAGGGTCTCTGAAGCAGCCCAATGGGGGCAGCCGCTGGTTACAGCCATTCCTGCCCTTCCCCCACTGCTTCCTTGCCCTGGGGGTAGATTGGCTGACCTGTTTTTCCTCCCCCAAATTTAGCTTGAAAGCTTCACTCACTTTCACTGACCTCTAATTCTGGCTTAGTAAATGTGAAGATTGTGGGAGGTGCTTTAGATCTTCTCTGAAGTAGACTCACGCTGTGGCTTGGGAGGCTTGGCTCCTCCTGACTACCCTGGAGCCTGCCCACATGGCAGTTTGAGGCTGGGCTGGTCTCAGCTCTCAGCCTGCAGGCCTGTGTGATGAGCCCCTCCTCCCGAATTGCCTTTCTTTATTTTTCACGCCTTGCTAGATGTGGAGTTGTTGGAGACTGTAGATCTTCTCTCTTGTAGACTGGCTGTGGCTTGGCTGGGCTCCTCCTGACTGCCCTGGGGCTGGCCACGTTTGGTTATGGTTTCAGGCTGGGCTGTCCTCAGTTCGTGTCCTGCCGCGATGAGCCCCTGCTGCCAAGCTGCCTTCTGTGAGAGATGTTTTCTGTATTTTTGTGAGTTTGAGAGTCCTAGAATTTGTCCAGAGTCATATTTTATGGGTGTTTCCCATACTTCTTAAAATGCTCTAAATCACTAATAATTAGAGAAGGACAAAATAAAAAGAACTCTGAGGCACCATCTCACACCCATCAGATTGGCTAAGTTGACAAAAAATGCAAAAACAAATGTTAGAGGGGCTGAGAGAAAACAGGTGCATTAGTGGACTGTGGGTGGAACTGTAACCTAGTGTAGCCATTCCAGAAAACAATATGGAAGTGAGCCTCAAATGCTATGAAATTCTGCATACCCTCTGGCTTAGGAAAGATATGAGAAATAAAAGAGGGAAAAAGCTTCATTTATACAAACATATTCATAGCAGTTTTCATGTCTGTGTGTGATGGCAAAGAATTGGAAACTGAGCACACGCTCATTAATTGGGGATTAGTTATACATGTTACGGTATATAAATATGATGGAATATTGTTATGCTATGAGAAATTTTAAAAGGATGGTTTCAAAGAAACCTAAGAAGACCCCTGTGAACTGATACAGAGTGAAGTGATTGGAATCAGGAGAATAATTTATAAAAGCACAACAATATTATAAAGACAAATGACTTTCAGATTTAGGAATTATTCAACACAATTTGTTGTTGTTGAGTCATTTTTTTGGTGTTTTCTGATTCCCTGTAGTCCCTTTTAGGATTTTTTGTTAAAGATATTGGAGGGGTTTGCCATCTCTTTCTTCAGTTCATTTTACAGATGAGGAAAGAAGTAAACATGGTTAAGTGACTTGCTCAGGGTCACACAACTAGTGTCTGAGACCAGATTTGAGCTCAGGGAGAAGAGTCTTCTTGACTTTAGGCCTGGAACTCTATATACAGTGTGCCATCCAGTTACACCAATCCAACACAATGACCAACCAAAAGTTTGAAGGACTCATGATTGAAATATGTTATTCATCTCTAGATAGGGACCTTATGGTCTCAGAATGGAGACTGAGGCACATTTTCCTTCCTCCTTCCCTTTCCCCCTCTTCTTCCTTTCCCTTCCTCCCTCTCTCTCCGTCCCTCTCTCTCTTCCTCCCTCCCTCCCTCCCTCTCTCCCTTCCTTCCTTCCTTCCTTCCTTCCTTCCTTCCTTCCTTCCTTTTACCTCTTTTTGCATCCCTAGTAATTAGGATAGTGCCTGGCACATCTAGGAACTTAATGAATATTAGAAGATAATATTTATTCATTTACAAATGGGTGGAATGAGAGAGGAAGAGGGAGAGAATTAGAAAGTGAAAATAAAATAAAATTGAATCAACCAAAGATTTGAAAAGGCCATTCACTGCAAGTCATGGACAAGACTGAACTCTCTCTCTGATGTATTAAAAGAGAGCTCATCTACTGTTTGCTTGAAGCCCCCCAGGGAGGGCATTGCTACTGTCTGTCACCCAGCACAGGGCACTTCACTTTAATTGGCTCTATTTTTTAGGAACATTTTCCTGACGTCAAGCCTCCCTGGTCTTCTCTGCACTCCCCTCCCCAGCTCCCTTGCTGCTACTTCTTGGCTTGTGGCTCACATGTGGCCCAAGATCACCTATCTCTCAGGTTGAACTCACACATCTTAGCTCTCTCATCTATGACAGCACCTCCATCATTGTTGGTGGCCAAGTGGGAAATCAGCCATTTTCCACAGAGCCTTCTGAATGAGCCTGAGACAGAAGATTCTCAATCCTGTTTTTCACTGTCTCTTAACAGGATTTTCTGCCCAAGTCTTAGCATAGCCTTTGCATGCTTCCATTGAACCCAGCCACTCAAATAATCTCTAAAGATCCCGCCTCTCCTCTTAGTGATATGGCAGTTGTACTGATGATCACTTTGCTACAAATATATTTACCAATCATACCTGAATACCAAATGCTGCCCTGGGCCCTTCAGATTGCCTCTAATGGAGCTCACGGGGGTCATGCTTCTGTCAGCTATTGCTCTCAGCTGGGCTCGGGCTTTACTGTGAATGTGCATGGGATTTTTTTTCTCCAGCAAAATTGAGGAACCTAATTCAGAACCAAGGTAGAATCAGGGTAGGGGAAAGGGGAAGAGGAGGAAAAGGAAAAAACACTTTTGATCTTACCTGCAGGCAGTCATATTTGGTTAAGATGTCTGCTCTTAGTACTCAGGCAGGGCTTGAGCATTCAGAAAGCCCTTTACCTTCACTCTCCTGCCTCGTTTGAACCTCTGTACAGCCCTGTGAGGGAAGATATTGTTTTTATCCTCAATATACAGATGAGGAATAGACCCAGAGGGGCTAAGTAGAACCTAGCTCCTAAAGGCGTATATGAAGCAGGATTTGAATTGAGACCCCTGACTCCAAGTTCCGTACTCAGTGTACTACCCCAGGTCACTGCCTTTGAGATGGATGAACGGAAAAATGGAAAGTCTTATACTTGGATTCAAGATAATGACTTCTTATCTGGCGGGGGGCGTGGGGAAGAAAAGAGTAGTTCATCTGAAATAGATCTGATGTTCTTAATGGACCACAAGTTCTGTATGAGCCCAGAGTGGAATATATCAGTTAAATGGTCACTTGACCCTGCTCTGTTCTGGTCAGTTCAGACTTACTGTTTTGTGTTCCCTCTGGGCCACAGAGACCTTAGAGATGTAGTGAGTGCTGCATCACTGGAGGTTCACAAGTGAATGCTACATGACCATTGCTAGGTGTAGTATAGAGAGGATTCTTGCTTAGGTATCATTTGGACAAGACAGCTAATGTGCTTCCTTTCAAATAAAATATGTGAAAAAGGAAAGGGGAAAGGGAAGGGTAAGAAATGAAAGGAGAGGGGAAGAAGAAAGAGAAAAGGGAAAATAAAAGCACAAAAATGAAAAAATAAAGAAAAGGAAAAATCTCAGGCATATATTTTATTTTAAAAATATATTTATTTGATATTTTCCCCAATTACATGTAAAAGTTTTTAACATTCATTTTTTTTAAATTTTCAGTTTTAAATCCTGTCCCCCTCCCAAAACTCCTCCCTCTTTGAGGAGACAAGCAATTTGATAGAGGTTGTACATGTGTAGTCATCCAAAACATTTCCATATTAGTCACATTGTGAAAGCTAATACAGCCCTCTGCTCCATCCCCAAGAAAAATAAAGTCTAAAAAAGTATGCTTCAATTTGCATTCAGGCTCCATAAATCCTTTCCATGTACAAGGACAGCATTTTTAAAATCGTAAGTCCTTCTGAATTCTCTTGGGTCATTGTTTTGCTGAGAATAGCTAAGTTATTCACAGTTGATCGTTGTACAATATCACTGTTACTGTGTGCAATGTTCCCTTGGTTCTGCTCATTTCACTGTGCATCAGTTCATAGTTTGGGGTTTTTTTCTTTTTTTTGAGAGCAAGTTTTATCTTTTTTTATGAGAACATCCTGCTTGTTGCTTCTTATAACACAATAGTATTCCATCACAATCGTGTACCACAACTTCTTTGACCATTCCACAATTGATAGGCATCCCCTCAAATTCCAATTCTTTGCCACCACTAAAAAAGCTGCTATGAATATTTGTGTATGTGCATATAGGTCCTTTTCCATTTGTGTTTTTTATTTCTTTGGGACACAGATCTAGTTGTAGTATTGCTAGATCAAAATATACACATGGTTTCATACCCATTTGGTCATAGTTCCAAATTCTACTCCAGAATGACTGAATCAGTTCACAGCTCTATCCACAATGCACTAGTGTCTCAATTTTTCCACTTCCCTTCCCACATTTGTCATTTACCTTTT
The DNA here is from genome assembly GCA_028646575.1 of Pseudocheirus occidentalis. Classification (NCBI taxonomy): domain Eukaryota; kingdom Metazoa; phylum Chordata; class Mammalia; order Diprotodontia; family Pseudocheiridae; genus Pseudocheirus; species Pseudocheirus occidentalis. Next base: position 1,404,855 of record CM053593.1, on the reverse strand, counting down.
ATGTCATATTAGCCAAATTGATAGCTGTGGGGGTCATAGCAAAGAGTTATTTTAATTTGCATTGCTCTAATCAATAATGATTTAAAAGCATTTTAATATGACTAGATAACTTTGATTACTTCATCTGAAATCTACCTGTTTATCTTTTAACCATTTATTAAGTGAAAAGTGACTTTTATTTTTATAAATTTGGATAAATTATTTACATTTGAGAAGTGAAGTCTTTATCTGAGAAATATGCTATAATTTTCTCCACAGTTTTGATTACTGTGTATTTCCCTCCAAATTATTTTCCTACTCTCTCTCTCCTTTCACCTTGTTCATCCTCAAAAGTATTTTGCTTTTGACAACTGTATTCCCCAATTTGACCTCTCTTCTTTTAGCCACCCCTATCTCCTTCCCCTCCTATTTCCTGTAGTGTAACATTGATTTCTATGCCTAACAGACTGTGTATGTCATTTGGTCTTTGAGCCTGTTCCTATGAGAATAAAGTTCAAGAGCTTCCCTTCAGCTCCCCCAACTTCCACTCCACTGTATAAGTCCTTTCCTGCCTCTTTTATGTGAGATAACTTACCCTATTTTACTTCTCTTTTCCTCTTTCTCCCAGTACAGTCCTCTTTTTCTCCTCTTAGTTTTATTTTTTAAGATATAATTCCACATATTCAATTCTCACACATGCCTTCTGTCTATGTATATTCCTTCTAACTACCCTAATAACGAGAAAGTTTTTATGACTTGCAAGTATCATCTTCTCATGTAGGAATATAAACAGTTTAACCTTGATGAATACCATATGATTTCTCTTCACCATTTGCCTTTTCATGTTTCTCTTGAATTTTGCATTTGAAAGTCAACTTTTCTATTCAGTTTTGTTTTTTTTTTCATCAGGAAAGCTTGAAAGTACTCTATTTCATTAAATATCCATTTTTGCCCCTGAAGGATTATGCTTAGTTTTGCTGAGTAGGTGATTTTGAATTGTAATCCTAGTTCCTTTGCCCTCCCTCCAAGAATATCATATTTTAAGTGCCCCTCCCCCATCCTTTAATGTAGAAACTGTTAACTCTTGTGTTATTCTGACCCTGGCTACATGATACTTGAATTGCTTCTTTCAGGCTACTGCAGTATTTTCTCCTTGACCTGGGAGTTCTGGAATTTGACTATAATAGCCCTAGGAGTTTCAATTTTGGCATCTCTTGCAGGGGGATATCAGTACATTCTTTCAGTTCCTATTTTACCCTCTAGTTCTTCTAGGAAATCAAGACAGTTTATTAAAATATGATGTCTAGGATCTTTTTTAATTGTGGCTTTCAGGTAGTTCAATAATTCTTAAATCATCTGTTCTGTATCTGTTTTACAGGTCAATTATTTTTCCAATGAGATTCACATTTTCTCTTATTTTTTCATTAAAAAATTTGTTTTATTGTTTCTTGATTTTTAATAAAGCCATTAGCTTCCATTTTTTCAATTGTGATTTTTAAGAAATTATTTTCTTCTATGAGTTTCTGTTTGTCCTTTTCCATTTGGTCAATTATGCTTTTTAGGGAGTTTTTTTTCTCTTCAGTGATTTTTTTTGCCTCTTTAGCCTATTCTGTTTTTTAAATTTTATTTTCCTCAGTATTTTTGTGCCTTCTTTACCAAGATGCTGACTTTTTTCATGATTTATTTTTGTATCACTTTCATTTATTTTCCCAATTTTCCCCCTACCTATCTTACTTGATTTGCAAAATCCTTTTTGAGCTCTTGTAGGAATTACTTTTCGGCCTAAGACCAATTCACATTCATTTTTGAGGTTTTGGATGTAGCAGTTTTGACTTTGTTGTCTTTTTCTGAGTTTGTGTTTTAATTTGTCCAGTCACCATTTTAACTTTCTATGGTCATGTTCTTTTTTCCCTCCTTTTTTTGCTCTTTTCTCCTTTTCCCAGTCTATTTCTTTAACTCCACATTAAATAGGGATCTGCTTCTGGGTTGGAGGGGACACTGTTCCAAGCTGCAGGTTTTTCTTGCTCCTGCTCTTAGAGCTAGTTCTAGGGGTCTGTAAGTTTTAAGTTCTTCCAAGGTTGTATGATCTAAGGAAAAGCAGAGTCACTGTTATCTTGGACCGACTCTGGTCTATGAGTGACTACAAGCACTTTTTCTGTCCTGGAATTGTGACCAGTGTCCCTGCTCCTGCTTATGCTCCTCCTCACCCTAGGGCTTTACCCTGGAACCAAATTGGCAATGCAACAGAGTCCTGCACTCTGTTCCAGTCAAGATACCCTTGTAACCTCCTTTTGACCAGTTGTCTGATCCCCTTACTATCTGTGGACTGATAGTTCCAGAAGCTGCTGCTGCCTCTTCTGATTCAGTCTCCCCCAAGACCTGCTGCTTGTTTGCTGGGGCATCACCTGAGCTCTGCTCACACTGGTGGGACAGATCTTTCCTGCCAACTTTCTGAGTTGTCTTGTGCAGAAATGCTGTTTCATCCCATCCTTTTGTGGGTTCTCCTGCTCCAGAATTCATTTGGGGGCATTATTTAAAATTCTATGGAAAAAAATTTGGGAGACCTCAGGCAAGTCCCTGCCTTTTCTCCACCATCTTGACTCTGCCCCACCTCAGGCCATATACTTTAAAGGATAAAGGGACACAAGATTGGTGAGATAAAGAAGACATAAAACAATGTTATAAAGAAGAAAATAGTTTTGTGTATCTCCCTTGAATTCAGGTATCCAGCTCTGAATGTGGGTTCATTTGTTTGGTAGGGGCAAGGGGCTGTCATTGAGATATGTCCACAAAGCGTTTAATTCTAGGGTTTCCTGACTGGCATGGGCAGAAGCCCTCCACCCCACCAGGAATTCAAGGCAGGTAATGCCATTTTAAGTATTATTCAGTCTGCTTTTATTCCTAGACCCTAGAGATTCTCCTTATTAGAAGGGAACAGAATCATTAGAACAGAAGAAATGAAGTGAGCTCAGAGGTGACAGGGGTTAATTTCGCATTTGTCACGAGATCTAGCCTGATTTCCTTGTAAGATTTTTAATTTCTACTGGGCATAATCACTTGCAGCTGCAGTGATGTGCTGTGTAATAGTGGTGAGTCCTAGTCTTTGGAGATTTATACAAGCTGTTATTTAAAAATAGAAATCCGGGACTCACAGCTGGCTAAGTCACCTACTACCAAGGAAATCTAAGGAAATGACCCACTTAGCAGCTTTCAGGAACTGTCACATTGGAGAAAACTTTCTGAAAGGACCCCCCAAACCACTCCTAAAGAATCAACCAAAATATTAAAAAAAAACATTTTTCTATAGAGAAGTCGATCATCTTCCTGGTCAACCTTGCTCTTCTTGGCCTGTTCTCATTGCTGACATCCTAGCCTGAGACCTCATCACCTCCATTATGAATGATTATCTAGTCCAAACCTGGCTTGAATATAAAGCCCTTCACGCTATTCCTGGCAAGTCTTTCCATGAAGATCTCTGTCTTGCACTTGCCAAATCAACCTGCATTCCTTTGTTATGTTAGACTCTTTCAGCTTTCATACAGCCACTTCTCTCCTTAATAACCATCAATGGCTACCTGTTTCCTACTACATCAAACTATTCCTAGGCTGGCTTTCAAAAGACCTCAAGACAATCTTCCTTAATTTTTTAATTACTTCTCAACACATACTCTTTGTGATAGGGTATTATTGTCTTCATTGGCCCTTTAATACCTCATGCATACTTCTCTCTCTGTGCATTGGTTTGCATCATTACTTTTGTCTGCATGGTTCTCCCTTTCCCCATGTTGACCTGCACAGGTCCTCCCCATCCTATAAGGCTCATTTGAAGATCCTCTTCCTCCATGCTGCCATTTCAGGCTGGTCTATCCTGCACGGATTGTCTTTCCTTTTCCTGAACTCCTAGAGCACTTAGGAACTGTGGGCTATGACCAGAAGTGCTCGGATAGTGTTCACTCATTGCTTGACATGTGCCAGTCTTGACCGTCTTGTAAATTTTAATTGTATTTATTTGTAGTTAGTAAGCTTTCATTTTCTGATCTCTGACTCCTTCCCCATTTCCACTGAATATAATTTTACAAAATGTAGAAGAAAGCCACACATACAACATGCCATGAAGCAAAGCAGATTCCCACACTGGCCAAGTCCAAAATACATCTATTGATCCCCACTGTGAGGAGGTGGGTGAGCCCTAAGGTCCCTCAAGCTTGTTTTCTTTTGAAGTGTGTTGTCATAGCCTGCATTGTTGCCCTTGTCCTGCCTCCCTCTGCATTAGTTTCCACCTGTTTGGGTGTTTTCCTTGGCACAGTGATATTCCATTACATTCATATGTCACCATTTGTTTATCCCTCAGAGGGGGACACCCTTTCTGCTTCCTTTCCAGCTTGTTGCTCCTACAACAAGAGCTGCTATGACCAAGCAGGTCCTTTTGCTCTTTCTCCTCTGATCTCTCTGAGCAGTCTTGTTTTATTCAACTGAATGATATATTCCTTGAAGAAAGGAGATGGGTTGGGGGGTTGGATGCAGAGGTTGTGGGGAAGGATGAAAAAAGTGCTGAGCCTGGAAGGAGGAGTGAGCTGTGTTTAGATCCTGTCCAGTGACTCTTCTTAGACATATGACTAGAGTCGTTTTCTTTTGGAGCCTTGGTGTCCTCATCTACCAAATGGTGATTAAAAAGCCCCACCTTGCATACCTTACCAGGTGGTCATAAAGACCAAGTGAAATAATGCTGGGAAAGTGCTTTGCAAACCTTAAAGCTCAACACGTGTCTTCTATTACTATCTATACTAGGTAGATTGGTGGTATGGTGGATATACCACTAGATTTGGAGTTAGGAAGACCTGAATTCAGATCCTGCCTCCAACACTGACCAGCTGGGTGACCTTGGGGAAGTCACTTGACTTCTCTCCCCATCTGAATTTCCTCAGATATAGAATGAGGGAACGAATAGCACCATCCCCCAGGGTTGTGGTGAGGAACACAAAGAAGAAAATAATTATAAAGAATTTGGCAGATCTTAAAGCACTATTTAAAGGCTGCCTATTGTTATCATTAATTATTGGTGGTTGTGGTAGTGGTAGTGGTATTGGTAGTAGCAGTAGTAGCAGTAGTAGTAGTAGTAGTAGTAGTAGTAGTAGTAGTAGTAGCAGTAGCAGTAATAATAGTAGTAGTAGTAGTAGCAGTAGTAGTAGCAGTAGCAGCAGTAGTAGTAGTAGTAGTAGTAGTAGTAGTAGTAGTAGTAGTAGTGACAGTGGTGGTGGTGGTGGGTAGAGTTTTAAGCTCAGAGTCTAGAAGACTAGAGATCACATCTGGTCTCCAGTGTCTACTGGATGAATGATTCCAATCAAGTCAGTTAAGCTCTAAGAACTCCCTAGGACTTATCTTCCAAGTAACAGAGAGGAGTTCACTATGCTGACAGAATCACGTATGCTGCCATTGTTCATTCATTCATTCATTCATTCATTCATGCCATCCTCCATTTATTAAGTACCGACTGTGTGACAGGTACTGTCCTAATCATTAGGGTTACAAAGAAAGGGGGAAAATAGTTGCTGCTGTCAAGGAACTCACAATCTAATAGGGAAAAGAGCATGCAAACAGCTCCATGGGAACAAGATTGGGGGAGAGGCTGTTTTAGGAGAAAGTGCTACATTCGAAGGGACTGGAAAAGGCATCTTGCAGAAGGTGAGACTTTAGTTGAGACTGGAAGGAATCCAAGCAGGGTTGGATTCCTAGAAGGCGGAGATGAAGAGAGCAGCCTGGTCATTTCAGGTGTGGGGGGCCAACACTTAGAATAGGGACATGGAGTTCCATGTGCAAGGAACAGCAGAGAGTCTAAGGTCACTAAATTACAGCTTTGATGGAGAGGGGTAAAGTGTGAGAATATTGGAAACATAGGAAGGAATTACTTGTGTTGGCTAAATAAAGAAGTGATATGGTCAGACTTACATTTTAATGATCAACTTGAAAACTCAGTGAAAGATGGAATACAGTGGGGAGAGGCTTGAGGTGGAGACCAACTAGGCTATTATTGCAGTAGTCCAGATGTAAGATGAAGAGGGCCTGCACCAGGGTGGTGGTAGTGTCAAAGAAGAGAAGAAAAAAAACCTGATATGAGAGATGGCAGGAAAATAGAATGGACAAGATTTCACAAGTGATTGGACATGGGGGGTGGGAGAGAGTAGGGAGCTGAGGAGGACACTGAGATGGCCAGCTGGGTGACTGGCACGATGATACAGCACCTCAACATAATCACAAACACAGAGAAAAGACCAAAGGAATACTTGGGAAATGAATGGTTGACTTGAATAGTTTGAGTATCATTATGCTGTGCATGATTCCACTTAAGGGTGGCATAAGTAAGTGCTAATTCTCACTGTTTGTGAAAAGCAAAACAAAAAAAAATGAAGGGATGTTCCCCAAGGCCTTACTCAAACCAATAGTGGAACCAAGATCAGAGTACTGACTCCTCAACCATATCTCTATCAATTTGAATGTACTTCCTGCTAAAGAGTGTGGACTGATTCCTGCTATTAGGAGCTGTCCTAGACCACAGTTCTGAAAGACACAGTTGATCTGCAATTCTATGTATGGCCATTACACAGACTGACCTGCTCTTGGATACAACAAAGCCTCCTCTAGGCACTGTCTGTGGTTCTGAACAAACCTCTTCTGCTCTGGGATGGGAGTGGGCACATGAGTTTTGACAGTAACCAGAAGTCAGCCAGAAAATTAATCAAGAGGCTATTACTGCAAACACATCTCACAACATTTAACAAAATGTCATGCATAATAATCGCTTAACATAGAAGTGTGCCATTGAATGAAACAAAATGTTCCACTATTCATAAAAGAAATATAAATAATACATGAGCAAACCCTTTTATTCACCTGTAAATTGCAGAGACCTTTCCCCTCTACCTAACTTTGCAAACATTTTCATAACTGGAACAGTTTTTGTGTCCAACCGTCATAGTTACTGCTTTTTCTGGTTAGCATAAGCAGAACTAAAAAGATTCAATCTCAATGTATATTTTTCCTTTTAAAATTTGCTTTTTTATTGCTTGTATTTTCCCTTATCTTTAGAATTATAAATATGTTCTTCATTTCTGTATCACAAGAAACCCTGCCTACTTACTAGAAACAGGACATACGGGTTAGTTTAGGCAGGAGAGAGAGTCTGGATTAATACTGGCATATGTCCCCCCCAATACATACATACATACATACACACACATATATGTATATATATATATATGTATATATATATATATGTAGTAGCTCTCACTTTCACCCCAGATGCTCACTTTCAATAGGATTTAGTGCTTATGATCCCAAAGGATAAGTGACCTAGGGCTGGTGTAAGCCATGACAGAATGATGTAACAGACATAGTCTTAGACCTTGAGTCAGGAGACTTGGATTGAAATTCTAGTCCTGACACTTCCTTACTTTATAACCATTGGGAAATCTTTGACTTTCTGAGTTTGTACTTCCTCATCTCCAAGATAGGCAAAATAATTCTTATTCTACTTAATCTATAAGTCACTGTAAGGAAAAGTTTATGTTAACTTTAAAGGCTTATGGAAATGAAAACAGTTACAAATATCTCCTGTGCTCTGACATTTACAGGTGGTTGCCGGGACTGTTTGTCAGACCCAGAGGCCGGGACACAAAGCTAACGTCAGATCAGGGCATTCTCCGAGGGTCAGCCCTCCAGTCTGCTGTAGAGGGAAGGGTGCTCTGTGTGGAGTCGAGGACTCGCTTTCCAGTCTCAGTTGTGTTTACCAGCTCAGCGACCTCGGATAGTCCCGTAACACCGAGGGACCCGGAGTAGACATCTCTAAGGACCTTCCCACCTCCAAAGCCTTTGTTCCTTAAAGAACTCCAGCTCTTAAGACAGAAATGAGTTAAAACCAAGATCAGGAATGAGCAGGGAGCTTTAGGGATAGTGTCTCCTCAGCAGCAGATCAGCAGGAGATCTGTGCTCTCTCGGCTGACCCATGCCAACCTCTGCATGGGCAAGCGCTCTGCCCACGGCTCTGGAGCCTCACTGCTGGGCCCAGAGAATGTCCTGCCCAGGCAGATACATCCTTTCCAGTCACTTGAGCTCTGCTACCTACATACAGTCCATTGCCTAGTAATGTGATTGGCCATTTATGGAAATTGCTTCCTTAACAGCCCAGTGTGGTTATGCTAAGTACTATGTACTCTGATGCAGCCTGTGCAGAGAGAGGTGGATAGGTAATTCAATAGAGCTCCAAGCAGGGATCTCTGTGTCTGGGCAAATTCAACTAGGGAGTGGGGGTGAGACAGAGGAAGCCCCAGGCCAGACCACTTCCTTTGTTCCTTGAAGGTTATAGGCAAAGGGCCCTCAGAGCCCATATGGGGTAGTACCCTCATGTCTCAAATGAGGGGACCAACACAGATAGAGACAAAGGGCTTTGCTTAAGGCTGCTCAGGAAGATCTGGGAAGTGAGCCACACTCTTTAAGCTCCAAATGTAACTCTCTGGGTATGCTGTCTGTCTTTCACCTCACAGCAGAGCTCATGGTCTGAACTTCCTGCCAGCCCCCTGCAGGAGAGGGGATAGAAGATGAGAGAAAGGATACTCTGAGAGCAGGACATAAAGGGCAGGTGAGACCCTAGCAAGACTAGCAAGCCTCAGGAACTAGCACTCGGGGTGAGTGAAGTAAACCAAGAGGCGAGCTCCTGGGGAAGGTGCTGCCTCCATGTCAGTGCTCTATGATTACCATAGGCTAGTTATGTCTTGGCATATATATACATAGGTGTGTGTGTATGTATGTGTGTGCATGTGTGTGAGTGTGTATGAGTGTGTGTGTGCATATGTGTGTGTGTGTGTGTATGCAGGTAGGAATGCATTAACCTCACCTCGTAGGCATGCACTCTGCAAATCCAGGCTGTAATAATGGGCAACCACTGTCTTGTTCATTCTGAAGGATAATCATTAAAGACAATGCTACTCACAGGTGGTAATGGGATTACAGAGTCCAATTAGAGACGAGTGATGTGCTGGGCACGTGAATGGTTCTGCCCACTCCTGACAGGAGAACGTTCCCTATGTAAGCTTTGCTCTGACCTTCCTGGACTTTTAGGGCTCTGGGTCCAGGCTCCCATTCATCCTTTGTCCTTTTCTTCCATACCTCATCTCACTGTCTACTTTTCTCCACCCTCTTGGACATCATTTTGGAAATTAGCCATTTCCTAGAGGCTGATAGAACTATAAGCTCTAAACAGCTTGTATTTCAGCAGAACGACTCATGCCTGAAAAACTTGGTAATGATTTCTGAATTTCTTTTAATTGAGTTTTTAATTACAACACAGATAGTGAATTTCCCCATCTATGTGTAATTTTGACAATTATGACAGACCATTTGGGATTCTTCAGAGACTACCTGACAGGCGGAGGAAATTCCAGTCAAGGGCTGATGGCTGTGTTTGCCCAGGACTGACTGGAAACCCCCCACAAGAGAAGGCCAGGACCTGGAACATCTGGATCTTAGCAAAACACCTGCCATAACCTTTCAGGTGATGGAAGAGAATTCACCACTTTCAAGATCTGTTCTGTTTGGGTGGTTTTTGGTGCCATCACTCACAAGGGGAAGCCCAAGCTTTCTTGGAAGAACCCAGGCTGCCTGGAGGCAGGGCTGTCTCAGGTTTTCTTCATAGCTCAATGCCTAGGACACCTGGCATGAGGAGATGCTTAAGAAGTCTTTGTTGAGTGGTCAGTTGTACACAGCCAAGCTGCCGCCAGTCTCACTTTGAGTATTGTCTTTCAATTAAAGAGGAATATGTGGGCAAACTCCATGTGATCACCTGCTTGTGCCTTGGATTGGCAGAGAAGCCTTGTGCATGGTGCTGGCCCATAGGAGCCCTTTCTAAAGGCTCGCTGCCTTTTTATTTGATGTGTTTATGCTTATCTCGGTGCTCTCCTGCAGGCTCAAACAAAATTCACTTCCAGAATCCAAGGCTAAATCATAGGGATATCTGTCCTTAATATAACAGTGTCAACATTATAAAGCATTTTATGTACATGATCTCAGTGGGACCCCCAACAGTCCAATGGTGTGGGCACACAGAGTATTTTATGCCTGTTTTACAGACAAGGAAACAGACAGATGAATTAGGTGGCTTGCCCAGGGTCATACAGCTGGTAAGCGACAGGAACCAGATTTGAACACAAGTCTCACTGACTCCAAGTTGAGTGCCCTCTCCACCATGCAACTCTCCCTCTCAGACAAAATTCCTTGAGAGCTGTGACAGAAGAGACAATTTCCCTAAATAATCCTCTTAAGGGGAGCATTGGATTTTGAAGCTCCATCCTGATTCAAGCACAAACTCTGCTCCTCTTAACTGAGTGACCTTGGGGAAATTACTTCTCCTCCTTTGTAAACTGAGAAGGGAAAGTGAGATGATTTTGAAGGTCCCTTCCAAGCCCAAATCTTCAAAAGGCCAGGCTCCACTCCACCCTCTTCTCTCGCTCTGAGGGAGGCTGGCTCTCAAGGTCTTTCCCTGATCCTTGATCTTGAACATCCAGGGAAGCGATTTCCTCTGGGGCCACGCATCTTCACAGGTGACTCACAGCTGCTTTGGCTTCCCGGCTCTACTTCAGGACAGTGAATGTGTCTGTTTCTGGAGGGCTCTGCATTCCTTAGTTCCTCCACGCCCATCTTAGTATCCATTGTAGTATGAAGGTATCCCTAACAGAACCGAGAAAAGACAGTCTCTTCCTTTCTGCATTCGAGTGCGTCAGGAGAGAAGGGGGCCTATCAACCACAGCAAAGGGGAATGTATCAGAGGCCAGGGAAGGATGTGGGCCAGTCACTAACAAGAGGGAGGGACAGCTAATGAGTGGGCCATGTGTCCACTGGTGTCTAAAAATATCAGGAGATGTTCAGGAAAAAGAAAACAAAGCCATAGTCACACATTGGGAGGAGCCCCCTGAGGGATTGGCTGGAGGGAATAACCACAGGTCTATCAGGATGAAGGGCTGGGGTTGGTGGTTGTCTTGGTCACCCTTTCAGGCTGTGTTTCCACCTCACCCATGAGCTCACAGTCAGTCACATCAAAGTACTGAGGGATCAAAGTGTGCCCCCCTAAAAAATCTAGACAAGGACCATGTGCAGGGGCTAAGTCAGAGTGGGGGAGCCTGCGACCTTGAGATCACCTGTGGTCTTCTAGGTCCTCAGGTCCTTTTGACTGAATCCAAGTTTTGATCCTTTGATGAAGGGGATTTGTTCTGTGGAGTTTGGATTCAGTCAGAGGGCTGCACTCAAGGACCTAGAAGGCCACAGGTGACCTCAGGGCCCTGGGGCCCCCACCCCAGGGCTGAGCTCAGCATAAATTCCCTGGATGAGGGGATTTCAAAGAGGCTCCTGAGCTCCAAGTCATGAATGTGTGTCATCTGCCAGATAAGAGGATTTACTCACTCCAGACTATCTAATTACTCCTGAGAATCACAAGTGATGGTGACAGCAACTGGCAATCCTCTAGCACTTTAAGGTTTGCCAAGAATTTTATAATGTTATTCCATCTAACCCTTAACACAAGCCCGGGAGATAGATGATATTATTACACACACCCATTATTATTATTATTATTATTATTATTATTATTATTATTATTATTATTATTATTATTATTTTAATGATGAGCACATTGAGGGAAGTAGGGAGGAAGTGACTTACCCAGGGTCACACAACTTGCAGGTATCTGAACCTGGATTTATACTGTGAGTTTCTTGGCCCTAGATCTGATGGTTTAGCCCAGCTGCTGCAGCACCTAGGTGTGGTCTACTTCTGCAGAGACAGAGACCAAGGGAAACACAGAAACAGAGAGAAGAGAGAGAGCAGCTTGGGGGGGACCTCTGATTTATTAAATTAGTTTAGGGAACTCCTGGTGTGGAAGCTCCATGCTTGAGCGCATAAGAGTACAGCCACTTCTGTGTAACTTGTAGATTTGGAAGACTGCCTGGGCCAGTCACCAGAGTAAATCAGAATCCAGCAAGGACTAGAAAGCCAGTGTTCCAGACTCTAAGCACTTGGTGGTTTCCAAGGCTTGATAAAAGGCCACACCCTTTCCAATCCTCCTAGAACAAAGCCCATCCTCCAGAGCAGTCCTGGGAGGTGGGAAGGGCTGTCATTTTTCCTATCCATTGCCATCCTCTCCAGATGCTGAAAATAACGTTTCAGAACGTTCCATGACTCGCCCAGGTGCACATGACCAGAAGCCGCCCAACTGGCTCTTTGAATGCCTCCTTCCTGGCTGCCTTCCTAAAGGGCTCTTGATTGAAATGAGAGGTTCCAATTTCTTTAAACATTCCTGATCATCCACCAGATAAGACAAAGGAAGAAAGGATCTGGAATTTCCTAGTGATTCCAATTTGGCAAATATCACAAAAAGCTCTGGCAGCAGAAATCAAATGCAAATGACTTTTGAGACCACAGGGCTCACCCTGGGAACGACTGTATGCATGAGCTGTGGAAGGAAGAGCCTGGGAAGGGCAGCACCAGCATACAGACTATCCATGGCGGATACCCGGCTGAGCTGGTGGGAAGCTGGCATCTGCCAGTTACATTGGGGCTGGCCATGAGACTAGAGGGAAGAAAGAAGTCAGGGCCAAGTCAGGCTGCCGGCAAAGAAGGCTGTGAAATAACAGATCCTCAGTGGCCCATCTGTGCCGAGCTGCACCTGGTAGCCAGGGCCTTGGGTTTCTGCTGCCTCATTAGGAGGGGAGCTGGCTCTGGAGCCGAGGGCTGATGAGTGATGACTCCAGTAATAACTGGGGGGAAGGGGCTGGATGAAGGAAGAAAAAGATCTGATGGCTGGAGTTTAGCCTTAGAGTATGAAGAGCAGAATGGGATAAGGAGGCTAGGTGTGTGTATGTGTGTGTGTGTATGTGTGTGTGCATCTAGGCAGATGTTTGCTTGTGTGTAGGTGTGTTTGTGGGTGCATATGTGCATTGTTTTTGTGTGTGTATGTGTGTTTATTGTGTGTATGTGTATCTGTGCATGTGTATGTGTGCATGTGTGGGGGTTGGGAGAGGAGCTAGCTAACCACTGAGAAGGATGTTGCTGCTAATCTACCAACCTAGCACAGTGAGGGCTGTGCACTTATCAGGCAAATCCTGGACAACATAAATGGACGTTTCAAACCCAGATCAAAATAAGGATTTTCTTCCAAGTCCCAGGCATTCTGCCCGGATAGGTGGAGCTTCACATATCTCTGGGTCCACCCATGTGCTCAATAAATATGGTACAATAAACTGAGAAGAGGCTGGCCAGCCAGGGGCCAGAAATCAGAGCCAGAGGAAGGCCATTGGAAAGAGCAGCCTGGCCTTTCCTTGGGCCTGCCCATCCCAGAGCTGGCTTGAGGGGACTACTGGTCTATGGCCTCCCTGCCCTCCTGGGGCCTCAGTTGCTCATATGTAATCAGAAAAGATTGGACTGAATGGCCTCTAAGCTCCTGCCAACTCACACTCTGAGATCCAAAGACAAAATTCCAGTCCTTGTGTTCAGGGCAATCTTTTCTTCAGAGCTCTCCAATTCAGAGGGAAATAAGGAGTAAAAAGGAGATTTCTAGGCATGGTCTGCAGGGGACCACTTTGATCTGCTTATTTCAAACAATTTAGAGACAAAAGGGAAAGTCACATAGAAGGTTTTTGTTTGTTTTTTGTTTTTCTCTCTAAAGGGTTTGGAAGAGTTTGGGGAATAAAAGGGAGTGTGGTGTATAGAGAGCTCGAAACTTGGAAGCTCTGGGAAGACCTGTGTTCAAATCCTGTTTCAGAGATGGGGGAAGCAAGGGCTTCCCAGACCCTGTGCCAACCCCCCAATGGATTGACCATATCCTGATTGTGGAGATTTTCACTGCCAGTGGAAACTCGAACTCATCTGTCCCTTTTAACTTGTGAGTGCTGGAAGGTCAGAGCAGATTGGATTGACTTTGGAAAATTAGATAATTCTTTTGCTGAGCCGTTTCTTCCTGAAACAAAGGGCCCTCTCTCCACTCCCAATACTCTTTTCAAGGAGGCAGTGGATGGCTGTGAGTAAGGGAACATTCTGGCCTCCCCAGAACTGATGCTGCAGCTGTCTGAAAAGGCCTCAGAAAGATGCAGGCATGGCAGAAAGTGAGCAGCTTGGAAAGCATTGCCCCAAGGAGTTAGGAAGGGGAAGCAGAAGTGATTTCAAAGACGTCAGTGGAGAAATGTAAGATGAAAAAGAAGATGGCCTAGGCAGGAGGGAAGAGAGTGAGGGTCTGTGTTCTTCAGTGGCCTCCCCATATCGAGGTCACTCAGGGAAGATCTCCAGCATTGTGTGACACTTAGAAAACCATAAGCTACATAAACACGAGTTGTGATTGTTTGAAGCTGGGCTGACTTTAAACAAAAAATTCAGGCTTCACTAAATAGGTGAATTAGGGAATGATCTCTTGATTTGTACAGGAATCCTTTGCCTTCTGAAGGATTCACTAAAAATAGCGGCTTCCCTTGGGTAGAAGTACATGTTTATTTACAGACCATTAACTGCTCTCCACTTAGACAAGAGATGGAAGAAGACAGCAAAATGTCAGGAACTATTAACAATGGAAGATCAATGCTAAGCCAAGCTAAAGCTTTCCCAACTTTTCATGAACATTCTGGAGCCAATGAGATTTGAACTATCCCAGTTCCATTGGCATAGTACTTTTCAGGAGTGACTCTGTTCTGTGCAGCAAAGAACAACTATATATGTTTTCAGAAAAGACAAAATTTCATGTGTTTGCCTTCCTCTAAAAATGGGGTCTTCCCTGTGTTTGAACAAACAAAAATGTTTCCCCCTTTTAGAGTAGGGGAAGTTTGAGTCAAATGGGTCGGAAAGGAATCCATTCTGGGGGGTGGAGAGAGACCGATTTTAATTTTTTCAATTAATAAACATGTTTTCCCTCTCCTTTTCACCTTGCAAGTCCCTTTGGGGGGAACAAAATAAAAGTAAAAACACAGCTCTTGTAACAAATAGATACAGTTGAGCAAAATGGACTGACTGCCTGAAAGGGTTGGCGTTCTTCTGTACTTTGAGTCTATCTCATTTCTATCAGGAGATGGGTAGCAGCCTTCTTCATTGGTCTTCTAGAATGGTGGTTGGTCATTTCATTAATCATAGTTTTCATGAAGAGTGAAGTGAACCATGGAATACATGATTCAAAGACCTGAGAGACCGCCATCTGGTCCAACTCCCCAATTTATGCAGATGAAGACACTGAAACGAACAGAAGTGAAATGTCTTAGCCAAAGTCACACGGTGACAAATGGCAGAATCCAAATTGGAATCCAGTTTCTCAGTCTCCAAATCTAATGTCTTTTCTCTCTGCCCATCCAAAAGCTTCTGATCCTCTTTGGTCACACCCAGGATCCAACTGAGCAGATTCCAGGGTTTTCTGCCATTATGTGTTGTCTTCATACCTGGACTATGTATTGTAATATCTCCTCCTATCTCAAGTGACTCCCAATTCTAGCCCATCCTCTCCTTAGCTGTAAAAGTAACCCTCCAAAAGCCCAAGTCTGAAGCACCATCCCTGCGACCCACGGCTCCCACTCAGTAAACTCCTCTGGCTCTTTATTGCCATCAGGATCAAATAGAAAATCCTTTGTGTGACACCTAAGGCCCTTCACAACTTGGCTCCTTCATACTTTTCCAGTCTTGGTTCATTGTACTTTCTTCCAGATACCCCAGGATACAACACCATTGGTATTCTCTGTGTTCCTTGGACACAGCAATCCTTTCTCCATACTTTTTCATTAGCCGAACCCCATGCCTGGAATTTGATTTTGAGTTTGCTTCTTTCTCTGCCTCTCTGTCTCTCCCTTCCTCTCTCCATACATCTATGTATACATGTGACTAGATCTGTTATTTTTTCTGTATAGGGAACTTTGGACTGAGAACACTCTATCAAAGCAGAATAGAAACTTTTCAATATGTAGTTTGGGAGGATTGCTTAGAACACTGAGAGATTGTTTCCTGCCCTCCTGCCCAGATCTTATAGCCAGTATAGGTTGTGGTGGCAATAGATAGAGAGATAGAGAGATAGATAGATAGACAGATAGATAGATGATAGGTATATAGATAGATAATAGATAGACATGAGAGACAGATAGATAGATCCATAAATACATACATCTGTAGCTGGATACATGGATCCAGATGCTTCTTAGCCCAGTGACTAGCACATAATAGGTACCAAATAAATGTTTTTTGAAATGAATAACTTGAAGACAAATTGAAGCTGACACAAAGGAGCATCTTTTCCATGCCAATATTCTCCTGCTATGGTTGTATGCTTGTGTCAGGGAATCCTACATTCTCCAGAGAATTAAACATGAATATCACCCAGAGGACCCTTCCTACCTCTCCAGTCCTCCTATGCTTTGGTCCCCCCTACAAACTTCCACAGTGCAGTTACAGTCCCTTGAATATGATGCTCTATCCAGTCCCTTTGCCTTTGCACTTATTGCCCATACCACCCCTCCCCATGCCTGAAATGTTTTCCCTCTTCATCTCTGCCTCCAAGTTTCTCTGGAAGTCTTCAAGATTCAGCTCCAGTCCCATTTGCTGCAGGAGACCTTTCCTGACCACCTCTCTCCCTTCCCCCGCCCCGGCGACTGCTAGTGGCTTCCCCACACATTACCTTCATCTGTTCTGTGAGTATCTTTTACATATCTACTGATCAACATGTTGCATCATCCAATCGAATGTAAGCTCCTTGAAGGCAGGCACTGTTTTTGCCTTGGCACAATGCCAGGAACCAAGTTGATTGTTGTCCTTTATTCTCAAAGGGGACCACACTGACATCATTATGTTGGAGTCGGGGCAGTGTGTGTCCAATTTTGTCTGATCAGACCATTATGAGCTTGGAATCTTCTGCCAGAGATCAGGTGCAGATAGTACACGTGGACATTTGGAGTGGACTGACAAATCTCACATTTCTTTTGAGCTACTGCAATTCTGCTCTGCTTATAGAGCACAGTGTCTTCTTTGATGAGGGCACACCATGCTCAACAGTTCTATGCCAGTATCTCCAACTGATTCCAAAGTTCTTCAGAGACCTTGAAGGTGTCCTTGTATCACTTATTCTGACCTTCATGCGAGCACTTGTCTTGCATGAGTTCTCTGCAAAATAGTCTTTTAGGCAAATGTACATTTGGTGCTTGAACAATGTGGCCAGCTCATTGGAGTCGCGCTCCTTGCCGTAGAGTTTGAATGCTTGGCAGTTTAGCTTGAGAAAGGACCCCAGCATCTAGTCCCTTATCCTGACAGGGGATCTTCATACTCTTCTTAACACAATTCCAATGGAAGCGATTCAGTTTCCTGGCATGGCCCTGGTAGGCTGGCTATCTTTCACCGGCATACAACACTGAGGTCAGCACAACAGCTCTGTAGGCCTTCACTTTGGCAGGCATCCTAATACATCTTTTCTCCCAAATTTACCTTTTGGAGCCACTTAAACATTGAGCTAACTCTAGCAATGCATGTATCAATCTTATCATCTATGTGGGCATCCCTGGAAAGTATACTGCCAAGGTAAATGAACTTATGCACAACATAAGAAACTTCCTCATTTCCTGTAACTGATGATTCTACATATGGATGGTGTTGTGCTGGCTGGTAGAGAACCTATGTTTTCCTGGTGTTAATTGTTAGGCCAAAATGAGCACAAGAGGCAGAGAAATGATCCGCACTGCATCTCAGCTTCAGAGGCTTCACTAAGTTCACAATCATCTGCAAGCAAAAAGTCATGAACCAACTCTCTCTCCCCTTTAGTCTTGGCTTGCAGCCTTTATAAGTTAAATAATTAGCTGTTAGAATGGTAGCTGATCTTTATGATATTTTCATCCTAGTTACAAGTGCCTGATGACATTAAATGGTGAAGTGGTGAGAGTGATGTCTTTTGATTTGTGCATAAATTGAATTTAAGTGAGGAAGAGACATTGGAGTCCAGTGAGAAAAAAAGATCGAGATGGCTAATGATGGCACAGGATGCAGTGGATGCTCTTGGCATCTTCAATGTCTAACCAAGCTCTGAGAGCTCCACCGGACCTACTTCAGCTGCCTTCACGGCCGTTGAAACAAATTGTTCTCATCTTCCCATCCCACTGGGGGAAGACTTTGATTATGCAGGCTACAACTTATATGCAAACAAGGAACTATGAAGAAGACATGGTTTAAAGGACATCATCAAAGAAATATATGGTCACAACATTAGGTCAAAGATTCTAGGGGATGGTCCCCATAGACTACTTGTATCCTCACAATGTCATGACAAAATGAGCAAAGTCCTTTTTGACCCAGCAATACCACTTCTGGGGCTGTATCCCAAAGAGATCACAAAAGGGAAAAGGACCCACAGGTAGAAAAATATTTATAGAAGCTCTTTCTGTGGAGGTAAGGAAGTGGAAATTGAGGGGATGTCTATCAATTGAGGAATGGCTAAACAAGTTGTGGTATATGAATGTAATGGAATGCTGTTGTGCTATAAGAAATGAGCAAACAGGCTTCATAAGAACTGATGCAGAGTGAAATGAGCAGAACCAGGAGAACATTGTATACAGTAACAGCCATATCGCATGATGATTGACCTTGAGAAACTTATCTCTTCTCAGAATGCAAGGATCTAAGACAACTCCAAAAGACTCATGATGGAAAATGTGGTCCACACCCAGAGAAAGAACTTTGGAGTCTGAATGTAGATAGAAGCACACTATTTACTCTCCTTTTCTTTTGTTGTTTTGTCTTATTTCTTCTTTCTCATGGTTCCTCTCATTAGTTCTAATTCTTCTTTACATCATGATTAATGTGAAAAATGTTTAATATAAATGTACAAGTAGGGCCTGTGTCAGGTTTGCATGCCATCTTGGGGAGGGGGGGAGAAGAGGAGGGAGAAAATTAAAAAATTGAAATCTTGTGGAAATGAATGTTAAAAACTAAAAATAAATGAATTATATGCAAGGAAAAATGAGGAAATTCCCTAGCACACCCCTCTGTGGCAGAATATGGGCAGTGGTCATATTAGTATGGGCTGGCATATATTGTGGCAATCTCCATCAGTGAATGGATGCTTCCATCAGAGAGACTGTAGACCCATGGGAGTGTTTGAGACATCTCTTTGTCTGCAATGCCAACAAAGAGTACTCCATGATTCAATCATGGTTCACAACATCCATCCAAATGAGGAAATGATTTTAAAATGCTCTTTGCAGGAACCTATAGTCCAAGCCAGTAAGGAGAGACGGTTCTGATGGGCCCTTTCTCTGAATGTCTGATCTAATAAGTGCTGTGTAGTCATACAATACCAAGAAATTATTTTACCAAAGGACCTGTATACAAATAATAACCATGATAATAATGTGATGTTCTGCTCTGTTGCCTTTAAATCAGTTTTCAGAAATTGATTAAAACATTCAACAGGCTGCCTGGGCTTCATCCAGGGCCGTGTAATGAATCTACTGCCTTCCTGGCAGTCACCAGTGGCTCCAAAGAGAAGGTTCCTGGTAATTCCTTCCATCCCAGAAAACACGAAAAGAGAGATCCCAAACTCCTGGGAGCGCTCTCTTCCTTGATTAACTGTGAAGTAATAAACACAGGAAAACAGCAACACTTCCTGCACTGGGGCATTAAATCTCCACCTTTATGGCCTGCATTTGCCAACTGTCTCTGTCTTTGACAGATAAAGTGCATCCTTGAATGTTAAACTTTTCAGGTTACAGTTAAGAGATGTAATTAGATTTCGAGATATACATCTTCCCTAAATTTCTCCTTCTGGGGAGAGAAAGGGAGAAAAAAGCCAATTAAATCAGCTTCCTTCAACTTCACAAAAACCTGACCCAGGAATTGACATAAAGTCGTAGCAAAGGAGAGCAGGCATGTTTTTCTGTAGTAGATTAAAATCACCTTGAGGGGGGGGTATCTTCCTTTGCTCATTGTGTCCCCACTCCAAAGCACAGTGATTGACCTCAAGGAGATGCTGACTAAGGCTTATCGGAGTGAGAGGAATTCAGGTGTTAGCTGACGGTGTTGCCAGGCTGAGAAGAAGCCTCTCCTTCTCTGGGGGAGGGGTATTGGCAACCTGACTGGGTCAATCCAGTGTCCTGCCATTCGTGCAGTCAGGAAGGACGCCCTTCCATTGTTTTCTCTCCTGGTTCCCTTTTGGCAGGAGTGGTTTCCCAGATGGGCTCATGAAGAGTTGGACACTACTGAACAACGACAAAAGCTAAGGGCTGGAGAGAAAGACCAAAGGGAGGCAGTCACTTCCCCCTAAGCACCTTAAATTCTAGCAGGACAGAGAGCATTTCTGCACATTAGTTTATGTACTGTGTGTGCATATGTGTGTGTCTGTGTGCATGCACATGCACGTATGCATGCATACACTCAGAATACAAGGTGCTTTCCATGTTCTGAGATAGTATGTGCTTAATAAATGGTTTTTGGATGAATGAATGCGTATTCTCACTTTCCACATCCAAATGGGAACCTGATTGTTTCTGGAGGGAGTATTTATAATGAGACTGTGCAGATGAATTCTTAAATTAGAATTCTCTTCTTAAGAGAAAGAAAAACAATAGAAAATCAGATACAAAAAGCAAGGGATCCTGCCTTCTCTCTGGTGTTCGTCCAGCTTTCTAGACATAAATATATTTGAATAAAAAAGCACATCAGCCTTGGTATCATGTTTGGGCTTTTATTGATGGCATCTCTCTAGAACACTGAGAAAGGGCCATCAATACCCCTGACATCCAGCTCAATCATAATGTGACCCCTCCCCGTGCAGCCTAACAATATGTTTACGTTACATAGACAGAATTTTTCTCTTAAAATTCCATTAAATATTTAACTAACACAGCTAAAGAATAATACAGCTAGCAATGTCTCTGTATCTGAATAGGAAATCAATCAGTTTTCAATCTGGTTTGGCAGCCTTCTGACTGGGTGGGAGAGTAGCATGAAGGGAGGGGAGGGGAAATTTCAGGCCTTGAGCCAAGGATAGAATGAAATCTGCATTTGTGTGTCCCTGTTAAAAATTGCACCATTTACAGTCTGCTGACAAAGTGAAGGCCCTACAGAATCCAAGTGTTTGGGATTCTCTTTCAGCCTTCAGGATGAAGGGAGATTTTTCAGCTGTCTATTGTTCATGCCATCACCGGGATTCCTTCACTTACTTCCTTTAACAAACATGCTTCTCTCTTTACGAGGTCATATTCTTCAGACTTCCCAAGAGCAGGATGGGGTATAATGTTAATGGAATAGGAAGATCTTCCCCCTCCATTAATAGGCCTATGTGACCACATGTGTTCAACATATGTCTTGCTGCTTTGAGCTCTGGCCCACCTGTGATACATCCTGAGTCACATGGATCCCATTGGGGAGGAACCTGCTTAGGGAGGGCTTTCACACCTTTTGGTGCTAAGCTAATTAGGCATTGAGTCAGAAGGTTGTGATGCCTTCTGGCTCTGAGCCTGTTAATTGAAAACTGTATGTACTTGGGGGTTGGGAGTTTGCTTTGGGGGTTCACCTATGAGAAGGACCTTTTGATTCCCAGGACAAGACTCTGAGTAGCCGTTAAAAGCCCCAGACCACTCAGAGGTTTGTGCTCTCCTGATTCGGTGGTGTATGTAGGTGG
>CM053593.1:1364363-1382715 GCA_028646575.1 Pseudocheirus occidentalis | reverse complement strand
AATACTGTGGAAACACAATTAGGATAACCCAGGATCTGGCAGCTTCTACACTGAGGGATCAAAGGGCCTGGAATATGATATTTCGAAGATCAAGGGAGCTGGGATTAAAACCAAGAATCATCTACCCAGCAAAATTGAGTATAATGTTCCAAGGGAAAATATGGTCATTCAATGAGGTGGAGGACATTCAAGCATTCTTGCTGGAAAAAAACCAGAACTGAACAGAAAATTTGACAATCAAACACAAGAAGCATAAGAAGATAAACATGGGAAAGAAGTCATAAGGAACTTATCAAACTATTTAAATGCCAATATGGAAAAACAATAATAGTAACTTATGAAAATTTTCTTAGCATGAGGATAGGTGAAGGGAATACAAATGTATGTGTATACACACACACACATATATATGTGTATACTTACACATATGTGTATATAGGAGGCTATATATACATATGAATACATATCTGAGCATATATGTATATGTGTACATAGAGGGTAGAGGATCAATTGAATACAAATGATGATACTTTAAAAGGTGAAATTCTGATGTGGAAGAGGACCAGAATGAGAGGAGACAGGGAGACACAAAATGGGGTTAATCATCCCATATAGAAGAGGCAAGGGATAACTGTTACAATTTTACTTTCATTTACTCTCATTGAATTTGGCTTAGGGAAGGAATGACATAAACTCTAAGCTGGGTACCATGCCACACAGGAGAGGAGGGGGCATGGGGATGAGACGTGGGATGATGGAGGGGAGGGCAGGGTCTGGGGGAGGGCTACTGGAAGCACACACTTCAGTAAAGGGACAGGGAAAGGGTAGAGAATAGAACAAGGGGGGTGGAATAGGAAGGAGAAACATATGATCAGACTGTCAGAATATGTCCACTGTGAAGATGTCCTGTGTAATTACACATGCACATAGTGTATTGAATTGCTTGTCCTTCCAGTGGGGGCAGGTGACAAGGGAGGAACCAAAAGAATCTAGAATTTAAAGCTCTGAAATACATGCAACTAGGAGTTAAGATATACAGGGTCTGGGTTCATGAGATCCTCCCTGCCCTACCAGAAATTTAGAGGGGTGTGGAGGAGGGCACAAATGAGAGCAGATCAGGGGAGGGGCTTTACAGTGGGATTGCTGTTTTGGGGTAGGGGAAAGATGGGGAGAAAATGTGTAACTCAAAACTGGAAATGAATGATGTAAACAAGAAAACAAACAAAAATTTATATTAAAAAAATAAAAATAAATAAATATGGCCAACTCATTTACCTCATCCTTACATAGCTTTACACCAGGTCTTTCACTACTCTTCATTCTCTTTCTCTGGTTCCTCGGAGACCCCTGCAAATTACAAGAACTGACACTGGACCAAGAAGACCAGACTTCTCAGATCCCACCTCTGCCATTTACCAGCTGTGCAACAATTGCCAAGTTACTTCACCTCCCTCAGCCTCTGACTCCTCCATGGCCTCAGTCCCTTCCCAATTCTAATTGAGACCCCATACTCCTGGGGTCTTTTTCTATAGCTTGTGGCGGAAAATCAAGTTGAAAGAGAATTATCTGTATTTAACAAATACATATTTTAGTCTAGGATCATGCCCTGGCACACCCTTCTCCAGTCCATAAGCCCTGCCTCCTGATCACTAGTTTTCACCAGGCTTTGTCATCTTGTCAGAGGGCCCAGAACTGTGGGCAGGCACCAACAAGAGCCTCGCCATAAGGGATCCCATATCTAAAATTAACTGTTCAATCACATAAAATTCCAGTGATAGCATCACAATTAGTCTCCCAAAGCATCAGAGTTCTTTATAGGGCTCTTTCTTCACTTCTGTCATGCTATTTGTCTGATAAGCACTTGCCGACAAAGACATCCCACTAATTAGAATGTGTTATACAGACGTGCAAGAAAACTAATAAATGATTTATCGATCATCCTGCTTCGGGAATAACTCTTTTCTCTCTTGTCCTCAGCTCACATTTGGAAATAAATGGAGGTCCTGAGTGCTTTCCCAAGGAGTTACTTAAGAGAAATCATGTTGACAGGCTTAACTCTGAGCCACCATTAATGTGTAGCCACTAGAAACAAATAGCATTGCCTGTACTTTATATATTCCATAGAATGGACCTTTGTAAAGTGGATTTGGGTTGTAAAGAAGAGAAATTCTTTTGTCTCTCCATTCCTCTAAGAGTCTCCCCTCCTACTTTATCTAAGCCTGCCCCTGCTTCAGATAGAGCTGCTGTTCCCACTCAAGCAGACCCTGCTGATTGTTTCAACAGATGGTTTATTTATTGGAAGTCACTGGTGGGATGGTGGGTATTATATCCTGAAATCGGTTCCAAGATCACCCCTTGCCTTGGAATACATCTAGGAGTACCCAAGAATCTTCTGACTAGGGGCAAGGTCTTAGAGTCACAGATTGAGAGCTGAAAGGGACTGTCAAGTTCTTCTAATCCAACTCCCTGATCTTCGTGATGGAAAGACTGAGACCAAGGGTTGTGAAGTGAAGTAGAATTCTAATCCAGGTCTTCTGCCTCCAAGAGCAGAGCTCTGTCCACTGTCCCACAGTGCCAGACTTCTATGGCCATTAGAGCTTTGTTGCTTGTGCCTAACATATCACAACAGAGAGGAGGGACAACCTGTCCTGCAGTAGGGGCAATGCAGGGGCAATGCACAGGATACTTGGATATGGGGCTAGAAAGGGCTTCTAAGGTCTCCAATGCAAACCCTTCCTTCAATCCAATTAAATCTAATAGGCATTTGTCAAGTGCCAACTCTGTACTATTTACTGGGCTGAGTGCTGGGGAGAAGCCATAACAAACATCAAAGCCCCCCCCCCCTTCAATGAACTTGGCTTTCCCTTGGGAGGTATATTGTGTAAGATTCAAAAGACAGTGAATCCACACTGACAAAGCCAACAGCATAGGGCGGGGGGAGGGGGGAGAGGGAGGGGTAGATTGCAGCCACTCCTGGAGGGCCAAGCACTGCCTTGTTTGCTGAGGCTTCTGGAGGTACCATGGACAGCAGTCTGGGGGACTCTTCTCTGCTGCTCTTGGCTCAAGCCACACTTCTTCCAGAGGCTCAGCTCCATCTAATCACTTAACACCAATTAGCCTTTCGAAAAGAATATTCCCTTTGAAGTTATAGTGGTAACAAAAGGAAAAAAAATCCATTTCTCCCCAACACCTGGGGCAATCCCTCTTAACCCCACTTTGGTCTCTAGGGAGTGTGGCCTCAGACAGCACAATCTCTAAGACACATGGATCTAACTCAGTCTGCTGGCTGGCTGCTACTTGGGTCTCTGTCTCAGCTACCTCTGAGCTGTGTCCTGAAGGTCACTACTTCCTCCTCAGGGTGTCAGTGCTGGGCTGGCTGCCAAATCCATCACGGACTCAGACTTCCAGAGTGTCAGACCCCCAAATCCCAGAGACTTGCTCTCCTGACCTTTCAAACTGCACAAGGTCACTGCCTCCAGATTAATCTCCTTAACCTAGAGTAAAGAACAGAGTGACTAAAGACCAGACCCATGTTCATAGGATCCCCTACCTGCCTTGGGAGAAAGGAAGCCAGGTTCCACCAGAGTGTGAGCTCCTGGAGAACAGGTGACTTTCTTGCCCTTTTTTTGTGTTCCTTCCCCCCTCCCTGAATTTAGCCCAGTTCCTGGCACACTGCTGACCCAGTCCTTCAGGCCAAGGATTCGAGTCCAATGAGATGCTCATGGACCATCAAATGCAACTTTAAAACAATTTCATGATTATAACATCAGAAAAGAAATACTTTCTAGCTAAATTGAAATAAAACATGATTTCCTTCTACCTTTGAGTTCACCAAGAATTAGTTGCTAGGTCAGAAAAGTGCCCTCCAGGGCAGTGGGAATTCCTCTGAAACATCAGTTCCCTAGAGGTTGAAACTTTTAAGCCTTAGGCTGCAAGGAAGACCAATGGCCTCCTCATCCCTAAATGGAACAGCCCAGTCTGCTAAAAGAAGGGTCGCTCCTGCCACTCTTTCCCCATTAAAAGGCAAACTTAATGTCCACATCTTGGACTTTGTATGTGTGTCCCTAGGGCTTAGTATTGTGCTTGGCACCTAGTAAGAACATTAATAAATGTCCTCTTCTCTCTCTTTGTCTCTGTCTCTGTCTCTCTCTGTGTCTCTTTAACACACCTGTTTATCAATAGAACAGATCTACTTGGGGTTTAATGGGCCCAGACCCCTGCTGTAGTCAAATATTTGTCACTTCTGGTTTGGGGATGTTCAAGGTCATCCTTAATTATCTCAAGAATTCTAAAGTTTATTCTAACATTTTCAGAAATTTGGCAAAGTTAACTTCATTGGCATCCTCTTTAATATAAGACAAATAAATAATAATAATAAATGATAAAAATCAATGTGTTCCATTTAAGAGGCAGCCAGATGGTACAGTGGATAGTTTATGGGCATGGAGTTAGAAAGATCTGAGTTCAAATCCAGCCTCAGACACTTATCAGATGTGTGATTGTTGGGAAGTCACTTAACCTACATTTCCCTCAGTTTCTCTTCTGTCAAATAGGGACACACTGGAGAAGGACATGGCCAACCACTCCAGTGTCTATGCTCATGGAGAAAAGTCTAAGAGGTCATGTAGGGTGAAGGTCAGAGCAAGCACCACAGTGTTCCGTTCAGTGGCCTTGGTGAGGGAGGGGCCATGACTCACTGGCTATAACCATTCCTATTTATAGAACACTTTGCATTTCTCCTCCCTGTCTGGTGAGGGGATGGAGGGCAATGGTTACTGTCGTCATTGTTCCGAGTGTCTCAACCCAAGGCTGAGAGCAGCGAAGTGATATCTGTAGGGTCCCCTGGCTGGGAAGCATCCATCAGGCCTGGAATAGAGAGGCCTTCTTGACTCAGGCCAGGTCTCTGTCTATACCTCTCTGCTGTCAGGCCCAGGAGTCAGTGGGGACAGATTGCTGGGGGCTGCTGGCTAACCATGGGGGTCACTGGGCATGACCTCGCTGTTCCAAAGCTGGCTTCCAGAATGTTCTCTAGTTATTTTAAAACACTGACTGAATCAGCCCATTTTTCATCATTTGATGCTTCATGCCTGACAAAATGATGAATTTTAAAATGGAGTTAAAACCATGTGGTGAGCCACGGAGGGTCTCCGATTTTAGCTCCTTCCATTATGGTTAGGAACGTCTGGTTCGCATTCTCTGACTGAAATGTCAACCTTCCAAGATCAGCAGGGATGCTTGCAGTCTGTTTTCTGTTCAGTTTCTGTTCTTGAAAATTCACTTTGTACCATCTCTATAATCTCTCTCCTAGGACTTAAGACCTCTCCATTGGATTTGAAATATGTGTGTGCATGCATATACACACAGATTTATATATATGAAATAAATGGCCATTAACATATATGCAGGCATGTATTTCATTTATACATGTATAAACATACTTAACCTGACAACCAAACCAGGTAAAAGCTTCTCTATACTTTGACCCTCAGTGACTGGAGGCTGATTGGTTTGTATAATTTTCCTGCAATGTCAAAGTTGTTTCTGTTTTTCCCCTAGGAAGACACTGAAGAAGGAAAACATGTCTGTGGGGTGGACTGGCTTGGGTGACCAAGTGGCCTCTTTTGCAGGTGTGGGCTCTCTAGGTCAGCGCTGGATTCCCCACCAATGACAGCTAGTTGAACCAATCAAAGGGGCACATTTTTAAGAGTATTTCAGGCTAAACAAACAAGCTTTCCAAGGTTTTGAGCCTCATCATTCCCCTGACCTGGGTGACTGCAGCCACCAGGCTCAATCTATACCACTGAAGAGGAGAATGCTGTGGACTCCCGAGTGCCTGATGGGATGTTATGGAGAATCTCATCCTGTGGAGAGATCTGCAAAGAATGGATGAAAGTGGGGAGAGTCCCGAGGCAGGAGCTGGGTTGGTGGCCCTTGAGGCAAAACAAGTCTATGTGAAAAGAGACAAAGAGAGGCGGGTACATGAAGATATTGTGGTGGTCACACAAGACATGCAGCTGAAGGCAAGTCCCTAAAGGAAGGCTGCTGGGGCACACAATTGTCTTCGTGAAGGTGTTCATAGACCACATTCCCATTTGTTTTGTCATCCCAGAAATGATGAAAGGAAGGGGAGGAATTGGGAACTCTGTCTGAAAGAGGCATTGTTGTGGAATGGATGGGATGTAACCATGAAGCCCTGAGTTCAAATCTCACCTCCAGGACTTACCAGGGATATGAGCAAGTCACTTAGTTTTTGAGCCTCAGTTTTCCCAGGTAGAAGGGCTCATGTTGGGCTTCCCCAAACATCCCAGCTCTACAACAAATGCCCTGAGACTTTAGGCAAATCTTTTCTGCTCTTGACCTAAACTTTCTCATCTGCCAAGTAAGAGATTGGATCTAGGTGGGCTCCCCACCTTCTGGCTGTGAAGCCATCCTCCCAGTCTCTTGTTCTCACCTTCCTTCTGGCTTGTGCTGTGCCTGTTCCCTTCTGGGAGATGCCACTTCCACATCCCTGGGCACCACCCACAAGGCAGGCTGCTCCCCTCTCCCACCATCACACACCCAGACCAACAGAGGAGCCAGATTCCTGGGCTTCCCTGCTCCCACTCTGCAATGGCATCTCCTGGTTCTCAGCACACGGCACCTAAGTCCTTCCACCTCACCTCCCTCCAGGCCCCTTCCCTCTGGTGTATATCCTGGATGATCTTCCTACGTGGTCACTGCCTATCTCCCCATTGAACTCTCAGTTGCCCAAGGGCAGGCTGGTTGGGTCTTGCCTTTCTTTGCATCTCCAGTGCTTAGCACATTTAATAAATGCTGACTCATGAGCTGATTTTGCGCAGTTTGCTTTCTGACTCCCAGCGCTCTTTTCCAACCCAGTTTTCTGCCCTTTGAATACTCAAGTCTCCCAGTCCTTCAACCTCCCCAATTACTTCCAAACTACTGCAAAAACACTTAGGAGAGGTCACACCTTGGACAGCTCCTCCACTAGCTGAATTCCTCTTCACAGCTCTGCTGGCCCTTTACAGCTAACTCCTCAGCAACGGCTGTTGTCGACAGTGACCACAGCTCTGAGAGAAGTCAGAGGCCCAAGGTTCCCATGCTGACTCAGGCAGGTACTAATTGATTGGCCTTTAGCAATTCTCATTCTCAGACCTTGAGGATGGCAGCTCCACAACAGGGTAGCCCCTCAGCCCACCACTACAGGCAACTGGGTGGATGTGTAGAGTATAATTATCCTGGGCTGGTGTACACACATCTTGCCCACTTCCTGGGGCTCCTAGGAGTCTCCTAGGCTCCTCCTTAGCCTACAGTCCGAGAGAAAGGATCAAGGCCAACCCTTTCCTCTGTCTCTTCTGATTCATTGGGCCACATCTCCATCCCAAAGCTTATTTTGTGCCCCTTATCAGACCTAATATAAAATCGCCCTAATAATAATCCTCCCCAACTGGGCTTCATATCTGGCTTCTGTCTGAATAGCACAGAAACCTTTTCATTTCCATTTTAAAAGCATTCCTTTATTCAGCCCACGGACTGGCAGCTGACACATAGTCTCACTGAAAGGTTATGGATCAGCAGGTAAATGCAGAAATTCTATTAGTTTTCAGACCTGGGGTTTATGTCATTCATTTCAAATGAAATCAAAATCCTCGACATGAGTAGGGAAGTGTAGCCCAAAGAGGCTTACTTAAATGCATCTGGTTACCTTCTGCACAAGGGCCATCGAGACAGCGGCTCTGTGTCTTGTAGATACTGATTCTACCCCCACCCCCTCTGCTGTTCATTGGCTCTGAGAAGAACAGTAAACAGCCCAGAGAGAAGAGATATATATTGTAAAGACATGAAAATACTCACGAATGTTCCTTCAGGGAATGTGAGAAATCCCACGAGGACAAAGGCCTCACACATTATCAAAGGAAAATGCCTTTGATAATGAGCATGAGGACTTAGAGCTGGTCCTACTATCAAGTCCTTACTTCAGCTGGGTTTAACATAATAGGCAAACCTGGCATGCTCCGAAGATGACCATTTAGTATTAAGAATAAATAATAATACAGCTTATTGAGAGGCACTGCATATTGGGAAAGGGCCAAAGAGTTTAGTGAGACAGCATTTCTCTTTGGGGAATACGGAACTCAAACTGTTCAAAAGCTGAGAGTTCACCTCACTTGCTTAGCAGGGAAGAGCCAGTGGGCTCTACTGGTTAGCCAGATTGCCAAGCTCCTCTGTC
Organism: Pseudocheirus occidentalis; assembly: GCA_028646575.1. Lineage (NCBI taxonomy): Eukaryota > Metazoa > Chordata > Mammalia > Diprotodontia > Pseudocheiridae > Pseudocheirus > Pseudocheirus occidentalis. Next base: position 1,374,488 of record CM053593.1, on the reverse strand, counting down.
TAAGAGTTCAAGGTGAACAGAGCAAGAGCTCATGGGCAGGCAGAGGGCCCAGGGGTATGTATTTTCAAGGTCCATTTCAGTAATTTAATTCCCATGTTGACACAGTAAATCTCAATGTTTATAGTTCTGAAGAGTTTAGATAGCATGAGCCAGTACAGAGAATGTTTGACGAAGTAGCTCTAAAGCTTTCTTTAGGGTCTGGAGGATTGGCATGGGCTGAGTTTATATCCCCTATTGTCTGAAACCAGTTGCAGAATGAAACTTCCAAAGTAACCACTTGGAATTATTTGATGCAATGAAAGAGTGTTAGATGTGGAATCGGAAGAATTTGGTTCACCACCTCCCCCTCCTCTATGTTGGTGAGGAAGCCAAAAGGGGGGATGAATTAAGCTGCCCATGATCAAACAGGAAATGAGCAGGAGGGTGAGGATTGGCACCCAGGGCCAATAGCACCTGTCTGGTCCTGCCTCCACCGGCCCACAGTGCCACTGCTTATGTTTGAGCCAAATGACTATGACCAAGCACAGGGAAGCTCTGTTTGACAGTGATGAGGAGGGGATGTGTTAGCCGACCCAATTAAGTGTTCAGATGGATGGACACTGGGTGTGGATCGACTTGGGTGGGCATGGGGAGAGAAGGGTGCCTGGGACTCAAGAGATATAGCAGAGGAAAAAAAACAGGCCTCAGGGAATGAGGGTGCTGAAGGAATCATGGGGACCACAAGGTTTTCTATATGGGAGATCAGATGACTAGTGATTTTGTCAGAAAGAGGCAAACCTGAGGGAGCAGCTTCAGGGGAGACGTCAGAAGCTTCACTTTAGCCCTGCTGAGTTTGGCAGAGTGGAGCGAGTCCAGGATTCAAATCCTGACTCAGAAAGGTGGCCAGCTGTGGGTGGTCAGCTCCTCAGTTGGAAAATGTGAGGCCTGGAGGGGCTGCCTTTCTGGCTCTGAGCTGTGGCTTCTTCACCCTTGGAGGCAGGAGCTGGGGGCTTTGTAGTTTCTACTTTTGCTTTTCTTCTGTTCACAGAATTAGCCCAGTGCCTGGTGCACAGTAAGACCTCACAGATATTCAGTGAGTGGTACTGACTCTAAATAAGGCTCTGTACCTAAAAGGGAACCCCAGGACCCTGAGTCCTGCCTTGCTTTCTCTCACAGAATTACATCCAGTGAGGTCATGCAGTTCACAGCTCTGCCAAAGGCAACTGGATTGAACCATCCAATTTTCAGTAGCTCATGCAATGGGTCTTAAACTGCTTTCCCCACAAGTCCCCATCATTCTTTGGATCTTCTATTTGCTATGAATATGGATTGACAGCTTTGAGACTTGTTTATCCAAGACATGGCTCAAGCATTCAGCTCAGTTATAAGGGGCCATGTGGAGTGATGCGTGGAGTGACAGCCTTGGAAGCAGGAGAACCAGGATCCCAGTCCTTTCTTTGTCACAGGCTGGCCACATGAACCTGAATCTCTCTTTTCACCTCTTGGTCACTCACTAAGGCTGTAAGTCGCAGACCAGATGAACCCTGCCTTTGTAGAGGGGGTATCCTCTCTGGGAGTTCCCAACACTGATGAAATTGTAGGTCTGATTAAAAAGTCTCCCCAAAGTTTTCCTAACAGTGAAGTCCTATGCTATAGGGAGAACTTCTTTGGGATAAAAGGCATTCAGTGTGGACAGAGGGAGGGCATATGGGCTCTGTTCCCAGACTGGTTACTCATGAGCTGTATGAATTAGAACAAAGTTCTTGATCTCACCAGGAAAATATGGGTTCAGATCCTGCTTCTGCCATTGACTATGTGTGTGATGAACTTTACTGGAATCCTGATTTTGCTATTTATTTCCTGCGTGACCATAGGCAAGGCACTCACCAGCTCTGTTCCTGAGCTTCTTCATCTGGGCGAGAGAGAGGTTGGCCTGGAGGATCCCCGAGGACCCTCCAGGTTGTGAATTTTGTCGAATAGATCCTCAGATTTACTCATGAGGACAATCAGAGTTGGCTTATACACAACATACAATAAATTCAATAGGCATCAGCTGCTGATTCACAAGTCAGGCAGCTGAAATAATGTTGGGGGAAAAGAGATATATGTAAATAGTATATGTGTATATATAATACATGTGCACATGCATCTATACACACATGTGTATAGATGTGCATGTATGTGCGTGCGCACACACATATACTATATGCATGCAGAGACAGAGAGATGAAAGAGGCGTTCTCCCCCTCCTGAGGAAGCTGGCAGAGATTTTTGTCTGTGCACTGGAGGCCTTGGGTCTCTTCTCTGGAGGGGTGAGGGCCAGCACGTGACTCCTCTCACAATCGTGCTCACCATGCTAGGGGATCAATCATGTGATTATATCTCCCAGGCTCCTATTGATTAGGGTGACTTTGTTCCCACTGAGACCTATGATGAGGAAGCAATCTGCCAGACAAGCAGCCTGCCCTGCCTGTCTCTAGCTCCTTAGGTGACAGGCCACTGAGTGCATCAACATTCCTCAGGAAGACACAGGACCTTAAAAAGAAGGATTTTTATGAGAGCAGCGGCTGTAGAGATTTTTAGTGCCAATAAAAAGAAGATGAGGATTACTTGTTTCTCAGAGACCGTAAGGTAATTAAAAAACAATATTTAGTGGCTTGGAGAACACCTATTTCCCATGAAATCCCAGCACTAAACAATACACAGAAATCAGAGCAGATAAATTGACTAAACATCAGAAGGAAAGAATAGAACAGTCGTAATTCTTTCCGGCTCCTGCCCTCTCTAAATTCACTAAATTATCGGACCTACTTGGAGCAGAAGAAACACAGCCCATAGCACTCCACATCAGTCCAAAGCATGCGTCTTGCTTTGGTGCTTGTCAGAATCAATTTCTAAAAGATTGCAAAGGGAATCCATTTCAATGCAAAAGACTTTCAAGGAGGAAACACTCTCCGATGCCTCCTGAGACCAACTCTTATGCCACCAAGAAGACCCAGCAATCTGCTTGGTCCCGGGCAGCAGAGGGGTCTGCTTCCCACCCACTACACCCACAGGGGAGTTTACCGCTGGAGAACAATCAGCATGGAGAGGTGACAGTCAGATGCTCAGGATGCCTGCCTACTCCACATCCCTGACCAACACCAGTCCAGATTCATTGCCAGGTAGAATTCTGAAAGTGAAAATACAAAGGAGCCCGTCAAGCCAATTGCTGCCAGGTCCTCCTAAAATTCGAATTATAGGATAGAGGTCAGAAGGACAGGAGAAAATGGAGAATGGGGAGAGGAGAAATGTTGGGGAGTCAGCTAAAAAGACCATCAACTAATTCAACTCAACATCCGTCTATTGAGCTCCTATGACGTGGCAGGGCTCAGCGCTAAATGCTAGGGGTGCAAGGAGAGCAGTCACTGAACAGTCCTGCACTCGGGGAGCTTCCAAGGGCCGCTAATAAAGCACTTAGAAAGTTGCTATGTGGGTTGTGGTCTCACAGAATCTGAGAACGAGAAGGGATATCACAGGTCGCTCACTCTAAACCCTGGTCGGCAGCATGAACGCTCCGTACTTCAGAGGGCTAACCCGCGCTCTCCAGAACCTCAGCTGCCCAAAGCCTGGCAAATGGAGTGGATGGCCGTTTCCTCGCCTTCCATAGTCAGAGACTGGCTCGCCAGCAGAATATTAATGCTACTGCCAAGGAAAATTACAACAGGACCCCTCACCATCCATGTGTGTGCATGTATGCGTGTACAATGTGTGTATTGTGTATGCATGGGTGTGCCCGTACACACACACACACACACACACACACACACACACACATTTTATACCGTTACCTCTGGGTACAGCTTAGCGCGACTAAGACGATCAGGAACAAGGAGGGCCATGCTAGCAGCTGGTCGGTCTAGAGCGCCATCGCCCTGGGAATGTCTTAGCTGGGCTGTCTCCTCACCATGAGCTCGCCGTAGAAGCTATGGTTATTCTCATCCGATCTAACAGACGGAGCCTGGATGTGGCGGCCCCTCCCCGCCCCCACCCCCAGCAAGGTCAAGGGCAAAGCCTGGGCATTCCAGCAGAGATTCCCTCCAAGTCAATCTCGTGCCACTGAGGGCCATTTGGCTCTAATCATCTCAACAAGAGCCAGAATCTACACAGAGTTTAAGGTTTTCAAAGGTTTCTTCTGGTTGTTCTAGTTCAAATGACCCCACTTAGGGTTTTCTTAGTAAAGAAACGGCAGTGGTTTGCCATCTTCTTCTCCAGCTCATTTTCCAGCCTGGACTCCCCACCTTGCCTCTCCTGGAGGGATGGGTCCTCAGAACCTCCATGAAAGGAGCACGCCTGTATCTTCAGGACGCAGGCATCCCGTTTGCACCAGCAGCTCATCTCCCAACCGGACTCCATTTCAGCACCCTTTTAGGGGGCGTCTTCCTCCTTTGGAATGCAAGCTCCTTGAAGCAGGGCTGTCACTGACTGCGCGTGTGTTCCCAGTGCTTAGCCCAGTGCCTGGCACGTACTGATATAAAATGAGTCTGGGTCCTATAGCTCCTTGAACCAAGCGGCAGGAAGATGATTTTGCAGCCCTGTGAAGAGCAGATCTCAAAGGAGAAGCCAGAACCCAAGGAGGAGATTCTTGGAACAGTCTAGGTGAGAGGTGAAGACAACTTTAACTGGGGAAATGGCTGTGTGGGTGGAGAAGCCCGTAGGGACAGCCACAAGGCAGACCACGGTGGAAGAGCTCAGGAGATGTGGCAGCTGATCCCATATGGCCCAGCGCACAGCGAACCAGAGCACCCACCAGTTCTCAACTCGGCCAACAAAACAAAGGAGTATGGGAGACTTGGGAATGCACTGCATTCTGGGTGCTCGTGAGTGCCGACCCTGTGCGGAGAACATTGAGGAAACCCCCCATTTGGGGAGGTCGGCCTGAATACACGATTTTATCCCGGGGCCAGTCTGTGTAATCTAGTAATTCCACACATCATTCAGTTTGGCATTTAATGCAGATGCACTCAGAGTCTAATTTTTCCAATCTGATGCACACGTAAACACAACTATCTCTTCCGCCCCAACCTCAGCTGAAGAGGAGCCGTACCTGCCATAATCGGCCATTTTGATACCTGGGATAACCCAAGGCACCGCCAGCTAACCCTAGATGTGCAGAGCAGGCAGGTGTGGGAGGTTGGGATGGGAGGCAGAGCATAGGGTGCCATCTGGAATCTCCCGACTTTAATTTGGCTCTTCTGTTTCTGGGCAGCGGAAGGAATCTAAGTGAATCAGAATATCCTAAGTTTTAGTGCCCTGGAGCCTAGGCAGGGCCACCCTGCCTTAGGGACAGCCCTGCAGAAGAGCAAATACCCAAACCAGTCCTCCACTGGGCAGTGACAGCAGAAAAAGTAAAAACCACCCTCTTCAAAGGAACGAATAACCTCAGGGTCACAATGCAGCTTTCTCTCATTTGTTGGCTGACAAAACTAGTGGCTTTAACAAATTCAGAAAACCTCACAGCCCCTTAGTCATTAGCACAAATTAGGGTGTTGCAGGAGAGCAGTGGATTTCTGCAGGATGACAGGCTTTTACCAACAGCGGCATGAGAGTTGGCAAATGTAATCACATGACTATTAGCATCCCGAGCCAGGCAAATACAGGTCAGATCTCTGCCTTAACGCTGAGGGCTGCATTTCCCCCAATGCCAGTCGGGAACAGCCTTCACAAAACACTCTAAAGCTTACAAATGATTTCACTTCCATCCTTTCATCTGATCAACTGGATTTGGTTTAGATTTATATCTATTATTATCTCATTTGGCCAATTCCTACCTCTTCCAGGATGACCCCAAGAAGAAGAGGATCAAACTCTTGCAAATCCTTAATGTAGCTTCTACAAGGGAGGCAGCAGTATATAGGGGGAACGGAGCTGACTGCAGAGTCATCAGGGGGGTAGGTTCAAGTCTGCATGCTGGCTGGGTGACCTTGGGCCTCCCTGGCATATATGTCACCCCACTAACCCCCAAAAAGCCCACCATAAGGCCTGGGATGGCATGTGTCATTCTCATGTTTTCCACACAGAGGAAGCAGGTCCCATGTACTAAATTAGCCCACTGCCTGTGCCTTGCAAGCACATTGAAATTTATCTGGGAAATCTTGGGGAAAACTGGTAAACAGCCATGAGTAAAGAGCTATTTCTCAGCCCGAGCAGAATCCAGGCATTAAAAAAAGGGAATGCTGACCTCTGGGCCACCTGCTCCCCCAGTATAATCCTGCAGGGGTCCATTATCTCACTGAAGCATGGCCACCACTTCCATTATCACTAATGGGAATTATGTGTGCCCAGGGATGAGAGGATGGTCCCATCCATGCTGAGGAGAGTATCAGTCCCTAATATGGCCCTATCTTCCAGCAAGGGGGTTTCTGATGCACACCACTGGAATGCAGGAATAGGAAAAGCAGCAGGTGGAAAAAAAGAGAAAGAAACCATGGGCTGTCCGAGATCCAAGGGAAATGGAATATTCCAATAACATGAATCATAAGTGGTATTACACCTATGCATTTTTAATGTTTTTATTTGGGTCTATATGGCAAGAATATTCCCCTCTTCAGAGACTAACAAGCTTGGAAGACCAAGGGGTTCCAGCTCAGTTAAAGATCCCAGTCCTGCTGACGGAAGCTAGGCAAGGAAAGGCATGGCCAACATTGTCTCTTATCCCCAACAAGGCCTTTCCAAGGAGCTCGCCACTTGGCAGCATTCTTATGGAAGCCTGAAGAGTGTGCACAGAGAGGAGGAGGGGGGATTAGAAAGAAAGCCTCGACTGGGGAACAGAGTAAATTGCAGAAAGGAGAGTGGAAATGTTCATAGGCTTGGAGTAATGCTGCCTCCCTCCCCCCATTTCTAGCTTTCTTTTTTTTAATGTCTGTCTTACTGAAAAGTATGAGTTACAGGTTTGAAAGAAAAAAAGAAAAAATAGAAAAGAAGAGAAGGGAAGGGAAAGAGTTTTGTTAGGAAGCAATGTCTTCAATGGTAGCTGAGGAAGGACTGACTTCACTTTTCTTCCACCCTCTTGATAAACTCATCAAGTAACAAGGACTTCTCAAGGAGCAGAATTCTTAGTCTGAGGTCTGTTCTTGCCCTACAGAAGGTTACAATATACTTGGGAAGGTGAAGTTGGCTTTCAAGAATGACTGGTACAGTGCAGGGGCTCCCCTTGTGTTAGCTTGTTTGCTTCATGGACCTCCTGGCCAGTCAGTTCAATTCAGTTTCATACATTTTTAAGTACCAACTATGCGCAAGACACTGTGCTAAGAATGTAGGGTACAAAAAGAGTCAAATGAGCTCAAGGAGTTTACAGTGTAATAGTGGACCCAACATGTGAATAAATATATACAAGCTCTATACTGGATGAATAGGAGATAATTAAAATAGGAAAAGCAATGAAATTCAGAGTATTTGGAGAAGGCTGCCTGTAGAAAGAAGGTAGGATTGTATTTGGAGCTTACAGGAAGCAAATGAAGTCAGTAGTGAGAGTGGAACAGGGAAAGCATTCCATGTAAGGGCTACAGCCAGAGAAAGTTCCTAGAGCCAAGAAACAGAATCTTGTTAGTGAAATAGTCAGTGTTACTGGATCAAAGAATCTGAGTGTGAGAGTAAGGTGTAAGAACATTAGAAAATTAGGAGAAGCCTATGCCCCCCAACCTTCTTGGAATCATATTTTTAAATATATAATTTTACCAAAAAATCAATTATGCAGAAATAAATTTACCAAAATAAATATTTGGATGATGGTCAAGGAAAGGTAGCAATTTGCTACAGTTCTCCCAAATTTTCCTTCAAGGAGTGTTAACATAATGCCTCAGAACAAATCCTGGAGCAGCAGAACCAACAGAAGGATGGGGTGAAACAATTTTCTAGCCCAAGAAAATGTGAAAGGTTGGCAGGAAAGGTCTGTCTCACTGGAATAAAAGTGAAGTGCAGTGCAGGAGAGGAGAACCAGCCCCCAGAAAGCACATGGCAGGCTGTGGGGACAGTGGAACTGGTAGCAGGAACATCTGGAGCTTTTGGTCCAAAGACAGCAAGGGGGTTGGACAATTGGTCAGAAGGAGATTACAGTGGACCTTTTGTTGGCACTGGGTGTAGAGTTCTTTGCTATTGCCAATGTGATTCCAAGCTGAGGCCCCAGGGTAAGGGGGAGGAGTATTAGCAGGAGCCGGGACCTTCCCCAGTCACAGTTCCAGGGCAGAAAACAATGCTTGTGGTTCCTCACAAACCAGAGCACAGGCCAAGAGAGCAGTGACTACACCTCTTCTTATATCATGCTACCTTGGAAGAGCTGAAAACTTATAGGTCCCCAGAGCTAACTGAAAACAGTACCACAAAAAACCCCTGCAGCTTGGAATAGTGCCCCCTTCACCCCAAGAATATAGCTCAACTTTAATATCAACTTAAAAGTCAAGAAATAGGCTGGGAAAGATAAAATACGAACCTGACTAAAGAAAGTTACTGTGGTAATAGGGAAGAACAGCACAAAACTCAGAAGAAAATGAAACCAAAGAAGCTATATCCAAAGCCTCAAAGAAAACTGGCAAATGGTCTCAGGCCCTAGAAGAACTAAAAAATGATTTTAAAATCAAATAAGAGAGATAGAAGAAAATTGGGAAAAGAAATGAAAACAATGTCAGAAAATCATTTTTAAAAGCTAACAGATTGGTAAAGGAAGGGGAAAAACTATCAAAGAAAATGGCACCTTAAAAACAGGAAAGGTCAAATGGTAAAAGCAGCGCAAAAGAATTGACTTGGGAATGGCTAAACAAGCCGTGGCATATGATTGTCATGGAGCATTAGTGTGCGATAACAAATGACAAACAGGATGATTTCAGGGGGAAAAATGGAAAGACTTACATGGTTTGATACAAAGTGAAGTGAACGGAAGCAGGAGAATGTTGTAACAGTAAGAGCAATACTCTAAAGTGAAGCTTTTAGTTGTTCTCAGCAATAGAATGAGCCAAAGACAATCCCAAAGGCCTCCGCATGAAAAATGCTATCCATCCCCAGAGAAAGAAGGGCTTGATTCTTCAAGAGGAAAGTAGAGGTTTGAAACTGATTTCCCTAATTCAGATGCATCAAAAACCTGGCATCTGAAGACACATTGAAACATACTATTTTTCTGTCTCTGTCTCTCTCTTTTCTTTTACAAGATAACTAATATTGAAATGTTTTATATGATGGCACATACATAACTTGTAACAAAATGGTTATTATCTCAGGAATAAGGGAAGGGAGGGATAGAATTTGGAATTCACATTAAAAACATGAATATTAAAAGTTGCTTTTATATGTAATTGGGGAAAACAAAATATTATTTTTTAAAAGACAACCAAAAAGAAAAGGAGGTACAAAATACAATAATTCCTATAAACAGAATTGTGCAAGAGGAAGCTAATGACTCCATGAAACATCAAGAAACTATAAAACAAAATCAAAAGCATGACAAAATGGACGAAAATGTGAAATATCTTATTGGAAAAACAACAGACCTGGAAAATAGATCCAGGAGAGAGAATTTAATAAGTTATTAGACTACCTGAAAGCCATGACAAAAAAAGAGCCTAGAAATCATTTTTTAAGAAATTATCAAGGAAAATTGCCCTGATATCCTAGAACCAGAAAGCAAAGTAGAAATTGAAAGAATTTACCCATTATCTCCTGAAAGAGACCCCAAAATGAAAACTCCTGGCAATATTATAGCCAAATTCCAGAGTCCCCAGCTCAAAGAGAAAATATTATAAGCAGCCAGAAAGAAACAATTCAAATATTGTGGAGTCACAGTCAAGAAGACACAAGATTTACCAGCTTCTAAATGAAAGGATCAGAGGGTTTAGAATATGATACTCTGGAAGGCAAAGGAGCTAGGATTACAACCAAGAATCATCTACCAAGCAAAACTGAGTATAATCAATTCTTTCAGGGAAGGGGGGGGAAGATTGATATTTAATGAAATAGCAATTCTGATCAAAAGAGTAGCTGAACAGAAAAAAAGTAATTTTCAAATATAAGACACAAGAGGGGCATAAATAGGTGTAATGTTAATGAAATCAGAAGATCTTCCATGCCCCTTTCTATTGGCACCTACTAAAGGCACTTAGCACCTCAAAGGCTTAGCTC
>CM053593.1:1353250-1363863 GCA_028646575.1 Pseudocheirus occidentalis | reverse complement strand
GGGGGCAGATTGGCTGAACTGCTTTTCCTCCCCCAAATTAAGTTTCAAAGTTTCACTTTCATTTTCACTGACTGTCTAATCCTTGTTTGGTGGATGTGAAGATTCCCTCAGGTGCAATAGATCTTCTCTGAAGTAGACTCAAGCTGCCACTTGGGAGGCTCATCTCCTCCTGGCCGCCCTGGGGTCTGGCCTGGGCACTGCTGCAGTTTTTGGCCAGGCTACTCTCCGATCCCTGCCTGCAGGCCTGCTGGACAAGCCCCTCCCACTGAGCTGTCCCTCCCCAGTCCCTGTTCCTCACACCTTGATAGATGTGGAGGTGCTGGAGGCTGTAGATCTTCTCTCCTGTAGGCTGTCTGTGGCGTGGTGCAGCTTGGCTCAGCTCAGCTCCTTCCTACTGCCCTGAGCCTGGTCGTGGTCTCGGCTTCAGACTGGGCCTGCTTCAGCTCCTGGCCCACCCTGATGAGCCCTTGCTGCCAAGCTGCCTTCAGTGAGAGATGTGTTTTCTGTATTTTTGTGACTATTAAAGTCCTAGACTTTGTCTGGGCTCATATTTTATGGGTGTTTAGGGTGGTGGTATAGGAGCCGCTGGACCTTGCTGCTTCTACGCAGCCATCTTGGCTCTGCCACCTATTATTATTAAGTGTAACCAACTGGGAATTAAGATTTACAGGCACTGTGGTAGGGAAATCCATCCTCCCCTACTGGAAAGTCAGAGGGGCAAGGGGGAGGACATAGGAGAGAGCAGATTGGGGGAGGGGTTATACAGTGGGATGGCTGTTTTGAAGTGTTGGATAGGGAAAAAATGGGGAGAAAATTTGTAACTCAGAAATATCATGGAAATGAATGATGTAAACAAGAAAATAAATAAATAAATAATATGTGTATATATATATGTATTTTAAGTTTCTTGAAGGATGATTCCTAGGCTCTTTTTTTGATCATGGTTTTCAGGTAGTCCAATGATTTTTAAAGTCTCTCCTGGATCTATTTTCTGGTCAGTTGTTTCTCAAATGAGATATTCCACGTTGCCTTCCATTTTTTTATTTGTTTGTATCTGTTTAATAGCATCTTGATTTCTCATTAAGTCATTTACTTCCACTTGCTCCACTCTAATTCTGAAGGAATTATTCTCTTCAGTGAGCTTTTAAAATTCTTTTTTCCACCTGGCAAATTTGACTTTTTAAGGCATTCTTCTCATTGGCTTTTTGTGTCTTTTTTGCCGTTTGAGTCGGTTTATTTTTTAGGTGTTATTTTCTTTAGTGTATTTTTGGGTCTCCTTTAGCAGGTTGTTGACTCTCTTTTCATGATTTTCTCGCGTCATTCTCATTTCTCTTACCAATTTTTCCTCCACTTCCCTTATTTGATTTCCAAAATCCTTCTTAAACTCCTCCATGGCCTGTATCCAGTTTACATTTTTCTTAGAAGCTTGTGGTGCAGGAGTTCTGTGTTGTCTTCTTCCTGTTCCATGCTTTGATTCTTTTTGTCCCCTAAAAAGGAATCTAAAGTTTGATTGGTGAGCTTGCTTTGCTTCCTTTGCTTGCTGATGTTGCCAGTCAATTACTTGATTTTTGAGCTCTTTGCCACAGTAGAACTCTGCTTCCAGAGAGGAGAGAATTGTGTCCCAAATTGCTGGGGTTTTCATAGCTGCTGGAGCTATTAGGAGGACACCCTCTCTGCAGCCCCCCACCGCAGGACTACAACCCAAACAGCAATCCAAATCCATGCAGGTTAATGCAAGCACAATTACCTGCTGAATGGCTGCTTGTCCCCCTCTACGATCTATAGGCAAGGAGCTCTGAAGCAGCCACTTTGAGGTGGCTGCATGACTACCGTGACTCTGCTTCTAGCCCCTGGGACAGGGGCCTGACCTTGCTCCTTCATCCCCACCAGTTCCAACAGAGTTCCACAATGACCTTTGACTTTATCTTTGGCATTTATGGGTTGATAATTCTGGAAACTGCCACTGCTGCTGGTGATCCACTCTCCCAAAGTCCATTCCAGTCACTGCTGGTTGGGGCCACCCTGGGATTAAAACCTCAGGCCCATGCAGGGTTTGGCTTGGCTCCAAGAACACCATGATGGACCCTTCCTGTCCACCTGCCAGGCTGCCTTCAGTAGGAGATTCGTTTCTCTCTGTCACTTTGTGGATTTTGTAGCTCTAAAATCTGTTTAGAGTTATATTTTATAGGTATTTGAGGTGGTTATGGGGGGAACACACAGAATTTTCCTGTTTCTACACCACCATCTCGTCTCTGTCCCCAGAATCCAATACTTCTAATGCTCTTTGTTTTATAGATGTAGCCAGTAATGAGCTTGGGATCTAGAGACAGGTGTAGCCCTTGAGGATAGTGTTAGACAGGATGAAAACATGTAATGGAAAGGTCCTATGTTCAATGAAAAGACTACAATGCCTCTGGCAAAGTTGGGGACTAGGAGCTAGTCACTAAATTACTGCTCTTTTTTCAGTTGAAGGACCAAGTTTTTCTGGGTCCCATTGGCGAGGGCTAGTGCTTGACAATGCTGAGTGTCTCCCCCTCATTTTCCTTGTCTCCTCTGCTCCTGGATTTCTCTGCCTACAACAAATTCACAAATGTGGTTGATGGGTAAATGTTGGTTCTAATTAAAAAAGAAAAATCATATAGCAGGAAGAGAATGGAGAGGTCATTTCATTGAATGTTTTTTACTGCCAAGGAAACCAAAGCACCCAAAGTTAAAGGACTTAACGAAGCTCACAAAGTAATTTCTTGGAAAAGTTATTCAGAAAATTATAATTGAGGGCCTACTGAGTTCTGGGGACCGAGTTCTGGGGACACAAAGAAGTGCAAAGATAGTCTGTATTCTCAAGCATCTGAGGCTATGGGGGAAGATAATCTGCAGAAAACTATCCGGAAGCACACTGCATGCCATATACACTTGAAATAGAAACCAGAGAGAGAAAAAAGCCAGAGGCAGAGATGAAGAGGGGGAGCATTCCAGGAATGAAGGACATGCAGGGCAAATGGCCAGAACCACAAAGTGGAGGGTCTTATTTGAGGAGCAACCAGGAGACCAGAGTCACTAGATGGAAGGTTCCCTGGGGGTAGACGGCTTACAGCTGGAGTGTAAGAAGATTGAAAGGGTTCAAAGGGGCATGTCATAAAGCCCCTGGTATACCAGGGGACTTTCTATTTGATCCTTGGTGGGGGAGAGTCCCTGGAACTGATTGAGCAGGGGAAGAGACATCATCAGACCTGGGCTCTAAGAAGGTCACTGTGGAAGCATATGTGTGATGGCAGGGAGAGGGAGTGAATGTGGAGAAGGAAGACCCACATTTCTACTTACACAGTTTTTCTTATGTTGGACCCTTCTCTCTATTCACATCCACCACTTTGACTGAGGCCGCCTCTTCTCTGGAACAGATTAGTGCTACATGGAGCTCTCCTTGCCCCAAGCCCACCTCCCCCCAGTGCATCCTAAACCCAGCTCCTTAAGTGCAGAATGGACCATGTCACCTTACCCAGCCATCTCCTGGAGACCCTTATTTATTGCCTCTAGGATAAAATTTCACTCTTCTCTCCTAAAGCCCTTCACCACCTAGCCGCACATGCCTATATGTGTGTATGTGTGTGTATACACATAATATTACATGTCATATATACACATATAAACACACAGTATATATATCTGCAAATTATATGTGCATGCATGTGCATGTGTATTATGTATAGATTCATGTTGTTTATAGACATATATTTGTGTGTGGCTATGCTGAATTGCGTTTGTTAAAGAGAATTATCTTTTTCATTGGCTTTGATGGGTTCTGAGGTTCTTCCAGTGCTGAGATTCTGTGTCCTCCAATGAAACCCCCACCCCTTTCTTGGCCTGGCCCCCTTTCCTACCCTTCTGTGGAGTATCTGCCACCCCCCATTCTGATTTTCACTGCATGGAATAAAACACAAAGGGAATGAATTGTATTGAAATGCAGTTACCAGAATATTAAAAACAAACAAAAACTCAGAGTCTTAGACCCCAGGATCAGGACCCCTGCTTGACTCTGATGCATTTCTTAGGAGGTATAAAAGGAGAAACCGTCAAATTGACATTCCTCTCGTGCCAGTTTCTGGAATGTGATGAATGGCCAAAACAGCTCTCCTGTATTCAGGGCAGGATAATGGCTACCAATAGGATTTCTTTTCCAAAAAAAGAAAGAAAATAAAAGAAAAAAAGAAAGAAAGAAAAAAGTCCTGTTGGTTACTGAGTTTCCAACTGGAAATTATGGCCTATCCATCCATAGAACAATCCACTTAATGGTTCTGGGGCTCGGCTCAAAGTGCTTATAAAATAATGACGCGATTACAGGGACCACAAATAAAGCCCAGGAGCTCAGTGGAGTTTTTCGATGAAAATCAGGTTGTGGTGGATGCAGTATTTTATCCATCACTGTATGTTCCCAGAACTCTTCATTAGAACAAAGCTCAGATACCCTTCCTAGCCTCTGATTAGAGAAAACACCCAATTTTCTTTTTTATTGCTGACACCCAAGAGTGTGAGGAGAGAGCCCCACTGAAGCGAAGAGAGGAGATCGTAGAATATTGACTTCAGTGGCCCACTCAGCTGGGGCTTCCTCTTTCCCAACACCTGCCCTGCAAATACACTGAGGCTGTTTTCAAAATAAAATCACTGATGAGAAAAGAAAATTATTGGGTAAAGAGAAAGAAAAACATTGCTTTCACAGCAGCAAGGCTTGCACATTTTTCCTCCTTCATTTATTTTTTGTATTTTGAAAAGAAAATGTTGCAATAATGGAAGAACTGAGCCTGGATACTGTTTAGCTTTCTCTGTTCTAGCAGCTACTTCCCTCCCCATCCTTCATTTCCCCGGAGAGTAAATGGGGTAGGTCTCAGGAGAGTCCCACAATGAAAATGGGAGACTTCATCCATGAGTCTCAGCATTGGAAGAGATTTCCTTGGCCTCCTAGTTCAGACAATATGTGGATAGAATCCATCCAAAAATATTCAGGGGAACACAGACTTTGTCTGAAGATTAATCATAACCAAAGGAAAATCACTTCACCTCAAAGAAACTAAATTTCTTTATCTTTTAAAAGAAAGACTTGAAAAGATCTGGGAGGATGAGGTTCAAAATGAGGAAGTAATGGAATGGGGGAGTCAGAAAGCTACTCTTAGACAGCTGGAGACTATACCAAGAGAGGCATGGTTTCCAGCTATGCAAGAGGTGACTATCCCTCTGAACTCTGACCTCTGGCTCTGCTTCTGACTCCCAGACTTTGTCCCCATCATTTAGCTGCCTTTTTAAGCATCATGGCATCCTGAGGGAGAGAGAGGAGGCAGTACATGCCAGGTAGGTTAAACCACTACCACCTTGGCCACCATCTCCCTTTACACCTTGATGGAAATAGCCCAATACTCTGAAGCCAAGTGCTTTGGGAGAACTACTGCCCTGTGGCCCTAACACTACCAGCCCTGCTTCCAGCCCAGTGCCCTCAGCCCCCATTCTGAAAAGCAGCTTCTGTGGAGATGCAGCCAGGGGACTGACTGATCCTGCAGAGAGAGGCTACAGCCACAGCTACTGGGACCCAGAAAATAGCACTCTTGTTACCCGAGTCCTTGGCATTGTCATAGGGATCAGCACTAGAATCTAGTAGCCTCTTCTCAGTGGAAATGACATCAGAGAAGAAGCCTGACCATCTGCTTCTCCTCAAAGATCCCACGTGACCTTCTGAAACTTGCTGTATGTGTTTTCTCTGCTTTTACAATGTAAGCTCCCGAAGAGTGATACTGTCAGACTTCTCCAGTTGAATCTCTGGATTAACTCAGTGCTTTGCATGGTCATCATTTAATAGATGTTTTAATTGTCATTCCCTCTTGCTCTAGAATTTCACTAAGTACTTGGGGCACAGGACAGAGACCCAAGGGACAAATATGGATAATGGGCATGATCTGAATGAGAACCCAGGGAAGGAGATTGAGGAGGAACAGTTGGAGAGGTAGGAGGAGAACCAGGAGATTGCAGTGCCCTGAAAACCTAGGGAAGACAGACTCAACAGAGAGGCTACAGGGAGGCTTAGGAGAATGATGATCTAGAAAAGCCACTGGCATTAAGAAAAGGCAATGAATAGACCACTAGTACCTTTGAGAGAGTAACTTTGGTAGAAAGATAAAACCAGAAACTGAACTGTAAGGGAGTCAAGAAGAGTCTGAAAGTACAGAAAGTGGAGGCACCTATTTCAAGTGGCCCTTTCCAGGAATTTATCTATTATTAATAGCAGAGAATGAGGATGGAAGGATCAAATGAGGGTTTTATAAGGATGGAGGAAGCATGAACACATCTGCAGGGAGTAGGGAATGAGCCAGTAGAGAGGGGAGAGACTGAAAAGGCAGCACAGAGTGCAGATGACAGAGGAGCAGTCTGTTAGAGGAGAGAGAAAGGGATTGAGCTGGTAAAACAGTTATTCCTTTATAAACAGTAAAGCCTCTGGATAAAGAGCAGGATTTGGTAAGGGGACAGAGAGAGGGGTGAAAACCAATAAATTGTGACTGGATAAGGGCATTTAGGAATTCTGGAGATGGAAAATTTTTATGTGATATAAAAGTCAGGAGTGTGAGTATTGTGTGCAGCTGAGGCGAGCTGGAGATAGGTCATGAAAAGTGAGTAGACTGAGGAACAGAGTGCTTCAGGTGTTTGAAGGACAGTTTTATGTGTGTTAAAGTTCCCTGGTATGAGAGCAAGAGTTGAGAAGAAAAGAAAAATGGTTAACCAAGAAGAATCCTCCTTCAGGATGGTAAGGCAGACCTGGAATTCTGGAAACATCTGTTACCAGGATTTTGATTGGGTAGTAGAGCTGAATAGCATGAACCTCGGTGCTCACACAGTGGTCAGAAGAAGCCATATAAGGACACTCTCGAGGTGTCTCTGAAGAACTTTGGAATTGATTGTGAGACACAGGAGACACTGGCCCAGGATTGTACAGCACAGTGGGCCTCATGAGAGAAGGTACTGTGTTCTGTGAGCAAAGCAGAACTGAAGGAGCTCAAAGAAAATGTGAGATGAGCAGATTTAGAGATTTAGATGCAGAAATCTCACTCTAAATCTTCATATAAATTATTGATGCCCATCTTGTGGTAGAGCCTTTCAAACTCCCACTGGTCTGATCAGCCACAGTCATACACACTGTACCTTGACCCCAATACAGTCATGTCATTTTGGTCTTCTTTGAGCACAAAAAATAACAGCCAACTTCAATGGGGAAGTTGCAATAGGGTGCAAGGAGTACTCTAACCCCTCTACCTTGACCAGTATGCCAAGATGAATGACTGAAGGTGTGGCCAATGCTGGAAAGGGTGACCAGGGAGACTGTCAACGGGGGTACTGAGATTTCAATAATAACTAAAAGATGGGAAAAGTGTGCAAGAAAAATATTTAGGATGAAGGGATTTTTGTTGCCTATGGAACAGACATTTCAGAGGGCACAATGGAAGGGGACACTGGTGTTTGCTCAGAACTTTGGAGTGGGAGAGTTGAGAGAGATGAGAATAAGGAATTAGGTGGTGAGGGCTGGGGAATGAGGCTTGGATGATGACCTCTAGTGATTAAGAATCACTCAGAAATGTAGGGTATGACCAGGTATGAGGATGTTCAGCATTGAGTGGGGCCTCCCACTCCTCTTCTCAAAGGAGCCTGGAGATTGGACTGAAGATAAGTGCAGCCCAAGATGGAAAGTCCATGGTCAGATTGTCAGATGAGAAGTCCCATTTCATTACTTCTCTGCCCCTAAAGTCTGGAGATTAGGTAAGAAATGGTACAATAGGAGATGGAAGTGTAATCTATCCAACAGAAGAAGAAAGTCTCCTTCCTCATGCACTTTCTCTTTTTCTTCCTCTTCCTCTTCACTCAAGGAACAGCTATAGCAGGAGATGGGAGGTAGGTGATCAAAGGCAAGGCTGTTGCTCTTTGCACTGGCAGTTTTACACATCTCAGCTGGCAGCAGGAGGGGGGAGTTGCCTTGTGCTGGCACAGATGGAAGTCAGCCTGGCTTGGCCCCTTACTGTCTTCCCTCAGGGAACACACATAGCAAGAGATGAGTGAGAGAAATACAGTGAGAGAAATGTCTGGCTCTTCTTGTCATGATGAGTATCTAGGGATCAAAAAGTCCAGGAAAGCAGCCAGGTGGGAGATGATGAGGCAAATTCTTTGGGTGCTCTCCTCAAACTGAGGATGCAGGAAGAATGGTCAGATAACTCCCCTGCCCCAACCTCCTGACCTGGACTGTTTTGGTTGTCTTCTGAGAAGTATCTAGGGGCTATGGGGATCACTGTTCAGTTTTATTTTTTAAAGTTATTTTTAAAAATTATTATTTTTTTAGTATTCAATATTCACTTCCATAAGTTTTAAATTTTCTCCTCCTCCCTCCCCACTCCCTCCCAATATGACTTGCAATCTGTTATGGGTGCCACACAGACATTCCTATTAAATACATTTTCACATTAGTCATGTTGCATGGAAGAACTATAATGAATGGGAAAAAATCATGAGGAAAAAAACAAAATAAAACAAAACAAAACACAAAATGAAATAATCTGCTTCATTCTACATTCAGACTCCATAGTTCTTTCTCTGGATAAGGCTGGAATTTCCCATCATGAGTTTTGTTTTAGGTCTCTGAGAAGGGCTAAGTCTATCAAAATCAGTCCTCACACACTGTGACTGTTACTGTGTTTCTCCTGGTTCTGCTTCTCTCCCTCAGCATCAGTTCGTATAAGTGCTTCCAGGTGGAAGCACTTACTTTGAAGTCCACCTGATGATCATTTCTTATAGCACAACAGTATTCCATTACATTCATATACCATGACTTGTTCAGCCATTCTCCAGTCGATGGGCATCCCCTTAATTTCCAGTCCTTGGCCACTGCAAAAAGAGCTACTATAAATATTTTTGTACATGTGGGTCCTTTTCCCATTTGTATGGTCTCTTCAACATACAGCCCTAGAAGTGGTTTTGCTGGGTCAAAAGGTTGGCACATTTTTATAGCCCTTCGGCCATCATTCCAAATTGTCCTCCAGAATGGCTGGATCAGTTCACAGGTCCCCCAACAACGAATTAGTGTTCCAACATTCCCACATGCTCTCCAACATTTATCATTTTTCTGTTTTGTCATGTTAGCCAATCTGACTGGTGTGATGTGGCACCTCAGAATTGTTTTGTTTTGCATCTCTTTAATCAATAGTGATTTAGAGAATTTTTCATGTGAATATAGACAGCTTTAATTTCTTCCTCTGAAAACTGCCTATTCATATCCCTTGACCATTTATCAAATGGGGAATGCCTTATATTCTTATAAATGTGACTCAGTTCTCTATGTGTTTTAGAGACAAGGCCTTTATCAGAGACACTGGTTATGAAAAGTCCAAGTTTTCTGCTTTCCTCTTAATCTTGGTTGCATTGGCTTTGTTTGTGCAAAATCTTACCAATGTGATATAATCACAATTTTCCATTTTGCCTTTCATAATGTTCTCTGCCTCTTGTTTGGTCATAAATTCTTTCATTCTCCATAAATCTGACAGATAAACTACTTCTTGCTCCTCTAATTTGTTTATAGTATCAGCCTTTATACTGATATCATGTACCCATTTGGACTTTATTCTGGTTTACAGTGTGAGATGTTGGTCTATGCCCAGTTTCTGCCATACTGTTTTCCAGTTTCCCCAACAGGTTTTGTCAAACAGTGAGTTCTTATCCCAGAAGCTGGGTATTTGGGTTTCTCAAACAGCAGATTGCTATAATCATTGACTCCTGTGTCTTGTGTACCTAACCTATTCCACCGATCCACCCTGTTTCCTAGACAGTACCAAATGTTTTTGATGATTGTTATTTATAATACTATTTAAGATCTGCTATGGGTAGGCCACCTTCCCTAGCATTTCTTTTCTTTAATTCCCTTGATATTCTAGACCTTATGTTCTTCCAGATGAATTTTGTTGTTCTTTTTTCCAGTGCTAAAAACAATTTTTGGTAGTTTGATTTGTATGACACCAAATAAGCAAATTAATTTAGGTAGAATTGTCATTTTTATTATATTAACTCGGCCTACCCACGAGCAACTGATATTTTCCCAGTTATTTAGATCTGACTTTATTTGTGTGAAAAATGTTTTGTAATTGTGTTCATATAGTTTCTGGGTTTGTTTTGTTTTGTTTTGGTGGATTCCCAAATATTTTGTAATGTACACAGTAACTTTAAATGGAATTTCTCTTTCTATCTCTTGCTGTTTGGCTTTGTTAATAATGTATAAACATTCAGATGATTTATGTGGGTTTATTTTATGTCCTACAACTTTACTAAAGTTGTTTATTATTTCAAGTAGACTTTACTTGATTCTCTAGGATTCTCTAAGTATGTCATCATATTGTCTGCAAGGAGTGATAACTTAGTCTCTTCTCTGCCTGTTCTAATTCTTCCCATTTCTTTTTCTTCTCTTATTGCTAAAGTTAACAGTTCTAGCACCATATTGAATAACAGTGCGCTGTTCAGTTCTTAAGCCTCCTTTCTAATTCAATTAAGGAATTTATTCACACTTTGTAAAAGGATCATTAGCAGAACTAGACCTTGAAGTGACC
>CM053593.1:1317534-1353150 GCA_028646575.1 Pseudocheirus occidentalis | reverse complement strand
GAGTGATAACTTAGTCTCTTCTCTGCCTGTTCTAATTCTTCCCATTTCTTTTTCTTCTCTTATTGCTAAAGTTAACAGTTCTAGCACCATATTGAATAACAGTGCACTGTTCAGTTCTTAAGCCTCCTTTCTAATTCAATTAAGGAATTTATTCACACTTTGTAAAAGGATCATTAGCAGAACTAGACCTTGAAGTGACTTCAGGGGACATCTCATCCAAACCCCTTATTGTACAGATGAGAAAATTGAGACCCTGAAAGAGTCAATGACTTTCCTAAAGTTACAGAATCATCTAGTAGAAGAGCTGGAGTAAGAAGCCAGACCCTTGGATGTTCAGTCCAGCCTTCTTCTCACTAAATTACATGGCTTGCCTAAGAATTGGTATGGTATAAAGGAAGGAGCCTTGGATCCCAGGGCCAAGCTCTTCCGTTTAGTGGATTTTGTTGACTGAGGTGAATCACTCTCTCTAAGTGTCAATTATTTCATCATTAAATGGTGATAAAAATATTGGTACTACCCAGGAGGTACAGTGAATAGTTCTGTGGGGAGACAGTTAAGTGGCAGAGTGAATAGAGTATGGGTTTGAGCTCAAATCCTTCAGACACTGGACAAGTCACAAGGCCTCCTGGCCTCAGTTTCTCCATCTGTAAAATGGAATTAGTAATAGCAGCTACCTCACAGGGCTGTGATAAGATGACGAGATAATGCACATCCAGCATGTTTCAGCTCTTCAAGCTCTACACAGCCTGACAGTTCTTCTTCTTCATCACCATCAGGGGCATCATCATCATCTTCTCTCCCTTCTGCTCAGAGCGCTGGACTTTGGGGACCAAACTCCTCCCAATGTCTTCCTCTACAAAGGACAGAAACTGCTCTCAGATCACGTCAGTCTGCATCTGTAGTTCTGTCTGATTTCATCTCTGTGCAACAAGGTGGTTCCATGTTGGCTGCTCCCTGTTGTCCCATCCTCCCAATCCCACATTTCTGCCTTTTGTGTGTTATCTCTCCCTTCAGACTGAAAGCTCATGAAAAGCAGGGACTGGTTTTCTTTTTTGTTAATTGTGTTCCCAGTGCTTAGCACAGTGATTGGCATGTCATCATAGATGCTCAATAAATCTTCAGTGTATTGGATTATTGGATTAGATCATAGTTATCACCATCATTAATTTGACCAAGGCATCCATTACAAGTGGAAGAGCAGGAATTCAGACCCAGGACCCTCTACTCGTGATGGAGCACTCCAAAGAGAACCTGAGTTCAAATCTAGCCTCAGCCACTTATTAGCTGTGCACCCTGGGCAAGTCACTTAACCCCAGTTGCCTCCCTGCCCCCCCCAAAAAAGATCCAGAACTCCTTCTTCCCTACCCCTTGGCCTTTTGCTCATGAAGTTAACAAAGGTCATTCCTCAGACATGCTAGGGGGGAAATCATCCTCAGCTCTATCTCAAAAACTTGGCTTTTCTCATCTCACCATGCATGACACAGCAGCAGCTACAAGCTTACATTTTAGAAACCTTTTTGAATAGGTGGAGAAATCACCTTAAATTGGTTCTATTATCTGTCAGTGGAAGTAATGGAGCCATCAAAGTCAGGTGTCCTGGAGGAGAGAGAAGATGCTGGAGCTGAATGGAGGCTCCGATTACTGCAGCCAGTCCCTGGCCCTCCTCCCCAGCAGAAGCTGCTTCAGACACATGGTCAGCATTTTTAGAGAGGACTCTAAAGGGTCTGTAGAAGAATAGCCGCTTGGTGGCTGGATGCAGTTGGGCTAACTGAAACACGCATAAAACTCCAGATGTAGACAGGTCGCTGATGAACAGGACAATGTCCAGAGGAGGGGACCTTGGGTGCCACCAGGCTAGGCCATCGTGTCACATGACAGGATGTCAGGGATGGTCACTGTCCAGCAGCATTAAGCTTGACTCTTTTGGTTTGGGAGACAGAACTATGGGCAATGGCAGAATGACGATGGGGTCAGTGTAGGCTGTGGTTCAGAGGCTGGCTCGGAGATCAGACCTCTGGGGTCATCTGGTATAAACCCCCCAACTTAACAGCAGTGGAAACAGGTCCAGAGGGGTTAGATGAGGAGGAGCCCAGAGACATCAGAAATGTGACCAGAGCTTAGGGACTTCAATAAAATGAAATTAAAACAACAACAAGGCCTATATAGTGCTTAAGGTTTGCGATCCTCACAATAGCCCCATGAGGTAGATACTACAATCACCCCCATTTTACAGATGTGGAAACTGAGGCAGAGAGAGATCCAGTGACTTGTACAGGGTCACATAGCTAGTCTCAGACTGGATCCAAACTCAGGTCTTCTGAGCCTAGCCCCAGCCTCCTCTACCGTGTGACTTTCCAAAGCTCACAAAATGAAAACTCACTCGGCCTCCTCCTTTTTAAGATGGGGAGACTGGAGACCCCCGTGGTGGCTCGACTAAGAAAGTGGGAGGATTCAAACCAAGGTCCTCTGCCTCCAGACGCTTCTAGCATCTCACCCATAGGAGGATCACCTGTTGAGTGGTGCTGTCCCAAAGCGGACTTCTCCTGACATCTGCAGAGTCCATCTATAAACCTAAGGCCCCCAGGGCTGAAGCAGAGACTGGACCTCCTCTGCGGCCCAGAGACGCAATTCTGGCTCAGGAATGCATGGGACAAAATGACACCGAAGTCTTCTCTGATGCAGAAATCCCTTTCCTTCCTCCTGGAGACAGGCCTGTGTGTGTCAGCACCACTGGACTTGGCTGCCTCCTATAAATATGGTGGCCAGAGCCTGGACAGGCCATCTCCCAGAGCCTTGAGTGGGCAGAGGAGGACGCGCCGGTAGGCTCCTGGGACTGTAATTGTGGCCAGGTTCTGTGCAGTCAGGACTTTATAACCATGGAAAGGTAAAATGACATTTCTAATTAACAGAGATTTCTCTTCCCAGGGAAGATTTAAGAGAATGGAATAATTTAGCCAAATTGATATTTTACCTCACAATTTCAGGGTATTAACAGCGAATAAGCCTCTTGGTCTTGATATATATACTACGGGATCCAATATATCACAGCGAGGCCTCTGCCCTCTTCCAGGGCACAGTCTGGCTCCATGATCTCTCCCTCGGCTTGGGGTGCCAGGGCCTGCCCTGTGCACAAAACCCCATCATTCATGAACACGACTGAGCCCCTTGGTCTTCAGAGCTCTGCCCTGGGTCTTGATCAGAGAACTATGAAGCATCATGGGCTCGAACTTCATTCCTGTGAGTCACAGCTCACTCACCCCGACTGATTGTGTGACCCTGAACAAGTCACTGAGCCTCCAACAGCCTCAGTTTCTTCATCTGTGGAATGGAGGTGACAGCATTTATCTCACAGGGCAGATGTGATATCTACCTACATACCTAAATGAGATAATAATTGAAAAGCACTTAGTACAGGGCCTAGCACATGGTAAGCATGATGTAAACACCAACTATTATCACTGTTAGGAGAGCCTACAAGAATGGTGAGGAGGTCTTTGTCTCCAGGGATTCCTGGCTGGTTCTAGAAGGTGCCCAGCTGCCCACAGAGGCTGAGGACGGCTGGGCTGACTGGGGCCCTTCTAGTGGGCCTCTGCCCACAGCTTCACAGCTGGTTTAGAACTTAGGCTGATACAGGGATGGATTTGGTTTGAAGCTGCTTGTTTGTTAGATGGCTTTCTTTTTCCTCAGGGGAGGGAGAGATGGGGGAGGGAGGTGCTGGTGCCCACCTTGGCTCGCCCTCGCTTAGCTCATTCAGATGGAGTCGGACATTGCTTGTCTTTTACCATCAGTACTCTTGTGTTTGCTGCCATGCAGGCAGTTCAGGGACCCACTTTCCCCACTTTTCACCCCAATATTGCTCCTCTCCCCAAAGGAGTTTCCTTGGGTTTCTTTCCAGCTGCCCTCAGCATGGCTCTTGTGGTTCCATTTCCTGGTCTACTCCTCATAAGGAGCTGACTGTTCCCAATCACTGTCAGGCCTGCTGGGAACTTGAAAGATCAGGGCTTAAATTCTACCTAAATAGCCTTGAGACCCTGGGTGAGTCACTGTAGTCATTCACCAAGCATCTCTTAAGCGCCCACTGTGTGCTAGGCATCAGCAGCACAAGGAGAAACATGAAATCATAATCCTTGCCTTCAAGAATCTTTCATCTGATACAAGGATACAGCCCCCTAAGGAGAGTTGGGGTGTGATGGGGAGGGTGCGATGCAGTGCCTTGCTCTGAGCTCACTCAACAGAACCGCGGATGCAGAGGCTTGGTAGAGTCTGTTGGGGAAGGAATCCCCCACACAGACAGTGCAGGGTGTAGGGAAGAAGGAAGGTGAAGCTTCAGAAGTGTGAAAAGCACTTGAACACTTGTTGGATTGCATGGAAGCAGAGAATCCAGAAGGGTGCTAGGGGTGAGCTGGAATCATGGAATCTTCATCCAGAACAGTCCCCAGAGACCACTACCTCCAACCTTTCATTTATACATGAGGTAAGCCAGGTCAAGTCAACAAGCACGGTCACCCAGGAGGAACCAGAGAGGTGGCATCGAGCACTGCTCCTCCTGCTCCAGAGCCAGTGCCTTTCCCCTGTTCCATGGGTCATGGTGCCTCACACACAGAGAGAAGAATTAAAGCAGGGGGCCCAAGTTCATCAGTGAGCTCAAATTGGTACACAAATTACCTCAGTAGGTGAACAGAGTGCTTCAGTAGCCAAGAATTTACCAGCTTAGAATTGCTCTAGATGCCCAGGAACCTCCTGAGGCAGATGCACAGAGATCCATGAGTGCTAGCACAGGCAGGTTCCTCTGTCAGTGACGATGTTTCTAGGTCTAGAGCAGAAGTAGGCCGGGCCTTAGTCCGAGGATGCATTCTCCTTTGGCCCTGCTCTTGAGGTGTGAGCATCGGCATTCAGTGAGTGCCAGCCTTGTGGAGTAGGGCCAAACCCCAAACCTCCTCCCACCAGGGCAGCAGTCCCTCTGAGGGTTTGAAACTGTGAAAGATCGACTTTCATTTGTCCGTCATGGTCAGAGTTGTTTCTTTGTTCTCTCTGATGCCAGGGCCCCATGAAGCAGTCACTGCCTCTGACCTTTGCTGAGTAAATCAGCTTTCTTTCACCAGCCACACTCAAATACATGCATGCTCACACTTGCATGCACACATACTCTTTTCAGGAATGGTAAAATGGATTACCATGGGGGAGGAGGGTCAGGAAGGAGAGGCTGTAAATGCCTCAGCCTTACCTTGGAAAAGCAAACATTCTCTTTCCAATCATTTATTGCAAGAACTGCTGCAGAATCTAGCTCTGCCCAGAAAGTGTTGCTGGGTGTGGAGACCCACACCCTGGTCCCTGGGCTGCACCAGTGGAAGCTTTTTTCCTCCTTATTGTAATTAGAATAGGGGCCTAGAATAACCCTAGAAAGAAGGGGAGAGAGCAATTAGGGACAGGAGTTAAGGAAGATGGCCTTCTGCAGTCCTTGTGGAGGAGAGGGGGGAGGCAGGGATGACTCTCAGGGGGCAGCAACTCAGGCCATCAGGAAATGTGATCCAAAGCATGTGGAAGCATGATTTCCTATGTTCCCTCAGATCAGGGCCTTCTGTGGTGCTGTGGGAATGACATGGGACACTGGAGACCAAAGTGGTGAGTTGAAATCTTGGCTCTGACTCTTCCTAGCCATGTGATTATGACAAGGCACTGAGCTGCTCTGGGCCTCCAGACCCCATAGAATAATAACCTATTTCACAGGATTGATGGGAGAAAAAACACTTCATAAACTTGAAATTGCTATATAAAAATGAGCTATTATTATGCAGTCTCAGTGATGGAAGGCACCTGAGAGCCATGGGCAGAGAGCTCCCTCTGCTTCCTACCCAACAAAGGCTCCTCCAGCCCATGTTCACAGCCTTCTCTTGGAGGTTAGCCCCCAATGCCCCCCACACAACCTTCTTCTCTTTAGGGATGCCTTTGGTTGTTGGGAAGTTGGTCTTCATATTGAGAAGAAGTCTGCCTGCTCTGAAATCTCCTCTGAGGACAATGGTGCAGATGCCCTCCCTTTTCCACTTGGGAGGCCTCAAGCACCTGGAGAGAATGGCCATGCTCCCCTGAGGCTTCTCTTCTCTCTGTTGAGTATCTTCAGCTACTTCTCAAGGTTCTCATCATGTCATGAGCTGGAAACTATTGCCAACCTGGCAGCTCTTAGCCGACCTTTCTCCAACTCATGGACGACAAACATAATTCTCTGTTTCCAGCTGATCAGGGAGAGTACTGAACCACTCACACATCCCTAGTCCAGGATATTCAGTCTCTCAATCCAGGGTGATGGGTCACCCAACAAACATGTAGCAAGCACCAATGTTGGCATCAGATTTCTGGTCTGTCATATCACATGGTGATGAGCTTACAGTAAGTTCACTAACAACCCCCTGTGCTCCTTATTTTCACACAAACTGGAACTTAGCCATCCTTTTGCCATATTGTATTTGTGAAGGTGATTTTTTGA
Organism: Pseudocheirus occidentalis; assembly: GCA_028646575.1. NCBI lineage: Eukaryota > Metazoa > Chordata > Mammalia > Diprotodontia > Pseudocheiridae > Pseudocheirus > Pseudocheirus occidentalis. The sequence goes on along the minus strand of CM053593.1, from coordinate 1,346,669 downwards.
ATGTGAATCTCTATCAAGAATTTGAAATTCTGTCACAGGGACAGATAATTGGACTTGTTTAATTTGGCCTCAGAGGGTGGACCCTGGAGGAATGAGGGGAAGTTGTAAAGAAGAAAATTTAGGCTTAATGTCAGTAAAAAAATCACTTACGATTTAGAGTTACACCAAAGTACGGTGGGCAGCCTTAAGAGGACATGAGATCAGCTGCCCAGAAGCGTCTGCATCAGAGCCTGGGTATGTTACTGTGGGGATTGGGGTCAAGGTTAATGTGGAAATGTGGAAATTCTTCTGTGATCCTGAGATGTAGCATTTGTCTAGCTTGAATTCAAGCTTCTAAGATTCTCTACCATGTTCTGGTTTGTCAAGAGTTTGTTGGAACCCAAGAATCATCAAATTGTCCCCTTTACAGTCACATGATCCCCTCCCCCCATACCTGACAGTTCCTGGCACTCCTTTCCTTTGCCTCTTAGAATTCCTCCTTCCCAGAACTGCTCAGGTATGAACTTCTTTGTCTGGTCATTTCAGTGTATGACTCTTTGTGGCCCCTTGGAGGTTTTCTTGGCAGAGATATTAGAGTGGTTTGTCATTCATTTCCCAGAGGAGATAAATGAGGAAAACAGGGTTGAGTGACTTGTCCAGGGTCACACAGCAAATAAGTGTCTGAGACTGAATTTGAGCCGTGTCTTCCTAACTCCTGTCCCAGAGCTGTGTCTACTGAACCACCTTGCTGCCCACCTCCTACAGAAGCCCTTTTCTGATCCACCCAGCTATTTGCAGGGTTTTTTTTCTATTTCTCTTAACATCACTTTGGAGATATCTTACCTACATATACATTTTATCCCCCTTGATAGGATGTAAACATGTTAAGAGAATGCTTGATTTCCACCTTTGTTTTCCTCCACCCTTCACAGTTCCTTACACATCTCATGTTCTTAATAAATACCCACTCTTACATTCCATCCAGCTGGTATCAGATCCGCCAAATGGTAATGCTTTCTAGCATGCATCTCTCCCACCTGTCCATAGGAAAGGCATGGCAGACCTGGGCAATGCCTCACCCTGCCTCAGGCTTCCCCTGACCATCTAGAAACCCTGTTGAAGCAGCAAACGTGCTTCCTCTGCTCTTGCTGAAACCCTCCTGTTTACTTTGATGGCTGCTCCCTTTTCTCAAGGTTTACCCATCATCCCTTTCATAAGACACTCATTACTTTTCCAGATTCACAGACCTAAAATTTGGAGACTCAACCTCTCTTCTCCTATTTGACAATGAGGATATCATTTGTTCTTTCCCCAATATGAGGCATTTCTGTCATTGTCCCTGACCTCTCAAAGAAGCCAGTGATTATCGTGTTTGCCTCTCACCCTTTCTCCTTCCCTCTTCCTTGTCCTCTTCAGTGCCTTGTACACAGACAGATGCTCAATATCTCTTTGGTGAATTAATTAAATGAATGGGTATTGAACTAAGCCATGGAGGACAGGTGGGATTTGGGTAGGCCCAGAGGAGAAAGGAGAGGATGCGAGAAAGTGGGGTTGACAAGTAGAGGAACATGGAGGAGTCAGGCTAGTCAAAGTGGCAGGTCATGGAGGGAGCTGAGGGGAAGGGAGAGCAGAAGGGTACTTTGGGGTTAGGTGCTGGAGAAGGATCCCCAGAGCAGCCCCCTTTTCCCTCTCCGGGTTTAGGGCAGGCCTTCCTAAACAAGGAGGCTGGGATAGATTTTCCCCATCTATCCCTGCCAAGTCCCTGATTCAATTGCTCATTTAGGAAAGTGAATGAAATCCTGGAAATCAACATTTCCAATTTGAGAAGCTTTAAGTCCCAGGGGCAACAGCAGAATAACCTTTTAATTTCTGAGATGAATGAACAAAGTAATTCTTGTGAGTGGTATCTCCTGTTTCTACAGCAGCCATAAATCATACCTTTGGGAGCCGTAACATTTCACTTTGAAATGTGCATTTGGAAAATAATACCACCATTTGTTACTATTCTTCTTTTGTGCAATTTCAATGAATTCATGACCAGTCACAGATTCCTGCTGATTCTGTGGCATGAGAACTAGCTATTATATTGCCAGAGCCTGGACCCACTGATTAGGCTGAGATGCTTTATATCCCCTGATCCCGGCTAGAAAGGCATTCTTCCTCTAAGCAGAACTGGCTTTTCCATTAGCATATAGTTCATTTTTCATTGTTTGACTGTGCCCTCCTTTATCTGGGCAGCTTCTCTCAGAAATGAGAGAATGGTGGTGACATGATTGCCCCTATTAAAACTTTGTGCCCTTTAGCCAGAGGTCTGATCTGTTGGCATGAGCTTGGCAGGTGAATTCATGGAAAACTGTCACCATCTGAAAACTTAGAGGGCATGTCCTGTTGATATATGAGACAAATTGTTTTAACCAAGGTAGGATGACAGGGGCTTGATTCCCTGGTGTCAGGTTTAGAGGGGGCATTGTCCTCTGAGCATCCTGGTCCTATGGCAGTGTTCCTATCAAGGAGCACTCCCTCACTCTCAGGCAGCTCATAAACCTTGTGGAACCCCAGACTATGGGATCATACCAGGGTGTGGTATGGAACTCAGGGGTTCTTCTCTCCCAAAATTTCATCCAATCCAAGGTGCCTCACCACCACACATACAGAGATAGATGCACACTCACACATATACAACACATGCACACACGTGCATGTGCATACATACACACACACACATACATATAAACCCTCCTGACCATTGACTCTTGGCCAGGTGCAAAAATATTGTTACAGCCCTATAACATATACAGAGTGAGACTAACAGACAAAATTCAGAGCATTGCCAAAGCGCTCACGCAGAGAAGGAACTCCCCAAACATGTGACTTGGGGCCAGCGAAAATCATCTTCCCACCTTGGCTTCCAGATTTTCTTAGCATGTTAGAACTGAGGTTTGTGTTGGAAGATTGGATCCCAGACTGTTCCCAATCATCACCAGCTGTTCTTCCTCCCTGGTCTGTTGGCTTAAATGCACTTCTTCATTACTTTTATGTGCTGTTTTAAGAAAAGGAGCAAAAAAGCGGGTTCTTCTAATTGAATAAATTTGTATTCTGTCAGGAGTTTCATCTCCCTCGGAAGATATCTGGAAACTGACTTGGCTATGTTTATTTATCATGGCAGAGTGGTATATTGATGAGAGGGCCAGGATCCAATGGCATTAAAATAAGACATGAAATATTGATTAACCCTTTCTTTTTTTTTTCTTAAATTCCTTCCTTACTCCCAAGGATAATAGATTTCAGGAGCTATTGCCAATCTAGGGCACTCCAATAAACCTCTGTTATTGACAGGGACTTGATTCTCCCTTGGCTCTGATAAATGATCATCACAGGGCTTCAGAAGAGCCAGTGTTAAACAGTCTAGGGTCATGTGTTTGGGCCTGCCTATGGTGCTAAATGAAGCATCCATGCTTCGACTATAGAAGTTGGAGGAAGGGAGAAAGGAGGAAAGGAGGAAAGGAAGGAAGGAAGGAAGGAAGGAAGGAAGGAAGGAAGGAAGGAAGGAAGGAAGGAAGGAAAGAAGGAAGGAAGAGAAGGAAGGAAGGGAGGGAGGGAGGTCAGAAACATTTATTAAGCACCTACTGTGTGCCAGGCAGTATGTTAAGCACTTTGCACCAATTGTCTCCTTTGAACTTTACACAAACCCTGAAGGCAGGCACTATTATTATCCTCACCTCCACAATTGGGGACACTGAGGTAGACAGAGGTTAAGTGATTTGCCCAGAGCCACACAGCTAATTATGGGGGGGGATTTGCACTCAGATCCTCCTGACTCTGGGCCCAGCACTTTCTCCACTGTGGCATCTAGCTGCTTCTAGGTGGTCTAGATGGCAGATGATTAGGAAGATCAGACCAGGAACCCTAACTTGGGCAACTGCTTTTGCCACAGAGAGACTTTTTCCTGTGAAGGTCTGAGAAGATTTCGGTGCTGTGGGAGCCAGTGGTCGGACTCCTGCTGAGAACAAAGTTGTAATGTTTGTGAAGTCTGTAAAATGAGGGAGTTACACTAGGTAACTGGAGGTCCATTCCACCCCAGAGCCGGGACCCAGTGGTCTGTGAGAGTCATGTAAGGTAAATGCTGGATCCCCCCTTCTCCAGGTTCTCAGAGCCCTTTGCCTGACCCTCTTCCTTTCCTATCCTCCCTAGGATCCTAGTGGTGATCCTTGCTAGAGTAATGGCTAATATTGGTAAAGTGTTACTGAAAGAGGTAGAAGGTAGCCATCTTCAGGTATTGGGAGGGACTCCCTATATTCTCCTGGGCTAAGGATGAGCTGGTGACATGAGGGACAGAGTGCTCGACTTAATGTCAGGAAGACCTGAGTTCAAATCATTTCCCCTTGCAGGGACAGGGAAAGGTCCGAGGCTAGGTGACCTCAGACAGTCCTTCGGCTTCAAGGCTAAGATCTCATGAATGCAGCAGCACTCTTTGGAGTTCTGAGCCTGACCGCTCACTCACCGATGTCCTTCAGAAAGGAGCTGTCCTTCACTGGAACCTTCAGAAAATGGGAGAAACCAAACGGGAGGCTGACCTGGCCAAGAATCAGGCAGCATTTATCAAGTACATAGGGGACCAGGCCGTGTGTACCAGTGATACAAAGAAAGCAAGTACACAAGTGGGCTTTGAAGCCAGGGAGCTCCAGTTCCAATGGGGGGATCCAAACACACTGACAAGGTAGGCAGTAGAAGCGGAAGTGTATCCCAGTGAGAAGGAGGGCGTGCTGGAGGAGGGGGCGGGGTGCACTGAGAAAGGCATCTTGTGGAAGGTTGAATTTCATCTGAGTCTCGAGGAAATCAAAGAAGCTAGAAGGAGGAGGGAGAAAGAGGGAGCATTTCAGCTTGGGGGACAACCCGTGCAAAGGTGTGGAGGGAGGAACAACTGGGAGACCAAGGCTGTTGGCTCAGTGAGTATGCAGAGGAAGAAGAGTGTAAGAAGCAAAAGGAGGGAAGGGCAGAGGCTGTGAACAGCCTTCAAAGCCACAGAGAAAGCGTGTGGGGAGCGGCTTTGGAGACAGGTAGAGGCCGGGCTAAGCCACTGGCAGCAGAGTGGCCCGGCCCAGGGGCCGGAGCACTTCTGGGCAGCTGGCCCAAGCCTGGAGCTGTCTGGTGGCCCCCAGGCTTCCCAGAAGGGGGCAGGAGGCGTCAGCCTAAATGAGAGCCAAGTAGTTTATATTTTATCAGTAATAAACTGGATGAAAGATCGTATTTTAAATGATACGCCTCCTAGCATGCTCTCCATCAGTGTTGACGGCATCATTTTTCCAAGATAGGAGCTAGGAAATTTAAGTAGTTTCCAAGTGGTAAGTACCTTGATTAGCAAGGTGCAGCCATATGCAAACCTGCCCAATGAAAACCAGTGATTGATAGCTCTCCCTGAACACCCCAGCCTTTTACGCCAACGCATTCATTATCCTTCAGCATTAACTTAAGCATTTCTGTCCCACTGACCTGGGGGCTCATGTCTCTCCATGGCCCTCGAGGGCTTTCTGTTGTTTATTTGCAGGTGGCCATAATTGGTTTCATTGATCCCCAAATGCAGAAGGCATAGGGAGCTAACTGGCAGGCATAGTTAAAGTGAGGGTGCCCTTGAGCATGAGGGACAATGCAGGAGTCTAGTGGGGCGGAAATCCCCCCCCCCAAAAATCTTGTGGGCAAACACAAACACAAAAACAAAACATAAAAATGAATAACGAGACATTGGGGACATCATGGCTAAGTCAAGGTAAGTCAGCACTCATTAAGCACCTACCACAGGTCAGGCGCTGATCTAAGCACTGGGGATGCAACCACCAGAAGTAGTGTCTGCCCTCAGAGAGCTCACACTCTAACTGGAGAGACAATAGGAAAGCCATGAGGAGCACACAGCTTACACGTTGGAGACCACTTCAAAGGGAAGGCACTGGCCTTAAGACGATCAGGACTAGTCTGCTTGCAGAAAGTGGGGTTTCACCTGTGACCTTAAGAAGCCAGGAGGCAGAGGTGAGGGGGAGGGTGTTCCCAGCATGAGGCACAGCCAAGAAAATGACCCAGAGGCAGGAAATGTCTTCATTAAAATATCCAAGCTTTGTTAGGCTGGGTCAGTTTGTTCTGAGGACCAAGAATCAATTAATTTCCAAACCAGGCAGTGTTGTAACTGCCTCTCAATTTAGGCTGAAAGAAATGGAATGCCAACATTGTTAACAGCAGTGCATCAGAAGACTCTCAGATACTAATAAGCTAAATGTGGGACTCCTTCATTCACAAATCCCCTCCACTGAGGCAGATTTCAGCCCCCTCTTCCTTTCTGAATAGGACCCTTGTTTGCCGTTTTTCTATAAATGTGATATAGAAAACCTGGGTCAAATGCTGTGCATGTGTGTGGGGGGGGGGACCCTCCAAAAGAAGTAATGAGGAATCAATCAGTCATCAAGTACTCATTGAATTGGCTCTATGCCAGGCACTGATGCTCTAAGGATATATACCCTACTCTCAAGAAACTCACATGCTAATGGGATGGGCAATAAGGACATGTCTGTGTACATGCACATGCATACATGCATATATGCATACATACATACACACAATGTGTGTCATGTCTATGTAGCCAGACTAAACAAAGTGAACAGATACAAGACAAATGCAGAGGGCTCTGTGAAGTTAGGAGTATGGAAGGCTGGGAAGAAACAGGGGAAGCTTTGTGAAGAATGTGGCTAAAGTTGGTCCTAGAAGGGAGGTGGGATGTCCAGGGCTGGCAGTGGGCTTCTGTGGCCCAGTTAGGAAGCAACAAGAGCCACTTTTGCTGCAGGGCTTTTTCCACCATCCAAGTCCTCCCCTGGTACAAAGACTCCTTCTGGGTGGTGAACACAACTTTTCAATGGATTCCTCCCTTTCAGTGTATCCCCCTTAATTACCTCCCTCCCAATTATCCCGTTTCACTCCTCTATCAACAACCCACCCCTAATTGCTTTTAAACATTCTGCTGGCAAGTTTCCTGTGTGTTTTGGTTTTTCAGCAGATGCTTCAACAGCTAATAAAGAAAGAAGGCTTTTCTATCTTTATTATGGCATGGTGTCCTGATGAGTGGGCCTCTGGCTATGTCTCCGTAAGAGTCTTTCTGATGTTTTTGGCCGCAGTCTTGTGGGCGGGATGGGGAGTCTGGATGCTTGTAAAGAGTTGTATGTTAACTGCTTACTATCCAACAGGAAGGACCTCAGAACTCAGGACCACCTTTCTTGTTTCTCCCAAGACGGCTGAGTCCCCAGGAAGTCAGTGCTTTACTTACAATTGCATTGGTAGTAACCGGAAAGGCTAGAATTTGAACCCATCTCCTTTGCCTTTGTGCTCTTTCTACCATGGGACTCACAAAGGAGTTATAGTCTTAGTTACAAAGATTTTCTAGCATGGGAGAAATGTAGGAGGCCTGTGGCTGTCTCCTCCCCTCCCCCTTCTCAATTGCTGTTCCTTTCCATTTACACTAGATATAGGATATACGTGCATATTCACTTGCAAGGTATGTCCCCCATCAGAATATAGCTCCCTGAGGGCAGGGATCCTGTTTTGTGCCTCTCTTTGTACTGAAAGTGCTTAGCACTGGGCCATAGTAAATGCTTATTGATAATGATTGACTGACTAGAAATCCTACAATTGAAATCAAGTGCTTTATGATTGTAGGATCACAGATATGAATGCAGAAGGAAGAGCTAGAGCTTATCTGGTTCAACACCCTGATGTGCCTGTGAGGTACCTGAAACTCCTGCTACAGATGTAGTTAGTGGCTCAGCTGGGATGGAGAGCTTGTGTTGCCACCCCTGTCAGCACCTTGGACAGCTTCCCTTCATTAGGTCCAGCTCTCCCACAGTGACTAGGGTGGTTCAGTGGAAAGAAGGCTGGATTTGAAATTAAAGGACCCAGGTTCAAACTCTAGCCCTGCCTCCCACTACCCAGGTGACCTTGAACAAGGCTTCTCAGTTTCCTCAAAGGTTAAATGAGGGAGTTGGACGACACAGCCTCAGAGGATCCTTCTGGTTTTAAACCCATGGTCCTATGAAAGGACAGTTGCTTTAATAGACCAATACTAAGTACTGGGGATATAAATAGAAGAGTGAGACAGTACATGATCTTAAGCAGTTCACCTGCAGAACCTACATAAGTGGCCTAAGGGCATTGGCGAGCCAGGTAACTTATCTTTGGTCACATGTCTAAAGCCGTGAGAGGCAGGACTGGAACTCGGGTCTTCCCCAGTCCAGAACAAGCCCTGTGTCCATTGTACCTTTCATATAGAGTGGGTAAAAATAAATAGTTGTTGAATCGTACCTTAAAATTCACAATCAATAGCTTATCATTCACCCAGATGAAGATGATTCTTCTCACGGGATCTTTAGGCCTAAAGCTGAAAGAGCCCTCAGAAAATGCTGAGTCCGACTATCTCGTTTGACAGTTGAAGAAACTGGGACTGAGGGAGGTTGGATTTTTCCCAGGGTCACGGATACTTAGCTGGGATGCTGTGCTGAAAAATCTGCATAGAAACTGAGGGAAAAGGAAGCAGATATTTTAGCTGCCCAGCATTCTACATCCATCCAGTGGAGATTATGGAAAGTAAGACAGGATTATATCTAATGGACATTCCTAATTGCTCTGCCAAGACACAGGGGCTGTGAAGGTGATTACCCGAAACCCACTCTGGGTGTTCAAGGTGTCCTTGGATTCTTGGAATATTTCTGAAGGACTTTTCTTTCCCTTTTTTCCCCTTTCCCTGGTCATGAAAAGAGGGAAATCTTACCTTCTGAAGGCCATACATTTCTAAATTACAGAAGTATAAACATGAAGGGAGAAGTTTTCCTTCACTTACATTCAATCTGGCATAGTTTTAAAGACCCAAAGCAAGGATGGGGAACATACAACCTCGAGGCCACATGTGACTCTCTAGGTCCTGAAGTGCAGCCCTTAGATTGAGGACCCAGAGTGCCACATGTGGCCTCAAGGAGTTAGGTTCCCCAGCCCTGACCCACAAACTGAGTCCAGATTCTGAATTCACTCAACACTGGCTAAGGATCACTTAGCAGTCTGGCCGGAGAGACAGAGGGATGCAGTTGGAGTAAGGAAGATTGTGATCCAAGGCTTGTTTCTAACAAGTCATAGCTGTGGTACAACTTTTCAGTGCCCTCAGACAACTTCCTAAGGCTTTGAGTTACAGATGATTTCCTGATCTGTATCAGGGAGTTCCCAACAATGATGAAATCACAGGCAGAGACATCCAGGTTCCCCAAGGCATAGAGAACTGGATTTTGAGGCAGGAAGATGAGTTCACATCCTCTCACAGACACTAGCTTTGTGATCCTGGGCAAGTCACTTAATCTCAACCTCAATGTCCTCATCTATGAAAGGAATATAATAACATTGTCTACTTTCCAGGGTTGTTCTGGGCAATGTAAAGCACATTGCAAATCTCCCGGCACCATCAAAATGTTACTTATTGTTATACCAGATGCTAAGAGAAATGCACAAAAAAGTGAGACACATTCTTGGAATCCCTAGCTCTCTTCCAGACTCAGTTCAAGAATAACTCCTTTCTCTACGAGGCTATTCTTGGTCTTCCCCATGGCAGGCAGCGGTCTTTCCCCATTGCCTCACAGTGCATCTGGACAGGTTTTCTGTGCACATATATGTATGCATAAATACATACATACATATATACATATATGTTACATATATATGTATATACAGAAATTCATCTAGACAGACACTCTACATATTTTTATCACCTTCTCTCACCTTTTTCCGGATAGAGTGTAAGCCGCCTGAGAACAAAGGCCAGTAAGTCTGCCTTTGTCTGGAGTCAAGGTAACAATCATTTATTAAGCACCTGTTACATTTCAGGCACTGTGCTAGGTACTGGCGATAAAAGAAAACAAAAAGACAGTCATCCTTTTGGGGAGCTCCCCTTGTAATGGGGAGACTTTCAGACAACTATGTACAAATGCCACGTATCTATACATATAGAACACATCAAACATGTGTACACCTGTGTATAAGGTATATGCAGGACAATTGAAGCTCATTTCAGTGGGAAGGCACTAGCACTTCTAACATGGTGCCTATCACCTGGTTGAGTGGTTGGTTATTGTCCTTTGTTCTCAAAGACTCAAAAATGACATCACTCTACTAGAGTCAAATTAAAATGCATCCAGCTGGGATTGACCAGACCAATCTGAGCTCGGAATGTCCTGCCACAGTCTGGGCACAGGGAGGGAACATTTGGGGGAGGATTCTCCAGATCTGTTCATCCTGCATTTCCTTTGGTTTCAGTTCTGCTCTGCTCCTAGGGCACAGCACCTTTTCTGATGGAGTCTCGCCACGCTGGGCAGTCCTGTTCCAGTGTCTCCCATGGCACATAGTCAATTCCCAAGTTCTTAAGAGACACCTTGAGAGTGTCCTTGTATCACTTCTCCTGACCACCATGTGAATGTCATTAGGCCCAGTTTGTGTGACCAAACACCCGGTACTCATTCTATTCTAGCTGAGATTTACAAGGCAGGGGGTTCGTTGCTCACACAAAAGCTGCCTGAAGTGCTCCAGAGGACATTCCCCCCAGGAGTTCAGGGACACCTCCATTGTGCATCTCTGTGAAGGCAGAGGAAACAGACTGTCATGTGACAGTAACTGGTGGGGGGGGGGGTCTCTTGGTCATTGCTTTCACCAGGTGCTTACTAAACCCTCACAGATTGGTGAGTCTGTCAATCCCCTTACCCTGTGGAGTTTTCAGTCTTCTGAGAAAAGGGGGAGGGAATTGGGTGTGTTTCCTCATGAACATAGACCCCTCCAGGATGATAAATAGCAACTCCTCCATAATTCATAGTCTCCAGAGAATTCTCTATAACTCAGGCTGAGTGAGTTCCTCTGTGGTCACATATCTAGTAAATATAAGAGGATAGATTTTAACCCAGGACTTTCTGACTCTAAGGCTATCTTTGGACTTGCCATGCCCAGTGGGAGAAATAGCATTCAAAATGAGCCAGTGATTGGGTTAAGGGAGGCCCAAAGAGAGCTGTCCTTGGATGGTCTGAGAAAAGCTCCATGGAAGGCAAAGGAGCAGGCTGACGGCATGGCCATTAGTCTTGACATAGGCCTGCAGTACTTTGGCAAATCAGGAATCATGTCCACTGCACTCCTCTGTGCCCTTCAGACAGAGGAGACATAAATGAAGCTTTACCTGAAGGACCAGGATTCTTTGACTTTGATACTTGCCACATGGCATGTCTTCTGTTCATCCTGGCTCCAGGACTGGCCATGGCCATGACAAGCAGGCTTAGGAATGAGCCCAAAGTCACCAAGAATGGCCATCTGTCATTGCCAGACTGTCAGACATCTTACTGTATGGTCCAGAAAGGGAATGTTGTTCATTTGACCAAGTGTCAATGACTTCTCACAAAAATGTGTTTTGTGTGTGTGTGTGTCTTTTCTCTCCCCAGAGTCCAGTCAGGCACGTACCTCAGCACTGGTTGGTTCACCTTAATCCTGGCGATGGATGCCTGCTATGGCATCCATGTCTACGGCATGATCAATGACAGCTACTGCAAGTAAGATCCCGGAATCACCCCCTTGGGTCTCTTGTTTGAATCCCTCTTCACGGTTTTCTGATTGGTTTTCTTGTCCTAAACCCATGGCATGGATTGGTCAACCACATACCGTCACCTTGCTCTGTGAGGCTGGTGTAAGAGAAGCAAGGGGCCGTAGCAGGGAGAGCAGAGACCCTGCGCTCTGAGGACTTGGCTCAAACCCTAATGGCCTGGGTGACCCTGGGCCTGCATATGGAGGCTGGGCATGATGGTCTCAGAGGTCCCTGCCAGCTCCATCCCTCTGCATTCACTTCCTTTATCCCCCAGCCCTTCCCAAGCTGCTTCCTTTCCCAGGGCCTCAGGTTCCCTCTCTGTTAAATGAAGGACTGGACAAGATTATTTAGACTCCTACCCATTCTGGACCTTTATATGTCTGGGCTTGTGATTCCAGGAATCCCCTCTGCCCATGAAATTCAATGACAATCTGGAGAGTTGTTGGGGGTCCTGAGGGTTGAAGGGCCTTGTCCAACTTGAGTCAGAGGAGCACAGACTCCAAGGCTCTCTCATTCCTCAACCTTCAAGGCCTTATCATTTGACAAATGTGGAAGCTGCCCCTGGCTGGAGACTGACTTGCTCAAGGTCACCCAGGTCAGGGATAGAATTTGGACCCAGATCCTCCAACTCCAGAGCCAAAGTGTCCCCCTTGTAGCCCACATACTGTGATGGTGAGAGGGTGGGCCCGAGGTCCACTCCCTGTCTCCTCCTCTGCACTGGTCTTTCATCAGTCTCAGACTCGGTTTACAAAACAAAACAAAACCAGGCCAGGGAATCACCCTCTGGTGGGGCAAAAGGCTCCAAATTTGCCTTGTTTTTTTAAACCAAGGGCTGTTCAGGAACTCGGGCTTGGGAAATTCCATGGCTGTTTAATTTGCAAAGCAAGTTCTAGTCTCCTCGTTCCTACGACTCTGGGGGCCTGTAGATGGCTATCTCTGTGGTTGTAGTCAATCGCAAAGGACAGAGTGTCCTCGAGCCTCTGATAGAGCTGACAGCTTAACCACAGCTCCTGGAAATTATATTTCACGAATAAGTAAGCAACCTGTCAGCTCCTTATTTAAAATGAGCACGCTTAGCCACAGTATATCCTCACTTGTGGGGTCCTATTTAATTAGATAGTAAAACAAGACCTTCCCACTTTATCAGGGAAATGGAATACACACACACGCATATGTGCACACACATATGGCTTATAAGATACAGTACATATGTGTATACATGCATGTGTGCAAAGGCATCTTTGTAGTGCTTAGAGTCTGGTAAGTGCTATAATCAGAATGACATGGATTTTAATCAGACCATCAAAAACAAACAAATAAACCCAGCAACTCTCCACTGTGGTCTTGGGACCTAATCTCTCCATCCCAGTTATAAGCAGAGGAGCAAAATCCCTCAGAGTGAAAACTAGTGGAGCTTATTCAAGCTCCGTACTAGAGCCCAGCTGACTGAATCAGGCATTGCCCCCTCCTGCAATGACTCTGTTTAAATTTAATTGGTGTGATGTGTAAATGCCTTTTGAACTCTTTCAGGCACATAGGCTTAGGACATTAGCTAAAAGCTTCCATACCTAATAGCTTTTAACTGAGTGCATGGATGAAAACCATGCATAGATTTGCAAGTCAGTGCATTTATTGGATATATAATGGATTCTTTTAAAAGAATGCTTTTCCCCTCATTTCCTCTCTCTCTCTCTCTCTCTCTCTCTCTCTCTCTCTCTCTCTCTCAGGTCAGAAGGCTTTAGAAAAGTCCCCTACCATTACTACGAGCCAGGACGATTTGAATGCGATGAATACCTTCTCCATGAAAATGCTCCATACGGAGGCCATAGATTTATCACAGAAAAGAAAGTATTTGCTAAGTGGGCCAAGAAACACAAGATCATATTTACACATCCCAATTGGACGGTGTCTTGATGCTGGTTTGCTTCACCAGTACAAACCAGCGTGTAAAAATGACACAGCCTCAGCTCTGATGATGATGATGAAGGAATTGATTTATTCTTGTACTTAAATGGGCCCTTCTCAGCGAGTCATACATTTGGGGATCCATTTGGGGTTGGCCAGGGGAACGGGGGCAGCATTTTGTTTTCTCTCAGAGTTCTGTACTCCATATTGCACTTTTACAATTTAACTAGAGTCAAATCCAAGGTCAATGGAGCTCATCTGACCACAGTGACCTAAGAGATGGAAAGGGTGTCTTCAGGATAAGAGCCCTACCCTCTGGGGGTAGCTCCTGAAAGCCATAGTAGCTGTCCCTCAGAATGAGGCTCACCACAAAAGTCAAGGCTCTTGATGCCCTTTCCAGCTGGCTTTTCCTCCCATTGTGAAGGTGAACTATTCATAAAAGGCTGGGCCAAGGCAGGGGGCCTGGCCCCAAGTCTGGCTCCAACATGCTAGCTGATTAGCCTGGAGAAAGATGGTCAGAGCAACAGGGCTTTGTGTCTTCCCAGAATAAAATCGTTCTTACACATTCCCCTGCTAATCAACAACGTGAAAGGTGCTGGGAAGAGAAAGGACCCACAATGAACATAGGAGTCCAGGAGCTCTAGCCCACCTCTAAGACATCCCGGAAAAGACTGCTAAGTATAAACCCTCATTCATGTCCAACTGCAGCTGCTCTCTTCTTGCTAGCCAAAGCACAGAACCCAGCCCACTTCTTGAGAATGATCCCAACCAGTCCATCAGCCCTTTATCACTGAGGAGCAAATACATAGAGGGGATGCTTTAACACCAGGAGTGTTGACTGCAACATTGGAGCAACAAATACTGTGAAAACTTGTGAGACTGCTTTAGCATCGCCCAAGTGGTTGACTAACCCTGCTTAAACATGCTATGAGAAAAACTCAATTTTATATGCTTTGTAAACTCATGGAACATAGAAAGCAAAACATATTTTTACATAGATTTGTAGGCTATCATACTTCATAATGTATATTTGTATATTCCAGTTTATATTTGATATGCCCAAGATTTTTCCTCCCTCTCCATGCCCCCCTTTACCTTTTCTGCCTCCATCTCTCTGTCTCTGCCTCCACTCTTTCTCACTCTCTTTTTCTCTCTCCCTCTCTCCCTCCCTCCTTCCTTCTCTCTCTCCCTTTCTCTCTCCCTCCTTCCTTCTCTCTCTGTCTCTCTTCCCCTCCCTCCCTCTCTGTCTCTCTGTCTCTCTCTGTGTGTCTCTCTCTCCTTCCTCTCTCCTCTCTCTCTCTCCTTCTCCTTCCCTCCCTCTCTCTCTGTCTCTGTCTCTCTCTCCTCCCTCTCCCTCTCTCCCTCCTTCCTCTCTCTCTCTCTCTCTCTCTCTCTCTCTCTCTCTCTCTCCCTCTCTCTCTCTCCCTTTTTCTCTCTCTCCCCATGTGTATATATGTGTGAGCATCTTTATCAAGCACCAGACGCCCCCATCATCTTTGGGAAGAACGTGATTCCTTGGACCACATTACCCCACCACCTGATTTTTGCCCACTCGAGACTACTGCAGCCCCCTCCACCTCCCTCACTCCATGGATTTTGCAAGGATTCTGGGTGCTGTATTTCTGTCATGGAGGAATCTCTCAACCAGATGGCAGCTCTTCTTGCTCAGTATTCCTGTAACTCATTTCATGTTATTTTCTTTATTGGAGCAGAAATTAGTGACTTTCACTGCTGTGCAGGCTGCTCTCACCAGGATCTAAAACTGAGCAGGGCCTTTGACATTCTCTAGAACTGTACAGATAAGGAAATTAAGGTCCAGAGAAGGGGCTAAATGGCACGTCTAGGGTCACACCAATGGTAAATGGCAGAGTCAGGATTTGAACCCAGACCTTCTGACTTCAAATCCAACACTTCCCCATGATCCTGTGCTGTCTCAGAGATGGAGATATGTTAAGTACATTCTTGGCAACACTGATTTCTGGAGTGCCTCACAAGAGGCCCAAAGGGAGAGAAGACAGAGAAGGGAATAAAGACTGTGGAGCGTGTTTCAGTCATGTGTTCAGGAGTACCCTACTCTCTCTCTCTCTCTCTCTCTCTCTCTCTCTCTCTCTCTCTCTCTCTCTCTGTCCATATTGATTAGATTTTGGATTCCATAAGCATATGGCATTCCCACTACAGGAGCTCCCTCCTCCAAAGATCAAGACCCATTCAGCAAGTGGCTGAGTCCCAGCAAGTTGTCATGACAGCACATGGATGTTGAGTCTTGCTCAGAGTCATGTGTCAAGGTGGGAGGGTTTCCTCATTGAGAGCTGTGGAAAATTGGAGTGGCCCAGTGCTCCCATGTTACACATTAGAAAATTAAGCTTAAGTGATTTTCCCAAGGCCAGGCAAGTACCAATTGGAAGAAGCAGACCAGACTCCAGTTTTTTCTGATTTCAGGCATCGTGCTCTACCCTCTAAACCAGGGGTGTCAAATTCATATAAAAATTATTCCTGTGGGCCACATATTGACTTAGAAAACCACAGATGTACATTGTCCATGTTGTATTGTATTTTTATTTATTTTGTTTAACACTTATCTATTCTTAATCTAGTTCTGGCAACACTCATAGGTTTGACACCTCTGTCTAGGGCACCCAGCCTCTTATCCTCTGTCCCTCCTGGTTCCAATCCAATATGCCCCGAGATAAATTAGTGGAGAGATTAGCTGCCAACTGAAACATAGAGGTGGGCATACACCCCGGAGACACTTTCTAAATCAGTGGCCTCACACAGACAGCTCTGAGCATGAAACCTGGTCTTGCCAAAGTCTGTTTGGTGACTTCCTCCAAATGCCACCCTTACTCTTCTTTGACTCACTTTCCATGTCTCAAATTGGGACCCTTATTGTCACAGGGGGAATCACATATGAGAAGAGTTATGGAGGTGGTGGTGGTGGTCTTGGTGGTGGTCTCGGTGGTGGTCTTGGTGCTCTTAGCAGACGGCTCATTCACATAGAAAGCGACAACTCCTTTTCACCTTTGGAACACTTGGCAGCTCTACCAAAGGATGAGAATTCTTCATTATTATTAAGGCTTGAAATCTTGGGCGCACATCTCTTTTTCCTTTTTATCTCCCCTTTAGGTAGCCTCATTATTACACCTCCAAATCACAAAGAACCACCAGAACTGCTGCTTGGGTAACCCTAAGTCTGAGCTGTTCAGTAGTGGTGAACTGGTAGTCCTTGGTTTTCCTCCAAGTGATTTTCATTACTACTATGAAAGGACATTTGCAGACAACATTTGTAGCACTGCATTCTACTGATGGACAAATTCAAGCCACCACATGCCAATGACTGCTGGCCTGAAATGGTCAAGGTTTCCAAATGGGCATTAGTTGTTGTGAGAAAGATCTGCTTTCACAATGGAGGGAACTTTGACCGACCAGAACAGAGATAGAGTCTTACGTTCAGAGCTGGAAAGGACCTTGGAAACCATTCCCTGTCATTGTACAAATGATGAAATGGAGACCAATAGAGGTGCGGGAATGTGTGGCGTCACACAGCTAGTGGGTTTCTGAGGCAGGAGAAGGACACAGATCTTCCTTACCCCAGACCCCTGACTCATCACCATCCCACACTCTCTCTGCGAGTGCTTGGGGAGTTATAGGGAGTACATTCCTGGAAGGGAGGGCTTTTTCCGTTTGAATTCATGCCTCCCAATGTGCCTGCCATGTAGCAGGACTTGTTGAATTGGTGTTTAATTCATGTTCTGGTTAAATGGAGTTGTACCCAGTGTTGAAGAAACAAAGCATCTCAGCTGACTTTCGGTCTTTGCTAAGAGCAGTGAATACAAAAGGCCCCTTCTTTGGTTATTAGAGAGGCCCAAGGTCCAAGGATTCTTATTCTGGTGTCTTCTCCTATACGGGAGTGTGAGATTTAGAAGGTGCAAGAGCTTGGGTTTGATGTGTGCTGGCCCAGCCAATCCTGAGGAAGTCTCCAGGGGGCTATGTTTGAATTGAGAGTGCTTCATTATTGCTACCACTTGGGGTTTTTTCCTAAAACAACCACTCAGAACAACCCCTTTGGTTCAAATGAGACATCTTGTTCAGCTCTGACTCTGATCCCATTCTTTACTTTTCATTAGAGTCCCTCATTTATGGATCCATGCTTCCCATTCCACCCCGCCTCACTTGTGTATCTGTGCTTCCTGTTCCCTTCTGGCCCATTTTCCTCATCTATTAAGTAATATGTTGGAAGTCAAGTTGATGATATTTAGAAAGGAAATTGCATTTTCATGCAAGTGTTTGGCCTTGGCAGTGTGAAGAAGTCCTGCTCAGGTGGGTAGGATCTCGTCCAGCACAGAAGCCTTGGGGGAGTGGATCCAAACTGAAGCTATTCCTACAAACTTGTGCAGCTCATTCCTCCCACATGTGGAGACAGCTATGCAGATAACAGGCATCTGCCAAGAAGCCAGGACAATATTTCAATATCATTCAAGCCTGTAGGCAAATATGTCATCAAAGGTGGTGGACACTTGCTGAAATCAGCATGAACCTGGCCCTCTGTAGCTGCCACAGAATAAATAGTCTCTGTTTTCTAATTTCTATGGCAGCTGGAATAAAAAGCAAGGAATCCAAAACCAGACGCATGTGTTTCTAAAGCTGGTCTCATGTTATGCTAGCCTGGTGATAAGTAGCAGTGCTTTCCACGTTTGTTAAAAAATAGCGATGGTGGGAATAAGATTAGCTTTTAAAGTATGCATTTCTACACTGGAATCAAATCTCACATTTCTCTAGCAGGCAGCATTTTTCAAACCATAAAAATGCATACACATACATATATTGTGTGTATGTGAACATTACATACTCATGCACACATACACATATGTGTATACACACACACACATTGGCACAAGGATACAGATGTATATATTTTTATATATTCATGTGTACAGATCTGAATCTCTATCTTTTCTCCTGGAATTGTATGAATTGCCGGAAAACCCATTATAGATTGCCTTTGAGATTGGTTGAATTGCCTTCTAAAAACCTTGATGCAAGAATGAAGTCAAATTAAAATGTGGTGTTTAACTGTTTCCCTGCTTCAAGGTCTTGGGGCTTAGTGCATGGCATCAGGGGGCAGTCAGAATAATAAAAGCAAGAAAAGCCCCTAAATGAAGAAGGAAGAATGCTCTCCAAGGGCCTCTGAGTCTGGCAATCTGCTTGGCAGAGGCTCATGGATTGCTAGTAGCTGAAGTTATATTGGAAAGCATGGCATCAAGTTTCATTCACACTGGGGTAAAGAAATGAACAGCAGTTCCAGTATTTCAATCGGCTCGTCTTGAGCAGAGGGGAGGCAGAAATATGCCAGGTTTATTTGTTTGTTTTTAAAATTCCTATTATTTTACCAGAAAAGGGCTGTAACAGTGTGGAAACAATATCCTGTTCAGAAACTGACTCCCCTCAAACTTATTATGAATGAGTGATCACACATGGAGGGGATGGAGGAAGTCGCAAGTGGTCTCTGAGATGCCTCTTTCGAAAGGGTCAGTCCAGCCAGAGGGGACTGACTCCTTACTCCCTTGAGACAAAGACACCAGAAAGCCCTTCCCTGGTGGTGTTAAATGGATGTTAATTATAAGTTCAGCTTAGTTTTGAAAAGCAGCTCAAATGCAATCTGACTTTTTTCCCTGACAGCATGTCCATTTAACGCTTAACGTGGCGTGCCGAATGCGAGCACAAATCATATTCTCCAGAGCCAACTTGTTTAGATGAGGTACCAGAGGGAATGACTTACAATTCTAGGACCATAAGGAGATGGGCTTTTCTACACCAGGGTTTCCAACGCGGAATAATATCTTAAAATCAAATCAAGCAGGGAGAAGGTCCACAGAGAGTCTGAACTGAACTCTTGAAACCCTATCTCTTGAAAATTAGTTCTATGAAGAAATCCCTACAAACTCTGTGATAAATTGAGGGTCTAGACAGAAGCCTGGGTGCCACAATGTAGTATAACCTTCAAGGAGGAATTATTTCACTTGAGCCAGATGAGGGAGCCCATCAGGTTGCTCAGCCTGCCAAAACCCAGTGGAGCTATCCACAGGTCTGTGAAGATCTCCCTGATGAGTCAAGGACAGAGCCCCCATGGATGAGAAATGTCCTCGCTAGCAGGCCCTTGCTAGAGGTAGCTTCTGTGGGTCAGTGACCCTCTGGTCCTTGCTAATTATGTCTTCTTAAGATTAAAAAGGAGAATGTCCAAATGAGAAGCTACACAGCCTAGTGTGCCAAATAGTGGCTTTCTAGGACGAATACTATTTCTAGAAGCAAAGAGATTTCCTCCCATTGGCCAGATTCTTGCCCACAGCAAGTCTCACAGGGAGAACAAGTCTAGATTAGGCCTGGGCTTTGTAGCTAAAGCTATGTGGTAAATAATACTAAATGCCTCCATTCTCTAGCCCTGTAGCTTGCTGCTGTGTTCTATCCTGGGCAAGTCTGGGGTTTCTCTTAAGAACAGGGACGTAGGTCCTCTGCTGCCCTACACTCATTCTTCAAGAAGAAGCCAAATACTGACAGTTATGGGGAGATTGCCTGATTCAGTTGGCAGTCAATTCCTACAAATGTGGTGCCCAGGGGTCTCTCGCTATGGAAGCTACAGCCATACCAAGATGGGTAGTCCAGAAATGTGTGTATGGTCCATAGATGTGATGTTCTCTGTGTGTGTCAGGAGGGAGAAGGAAGGGACAAGCATTTATATGTTGCCCACTCTGCTGGGCATGGCATCAAGCACTGTACAAACATCTCACTAGAGTCCTACAACAAGGCAAGGGAAGGACTGTTATTATCCCCATTTTAGAGTTGTAAAAACTGAGGTAAAGTGATTTGCCCAAAGTCACATGGCTAGTAACGTGTCTGTGGCTGGGTTTCGACTCTGTCTTGTTGACTGCGGGGCCAGCGCTCTGTCCATTGCAGCACCTGGCTGCCTCTGCATCCTACTGATGACGGCATCACTGATTTAGAGCTGGGAGGCCAGGTGAGCCATGTAGCTCAATCTATGCATTTTACAGGTGGAAATTAAAGGCTACAGGGACTTTAATTGAAGACAAGGTCTTTTAGATATTGTCAGAGACAGGACTAGTCTTTGGACTCCAAAACTAGTATTGGAGCCACTGGACCATGTTGTCTTGTGTTCATGTAGGAGCATAGATTTTGAACTGGGAAGGACATGATTCCCTTGAATTACTGAGTCCAAAACACCCATTTTACAGATCAAGACAAGAAAGCCCAGGGACATACTGGATGTGCTGAAGGTAACACAGATTGTAAACAGCTGAGCCCAGCTTTGAACTCAGCTCTTCTGGCTCCAAATTCTCGTGCTTCCGTGACAGCAGCTGAGGGGCTGTCTAGACCAACATGTACCTCCCCAGTCACCCCTTGACAGCCTTCCCCGAGGTGTGGTCCCTCCCCCCAAGACTTTGTGCATAATCATGGAGACTGCATGATCTCTGGAGGAAGCTTTGGGGGAACACTATAGTTCTTAGGAAGCACCTCTCTCTAACTTCCACACATGCCCCTCCTTCCTCCCTCTTCAAGTGATAAGTGAACAAATGTGAGCAGCCTTCACCTGTGAGAGGCCAGTCGGGGATAGTGACTGATGGACTGGCTCATTATGATGCCCCCCTTGCTCCCAAGTCTCCTCTTCTCTCTGACTTGGGCATTCCGAATTCCTTCCATTGGTCCTTTTAGTCAGAGATCTGGGCCCTTTCCTGGCCATACTTGATGTCCCAGATACCCTTCTCCTAGAAGAATGTCATCTCCACGAGAGCAGTTGGAGCTCTGCCGCGTTGAAAAGGGCTTCACACGTAGAAGATCATCGATGTATTTTTGGAATTGGACTGAATTCCTCAGTGTTTCAGCCAAAACACTGAACTCAGTCCTCTGGTTGTGACCCGATATGGGCTGAATACGGGGAAGTGTATTCACTAAAAGGATTCACTAACATTTACAGGGACTTGATTTAAAACCAATGGGAACCATAGATTACCTCTGATCTAACCTCATTTGACAGATGAGGAAATGAAGGCACAAAATTTAAGTGATTTAGCCAAGCAGACAAGACAGACCATGAACATCAGAGGGGGAACTCAAAGCCATGTTCTCTGACTCCAAGTCCAGCCCTCTCTTTGCTGCCCCACTCTTTGGGAAGGGGTCCTGGGAGCTCCTTACACGCAGCCATCTGTAAATGGGTCCTGGCTCTTAGAAATGACACGAGATTCACACGACATTAAAAAAGATTCTTTTGCTTGTTTTACTGAACCTTGGAGAAAGCACTGGAACACAATGCCCTGGATATTACCAAGGCCTGGATTTTGAGCTGGCCTTGAACAGAGAAACAGTGAAAGGAGCCCTCATCCTATTATGCTTTAAGCTGCTTTCTCTCTTTCTTTTCCTCTTTCAGACAAGGCATACTTTGTCTTTGGAAGAGAAAGTACCTCTTTCCCCTCCAGTATATCTTTTGTTCATGCCTTGGAGATTTCAGAAAACAGTCTTGAATTTATGAAGTTGAAAAACCCCTTGATGAATAAACAGCCAAGTGCCAAATTAATGTATTTGTCTGTGTTGCTAACAGTTTCCTGGAAATGAAAACTCCAAGGGGAAAAAAGCAGGCCATTCCCCAGCAGCTCCTTGTTACTTATCCTGCAAAGTACAAATTTCCTTTTGTTTAACTTAATTGTCAATTTGACAGGAACTACCTATTTCTATTTTTAGAAAAAGGTCATATGAGACCCACCTTTGTGTATAACAAGCGTGACTTAAGCCAGTGGGCAGCCCCATTGCCAGAAGGGCCTGGGGATAAAGGCCCAGATGTTGCTCCTTGCTACCACTGCCTCCCTCACAGGAAACATGTGGAGATCATTCCTGTGCTCACGTACCTCCTGCTGAAAGGCTGCTGGCATCGATCGATTTACTCGACCTTTGCAGTAACATAGATGGTGACATAGAGGAAATGAGGAATGGTAGATGGAAGGCTGACCTATTCAGACTCAGGAAGACCTTGGCAGAATTGAACCGCCTGAAGCAGACTGGCTGGTCAATCCTGGGCAAGGAGCTTAACCTGCCAGTGTCCCAGGCAACTTTAAGCCTCCCTGTTTCTGAGTGGGCACCAATCTATGTAGGCTGTGTTTGATGATGTCACAGACTTAGAGCTTGAAGGCTCCCATCTAGGAACACCATACCCAAGGTTATACAGGTAGTAAGTGAGCAGCTTAGGATTCCAACCTGTGTCTGTGGGCTCCAATTCCAACTGTTAGTCCACTGCCCCATGGTACTGTTGAGTCTGGAATTCTCTAGTTAGTGAAGTCACAGACCTGCTCCTCTTACTAAACAAGGAGGAGTGGAGAGTAAATCATAGAACCTAGAGTTGGAAGGGCCTCCAAGGACTCTCTGGCCCTGCCTTTCACTACAAGTGGCCATACAGCAGCTGCTTAGAGGAGGCCAGGCCCCCAAAGCAGGCAGTAGATTCCAATTTTGCAGAGAGCTAATCCTTAGGAAAGTTTTCCTAGCAGTCATCATCATATGTAAAATCAAAATGGAGATGGGGAATTTTCAGAGCAGCCCAGCAGCTCACATTTGGAAAGGAGTTCAGTGGCTACCCAGAACAAAAGAATTTCCAATAAATTTTTTAAAATTGCTCACTGTCCAAGCTGTAAAGATAAGGATGGAATTTTGATGCTGTTGGCATGAAATAGCAGAACATAGGGTTTGGGGAGTGGGTTATAATTTGTTTTGTTCATATTGGCTGTCTGATAATGAGAAAAGTGCTTTCCATACTCATTGTCCTCGGTATGATGAGCAGGCTGTGTCTGGGCACATATTTGGTGGTCAAGAAATCTGTGTAAAAATTTGTGTAAAAAGTGAATCTTAAAATTTATTTTCATAAATTTTCAATTTAAGTTTGTGGCTCCAGAAGAGACCTCTGATTAAAACACGCAGATACAAGGGCCTAGAAGGTAATGAGTCAGGCTACGATGAGAGACACTTTTAATTATTCAATTTTAGAAATATGAATTTATGTTTTCATCAGTAAACAGACCTACTGCAGAAAGATCTTCCAAAAATGTAGATTACTGTCCTAGGGACTTATCCAGGGAATACTGGAAACTTATATGAAGCATGAAAAAGGTAACAGACTCAACCAAAGTCACATGGCAGAGAGTTCTGGAGGCAGAATATGAACCTGGGTCATTCTGACTCCAAGTCTAAAACAACATCCACTGCCATCATGCTATTTCTATTTTATAATTTATAGATATTTAACTTAAATATATATTAAATCAATTCATGACATGTCACAGGTGATTTTGAGAGAAGTAAAATCACATGTTATAGTAAATTGTCAAAGTCTTCTTTGGATTCACATAATGAGGGTACAACATTAAAAGCATGCCTAGGCATTACAATGGCCTCTTCCTGGCTCCACCTTAGACACATTCTAGGCCAGTCCTCTGTTTTTGTTCACAAATGGAACAACTGAGGTCAAGAAAAAAATGTGTAGCTTGCCCCTAGTCATCCCTTTTTAGTCCCAGTTCTAAGAGAAGAGCCCCAGTCTTTGGACAACTGAAGCAGAACTTTCCTGTGACACTCTGCTTTCTCTTTTGCTTACTCATTTTTCCCCACTTAATTATCAGTCCTCTGCTCAGTTGTATAAGATACCTGCATCTGGCTGTGACCCCAGAGGAACACTGATAGGGCTAGAAGGGACTTTAAACACCACCGAGTATAATTCCACTTTCCAGACAAGGAAACCAAGACAAGTAATTTCAAAAAGTATACTCAAATTTTAGTCACAATTGGGTCCAGAGGAAGAGAATGAACATGACAAAAGAGAGTTCCTGCACACTCAAGATGGCAAGGCTGTGTAACAGAGTCAGAAAGACCTGCGAGGCTGCTTCTTTTGCCTTAGCACCTATGATCCTGGTTCCATGAGTGTGGGTTCTCCCTCTGTCTACAGAAATCATGAGCCTCCTAGCTTAACATAGAAGTTAGAGTGTCTGAAAGATATATTGATTCACTGCCCAACCCGTCCACCAGCCTCTCCAACCTGAGCTTGCCTGACCTTTAGATGACAGGCGTGCATCCACTGCCAAGCCCAAACTAGAAACCTTCCCAAATTGCTACAGCCTTCTAATTCTCAGATTCTACAATTCATTCCCTCTACCCTGCCCCATTTTTTTTATTGAACTCATTATTTAATGGGCATATTCATCACTGTCATAGCCTTCAAGAACCCAGGGTCATGTCCATGCCAAAACATTCCCTAGGAATAGGACTTTCACAGAATATAGGTCAGTAAGGTCAAGGGAAACAAAATCCAAGTTTTGTCCTAGAACAAATAATATTTTCTTCCATACTGCAATATGAAGCTAAGGGTCATTGACCAATAGGATCAAGGTGCAAAATAATCCCTTCTCTAGTTCATGTCCAGAGAGTTATCCTTTCTGTAGTCATGCAGAGAACTGACTCTAGTCTGTAACTTTCTTGGCTAGGCATTCATCTTGACACCTGAACTCCCAAAGAGGTCATCGCCTTACCAAATGCTGAATCATAAGTATTCATATGGTCATTGAAAATATGTGTTTACTTATACACATATAAACGTGTAATATACATATATACACATATATAGGTCATTTGAACATAGATATTGGGAAATGTTGGGAAATTGCTCTTGGTTTTGTAGTTTTGTGTGCATTTTCTCTCTAACTTGGATAACTGGCTTTTATCATTCACAGTTGTTGCAAAGTGATACCCGCTTAAGAGTTCCTCTTCTTGGGGTTGCTAGGTGGCACAAAGAATAGAACACTAGCCCTGAAATCAGGAGGTCCTGAGTTCAAATCCAACCTCAGACACTTAACACAAAAAAACTATCCATGTGACCTTGGGCACTTTGCTTAACCTCAATTGCTGCACCTTCCCCTTCCAAAGAGCAAAAAAAGAAAAATAAGAATCCCTCTTCTTATTTTCTCACCACTCACCATTGATTTTGTTTGTGCCAAAAACTTAAGTGAAAATGACTATTGATGAAACTGTGTTTCTAAATGGCAGAAGTACCTTCCTTTGCCTATTTTCTGTGATTTTTTTTCAGGACCCAGGCATACTTCTAAACTTTTTTCTTCTTGATCTCCCCTTTCTTATCTTTTCATCCCCCAAATTTCATATGTTCTTAACTCTTTGGTGTATTTTTTCTTGAAGCATTCTCCAAGTCACCTTTTCTCTTCTAAATACAAATTTACCTTCCTCTTTCCCACACCACAGGAGATGCAATTCTGCTTTGGTAAAGATATTGCAATTTGGCAAGTAAATTTCATTCACTTTCCCATTGACAGACTGGTTTCAACATAAAAACATCGGGAGAAAGAAATGGTTCAAGTGGAACGTCTTCATGGTCAATGTAAAATTCCTCTTTTCGATATAAAATTATTTAGTTTGTTTAACAAATGATGAGAAGAGAATTTATCTATTTGTTGAAGGTGACAATGTTTAAAAACTGTCAGAAATTTATCTCCAAATATTTTGAAGCACTTTATTGAGCTAAATCTTTTGACTTGGATTGTCACTGTTTTTTAATTGTGTCTTAATTTTCATGACCCAGTGGACCGTAGCACACCAACACTGTCCATGTAGTTTTCTTGGCAAAGTTACTGGAGTGGTTCACCATTTTCTTTCCCCAGTGGATTAAGGCAAATAAGTTAAGTAACTTACTCAGGGTCACACAGCTAGTAAGTGTCTGAGGCTAGATTTGGATGCAGGTGTTCTGATTTGAGGTCCAGCGCTCTATTCACTGAATCACCTGGCTGCCTCCTTGACTTGTGGTGCAGAACAATAAAGCTCACCCTGTCTTCTGTTAATGAATGCACAAATTTGCAGTAAATCAGCAGTACAGATAAGGAATCACCTTATCAAGGATCTGTGACACCTGAGCATGGGGGACTACCTCAACTACACTGGTCTACAACTTAGCACATCATCCTCCAAGAGTTGCCTGAGGCTTTGTCCACGGTCACACATCCAGAGGGTGATAGAGAATTTGAACCCAGGCCTTTCTGGATTCTGTTCCATTTATCTAAATACTTCATGCACTGCCTTTTTGGACCATTTGGCCCCATTTACATCATTCATCACTGTGAGTTTTTCCACATATATCAGCATGTGAACCCCCTTGCTAGATATGATATATCCCAGGGTAAACTAATGACCACATTCCTATGCACACACAATGTTCCAAAATAACTTGATAACACTGCACCCTTTGAAAAATGTTCCTGGTAACTCAGGAACACCAAGGAAACCTGTTGAGTACACTTCCCTTCCAGTGATAGTTTGACTTTTCATGGACAAAGTTCTACTTGCATGCTTATGGAAAACATTGATTGGCCAAGAAGTCCATTGGTAATGAATAAGATAATAGAACTCTTCTCCCTGCGTGCTTCCCTGAGAGGCTACCTTTGGGTACTGCCCCTTGCTCACCAGATGTCTGTATACTGTATACCCATATGCTCCTGTTTTT
Source organism: Pseudocheirus occidentalis (assembly GCA_028646575.1). Taxonomy (NCBI): domain Eukaryota; kingdom Metazoa; phylum Chordata; class Mammalia; order Diprotodontia; family Pseudocheiridae; genus Pseudocheirus; species Pseudocheirus occidentalis. The sequence goes on along the minus strand of CM053593.1, from coordinate 1,319,613 downwards.
ATAGAATTGTTTGTTCTTCTCTAGCTTAGGAATGAAATGACCTGAGAAATTTACATTCTGTTTCACAGCATTCCTCACCACAGTAATTTATGCATAACGAATGTCACCATAGATTTAGGAGCCATTTCTATTGTCCACCTTTTCCTATTTATATGAGATTAAATAAATTCTTCATATTCAAGTTTGCGATGATTTTCTGTTTCTTATTGTGTGTCTCTTATTTTCAATGCATTTATATTTTTATATGTTGTTTGTATTTTCAAAGTGATGATGTGGATACTTTAAGTTTTCAATAATAAATACCATTTTCTGATCTCTTGTTTTCAGGGTTTCTTAAAATTATATATGATCCAACTTGAAGTCACTTGTCTTTTTTTTACATACAATCCAAGGAGACTCACTGAACATAATGATGAATTAGTCTAATATAATGGAAGGCAGCTCGTTACGTGAACATGAGAACATATTCCATGAGTCTCACCATTTTCCCAAAAGTGTGGCTATATGCATTATGGCAAATATCCAGCATGGATATTAGTACCATTGCCCAATGCCAATATCCACTCAAACAGTGCTTATAGGATGCCTGTAACGTGTGAGGTATTGTGCTTAACCCAGTAGGGAGTAGGGGGTAACTTAAAAAAAATCTTTGCCCTCATGGAGCTTATTATTTAGTAGAAAACACAATGTGATTCATGGCATGAGATATGAATAAACATTTGTGAAAGGGGTTTAATATCAAGATAACTAATGATGATCCAGAGATGAAAGTTCTGACTGATTATAATATTCAAGTAGGCTAAGTTGGCCCATTTGGTATTAAAGTATTGTCATGCATAGACTGTAACACCAATACAATATTCACAGTGCCCACAGAAGCTATGAATATGCTGGTGTAGTTGTGAATTACAAAATGTAACAGGCTCTCCACATGGAGGACAGGACCAAATCATTTATTCATATACCAGAAAACCAAGTCCCCCAACCAGAAAGTCAGATTCATTACATTAACCATGAAGTGGGTACACATAACCAATGCAGCAAACACACATTCCTGAGCCTTCCCAAACCTTCCCTCAGTCAGGCCTTCAAAAGAAAACAGACTCCCTCAAGCAAAAATGCCCCTCTTGGACTCATGGTAGCTCCTCAGCCTCCACAATGGTTACTTCCAGCAGTTCTGGCCTACTCTCAGCTTGTGTTCAGCTTTTTATCCTGGTCATTAGCTCCTCCCTGCCTTACCCCTTCTTGTTGCATCAGCAAGTTCCTCCCACTGTGGGATGCACAAGCTCTGTTTTTTAACAAAAGATTGATATAATCAAGTGGAAAGCTCAACCTGAAGCAAGGTGCTAAGTACTTGTTTGCTTGCCATTACAAGGGGCAAGAAAGATCTTCAAATCCCCACTACCATTACATTGACCAAAATCTTACAACATTTACCAAAATCAAGTAGAAATGGGTGCACAATCTAGGTATAAAGGCTGATACTGTAAACAATCTAGGAGAGCAAGGAATAGTTTACCTGTCAGATTCATGGAGAAGGAGAGATTTTATGACCAAGCAAGAGTTGGAGAGCATTATGAAATGCAAAATGGATCATTTTAATTACACTAAATTGAAAAGTTTTTGTACAAATAAAGCCAATGTAATCAAGATTAAGAGGGAAGTAGACAATTGGGAAAGATTTTTTATAACCAGTGTCTCTGATAAAGGCCTCATTTCTAAAATATATAGAGAAATGAATCAAATCTATAAGAATACAAGTCATTCCCCAATTGATAAATTGTCAAAGGATAGGAACAGGCAGTTTTCAGAGGAAGAAATTAAAGATATCTATAAGCATATAAAAATGCTCTAAATCATTATTGATTAGAGAAATGCAAATGAAAACAACTCTGAGGTATCACATCTCACTGGCCAGATTGGCTAAGAGGACAAAACAGAAAACTGATAAATGCTGGAGAGGATGTGGAAAAATTGGAAGACTAATGTATTGTTGGTGTAGGTGTGAACTGATTCAGCCATTCTAGAGAACAATCTGGAACCATGCCCAAAAGGCTACAAATAAGTGCATACCCTTTG
>CM053593.1:1306425-1317434 GCA_028646575.1 Pseudocheirus occidentalis | reverse complement strand
AGAATCAACTACCCAGCAAAATTGAGCATTTTGTTCCAGGGGAAAATATGGTCATTCAATGAGGTGGAGGACTTTCAAGCATTCTTGCTGAAAAAACCAGAGCTGAACAGAAATTTTGACAAGCAAACACAAGAAGCATGAGAAGACGCACAGTAGAACCAACTCTACTAATTCCCAGGTTTGACTCTGCCAAGTGAACCTGCAAGCCACCTTTCTATCAGCTACATATCATCTATGAAATGAGAGTAAGAATACTTATCCTACAGTGATGTTATAAAAAATGTCTTTGGAAACCTTAAAATATTTCAAAAATGTGATGTAGTAGAAGGAAGAGGAGGTAGAGGGGTTGTAGAGACCTGAAGGCAAGGATGTTCTGAAGCCAGTGACCAGTTCAGAAGAGCCCCTATTTAATAATTTTCATCATGAGCATTTACACCTTTGGAATCCACTAGTGCTACATATCAGGGCTTTATTTATTGTTTTGTTATTGGTCTAGATTTAAGACAAGTGATGAAAATGTTAATGATGATTAAATTTAAAAATGTGTCATGCTAAAAAAATACACATATATCAAAGCAATTATAGTATAAACAATGATCATTTATCAGATTGTTTGAAAATAAACCATCCAAAACATAGTTTATAGAGGTAAATAAATCTGAGCATTTTTATAATGGAAAGGCACAGCAGGTTTCCTATGTGTATGTTTGTCAGTAATATTAAACTAGAAAAACTCATATGATTATCTCAATAGATGCAGGAAAAGCTTTTGACAAAACACAGCACTTATTTCTATTAAAAACCCTAGAAAGCATAAGGGAAAAGGAGCTTTCTTAAAAGAAGTAATATCTATCAAAAATCAACAGCAAGCATTAACTGTCATGGGGATAAGCTAGAATCCTTCCCAATAAGATCTAGGGTGAATGAAGGATGTCCATTAATTGTCACTATCATTCACTATTGTAGTAGAAATGCTAACTACAGCAGTAGGGGAAAAGAAACTAATGAAAAGAATTACAATAGGAAATTATAAAACAAAACAATCACTCTTTGCATGTGAAATAATGGTATACATAGAGAATCTTAGATAATAAACTTTTTAAAAATTCTAGTGAAAATAATTAGCAACTTCAAAAAATTTACATGAAATAAAATGAACTCACATCAGTCATCAGCATTTCTATATGTTACCAACAAAGTCCAAGAAAAAGAGACAGAAAGAGAAATTCCATTCAATATGACTATAGACAATATAAAATAATTGGGAGTCTACATGCCAAGCCAAACCCAGGAATCATATGAACACAATTACAAAACACTTTCAGAACTAAACAATTGGAGGAATCATAATTGTTCCTGAGTAGACTGAATCAATGTAGTAAAAATAAAATGACAATACTACCTAAAAAAAAAGAAATGATGAGCAGACAGACTTCACAATAACATGGAGAGATGTATATAAACTGATGTTGAGTGAGAAGAGCAGAACCAGGAAAACTTTGTACACAATTACAGACACAATGTATGTGTGACAAGTAGCTTTGATAGACTGGGCTCCTCTCAGCAATGCAAGGCTATGAGACAACTCCAAAAGACTCATGATTGAAGGAAATATCCACATCTGGAGAAAGAGATGCAGAGTCTGAATGCAGATTGAAACAAACTACTTGCTCTCTCTCTTTCTTTTTGTTTTGTTTTGTTTTGTTTCCTCTTTCCCGTTGTTCACTCCATAGTTTATAATCCTTCTTTACAACCTGATAAATGTTTAATGTGAAGGTATTTGTAGATCCTATATTTGACTGCATGCCACCATGGGGGGGGAGGGGGAGGTGAGGGAGAGGGAGAAAATTTGAAACTCAAGGGATTGTTGTACTGAATGTTGTAAACTAAAAGCAAACAAATAAATTTTAAAAATAACCTGGTATTTCAAATCAAGGGTGTTGGGGCTCAGGTGAGTGGTGAAATTGGGGGGGGGGTGTGGAAGAAGGGAAAGGGAGAGGAAAAGAGGGAGGGAGATGAAGAGACAGGGAGCTTTCTCTCTGTCTTTGAGAGAGAGCTTTGATTCTAACCCTCTTTTCTAAAGGATCACTGTTCCTTGATACCAACTGCACCAGGAAAACAGATGATGGAATGCAGTTCACTGCCACTCTCTGGCATAGAGTCCACTGAAGGAAAGCTCAGCCCCAAATGCCTGTGCTCCTTGCTCCTACTTCTGCTCTGGCCATATCACTCACCATTCTCCTTCCTTTAGCTAGGTCCTAAAGCCTGCTCCTCAGCAGGTTGGGGGCAGTGTCACCCTTCCTGGGGTCCAAGCTGAAGGACAGTAAAGGTACCTCCCTTTCATAAAGGTTAAGGTTGGGATCAGGCAGACACTGCACAAGGAGCAGAAGAAACCTGCCCTGACTCCTCCGTTGTCCCCTTTTCAGAGAATAGTCTGGGGCTGGCTGGCCCGCTGGGTGTGCCGGTGGCCTGGTGGGGTGAGGGTTGGGGGTGTGGCAGTTAGCACGCTCCCGACGTGCTCCAGCACCACCAAGCACCACCTGCTAAGTGATGCTGCTGCCAAGGTGAACCAAGAAAATGGACTCTGAACCACAAAAGATGGCATATGCACTTAAAATAGGATTTCACCTCACGCAAGGTCTTGACAATGACATCCTTAAGATAAAGGATGTTTATTCAGGAAGCTTAAAAACGAGGAACAAAAATGTCCTTTGCACAGTCTGGCAATGGGAGTCCTGCCAAGCTGCTCAGAGATCCCAGGGTGGAACTGAGCCTCCAGTACTTGGTGTAAAAATAATCATGGAGCAAACAGTCCCTTTCAAAGGCATTTCTAAGCAAGTTGAGAAGCTAAAGAAGAGCCAGAAGTAGATTGAATGGAGCCATAACTATGGATTCATTTGATCCTTCTTATCCATGGCCTTCAATGAGGCTCATCTTGGGCTCTTCCTCTCCCTTCCTTCTTCAGGCATTACTGGGATTGGGACTTGCCCTGATTGTGCTTTCTTTCCTCTAACAATTCCATCTGTACTCATCTCCTGTTTATCAGTGAAAAGTTCTAATATGATGGACGATTGAAATGGGCCATTTAAACATTGCTAGGAAATCATTGGGGGGGGGGGTAGGAGCAGGGAATCATCTGGCTGCTCTCAGATTTCCCTGTTGTCTGTCTTCCTTGAGAGAATCTCCAGTCAGGACACAGGATGTAGATTCTTTAACTGTTTCAAGGACTGTATGTATTCCATAGGGGTCACTAGGGTGTGTGGACAGTAAGGGTGCACTGATCATGATACTCAAAACCTGAGTTCACTTCCTGCTTCAACACTCCCCAGCTAAGATCCAGCAGCAAAGTTATTTAACCACTCTAAAAGGCCTTTTAGGTGTATTGTGAATAAAAAACACTTCTTATAAAGATCATTATAAGTTAGATTGATTGACACATTTGTTTTGAAAGCCTTCCTTAAGCTCTTGCGATGTGCCAAGTAAGTGCTGAAAATGTAAGGACCAACAAACACAACAATATCTTTCCTTAAGGAAATTACATCATCATGGGGGGAGACAATACAAAGGGACTGGAAATACAGGTAGGAAGGCAAGAAGGGAAGAATGGCCAGGGTCCTTCCTAAAATGATGGCAGCAGGCAGGGAGGCACTATCAGGAGAGTGGAGATTTGGGGCAGGGATTTCTCTAAAAGGAAGATTAAGCAGGCCAGGAGGAAAAGGAGGCCTGAGAGCCTAGGCCTGATCTCAAATGTCAAAGCCTAAGAGTATTTTAAGGGATGTAGCTTTGTAAATAAAAATACTTCCAATAAAAGGAAAAAAGCCCCTTCTTATAGCAATAGTAACACTCATATTTATATAGTATGTTAAGGAGATATGATGGTAGAGTGGAAAGTGCACTGGATTTAGAATCTAAAGGCTTGTGTTCCACTAGAGGAATTTGATTTACCAGACCATGTATGTGTAGACTGTGGGACTTGCTGTTTTGTTTTTGAACTTACTCACTTTGATGGAGGGTGATAGTGGAAGGGACAGAACTAAAAGAGATCTTCTATTGGAGGGGAGGTTTGGTAAGTGTTGATCTAATGAGAAGAAGAAAGAAGAAGAAGAAGAAGAAGAAGAAGAAGAAGAAGAAGAAGAAGAAGAAGAAGAAGAAGAAGAAGGAGGAGGAGGAGGAGGAGGAGGAGGAGGAGGAGGAGGAAGAGGAAGAGGAGGAGCTTCATGTATTGAAACTCCATGTTCTTTCAGTAACTATGGAGTTCCATCATCTAACCCCATTGACTTTACCTAAAGGGCAGCTCTGTACTCTCTTACCTTCTCTCTACTTCTCTTAGTTTCTATCTCTCTATTAACCAGTTATTTTCTTTCTTTTCCAGTCTAAAGATGACATTCCTTAGAAGAGCAAAAAAAGGGAAATTAGAACAGAATCAATCTCTGGACCTTATTCTCTGCAGAGATCCTCCAGAGTAAGATGGGAGGGAGTGTCACAAGATCATACACTAAGACTAGGTGGGATTTATATCAAGAATACAGGAGTGGTTCGATAGTAGAAAAACTGTCAGAATAATTCACATCAGTAACATGATCAACAAAAAAATATATGATTATCTCCATAGATGTGGAAACAAGATTTTGACAAAATATCACAATCACTTCCATTAAAAAAAGACTATAAAGCAGAGGAGTAAATGAAGATTTTCTTAAAATGATAAGTAGTAATCTATCTAAAACCATTAGCAAGTACTATCTGTAATGGAGATAAGCAGAAGCCTTCTCAACACAATCAGGGATGAAGCAAGGATGCCCTTTGTCACCTCTGTTATTCAATATTGCACCAGAAACTATAGCAATAATAGGTGGAATAGAAATTAAGACCCTAGAACAGGTGATGAGGCAACAAAGCTATCACTCTTTGTAGACAATGTGAAGGTAGACTTAGAGAATCTAGTGAAAAAACTAGGTGAAATAATTAACAGCCTCAATAAAGTTTCAGGATATAAAATAAACCCACACAAATCATCAGCATTTCTAAGTATCACCAACAAAGTCTAGCAGGAAGAGATAGAAATAGAAATTCCATTCAAAATAATTAGACATTATAAAATAGTTGGGAGCTTACTTGCCAAGACACACCCAGGAATTATATAAACATGATTATGAAACAATTTTGACACAACAACTAAAGAAACTGAAGAAATATTAAAGAAATATTGATTGAAGGAATATTATTTGCTCATAGGTAGACCAAGTTAATATAACAAAAATGACAGTTCTCCCTGAATTGATTGACTTATTCAGGGCCATACAAATCAAGTTACAAAAATAGATTTAATAAAGCAAGAAAAATAGTAACAAAATTCATCCGGAAAAACAAAAGGTTAAGAATATCGAGGGAATCAGTGAAAAAATGTGAAGGAAGGTGGCCTAGCTGTACTAGATCTCAAACTTCATTATAAAGTCGTAATTATCAAAACAATCTGTTACTGGCTAAGAAATAAGGTGGTAGATCAGTGGAATAAATGTGGTACACAGTACAGAGTAGTAAATGAACATAGTAACCAGTGTTGGACAAATCCAAAGATTTTTGATTCGGTTACAAGAACTTGCTATCCAACAAAAATTACTGGGAAAACTAGAAAGCGGTTTGACAGAAATGAGGTACAGGCCAACATCTTACACTGCGCCCTAAGATAAAATCAAGTTGAGTCCATGGTTTAGACATAAAGGGGGATGACACAAGCCTCTTAGGGGAGAGTGGGCTATTTTACCAGTCAGAATTATGGATAAAGGAAGTGCGTGTGACCAAAAAAGGATATCATGGGAAGTAAAAAGAATAATTTTGATTACATCAAATCAAAAAGATTTTGCACAAAGTCAATTCAGCCAAGATCATAATGGAAACAAGAAAATGGGGGGAGGGTTTTACAGTGAACTTCTATGATAAAGGCTTTATTTCTCAAATATATAGAGAATTGAGTCAGATTTATTAAGAATATTGGTCATTCCCCAGACTGATAAATAGTTAAAGGATATGAAGAGGCAGTTTTCAAAAGAAGAAAGCAAAGTTCTTTATAGTCATATGGGAAAAAAAAACACTCTAAATCACTATTGGCTAGAGAAATGCAAATTAAAGTAACTCTGATGTGCTACCTCACATCTATCATATTGGTTAATGACAGAAAAGAAAAATAACAAATGTTGGAGGGGATATGAAAAAAGGAATAGTAATGCATTGTTGGTGGAGTTGTGAACTGATCCAAGCATTCTGAAGAGCAATTTAGAACTGTGCCCAAATGGCAATAAAACTGTGTATACTCTTTGACCCAGAAATACCACTACTAGGCCTGTACCTCAGAGAGATCAAAGGAAAAGGAAAAGGACTTATATGTGTAAGAACATTTTTAGTGACATTTTTTGTGATAGCGAAGAATTGGAAATTGAGCAAATGCCTATCAATTGGAGAATGTCTGAACAAGTTGTGGTATATGATTGTGACTGAGTACTATTATGTGAGCTGGATGCTTTTAGAAAAAACCTGGCATGACTTACGTGAACTGATGCAGAGTGAAATCAGCAGAACCAGGAGAACATTTTGCAAAGTAACAGCAATAATGAAGAATAATTAGCTGTGAATGAATTAGGTATTCTCATCAATACAATGATCCAAGACAATTCCAAAAGACTTTTGATGAAAAATGCCATCCAACTGCAGAGAAAGAATTTATGGCATCTGAACACAGATAGTACCATACTTTTAAAAAATTTACTTTTTTAAACCTTGGGTTGTATTATGTAGTTGTTTTGTTTGGGGCCTGAATTTTCTTTTATAGCATGGATAATGTGGAAATGTTTTTCAAGACTATGTGTGTATCATCTATGTCAGATTACTTGCATTCTTAAGGAAGGGGACAGAGGGAAAGAGGGAGAGAATTTGAAATTCAAATTTTTAAAAATTGTGGTTTACATGTAATTGAGAAAAATAAAATAAAAAATAAATGTAAAAAAGATTAGAAGGAAAGACTGCGTAGAATTCTTTGTTTTAGAAATTACTCTGGAACACAATATAATAAGGGTCCTTATCTAGGTTGGGCAGGATGGGACCACATAATTGAAGCGTAATGCTCCATTCATTCCTCTGAATAAAATATTTTAGCCTGGCTTTATATCAAGAGCTAATGTGGTAAATTTCATTTATAAACATAGGATCAACATAATCAGTCCTATTTATGTGGATTTTTGAAGTTTACACAGTGTTTTCCTCATAACAAGGTTGAAAGGTAGACAATTCATGTGGAGTCAACAAACATTCATTAGGTGCCTATTATACGGCAGACTATATGTGCTCTGTACAGGGGATACAAAGCCGTCAATGGCCAATAGTCTCTGCCCTCAAAGTTTATATTCTCTTGGGGACGGTGGGAATGGGTATACAACATGTACACAGATAAGGAACTATAAAGCACTATTGAGAAAGAGAGAGTTGGGGTGTAGGGGTGAGAGGGAGGGAACACTAACAACTGGAAAACCAGAAAAGAGTGTATGTAGAAAGTGAGGCCCAAAACTTTGAACAAGTCAAAGACTCCAAGATAATCTAAGAGAAGAGAGACTATGGCAGGCATGGGGGACAGACTGGTCAAACACAGGGGCAGGCGATGAATAGATTTAAAGTTAGAAGGAGTCTTAAAGGTCCTAGGTTACGAATAATAAAAGAGAGGAGGGAAAGAGGGAAGAAAGGAAGGAAAGGGAGAGGGAGAAGGAGATAGGGATTGAGGGACACAGAGACAGAGACAGAGAGATCCAAAAGCCTTAGACTAAGACTTGATAATACCCTGGTTATGCTGTTAGAGGCTGCTTTGCTTGCAAGTCACTTTGCATTTACACCCTTATCTAATCCTCACAATAAACCTGTGTTTAGACAACCAGGACCACATCATCACTGTCAGAGGCAGGATTCGAACCAAGGCTTCCTGCATGTTAAATCTAACATTCTATCTACTTTAGAGCTAGGTGGCACCACAGTTCCTAGAGTTTGGAGTTAGGAATATCTGAGTTCAAATTAAACCTTAGACACATATTAGCTATGTGACCCTGGGCAAGTCACTCGCCACTGTCTTCTAAGTTTCTTCATCTGTTAAGTTGGGATAATAATGCCACCTACCTTCCAGGACGGTGAGGATGAATGAGTTAGTATTTGTGAGGAGCTTTTTGAATCTTAAAGTGCCATATAAATATTAGCTATTATATCAGGATATAACATACTTACAACGTTGTAAAGATAAAGCTGTTATGTTTATCACCATTTTGCTGTTCTTCTTATCGTTAAACAACATCATAATTCTGAGAAACTCTGAGCACTGGACACTATCCAAGAGCAGAAATCCTCCGTGGCCACAAGGAATTGAGATAAAGAGAAGACACCCAAGCAAACACAAAGGAAAAGAAGTGTACTAGTGGGTTCACAGAATCTTGTGCCAAAACAATGAATTAAAGGATGCCTCCTTCCTTCCAGTCCTAAGGAATCAATGTGGAGCTTGGATGATGTGAAATTCAGCCATTTTTTCCCACACCAAGAACTGTCCAGCTCTTTGCTTTGTAGCCTGTAGCTGGGCTGTCAGAAGCATTAGATTCATTTTGTAAGTAAGTTAAGCAAGATTGAGGCTGTGTTTACCCTATATCAAGTATTCATTTGGAAAGGAAAATATTCAGCTGAATCAGCCAAAACTTTTCACCACTCCAGGGAACTGACTATTCCTCTTGCCTTAGACCTTGCCAAGCCCACTTTTCTCTCTGAGTAGATGATCTCCACCCAGTTAAGAAGAGCAATCTGTGTCAACCAAATATCCCAAACACTGTACTCCTGGGAGGGCTGAAGGCCTGGCTGGTGGCTGGACCAGAGGGAGAGGCAAGTCACTATCACAGCATCAATTTTCAAAATAACCCTAATGTTTACCAATCAAAATAAATAATGAAACTGAGTCACACAAGCAGGGAAAACCATCTTGCCCTCAACCTTTAGTCTTTGAGCTAGCTAGGTGGCACAGTGGTTATAACGTTGGGCCTCACATCATAATATCTGAGTTCAAATAGTGCCTGTGACATTTAGGAGCTATGTGACCTTGGGCTCATCACTTCATCTCTGATTCAGCTCCTGTCTTTAAAACAAGGATGGATAAAAATACTACCTACCTCACGGTGTTTGGGAGAGGATAAAAAAGAGATGCTACTTGGAAAACACTATCCAAACATTAAAGAATTGTATGGAAGTATAAAATGACTGCCTTTAATTATTTTAAAATAATTTTTGTAGAAATAAAACCTATGCAGTCAAGAATAGAAGAAACACAGAAAATTGGGGGGAAAACTTTCTTTTTTTCTTTTTTTTAAAATTAATTTATTTTCTTGTTTATATCACTCATTTCCACAAGATTTTGAGTTACAAATTTTCTCCCCATTTGTCCCCTTACCCACCACCTCAAAAGAGCCATCACACTGTATAGCCCCTCGCCCAATCTGCTCTCTCCTATATCCTACCCCATTGGCTCTCTCACTTTCTGGTAGGGCAGGATGGGTCTCCCTACCCCAGTGCCTGTACATATTAATTCCCAGTTGAATGTAGCTAATAATAATAATAATAATTATTATTATTATTATATACATATATATGTATATATATTTAACATTTTATTATAGAACTTAAAATTCTAGATTCTCTCCCTTCCTCCCTCATCACCCACCCCCATTGGAAAGACAAACAATTCAATATAGGCTGTACATGCGTAGTTACGCAGAACATCTCTACAATGGACATATTTTGAGAGACTGATTATATGTCCCTACTTCCTCTCCCGCCCCCTCCATGTTCTATTCTCTACCCTGTCCCTGTCCCTTTACAGAAGTGTTTATTCTCAGCAATCATCCCCCCACCCTGCCCTCCCCTCCATCATCCCAACTCTCATCCCCACCCCTCCTACTCTCCTGTGTGGCAAGATACCTAGTTTAGAGTTTATGTCATTCCTTCCCTAAGCCAAATTCAATGAGAATAAGGTTGACCCTTTCCCTTTTGCCTTTCTGTTCTTCCGCTCCATTGTAACAATTGTCCCTCGCCTCTTCTATATGAGATGATTAACCCCATTCTGTCTCTCCCTGTCTCCTCACAATTCAATACAGGCTGTACATGTGTAGTTATGCAGAACATCTCCATTCAGAGAACCAGTCTCTCCCACCTCAGAATTGCACCTTTTAAAGTATCATCCCTTCTTATTCAATTTATCCTCTGCCCTCTATGTACACATATTCAGATGTGTTTATATGTATATATAAACCCCCCTATATAGACATATGCATATGTGTGTACATATACGTAAACTTCTGTATTCCCTTCACCTATCCTCATACTGAGAAAAGTTTCATAAGTTACAACGATCATTTTTCCATGTTGTCATGTAAATAGTTCTGCTTTGATAAGTTCCTTATGATTTCTTTCCCATGTTTACCTTTTCATGCTTCTTGTGTTTGAATGTCAAATTTTCTTTTCAGTTCTGGTTTTCTCAGCAAGAATGTTTGAAAGTCCTCCACTTCACTGAATGACCACATTTTCCCCTGGAATATTATACTCAATTTTTACTGGGTAGGTGATTCTTGGTTTTAATCCTAGTTCCCTTGATCTTCAAAATATCATATTCCAGGCCCTTTGAACCCTCAATGTAGAAGCTGCCAGATCCTGGGTGATCTTAACTGTGTTTCCACAGTATTCAAATTGCTTCCTCTTGGCAGCCTGTAATATTTTCTCCTTGATCTGGGGACTCTGGAACCTGGCTATGACATTCCTAGGAGTTTTATTTTGGAGATCCTTTTAAAGAGGTTATTGGTGAATTCTTTCAAGTTCTATTTTGCCCTCTGGTTCTAAAACATCAGGGAAATTTTCCTTGAGAATTTCTTGAAGGATGCTTTCTAAGTTCTTTTTTTTTATCATGGCTTTCAGGTAGTCCAATCATTTTTAAATTGTCTCTCCTG
>CM053593.1:1269997-1297112 GCA_028646575.1 Pseudocheirus occidentalis | reverse complement strand
TCTCTCTCTCTCTCTCTCTCTCTCTCTCTCTCTCTCTCTCTCTCTCTCTCTCTCTCTCTCTCTCTCTCTCTCTCTCTCTCTCTCTCTCTCTCTCTCTCTCTCTCTCTCTCTCTCTCTCTCTCTCTCTCTCTCTTTCTCACATCTTTGCTCACACCTGAGGCTGGTACTCGGTGTTCTACAAAAAATAGATAGAACTCACTGATCACCTCTTGAAAAATATCCCCAAAACAAAACTCCTAGGAATATTATAGCCAAATTCTAGAGTTCTCAAGTCAAGGAGAAAATATTACAAGTAGCCAAGAAGAAACAATCTGAATATTGTGGAAACACAATCAGGATAACACAAAATCTAGCAGCTTCTACATTAAGGAACCAAAGGGTTTGAGATACAATATTCTGGGGGTCAAAGGAACTAGGATTAAAAGCAAGAATCACCTACCCAGCAAACTGAGTATAATGTTTCAAGGGGAAATATGGCCATTCAATGAAATAGAAAACTTTCAAGCATTCTTAATGAAAAAAATAACAGACTTGAATAGAAAATGTGAAGTTTAAATACAAGAAGCAAGAGAAGCATGAAATGGTAAACAGGGAAAGAAATCTTATTTAAGAAACTTATTAAACTTGAACTATTTATATTCCCACGTGGAAAAACAATAATTGTAACCTAAGAAACTTTTCTCAGTATGAGGATAGTTGAAGGGAATATAAATGTGTGTACATGTATGTATATGTATGTGTATGTGTATGTGTATGTGTATATGTATATGTATATGTACATGTACATGTATATGTATATGTATATGTATATGTATATGTATATGTATAAAAAAAAGACAATCATGTGTTTCAGGCATCTGCTGCAAAATGAGCCCAAACAGACTCCAATTCTAATGGAAGGCGACAGCTCTTGGATTCTTGCCTTCAGTTTTCTTGTAACCCTTAAAGATATTGTTTCATAGTTCTGTTCCAGTCCTAAATGGTAGATATGACCTGAGTTCTCCAGATCTACACAGGAGAATTCACATCTTCCTAAAATCCTAAACTGAGGCATATAATCTTTCTACCAAAGCTTCCCTTCAATTTCCAGGCTTGAGCTAACCGGTGGTGTAGGAAATGAGATCTTTGCAATTCTCATCACTCCATTTATTAGTCCATATCCACCTCCTGATACCTTTGACAGGGTTCTACCTTGCCATGTAGTGGTCTTGCAAAATTGACTGTCAATTTGGTCAACCAGTTTCAATTTGGAAGGTTATGGAATAATAATACCATGGAATGTTACTCTTCCTAGAGTGTTGACTGAACGAATAGGATACATTAATACAAAAAAGCATTTATTCAGATCCTGCTATGTACAGAGCTCTGTGCAAAGTGCCAGGGATACAACAGAAGGTCCTGTTTCTAGTCCTCTAATTGGGGGAGATAACACATAAGACTGATCTTAGCAGCAGAATGGGCAGAATATTGAAGAAGTCCTACGGGCATGGGGAAAGGCCTGATAGCAACGTCTGGGATTCCTTAGTGAATGCTAGCAGATTCTATGACAAGTCCCTTTGGGCTGGAGGGCACAGAGGCTGAGAAGATGGTAAGGTCTGAAGGATGGAGGGCCACAGTGGCAGATGATCTTGTCAGGTCCAGAGTTCCTCCATTTCTCTGAGAAGAGAATAGTTGTTGACTTTAAGTTCATTTCAGTGGTCACTGTGAATAGCCATGTGGCTCTTCCTTAGCCACATGGGGTCTAGATGGACAAAGGGTTTGGAGAAAGGGTGAAGGGAAGGGAAAAGAGAAGGGTGCACACCATATAAGATTCTTGAAGATAGGAAAAGTTTCACAATCCAGAGGAAAGTATCATTAATTGAATCCTAGTAAGAAGAGGGAGAGGATTTTTTTAGTTTGTGTGTTTTAGCAGTGGTGGGCTACACTAATACTATTCTTTCTCCTTTTAGGGCAAGTCCTATTTATAGAATTCAGCTTCCTATATAATTGCATCATCCTTTTCAAGTAGTAAGGACATGTTGTTGTTGTTCATTTGTGTCTGACTCCTCATGACTCCATGGACCATAGCTTACTAATATTGTCCATGGAGTTTTCTTGGCAATGATACAAGAGTAGTTTGCCATTTCCTTCTCCAGTGGATCAAGGCAAGTGATTGGCCAGGGCTGCACAGCTAGTAAGTGTCTGTAGCCAGATTTGAACTCAAGAATTTCTGACCCCAGGCCCAGCACTCTATCCACTGTACCACCCAGCGGCCTCACTAGGGGCATAGTATTTTGTACAAAATACAGACATGAATACTGCTTGGAAGGCTGCTGTGTTGGGGGAGGGGAGGGAGCACACTGCAATGGAGCTTTCTAGTTTACTTCACTGCACTTGCTAAAGAGGTACTAAGCTCAGTTATTTCTACACTGCCAAACTACTGCAAGTATTACATTTTGGCACCTGGGGCAAAGCTCTGGTCACCTTTGCCTAGTTGGCTTCATTGAGAAATTTCCAGCACTACTGTCACTGCCCTACTTGTTGCCCTAACCTATTGTTGTTATTAAGCTTATTGATGCATTCTCAGGGTGATCCCCCAGGGATACATGATATATCCCTCCCCCTTCCCTCCAAGCTGTTAAGATACAGGGGATTGGTCTTCTATTGTATTGCCATTGTCACCACTCTAGTACAAATCCTCATTGCCACCATGCTGGATTATGGAAATAATAAAGTAATAAGGAATATTGATAGTTACATCATTCTTTGTGGAAACTGAAGCTGTGCTGAAGTGACATGCCCAGGGTCATATCACTAGAAAGTGCTTGAGGCAAGACTGAACTCAAGCATTCTAGACTCTTAACTCTTGATTTGCGGAGTTAACAATTAAGTTAACAATTAAGAAACTGTGTAAGAACTCTTGTTCTTGTTCTTCTTCTAGAGAATAAAGCCATTTTTTTTAAAAAAAAGAAAAGAATTGCATTTCCATTTTTGTACAGTACTGATCAAATACAGTGCTATTCCTTTCTCTTTCTCTTTGCACATGCAGGTATTCAGAGTGCCCAGACCTACACAGTAACTTCACTGTTGCTCTTAAGCTGCTATTGTCTTGGTTATAAATTTGAGTCCTTCAATTCTGGGAAAGGAGTTTGGAATGATCTTTGTTCTGGTGTGCTTAGCTGGCCTCTTAGATGGTGGGTCCAGATCACCTCCAGATGGGGCTCCTCCAGTCCCTAGGAAGCCCTGATCTCCACCCCAGGCATGCCTTCTTCAAGGACCTTCCATTCTGGTACAATTTTGGAATGATGAGGCCAACGACCTTCTCCAGTTCTTTCTGAGGATGCTCAAGTCCTTCCTTCTCAGAAGTCTTCTTCTTCTTCTCCAGCCAGCTGATTATTCCATTATACCTGTCAAAGATCTTCTGTTTATCTTCACCACCACTTTTGCATTGGAGTTTCTCATCCTTCACTGTAAGCTTCACATTGAAAGCTTAAGATTCAAGGGAATTCTTGGAAGACACTTGATCTGAGTCTCATCTTCAGGTTTGTATCTCTCAGCTTGCTGGACCATATGCTCAGTATCTTCTTCATTTAGACAATATTTGTCATTGATGCTGATCTTATTCTCCCTGTCTGTATTCTAATCCTCAGCAGAGTCGCCAAGAGTGCCATTCTCATCAGTGTCAGATGTTACACCAATCTGAGGAAAACCACTGAGAGGAGGAGAGATTCCTATTAATTCAAACTTGTCAAGCACATTGCTAGCTTTTGTCATTGCTCATTTACCTTGGTAACCCTGACTAAGCACACCAGACTGGTTGTCTAAGTAGGGGGGTAGAGAATGTGTCTGCTTTCCGGGGATGGTGGCATTGTGCTTGAGTAGAACTGTCCTAACTTAATCAGTAGTTTCAATACCAAGGGAAAGAGGAGTGACATCCAGTAGCAGCTGTTTCTACACATTCTTAGATTTCTCTCCAGAAAGGATGGCAGCAGGGCAGAGCCAAGATGTCAGAGAAGAGCAAGCACTCAGCAGAGCTCCTTCAACATTCCCCTCCAAAAAACTTTAAATGACGCCTCAAATCAAGTCCTAGAACGACAGAGCCAACAAAAGGGCACAGTGATCCATTCTTTCAGTCCAAGACAATTTGGGAAGTGAGAAAGAGAGATTTGTGACATGGGTGTGGAGACTGACCCAGAGTCCGCATCTACAAAACGTTAGTCATGGGGCTAGGGTGGTGGCGTCAAGGAGCAGCAGTTTGGGGAGCTCTGAAGTCAGAGATGTTGAGACACTAATAAGTTGGGACACTAATGCACTCTTGAACGAGTTGCAAATTAGTCCAACCATTGTGTAGAACAATTTAGATCTATGCTCAAAGGCTTATGACACTGTGCATACCCTTTGGCCCACCAATAGCACTATCAAATCTGTATCCCAAAGAGATTAAAGAAAAGGAGGAAGGACCTAGTTGGACAAAAATATTTGTAGTAGCTATTTTAGTGGCAAGGAACTGGAAACTGAAGGACTGCCCACTTGAGAAATGGTCAAGTCATGATATAAGATTGTGATGGAATACTACTGTGCTATAAGAAATGATGAGCAAGATGCTCTCCAAAAACCTGCAAAGACTTATATGAACTGATGCAAAGTGAAATGAGCAGAACTAGAAGAACATTTTACCCAATGGCATCAATATTACAAGGATGCTCAACTGTGAAAGACTTAGCTACTCTGATTAATACAATGATGCAAGACAATTCCAAAGGATGCAATAGGGAGCCTTGTAGGGAGAATATAGCACATGTTTAAAATGCAAGGCAGAATAAAATAAACACTCTCAGAAAAGGAGCAGAAGGAAGCCTGAGGTATCAGTTAGGGTCCAGAAGCCTAACGCCTGTAATGATACTGGGATTTGAAGATCTTCCATGCCCCTTGAACTTGCTGATGTAGCAGGAAGGAGTGGAGCAAGAGAAAGCCATAAGCAAGCTAGCGTCCCTGCTGTGGTGACTGGAAGCACCAGCAGCAGCGGTGATTGCAGCGCAAACTCCTTTTTCTTTGAACCTGCTATAATCTCTGCTAAGGACTCTTGCTGAGGACTGCCAAGGACTAGACCCACAGGGGAGGAGGTGGAGTTTCTAGGAGCAAGCTGCTTTGACACTGAACAGTTGCATGAGTGAGGAGAGGAGGATCTTTGCCTGAGGTAGCCTGTCCTGTTTTGAAGGCTTGAGAATGTGGGTGTTTACTACTTTAACTACATATGCGAACTTCATAACTGCTGTGTTGGCTTTGCCTTTTTGGTTTTGGGACTCAGTTTTCTGGTATTTGAATAAATACTCTGGCTATATTTCCCATGTAGAGAGCCTGTTACATTTTGTGATTAATAACCATATCGTCATACTTATAGTTACTGTAGGCATTGTGAATAGTGCCTTATTGATACCACTTCCACTTCTGTCTCAGACACATGTTGGCTGTGTGACCATGGAAAAGTCACTTAATCCCTCAGTGCTCTCAGCTATCAGCTCACTGTAGGGGCTATCAGTTGCAAAGGGAGTTTTCTGCCTGGGATTTCCTTTCCACAAGGATATCAGAGATCTGGATCCTTTACCTCAAAGAAAGAGTATCATAAATAAAGTATGATGGGAATTCAGAGGCGAGTTTCTGTCCTATGTGTCTTGGCAGGAGAGCCATTAGGTGTAATTTCATTAAGGAACTTTCACTGCCCTGCTCAGAAAGCCTTTAGCTCCCTCTTGACTCCAGGATAAAACATAGTCTCATCAGTCCATCCTTATAAGCTCTTCACTACCTGGCTCCAACCTGCCTTTACAGATTCTTCTCTTATGATTCCCTTCCCTTCCTCTAGACAGAGTACAATCAAACAGTCCTACTTCTTTCTCCCACCCCCATGAGGCATATCTTGTCCCTACCTTACCTGTCAATGCCTGCACATCTCAGTGAAACTTGCTTCCCACTTCTGGCCCAGCTTAGGCATCACCTCCTCCAGAAGCCTTTCCTGAATACTCCCCCTCACCCCCACCTCCCAGCAGTTCAGCTTTTCTCTATTCCCTCAAGCCATTGCACATTTATTTGTTTGATTTACATGATGTTTCCTCCAACAAAATGTATGTTCCTTGGTGCCAGGAATGTTTTGTAAATGAGAAAAAAATTGGGCAATGGGAGCCCAGCCCTTAGAGCATGTGCATATTCACCATTCCTGGTGATTAAGAAGTCATAGATCACAGAGAGTACACAGGGGTTCCCAGCCTGCTGCCCATCTAACATGGGGAACTTTGGAGAACCAGTTTCTGGCCACAAGTGACCAAGGGGCTAATACTGTTTAATGAGCTTAGCACAGTACAAGGCAAATTGCAGGTGTTTAATAAATGAATAGGGATTGATTGTTGATTAATGAAGAAAAGTCTTCTAGTTGAGTGATCTGGACCTGAGGGGGCACCTGAAAGTTTTGAGAAGCAGTCTTCTCTTCCCAGGTCACTCTGCAGTGAAGAGGATTACTAGATAAGAGAGTGTCTATGAACATAGAACATTTGGATTTATTTAGTCTCCTCTGTGTTTTCCTCTTTCCTGACTGGAAGGGAATTAATATGTTGAGAGATGAAATTGACCAGTTTGTGACCTTGTGAGCTTCAGATGGGAGAATCATTAAAGGCTCCTCCAGAACCAGGTTTGTTGATGGGAGCTGAGAAAGTGACAAACCAACCCTTAGGAGCATCCTGCTTAATGCACTCCAGAAGCAGACTGACCTTAAAGCTAAGACACCATGTCCTGCAAAGCCCTAGCACACAAATTCACCAAAATAAATGAAGTGGGGATTCTGCAAGTGGAATAAAGGAATTCTAAGGCCAGGAGTCATAGGATACTCTTAGTTCCACGTGTGTGCCTTAGTAACTTTGTACTTAAAATGTGAGCCCACTGTCCATGGGGAGCAAGTATGCTCAGAAGGAACAGTGCACTCCTGGCTTGGAGAATGTTTATAGCTTCTGTACTTGCTGTATTTTCTCAATAAATATCCTTTTTCAAAGGTAATTGGTGTCAAGCAGTTGCCAAATATTGGGTAGCATCCAAGATGGGGGCTTGTGAATAATAGCATTAAAAGACCGAATCGCTCAGGGATACCAGCAGAACTACTAGAGGAGAGGGAGCAGGGAGCTTTAGGGCACCTAACCTGTGGGAGTGGGAGTTAGGAGAAGGGCCCAGACAGGATATTCTGGTTGTCTTTTATTATACCTCCAACACCTAGCACCAAGACAAAGATAACTCCTAGCTCTTTACCACGGGTTAATGGTAAAATAGTGGGATGGAAGTCCACAAAGGAGTTGGTTCCAAGTAGAAAGAAGCTAAGGGTTTTTTAATTTTTTTCAGTATGAAGTGCAGGCTGGACAGCCATCTGCAAATACGAGAAGCAGATGCATATATAGAGCATAGAAGAGAGGTCAGGGCTAGAGGTACAAGAAATTATCTCAGTAGTGGACAATGAAGATGGGACAATGACTGAGAGCACCGAGAAAGGGAAGAAACAAAGTGAAGAGGACATATGACAGAAGCTTGGATAATGCTCATTGGCTTAGAAAGAAGAGCAGAAACCATTTGGGAAATAGGAACATTAATACATTGTTGGAAGAGATGTGAATTGCCAAAGCCATTATGGAGATCAATTTGTGTCCCTAAAAGTCACTTTGTTTCAGTGACACTACTACTAGGTTTTAAATGCCTTCAGCATTTAGCAGGGTCTGGGATGTGGGAAGCACATCATAATCAATATGTTTATCTATACACTAAGAAAATCAAAGCAGAAGAAAAAAGTCCTGTAAGTACAATATTATTTACAGCACCTTTTTATTTTGGAGACAAAGAGCTGCAAACTAGTGGGATGACCATCAGTTGGAGAATGCCCAGACAAATGATGGTGTATGAATTTAATTAATTTAATAAAAATATTGTTGTAACATACTAAATTAGGAAAAGGGAATAAGCATTTAAATAGTGCCTACTATGTACCAGTCACTGTGCTAAGTGCTCCCCACAATTATGATCTCATTCGAATCTTACAGTAACTCTGTAAGGGAGATTCTGTTATTACCTCCATTTTGCTAGTGAGGATACTAAGGCAGACAGAGATTCAATGACTTGTCCAGGATCACATAGCTAGTAATTAGTACTCAGCTCATCCTGACTGCACTCTGTCCACTATACCACCCAGTTGTGTAGCTGATGAAACAAAAGGTTCCATGGAAACCTGAACAGATTTGTAAGAACATGCATAGTGACTTGAGCAGAACTAGAAGCACAAGCTACATTGGAATAACACCACTGTAAAAGATAAAGCTTGAAAGACTTAAGAATTCAGATCTACACAATGATTGTCTGTGATTCCATGGAATTGCTGATGGAGAATGACCCTACCCACATCCAACAAAGAAGTGATAGACTCAAGGTGAAAAATGAGCCCCATATTGGGATGTAGCCAATTTGTGCATATTTGTTACAAGGGTTTCGTTCTCAGTTTTATTTTCTTTCCATGGCAAGGTTTAGATGGGAGAGAGAAAAGAAAAGAGAAATGCTTGTTAATCTCAAAAGGTCATTTAGCAAAAAGGGGAGAAAGAGTCGGTTAAAAACTAGCACAGAAAGAGCAGAAACCAGTCCCACAAACGCCAAGCGGAAAGCCATTTTCCACAAGGAAGTTGTGCTTGATGGTGTCCCATTGCCTGGAGACTTCCAGATGGATGAAGACTGAGAAAAGGCCATCACATTTGCTAAGGTTAGAGCAAGGTTGTTCGACACACCTGTGGGGACAAAAGAACACTGGAAACACTTGAACAAGTAGTGAAGCAACAACAACCAGCCTGAGAAATGGTAAATAAAAAGGAGACTAGACAGGAGGCAGTAGTTGGAGGGGGTGTCAGAGTAGGAGTAATATTCTGTTTGGTTTGGTGGAATGAATGAATGAATGAACGAACGAATGAACAAATAATGAATAATGAATGAATGAATGAAAAAACTTCCTATGTATCAAACATTTGTACTAAGTACTAGGGATTTAAAAATGCAAATCAGTCCTTTTCTTCAGGGAATTATATTCTCATGGGGAAAAAAGGCAATACCTATGGAGGGGGGTGAAGAAAGAGGGCTATTTTGGTCTAGGAAGTTGAAGGGAAGGTGAACGGACATCTAGGATTTCATTTACAAGGAGGAAAGGGAGCAAGGTGTTACTACATGACTACTAGGTTAGAAGAACTGTGTTAAGCACTTCATGAAGTGACTCTTCAGATAGAGGGAAGGGAGGAGCCAAGGTGGAGGAGACAGCATCTAAACTTAGCCCTAAGATCCCAGGTCTAGGGAAATGAAGCTCAGCAGCCAGCTAATGATAACTTTTGCTTTTCTGAATAAGGAAAGTTAAGGCTGGAGAGGATAGAGAAAACAGGAGCAGGTAGAATGAGAGATGAGTCTTTCACTGGGGGAAGAGAAAGTCACTGATGAAAGAAAGGGTCTGTATTACACAGCACCTTATACAATGCCATCCTCAAAATATCTTTCCTTTGGAATCTTCTCCAGAGGAGGAAGATGTGGATGAAAGTGGTACAAGAACTTCTCCAATGAGGATCCTGATTCTGTGCCCAGAGCTGGTGCCAGTCCACTGAAACAGTGCCATTGAGGAGCAAGGATAGGGAAGGTCCAATGAAGGGGACAGATAATGAAACAGAATCAGTGACTTAGCACTGGAAGGAACATTGGGAGTCAGCTAAGTCTAGCCCACCCATTTCACAGATGAGGAAACTGAAGTCTCTGAAGTCTTTGAGAGAATGTAAGCTCCTTGGGAGCAGGGACTATTTCCTGCTTCTTTCTGTTTCTCTAGCACTGAGATTGGTACTTGGTGCCTAACAGGCACATGGCATGTGTTACAATTCTCAAACTACTTTTTTTCAATTGAGACAAAAGGAATGGAGAAAATTAGGGGCCAAAACACAGAGGCATTTTAAGTCAGGGAAGAGGATTAAGCATGGAAAGCATCTCAAACTGAAGAGCAGGAAAGCTAAGTTGTATTTCATTTATCTCAATAAGGCCAATGCATAATAATTAATAGCGATGATGTTCATTACATGGGGCTATAAAGCTTAGGAATTCCTCACAGGTGTAGGCTCATTTGATCATTACAATAAACCTGCAAGGCGTATACTGTTATTACCCCATTTTGCAGATTTGGAGAGAATAAATGACTTGCCCAAGTTCATTCAGCTAAGTGTCAGAGGCAGAAAAATTCAGGCATATCTGTCTCAGTTTCTGGAAGGGAGGGAGATAGGTTGAGGGGTAGACACTAAGAAGTTTCAATAAAATGAACAGCTACTGTGGGTAATGAGATAATTGTCAGATATACATGAAAGGACAACTGACCTGTGTTGAGGTTACACTGGTGAGGCTGTGTGGATCTGTAAAACCCAACTTAGGCTTCATAGTTTAAAAATTAAAATGGAAAACACAGGAGAAGATAAGGGGGCTGTAGGCTGGGGAATCTGATGACCTGGCACAACAGGTGGTCCTACATTGTTCAAGCCAGAAGGCAGGCTCCCAAACTTTTAGATCCAGGCTAGAGAGAATGGTAAAGAAGCCAAGAGAGTCAGGGAATAAAGAGGAGCTGAGGAATCTGAGGGAGAAAAACAAATAGGAGTGGGGGAGAAATGGAAAAGAAAGAAATTGGGAGCAGAGAGGGGAAGCTCTGACTTTGAAATAATGCAGATGCTCTTGTCTGTGCAGAGTCAAAATGGAGCAGAGGTGAGGTGGTTGAGGAGCTGTGAGGCCAGGTTTTGATATCACTCATTGGCATAGCTCTAATGATTTACTCGGCCCAGAGCATGCAACTGGGAGCAGAGTGGGAGGCACAGAAAGAAAGATTTAGGTTCAATGTCTGGAGACAGTAAAACATAATTCCCAGCAATGAGAGCTGTCCCTAAGTGAAACTGGATGGCTTAAGAGATAGTAGGCTCCCCTTATTTGTGAGTCTAGCTGAAGGCTCCTTGACTTGCTAGATATATTTTATAGGGGTTTATTTTATGCATGTGATTTCAATGAAATGGCCCCTGTGGTCCATTTGAATGCTGAGGGTCCCATTTTCTTATTTCATTCCAAAATTTTTCCATTTGGAGGGGACTCCAGGTGTGAAAACTCCCTCCACCCATGGGATGTATAGATTATGTAATTTGGTGTCCAGGTTACACAAGAAGCAGAGGCAGGCTTAGACCCAGTTAGATCTAAGCCCAAATCAGGGTTGTGATCTTGTGTCTTTGAGCTATCCCACTATCCCAGCCTGTCCCCCTCATCCCAAGACCAGCAATGATGACTTCTGTCCACATATTTCAGATAAGAGGACTCCATGTTGAATTCATGTTGGCAAATCTGGAGCAAACACTTCTCCAAACTTCTTTACAGCTCTGTACTCCAAAGTCTATAAATTCCAGGCAATCATTAGCTCATCTTTCTCTTTGAACTGTGTAAACAGCCTTAAAATTGTTAACTTGGGGATTTGAGAAGCAGACTGAGAGCAAGTATATAATCCTGGGATTGTTTAATGAATTCCTAGAACATTGATTCCTGTTCTTAAAGCCTGATCAGATAGACAGATGACCATCATGCCAAAAATGTTGAGCAAATACTGCTAGCCCATGAACATTTGACCCATTGGATGTGATGTAACAAGCTTCACCTGAGAAATCACCTGATTCCCCAATGTTCTTCCCTTTCTCCCTCTCTGACCACACCTATCTCAATGACTTTGGTTTGCCAGAACCTTTTGTTTATCATCATTTGTATTTTTACATATAGCCTCCTATAAAAGAATTAGTTGAGTCACACTAGTCAGATTCATCTATCAGAACACCTCGAAGAGAGATGGCCTCTGTTGTCAGACTCTCTTATTTGAATGCTTTACACATTGTCCTCTTTTGTCCCGTTGATAATATGACTGACAGTGATGGAAGAGATTCTGAAATCAAGCTTAAGTGTCTCCAGCACTGCTTTCTGGTGATTCCAATTATCCCCAGATGTTTCCTTGCCCTCTTCACCCTCAAATACCCGAGGGAGAGCAGAAGCCTGCCAGATTCACTGAAGGTGTTTTATAGTATTTTAGGAAACACACCTGTTTCCAAATTTCCAGATGTTTCCTGGGTCTAACCCTCTTTCTCAAATTGAAAAAAAAAGTCTCGTGAGCTCACAGAATGTCAGAAGGAATTGACAAAGATGATTGAATAATTGGGGATCAATGACCATCTCGATTCCATCTCTGATAAAGCACCTCAATTATAACATATCCACACCTAAATCATAATCCTGCAACCTTTTCTTGAAGGCCTCCACTGAAGGAGAGCTGGCTACTCCCCCAAATAACCAAATCCACTTTGGGATAGCTCCAAGTGAGACCAAAGGACTCCTAAGGAGGTCACAGTATCTGAGATCTAGAGTCCAAAGGAACTTCAGGGTTCACCTAGTTCTCCTTCCTTACTTTACCAATGTAGAAACTGAGACTCAGTGAGATGAAGGGACTTGTACAATGTCATACAGCTGTGAAATTAGAAAGGTTGGATTGAAATCCAAGTCATCTGGCTTTAGAGCAGCGGTTCTCAACCTGTGGGTCACGACCCCTTTGGGGTCAAACGACCATTTCACAGGGGTCACAGGGATTGCCTAAGACCATCAGAAAACACATATTTCCAGTGGTCTTAGGACCCAAGACACCATTCCTCTATCCATCCTCAGGTGGGACCGCCCACATGCAGACATGCCCATATACACTATTAAAGAGTCAAGGCATTAGGAAGGTTGAGAACCACTGCTTTAGGGTCAGATTTCTTCTTACTATTCCAATTATTAGGGATTTGTTTTCTGGTTTAAATTAAGCTTAAATTCACCTCTTTGCATCTTCTACTTATTTTGCTCTCATCCCATCTTCCAAGGCCAAAGAAAACAAATTTAATCCTCATGCTAGGCAACAGCACTTCAAATACTTGAACATGGCTATGAGGCCCCTCCCCAGCCTCTCATCTTCTTTTCCAGTCTAAAACACCTTCATTCTTTCAAGATATTCTCATATGCCATACATCACCATCTGGATTGCCTTTCTCTAGAAACTCTTTAGCTTACAATGTCCTTCCTAAAACATGGTGACCAGAAATGCAAACAATGCCCAGAGAATCAAAAACAGGAGAACTGCAGAATCTCTCTGCTAAAGGAAATGATTAGTTCCAATCTGACTAATAGTGAAGAATAGATCAGTTTCATGGAGACAGCCATCACAAACACCACCACCTATTTTTTTTTCTTGTACAGTAAGCTAAGAGAGGCTAACACAATGAATCTAGCCTCTATATCTATATAGATATATATAGCGAATTCTATCTATAGGGAACATCTGAAACTCTGGGTTGCCAAAGTGATGTTCTCTGCCCTGTTCTCAAAAACTTCCATGTCTGAATATTGGAAAACCACCTTCCCAAAAAAAGCCTGCTTTAGTATTTAGTCACTTACACCAGGAAACTCAAATATATCAGGAGTCTCTGATTGGTAGAAATCAGTGAGACTGCCTCTCTTCAGTTTCTGAGGATTTTGGATAGCCTCTTATCTTTTATATTCAATCACCTTTGTCAATTCAAAAAAAAAAGCCATCAAGAGTTGTAGAGAGTTCCAAGGATAGCAGAGAGAATTAAGAAAACCCAGGGCAGATTGAGGAAGCCTGGCGGGATTTCTGGCTCATGCCATAATTCTGTGTTTTATCCTCATTACTGCTTTGCATCACTAAGAGTAAATTTCCCTAAAGATCGCTTGCAATAGTTATTAAATAAGTACAATGATATGGAGAACTTGGAAAGCAAACAAGGAAATCTAAGAAAGAGAAACTAGAAGAAAAATAAAAACCTTCAAGTATGAAGGGATCATGGACTTTTCCAAAATGATGTCAAGGGCATTTTGGGCTTTATGTGGAGGAGAGAGAAGAAAGGCGATTTCCCAAACATAAATAAACAAATTTTAAGATGGAATTAAGGAGGGAGGCAGATAGCAGGAGGAGGAGGAGGAAGAGGAGGAGTAGGAGGAGGAGCAGACAGAGGGAACTAAATCTCTCTCACTTTGGCACATGCTAAGGTTGGACCTTTCAGAGAAAACGTGCTATATTTGCCAATGACTGAATTACTTTGTTTTCTCGGGGAGTTGGTATAAAAGAAAGAATTTAACTGGGAAAGGAGAATGACAAAATAAAACCACACCTTCTATTCTTTGAAAGGGACTGACATTTCCTTAGGGTGAAAACAACTTTGAAAATAGACATTTATTTTTCTCAATAGGGAAGTTCTGTAGCCTAAAATATGTATTTTCCCCTAAAAGTGGATTAAACAGGAATTTTGAAAATCGTGGTTCAGCCTAAAGCTACATTCTTACTTAAAGATGCATCATAATGACATGAACATTTGCTTCATACTTGTGGCCTCCCTGAAAGGTCATGTGATGTCGTAGGGAGAAGGCTAACCAAGGGTTCCATCCCTGCCACTCACACTTATTGTGCTAGTCCTTGGACAGTGAGCTTTTGTAAGAATGAGTGACACACACAGAGCTTCAAAGTTTTCAGATAATGTGCCTTACATGATCTTCTCTGAGCTGGACAGCAACCTTGAGTTAGGTACTGGAAGCATATAATTATATATGCCTATTTTGTGGAAGAGAAAACTGAGACTGAAAGAAGTGAAGTGACTTGTCAGATTGGGGATCAAACTCTGATTTGGGCTTAGACTCTAACTGGGTCTAAGCCTGCCTCTGCTCCTTGCGTAACCTGGACACCAAATTGCACAATCTATACATCCCATGAGTGGAAGGATTTTCACACCTGGAGTCCCCTCCAAATGGAAGACCCGAGCCTTCCTTTTAATGGGGAGGCCCAGTGAGCTTGAGCCCTTTGCCACAGAGTCAGGTTTTCCCAAGTTCTTGTGCTTCTGTGGCATTGCCACAGCCCTTTATCTTCTAAATGCTTTTGGACACACAGACCATGGGATTAATTATATACTGTGTGCCACAATTCATGAATATTTAACATTCTCATCTATACTTAATGAATAAATTTGCATTTTGACAGTATTATTTAATGTGCTTTAAGGAAATACTGCTCATTACCTTTCAATTTTGGAGATTAGTTGAATGTAATCAGAATGATAAGGCAGGAGAGAGACAGAATTATTTAAATAACATTGTTTTTATGGTTGCTTCTACTGGTTTTTCTTTCATTTTTCCCTCTTTTTAAAAAAAAGCAGCTCAGGTTCTTTTCTTCCATTTCAGGTTACTCTGTCCTAATCATTTCTCCTCCACTATTATTCAGAAGGGGTTTCTGGAGATGGAAGGAGAAACAATGCAAACTGAATAATCAGTGTTTGGCCTCCCTTTGGGTGCTGGCGACAGGGCATTCTCTTACACAAATTGTCCTGCTGCAGGTGGCAGCAAGTGAAGCCGGCACTAGTGAGGTGGCCAAGGCTTTGGAGAATGGCATGGGGAGCTGTTCCATTGCTGGGCTGATGGCTTTCTTCGAGATTTCTTGGGATTTTGTTGGAGGCAACTCCATAAATCAAGGCATTCCTTAAGATTCTGAATGAGGGTTCCAGATGGTTAAGGAGGGTCCAAACACATATTCTCCTTCCCCCTTCTGTCTCCTTGTCTCTGTCTGCCAACACATCCTCAACACTTTATGTATCATAATGACTTCCAAGGACTGTTGGCAAAGCATTCTTCCCTCTCTTCAGGTGAGAGATGGAGGACTAGGGCTATGGGAGATGGCCTGGTTGTTAGAAGGTCAGAGGATTTATTAACTCTACTCCTGTGATACCAGGAAGTTGTCTTTTAGGGAAGAGTGATTGAGATGTAAAAGATCCTTTATTCACTCATTTTCAATGACAGTCCCAGGGTACATTGGTCCCTGGTAGTTACTTAGGGACCCCATAAAAGAAGTTGAAGATGTAGTTCTTCATTCTCACAGAGAAAAGCTTTGTGATACTGAGATCTGTGCCAAATCTGAGTGAGAGGCAAATTATACCGGAGAATGCTTTTCCTAAAAGGAAAACCCAAGGTTCTGCTTTCTTCATGCAACATCAGGCAACTCAAGGCTTTCCCCTGCTTCTCTGAATTCCTTATTTTTAAAAAAAGAGTTCAGTTTAGTTTTGTTTGCTGTGACATTAACAATCATCTCCCAACACAAACACTCTGCCTTTGTCATGGGAAGTCCAGCAGAAATGGAGTCAGGTCAGAGCCAAAAGCATCAGCAGAGGTTCAAGAAGTTTTTCCAAAGGAAAGGCCCCCTATGCCACCCCCAAACCTCTCTGAGCCTCAGATTCTCTATCTGTCAAATGAAGAATTTTCAGGAAGGGACCTTCTATTTTATGACCCCCCCCAATTCCCAAATAATGGGAAATGCCTAGGTATACATTAAAAGCCAAATGAAAAGGAAATGGGATTTTTCAATGTGGCCCAAATGATTGTGATTTGATAAATTCTTTGCAAAATTATGGAGTATAGTCTTCACTTGTTTCCTCTTCTCCACCCTCTAATTAAGCATCTAGTTCTAAACACTCAGAAATCTCTTCACTTTGACAGAAAAGACAGGGCAGAATCACCCAGGATACCTGACCTTTCACTCAGTCTAGACTGTCCGTTTTCATCCATGAGATTAATTGGGGAGGAAAAATTGAAATGTTATTTAAGTTTGTCCTACTACTTCAGAATGTAAGAGACACCTCCTTTCCAAGAGAAAACCAAATTGAGATGCAAAGACCATACGCTGCTCCCTCCCTGTATTTTACAACAACACAGAAACAAAATATTCTTTATGGTCATGACCAAATATGTTTCCCTGAGCACCTGCTGCCCCAAATAGAAACTTTTCATATGTATTTGGGTGTAATCCAATCAATCCGTCTATAGCTATGGACTATGGTGGGAAGGTGGACCCCAAGCCTTACACTCATAGAGGGAAAACAGGAAGAAGAAGGAGGATCCAAAGGTTCTGAATATGGTGGAGTCTTGTGACAAAGACCAAAGTGAAACAATTCCTGTGCTTAAGGAGTTTACATCATAATGGGGAAGACACATGGATGGTCTCCAATATCTCTTCTATCCTTAGATATATGATCCAGTGTGTGTGTGTGTGTGTGTGTGTGTGTGTGTGTGTGTTCACGCGCATGCATGTGTGTGTATAGAAAGATAACTAGATAGAGAGATAGACAGATATAGATAGATAGATAGATAGATAGATAGATAGATAGATAGATAGATAGATAGGCAGATAGATACTAGTTACTTTCAGAAGGGAAGGCACTAGGACCTAGGGGATCTGGAAATACCTCCTGTAGCTTTAGGGAAATTGCTGGCAGCTCTGAAGGATGGACTGGAAAGGGTAAGTGAAGCATGGACACTTCTGGGGAGGCTTTTGAAGTAGTGCAAGACAGCCCTAACTAGAATGGTAACTGTAAATGAAGAGGTGTGAATTTTGTGTTTACTTATAAAGACAAACAATAAATTATGGCAACTGCTTGGATATGTGGGATGAATGAGAACAAAAAGTTCAGAATAAGTTGAGGTTTTAAACCTAGGTAACTACAAAGATAGTGGTGCCATTGGCACAAATTAGGTATGGAAGTTTGGAAGTTGGTAAAGTTAGAGAATGGGATGGTTCTGTTTTGGACATATTGAGTTTGAGAGGCCTAGAGACTCTCCATGGCAGATCAGGGAAGGGACATGTGTTACAGAAGACAGAACAAGAATTTATACCTAACACAGTCAAACCCCCTCTCACCGCTGTCCCTTTTCCCATTGGCTGGGAGGTGGGCTCAAGTCTCAGCCTAAAAATCTTCCCTAATGGCAAATAACAAAGAAGCGGGCCACTGTCCCCTATTGGTTGGAAGGTGGGCAGGGAGCCAGGGTATTATTCATGTCCTTATTTGGCAAATGCCAGCAAGGGTGGGGGTATAAAACCCCTAAAGGGCCTACTGCTGATAAGGTGTGGCAAACAAGGGTGGTGGTCAAAAGACTCCTGAAGAGCCCTAAGGCTGATGTGGCAGCAGGAAAGGGGGTACCAGTTTGCTCCTACAAGAAAACTTATGGGCTGAGAAGTTTTCACCTTCACTTTCAAGCTTATCAAGTGAAAGAGCAGAGATTGGTTAAAAGATGAAAAGGCCAAAGTAGAAATTTGGGAAATGTACAGTGACTATGAAAAGCAATAGGGAAGAGGAAACCCTGAGGGAAGAATGTGGTCAACAGGACAGATGCTCCATAAAGAAGGGCTAAGACTGAGAAGAGGTCATTAGATTTAGTGACTAAAAATTCATTGGTTACTTTGGAGAAAGTAGTTTTAGTGGAGTAACAGGATCAGAAGCCAGATTGCAGAGGGTTGGGAGTGAATGAGAAGTTGTGGCATTGAGATGACTTTTTCAAGAAGTTTAGTTGAGGAACGTGGGAGAGCCACATGATAATAACAGGTGGGGAAGATGGTGGTATTATGGGAAGATTTCTTTAAGGATTAGGCAGATTTGGGTGTGCCTGTAGGCAGTGAGGAAGGGATTGGAGATGGGTATGGGGGGAGGGTTCAGTAAAGGGCAGCATCAGAAAAGAAAGGAAGGGGGCAATCAAAGGTACCTGTGGAAAGCACTTAGCCTCAGTGATGAGTTCACCTCAACCTTGGAGACTGGAGTAAAGGACAAGGCAAAACTGGAAGAATCATTTCACAGGGATGAGAGTGTAGGGGGAAGGAGTTCTATGGAAGACTGGAGAGGTTTGAAACAACCACTGTGGTCAGCAGGATATAGATTCTAACTCAGGAGTAGAAGTGCCAGGCTGTCACAGTCAGGGCCCAGTTGAAATTAAATAAAAAATTTGTTTCTTCTAAAATGGAAATTTCTTAAGATGGACAGGGGCTATTTCTCTCTCTCTCTTTCTCTCTCTCTTTCTTCATGAACACACAGGCATATACATATATGTATGTTTTAATATATAGTGATTATAGTGATGTATATTGAGATCTGTCTCAAAATATGTGTCTTAAATCAATAGAGAGAAACAGTCCCTGCCCTCAAGGAATTTACATTTTAGAAGAAACAACGTTCTGTTATCATATATGAGATATATTAGATAATATGTGTTTGTGTGTCCCCCACATCAGGGAATGGCAAAACACTTTCAATTATCCCCAGATTCTTCCTGAAACAAAGATACATTTTCCTAATACTATTCTTCTGCTGGTGGCATTAGGACTAATTGGGTAAAGTGACTTGCCTAGGGTCACACAGACAATGCAGACCAGAGGCAGGATTCAAATCTTGGTTTTCCAAGTTTCAAGGTCAGCTCTCTAGCCTACTGCTACAACTGCCTCTGAGAACATAAATGCAAAAAAACAGTTGAGTGCCTTCCCTTGAGGAGTTTAAATTTAATTGGAATAATAAACAAGGAGTTATCATGAAGAAACAGTAAAGAATGTTAGGGAAGAAATATACGATCAGAAAAGTGGCTGCATCGGGACACACAGGGACAAGGCAAGCTATCCTTTTGTTGACCCATCTGATACATTGAGATACTTGCAATGTTAAGAAGAGGCGAGGAAGCCTTCACTCATCAGGTGAATTACCAAGCGAATTTATGAGAGACAATAAACAAGATCTTTTAGGATGGGCACAAAGACATGGCCTGGATCTACCTCCATAGAGGTTACATCTATATCAATGAGGAGTATGCAGAAGTGATGGAGTGTGGAGTGTGGAGTCAGAAAGATCTGGGCTCGGTCCTTTCTCAGACAGAAACTCAATGGGCTACTCTGGACAAGGCAGTTCAGCCTTCTGAGTTCCAGGTTTCTCATTTGTAAAATGAGGAATTAGAATCCAAAGGCCTTTGACTTCCCCTGCAGCTCTAGATTTATGATCCTGAGATATATTTTCATATTTAAATTTGCCTGATGCCTAGGACAGTGTCTTGACCATGCTAATGATTCAGGTCAAGATGAAAGATAAAGACACTTGAAGAAAATTCATTCAATCTATTGGATTTCCATCTTGAAGGTCCACAATATTATCTCCCCTGAAGTGTGGCCTGGACATACCTTATCACAACAATCCTGATTCCTTGTTCCTTTATCTGAAATTCATTGTTCGGAAGGCCACCTGTCAGTTCATCCCAGTGACACTTAAGAACTTGCCTGAATTTATAGAAATCTTTCAAAATAGAATTTGCATTTGTAGGAAATGGAAGAGTCATTTGAATAAAGAAAACAGGAAAAAAAATTACCTTCATTGGTCCAACTTTCTGAATATTGTTTAGATTAAAATGTAAAACCTGTTTATTCACATATATTAAAATCAAATTATTTAACATAAGAAAAACACGACAGCAATAGAACTTAATCTCCAACAATGCTGCCTTGAAATCACATATGCCTCTACTGGGCAGCAGAATATCAGACTGCCTGGCTTAAGTAGTGTTAGTCCTAGACTTCACAAAATAAGAATGATCCCTCTTACAATGCAATTGGCTCTTCATGCAGCCCAAAGATAATTGTCTTGAGATCTGTGAGGTGCCTGGGATTAGTTCAATATTCAGGGACCTGAGGCCCCTGTGGGGAGCTCAACAGCTAAAGAATATGTTGTTTTCAATAGCTAACTTGCTCAGATCAGAATCAGTAATTTCCTTAGCAATATAGTAATGTGAGTATTTTTCATTTAATGTTTTAAGGGATAGATACATTCATTGGCTGCAGCAGAGACTGTAGCCCCTCTCTATCTCAGTTCAGGGCTTGGCAAGTTAGAGCCAGAGAGCCAAATTCACTCCCTGCCTTGTTTTGTATGGCTTGAGCAGAAAGTGGTGTTGGTTCTTTTTTAATTTTAAAATAAAATTTAATGTATTTAAAATATATTTTTTTAAAACTATTCTTAGCTCCAGAACCTTACCAATACAGGAAGTGGGCAGGATCTGACTCTCTGGACATAGTTTGCTGAACTCTGGTTTAGGTGATGGTCCTCATGTGAGAATCACAGAATTTCCAAATTGGTAGGAACATCAGTGTTTATCTACTCCAATGTATCCCCTTACCAAATAAAGAGTCTCCACCAGAGTACTTCTGGCAAGTGGTTGTCTAACCTTCATTTTAAAAATCCACATTGTAGAGAGTTCCAGTTTAAGGAGACTTTTCTTTGCCCTTGGCCCATGCCAAATGTTCTTCCACATTCTGCCTTCT
Source organism: Pseudocheirus occidentalis (assembly GCA_028646575.1). Taxonomy (NCBI): domain Eukaryota; kingdom Metazoa; phylum Chordata; class Mammalia; order Diprotodontia; family Pseudocheiridae; genus Pseudocheirus; species Pseudocheirus occidentalis. Next base: position 1,275,886 of record CM053593.1, on the reverse strand, counting down.
GGGGTGAAACTGAAAAATTTGAGTCTCATTTCCTCATGTCAGCGTCTTGTGTGGTGTACAGTGACCCCAAAATCCCCTACCCAAGAAAAAATCAAAAGTCAGAGGTATCTTGAGGAAGGAACAGGAAGTTTTATTCTCTTCCCCCTGCAGGAAAATTGCATCCTCTCCATGGTGGGGATCAATGAGAGAAGGAGTATTATAAAAGACAGAACAATAATTTATACCCTACTGCAGTCAAGCCCCCCTCCTCTCCTCTCCATCCCTTCTCCCATTGGCTAGGATGCAGGTTCTCAGTCTTGGTGCAAAATCTAACCCAATGGCAGATAACAAAGAAGCCCACCTCTATCTCCTATTGGCAGGAAGGTGGGACAGGGAGCCAAGGTGTCACCCATGTCCTTATTTGGTAAAGGCTAAGCAAGGGAGGGGAAAAGATCACAAGCAAGGATGGAGGCAAAAACTCCTGAAAAAGGGCCTGATGCTGACAACAAGGGAAGAGGGGAAGAGTCCTAGGTTGTGTAAACCCAGGACACAGGTCTGTCCAGTCTTTCAAAGTCTATCTCCGATTTCCAGATAGTGTCTCTTCCTTCTCATTCTGAGGAGTCTTCACAGAGGGTGCAGAGAGTGTAGCCCACTCATTTTCAATAACTATTATTATCAATATTATCAATAACTCAATTACTGTTGCCTTCCCCTGAATCTTCCCTCCCTTAGGCTATATGTCCCTAAGACCTTCACCTGATCCCCCAGTGGCATGGACCATAGGCCCTTCACTTATCTGATTGCTTTCCTCTGGGTATTTCCAGTCTCTAGCTATGTTTCCTCAGTGGGATGCTCTCTGTCTCCTGCTGGCCAGGTTCCCAAGAGTTAGTTCCTCAGATGACAAAATGTACCTGTTGTCAAGTCCACATCTCTCCAGATTGGTGGGATCAGCTGTTATCTGTCCTTTACTGTCATGGCCTTTGGGATTCCCGAGTTATCCTGACAATAGTTTCACGCATCAGAGGTTAGCTGTGCCTCATCTGAGACATACTATGTAAAATAGGCTGACTTTGGAATTCATTAGGAAGTAACTGTCTAGTATTAGGTGGATTCTGGATGTCTCCTTACCCCTAAGGTCACTTACATCAATGGTAGCTAATATGGCAATAAGTGATCTGGGGAGATGGTGACTCAGTAGATAGAGGACTAGACCTGGAGTCAGGAGAACCTGAATTCAAATCCAGCCTCAGAGACTCAATAATTGTATGACCCTGGGTAAGGCACTTAATCCTGTTTGCCTCAGTTTCCTCATCTGCAAAATGAGCTAGAGAAATAAATGGCAAACCACTCTGGTATCTTTGCCAGTAAAGGCCCAAAGGGGGTCATGAAAGGCAGGACATGTCTGAAATGACTGACGAACAATACATTAAGTGATCAGTATTAGAGTCCTAATTAAAAATAAATACAAAGTCAGAAAGAATGAGATTCCCATGAAAAGTAATGACCTAGGCTTTGCTTCTTGGCTGCTTAAAGTTCAATTCATCCGACGCTTTCCCCAGGCACCATCACTCTTTCTTCCCTTCTACCCCAACCCACTCCACCAAAAGCAAAGTGGGGAGTTATTTTTAAAGCTGCTCCTTTGAGGGTACTGAGTGCTTGCTTCTAACAGGTTTGCCATTTCTGGAGTTCCTTTGAAAACTGCATTTTAAGCTGCCAAAATGGGGGTGAGGGCATTTTTAGATGGAGTGGCAGGGAAAAGATCAGGGCCACAGGGAGTGTCAGTGATGCCATGTTCAAGCAGGAAGGAACTTGCAGGCCATATTCTCCAACTGCCCCTTTCACAAATGAGAAGATGGAAACCTGGAGAGGTAACAGCTTGACCACAATCACCCTGGCCTGAGTGGGATAACTCACATCAAGGCCTCTGGACCATCCTCATGCTGCAGCTCTTCTTTGTAAACAGGCCTAAAGCATTTTTCACACAGTCTTGTCTCCTGTCAGGATCACCCACGCACAGACTGAGTGATCTGTGGCCTGTTCCAACTAAAGCATCATTCATTCATCAAACACGTCAGGTGCCTACGGTGTACAGAGGCATTTTGTGGCATAATGGTGCATCTGTGGCCCCCATGGCATGAAAATCCAGGGATGTTACATTACACAGCTCTCCAGAATTCCCTGTAGCCTTAAGAACTGCTAGGGAAGTGGTTCTCAACCTTTCTAATGCCGTGTCCCTTTAATACAGTTCCTCATGTTGTGGTGACCCCCAGACACAAAATTATTTTCGTTGCTGCTTCATAATTGTAATTTTGCTATTGTTATGACTCTATCTGATATGCAGGATGCATTTTCACTGTTACAAATTGAACATAACCCACAGGTTGAGAACTGCTGTGCTAGGGGCTTCTAGGCTTTGTCATTGGCTCAAGCCCCCTCAGGTTGCTTTTGCTCAATTTTGGGGTCCCTAGAACCCCATTTAACCTTGGAACAGATTAGATTTTAAAAAGAAATGTATGCTTCAAAGGTAGAGCAAGAACAAAGATAGAGGGAGCAGAGCCAAGATGGCAGCGGAAAAGCAAGAACTTGCTTCAGCTCCTGCTCCATCCACCTCCAATACTGGTAAAAAAAAGGGGACTCTAAACAAATTTTATAGCTACAGACCCCACAAAATGATCGAGAAAAACAAGTCCCCCACTGAAGGCAGCCCAGCCAGCTGACAGGAAGGGCCTAAGACCAGACTGGGAGCTAATTAGGCACAGTCCTATGTGAGCCACCCAAGCCCAGACCCAGCGTGACCAACCAGTGGCCCAGACTGCCCAGAGCAGACTTCAGGAGAGTGAATCACCTGCAGCTGTGGTGGTTTCCAGATTTCTCTACCCATAAACTCCAAAGAGAAAGTAAAAGGTCAGTGGGGAATGCTGTTGGAACTAGGTGATGGAAGAGCACAGTCTGGCCCCCAAACCCAGGGGGAGAAGTGGCAGAGGCATGGTGGCTACAGCCCCAGCCATATGGCTGGTTCTGGGGCTCCTGGCCTGCAGGTTGTAGGGGGATCAAGTGACCACTCAGAAGGTAATTGCTCTTGCTTTGACATACTTGGAATGGGGTTGCAGTCTTGGGTGATGGTCCTGGGGTATGTGGCCAGTGTGCCAGAGCTTGTGGTGGCGGTAGAGAGGGCACCCTCCTTAGACCTCTGGCAACTGTGAAAACCCCAGAAATTTGGGGCACAACTCTCTCCACTCTGGAAGCAGAGTTCTACCATGGCAAAGAGTTCAAAAGTCAAGTAATTGGATGGCAAGACGAACAAGCAGAGGAAACACAAACAGACCATAGAATCCTTTTTGGGTACAAAAAGGATCAAACCAGAAGAAGAGAATAAAGTAAAAGCACCAGCATCAAAAGCTTCCAAGAAAACTATGAACTGGTTACAGTCCATGGAGGAATTCAAGAAGGATTTTGAAAATCAAGTAAGAGAACTGGAGGAAAAATTGGGAAGGGAAATGAGAATGAAGCAAGAAAATAATGAAAAGTAAGTTAACCACCCCCCCAAATACTGAAGAAAATAATACCTTAAAAATAGACTAACTCAAATGGCAAAAGAGGCCCAAAAAGGCAATGAGGAGAAGAATGCCTTTAAAAGCTGCATCTACCAGAAGGAAAAGCAATTTCAAAAACTCACTAAAGAGAATATCTTCTTCAAAACTAGATCAGAGCAATTAGAAGCTAATGGCTTTATGAGAGATCAAGATACTATAAAACAGATCCAAAGAAATGGGAAAAAGGCAATGTGAAATATATTTATGGAAAAACCACTGACCTGGAAAATAGATCCAGAAGAGATCATTTAAAAATTATTGGACTCTCTGAAAGCCATGATAAAAAAAAGAGCCCAGACATCATTGTTCAAGAAATTCTCAAGGAAAATTGCCCTAATATTTTAGAATCAGAGGGCAAAATAGAAATGGAAAGAATTCACTGATTGCCTCTTGAAAAAGATCCCAAAAAGGGGGCAGAGCCAAAATGGTGGCATAGAAGCAGGAAAACACGGCAGTTCACATGTAGCCACCTCAAGTACCCATAAAATATCGCTCTAAAAATTTTTAGGGTTCCAAAACTCACACAAAAATACAGAAAACACATCTCTCACAGACGGCAGCTTGGCAGGAAGAGCTCATTGCTGCTCTGGGAGCATAAACCAGCCTATCCTGAAACTGAGGCCTTGCCCCAGGGCAGCCAGGACAAGCCACACCTATAGCCCTCAGGAGAGTGGATCTGTGGCACCTGTGGCAGTTTCCAGATTTATCAAGTCAGAAGAAATAAGAACTAAGTGAAAGGTCAGTGGAACTCAGCTAAATTTGGGGGAGAAAAGCAGTCAGGCCAAACTGCCTCCAGGTCAAGGAAGCAGCAGAAGTGGAAGCCCTGCAGCCACATCCATGCAGCTGCTTCAGAGCTCCCAGCCTGCAGACTGCAGGGGGGCAAAGCAATAATTCAGAGGCTAAGTGCTCTTATGTTGAGCAGCCTGGATCTGGAATATGGTCTTGGGTGGTGGTCCTGGGGTGTATTTTCAGTGAGCCAAAGCTGGTGGGGACTGCAGCCACCCCCTAATAGCTCTAGCATCTGGGAAAACCCCAGCAATCTGGGGCAGAGCTTTTCCCTCTGGAAGCAGAGTTCCACAGAGCTACAAAGACAAATAATTCACTGGCAGCATAAGCAAGCAAAGTAAAAACAGCAATCGAACTCTAGAATCCTTTTCTGAGGACAAAAAGGATCAAAGCATGCAATGGGAGGAGGACAACACAGTCAGAACTCCCACACCAAAAGCTTCCACGAAACATGAAGACTGCCTACAAGCCATAGATCAGCTTAAGAAGGATTTTGAAAACTAAACAAGAGAAGTGGGGAAAAAATTGGGAAGAGTAATGGGAACGATGCAAGAAAATCATGAAAAGAGAGTCAACAACCTGACTGAAGGAAATAACACCTTAAAAATAGATAAACTCAAATGGCAAATCAAAGCCCAAAAAACCAATGAGTAGAAGAATGCCTTAAAAAGTTGAATTTGCCAGATGGAAAAAGAATCTTAAAGGCTTACTGAAGAGAATAATTCCTTCAGAATTAGAGAAGAGAAAATGGAAGCAAATGACTTTATGAGAAATCAAGATGCTATTAAATAGATCCAAACAAATGAAAAAATAGAAGGCAATGTGAAATATTTCTTTGAAAAAAAAACACAGACCTGGAAAATAGATCCAGAAGAGACAATTTAAAAATTATTGGACTATCTGAAAGCCATGATCAAAAAAAGAACTTAGAAAGTATCCTTCAAGAAATTCTCAAGGAAAATGCCCTGATATTTTAGAATGAGAAAGCAAAATAGAACTTGAAAGAATTCACTGATCACCTCTTGACAAAGATGCCCAAAAGAAAACTCCTAGGAATATTATAGCCAGGTTCCAGGGTTGCCACATCAAAGAGAAAATATTACAGGCTGCCAAAAGGAGCAATTAAAATACTGTGGTAACACAATTAGGATAACCCAGGATCTGGCACCTTCTACATTGAGGGATAAAGGTCCTGGAATATTATATTCAGGAGATCAAAGGAGCTAGGATTAAAACCAAGAATCACCTACCCAGCAACATTGAGTATGATGTTCCAGGGGGAAATATGGTCATTCAGTGAGGTGGAGGGCTTTCAAACATTCTTGCTGAAAAAACCAGAACTAAAAAGAAAATTTGACACTCAAATACAAGATACATGAGAAGGTAAACATGAAAAAGAAATCATAAGGAACTTATCAAAATTGTACTACTTACATGCCAACATAGAAAAACAATAATAGTAACTTATGAAACTTTTCTCAGTATGAGGATAGGTGAAGGGAATACAAATATGTATACATATATATATATA
>CM053593.1:1253546-1269497 GCA_028646575.1 Pseudocheirus occidentalis | reverse complement strand
ACTTACATGCCAACATAGAAAAACAATAATAGTAACTTATGAAACTTTTCTCAGTATGAGGATAGGTGAAGGGAATACAAATATGTATACATATATATATATATATATATATTTATCAATACATTGATATATGAGCAATTAAATATGAAGGGAGGACACTTTAAAAGGTGCAGTTCTGAGGTGGGAGAGGATTAGAATGAGAGGAGACAGGGAGAGACAGAATGGGGTTAATCATCTCACATAGAAGAGGCAAGAGATAACTGTTACAATGGAGGGGAAGAACAGGAAGGCAAAAGGAAAGGGTCAACTTTAATTTCATTGAATTTGGCTTAGGGAAGGAATGACATAAACTCTATCTGGGTATCTTGTCACACAGGAGAGTAGGGGGGATGGGGATAAGAGGTGGGATGATCTATGGGAGGACAGGGTGGGGGGAGTGTTGCTGGAAGCACACACTTCTTTAAAGGGACAGGGACAGGGTAGAGAATAGAACAAGGGGATGTAGGATAGGAAGGAGGGACATTTAATCAGCCTCTCACAATATTCCCACTGTGGAGATATTCTGTGTAATTACACATGTACAGCCTGCATTGAATTGCTTGTCCCTCCAGTGGGAGTGGGTGACGAGGGAGGAAGGGAAAATATCTTAACATTCTATAATCAAATGTTAAAAATATGTATATGTATATTACTATTATTATTTTTATTATTTATTATGAACTATGCCCAACTGGGAATTAAGATATACAAGCACTGGGGTAGGGAGATCCATCCTGCCCTAGAGGAAAGTCAGACAGGTGAGCGGGAGGACATAGGGGAGAGCAGATTGGGGGAGGTGTTATACAGTGGGATGATTGTTTTGAGTTGTTGGGTAGGGGAAAGATGGGGTGAAAATCTGTAACTCAAAATCTTGTGGAAATGAATGATGTAAACAAGAAAATAAATTAATTTATTAAAAAACAAAAAATAAAAAATAAATAATATTTAAAAAAGAAAAGTAAAAAAGAATCCATATTGATGCCTTAAAAACAGCAACATGCATTTTTCACTAATACCCTCTCCATAGAACCCTTCCTTAATTATAAAGAAAATAATTAAGTAAAACAAATGAATTCATTAACTATGAATGACTGTGCATCATCATTCTGCACCCATAACACACCACCTATGTAGTAAGAGGAAGGAGGCTTCATTAATTGCTCTTATATTAAACTGAATTTTAATGTAAAAAAGAAATGAAAGATAGAAACATCCCCCGACACTAGGGGTCATTACCCTCTATTCCCTCAGCAGCTAGGGAGAAAGGGTTATTTGCTTCACAGTTTAACCTAGTTCCTATTAGTACATTCCCACCAACTCCTAACACTGTAATTCTCCTGGGTACCTTTCACTTGCAATCTTGGCTTCTCAGGTCTCCTTGGGTGGAACAGCATTATCAGGTCCAGGATTCCATGGTGTCCGCCCTGATCTGAAAAGAATAAACAGAGCTGAGCCAAAGCTCAAGTCCATTTCTCAGAACACAGGGCCTAAAGGGAGAGGGGTGGTAGTCGTCCCCAACCCCCAGTTTAGTGCAAGGGGCCCACGCTTCAGGTGAATAGATCTTTATCCACTGGATGCCTCAAAAAAGAGTCTGCCCTGTTAGAACATCTGAAGACACAGGCCTGTCCAGGCTACCCAGCCAGTGGAACGAGGAAATTGTCCCCTTCCTGGTGGGACAGTGGAGAACGTTGTTGCCCAGAAACAGGGCGCTGCCCTTGCCCTAAGTGACTCTCTCAAAAACTACGGGCAGACGTTGGGAACACGCCCAAGGGTGCTACGGACCCCCCTGGGTGAAAACTCCAATCAAAAAAGTTCTGCTTTAGGCTTAGGCTTTAGGTGATTTTTCTCCCAGTGCCAATGGTGGTCATGGCCACACTCACACCTAACATAACCCTAAAGGTCTGGGTAACGAGTGCTCTTAACCTCAGTCCAAGAACTTGTTTTTTGAGACAGCATTTCTGCATCTTTGGCTTCCTTTATAATTGTCTGTGCTTTACATTATGCATCTAATAAGATCGCTCTGAAAAGGGCTACAGAGGCTTCCCCTGTCTGTTGCCAGAGGGGTCCAGGCATCCCTGGCCTGCAGGTTGGAGAGCCAACTCATCCATTATTCAGGTAGGAATCATTTAGAAGCATCTGCCATGAGCCACACTATGGGTAAGGCTCTGGAAACCCCAAAATAGAATTATTTCTTCCAAGGCCCTTATGTCAAGGGCTTACATTCTATCAAGGGAGACAACATGTACATATAGAAATATGGACAATGAACTCCAAGGTAATTTTGGGAAAGGACAGTGCAAGCCACTGGGCAAGTCAAGAATAGAAAGAGGAACTTGAGGGTGGCCTTCAAGACCATTAGGAATTCTAGGAGGATGTTCCAGACATGAGGGGTAGGTGGTGCAAAGGCACAGAGCACATGGAGCCTTCTGTGTGAGAAATCATAAGAAGGTCACCTTGATGGAAGCCTAGAAGGCACAAAAAGGGACAAAGATGGAAAGTGAGATGGAGGCCACCCTCAACTGACCCAAAGCTTCACCTTGCTTGCCTCAGTTTCCTTACCTGTCAAATGAACTGGAGAAGGAAATGCTAAACTGCTCCATCATCATTGCCAAGCAAACCCCAAATGGGAGTATGAAGAGTTGGAAATGACTGTAAAAGGACTGAACAACGACACAAAAAGTAGAAGTGTGGCCAGTTGGGTGGAGCAGTGCATAGAGTGTTGGGTCTGGAGGCAGGAAGACTCATCTTCCTGAGTTCAGGTTGGTCTTAGACATGAGCTGTGTGACCCTGGGCAAGTGTTTTCACCCTTTTTGCCTCTGTTTCTACACCCATACAATGGGCTGGAGAAGGGAATGGCAAGACACTCCAGAATATCTGCCAAGAACATCCCAAATGGGGTTGCATCATCACACATGACTGAGGAGACTGAACAACAGTCACCCTGATGAGTCCAATTTTGTGCGTGAGAGAGCTACTTGGTTCTACTCTATCGATAAGCTCCTCCAGTGTTTGCACTTGGGATCAGGAAGAATCCACATTCAAGTCTTACCTACAGGCTTCAGATATGAGACTAGATATAAAAAATGTTATATGGTTTATTAAACTGAGAGAAAATTTCTTTTGTTGAATAATTTCTACTTTGAAATGCTTACCATAACTCAATAAAATGATATCCTTTGGGGGCCGATACCACAGGACCCTTCCTTGGTTGGAATCTAAGATTAACTGAATTTTGCTCTGCGGGAATTAGTGGCTAAACAAGATCCCAGAATATCCCATCTTAAAAATCTTATTTAATATTTTATTTTTTCACAATTACATGTAAAAACAATTTTAGCATTCTCTTCTTTTCAAATTATGAGTTCCAAAGTTTCTCTCTCCCTCTTCTCCCCATCATTGAGAAGGAAAGAAATTTGGCTTAGGTTATATATGTTTACATTTCCATGTAAATCATTCTGTGAAAGAAAACACAGACTAAAAAAAAGGAAAAAGAAAGAAAGCAAAGAAAAAATGTCCTTGATCTGCATTCAGGCTCTACTAGTTCTTTCTCTGGAGATGTAAAGCGCCTTTCATTATAAGGTCTTATAAAATTGTCTTAGATTATTGTATTGCTGATTATAGCTAAGTTATTCATAGTATATAATCATACAGTACTGCTGTTACTGTGTACAATGTTCCCTTGGTTCTGTTCATTTAACTTTGTATCAGTTCATGTAAGTCTCTCCATGTTTTTCTGAGAGCATCCTGGTCCTCATTTCTTAAAGCACAATAGTATTCCATCATAAACAAACGACAGTTTGTTCAGTCGTTCCCCAATTAATGGACATCCCCCCAATTTCCAATTCCTTGTCACCACTAAAAGAGCCGCTATAAATATTTTCTTGCACATAGGTCCTTTTCCTTTTTTAAATCTCTTTGGGATATAGACCCAGTAGATTAATTGCTTGGTCCAAAGGTATGCAAGATTTTTGTGTATAGCTTCAAACTGATCTCCAGAATATTTGAATCAATATACAATTTCACCAACAGTACATTAGTGTTTTAATTTTCCTACATACCCACTGACATTTGGCATTTTCCTTCTCTGTCACATTAGCCCATCTGACAGTTGTGAGGTAGTAACTCAAGAGCTGTCATAATTTTCATTTCTCCCATCAATAGTGATTTAGAGTATTTTTTGTTTGATTACAGATAGTGTTAATCACTTTGAAAACTGTCTGTTCATATCCTTTGACTATTTATCAATTGAGAAATGGCTCTTATTTTTGTAAAATTGACTCAGTTTTCTATAAGTTTCAGAAATGGAGTCTTTGGGGTGCCTAGGTGGCACAGTGAATAGAGCACTGGCCCTGGAGTCAGGAGGACCTGAGTTCAAATCTGGCCTCAGACACTTAACACAAAAACTAGCTGTGTGACCTTGGGCAAGTCACTTAACCCCAACTGCCCTCCAAAAAAAAAGCAAAAAAAAAACTATTAAGAAATGGAGTCTTTATCAGAGAAACTCACTGTAAGAATTCCCTCTCCTCCCATTGCATTCCTCTTCCTCAACCTGTAATTATATTTAACGTGGAATTTAGATGCAGGAATTTTGACTTTATCATCTTCTTCTGAGTGTATATTTTGATCTTCCTTGTCACCATAGTAATTTTCTGTGGTCAGATTTTTTTTCTGTTGTTGACTGACTTTCCAGCCTGTATCTTGACTTTTAACTCTATGCTAAAATGGAACTCTGCTTCAAAAGTGAAGGGGTCACTGTCCCAAGCTTCAGGATTTTTTACAACTGTTTTCAGAAGTAATTTTGGAGACCTGCAAGATTTTTTGCTTTTTTCAAAATGGTATGATATATGATATATATGATATAGTATGATGTAGTATGATATAGATGTGTGTTTATTACTCTCCTAGACTGTGCAGTGGTTTGTGAGCAACCACAAGCACTCTTTTTTTTTGGAGGGCAATTGGGATTAAGCAACTTGCCCAAAGTCACAGGGCTAGTAAGTGTTAAGTGTCTGAGGTCAGATTTGAACTCAGGTCTTCCTGACTTCAGGACCGGTGCTCTATTCACTGCGCCATCTCGCTACCCCTCAGAAGCTCTCTTTTCAACCCCGGAATTGTGACCAGGGTCCCTGTTCCCTTGCAGTCACAAACTCTGGTGTGCTAGTGCTCCTCCTGACACTGGGACAAAGACTAAGGACTGCACCCCAGATCCAAATATAGGCAATGCAACAGAGTCCTGCACCTGATACTGGCAAAGGTACTCCTGTAAATCTCCTAACCAATTGCCTGATTCCATTACCATTGGTGGGCTGAGAGGTCTGGAATTAACCACTGCTTCCACTGATTCAGTCACTCCCAGGCCCGTTTCTGGATTGCTAGGGCCTGATCTGTGCTGGTACAGCAATTGTTGGACTGTACTCCTCTCTCACCCTAGTATAACAGACATTTTATGCTAACCTTCTAGGCTTTCTTAGACTGGAAAATAGTCTCATTCTGTCTTTTTGTGGGTTCTGACACTAAAATTTGTTTAGAGTCATTATTTGAAGGTATTTAGAAGAGTTTGGGGAGAGCTCAAGAGAGTCCCTGTCTTTACTTCACCATCTTAACTCCATCTCCCTTATCCCATTTTCAAAGGGCCTTTTAAACACTAAGAGGCTTTAAATTAACTGTAGCTCTATGTGGCTAAAATCTTGAACTTCAGAATGGTAGACACCGAGTTGCTCACAAGGCTGTCTGCTGACAGACTAAATAATTGTCTACCACTTGTTATCTGGTGGCTCCTGTCAGCAGAGAAGATTGACTCCCAGAGCTCAAGTGAAAACAGGCAGCCCAAGTGGGCTTCATTCCTTCTCGTAGTCCTCAGAACTAATTTTAGATTAGATTTGTGTTCAGTGGCAAACCTGAATAGGAAATGGCAGGGCCACTGTCTGCTGCCTTCCTTCCCACCAGAGCTGACAAAGTCAGGCTCAGAGGGAAGGCTAGAACTTCCTCCTTTGCTTTATCACATTGCCATGATAGTTTCGTTTGGAGCCATAAAGAGAGTGCCTATGTGGGAAGGAGGTAAGTAAAGTAGGCTTTGTACTCTCTCAAAAATGGAAAAGAAGATTTAAAATAAAACCTTACAGGTTTTAGTCCACTGTACATTCAATGGCTCTTTTCAGGGCTGGGTATCATTATCCATGAAGTAACTACAATGCCTGATAATAGACTCTAAAATTCATGCAACAGCAATTTGTATTAAAAAAACTGGTAGAAATGGCCTTAGTCTTGTAACTCAGTCAAAGTTTGAGTTCCTGGTCAACCATCTCAAGGATTTCACTCCAAACTCCATCTTGGGCAAATTCTATTACCTAAACTCCCATGCCTATAGATTGGTGTTCTATAGTGTTCTCAGGCAAGTTGAGTCATGAAAGATCTGTGTTCAAATCATTTAGTCACTGTGTGACCTTAGTCTGGTCACCAAATTAATCCCAGGTTTGAATTTTCTCATTTATAAACTAAGGATAAAAGATGTACCATGTTTTCTTCACAGAGTTGTTGTGAGACTGACTTGAGAACAAAGAGCAGGCTGTTAAGTGGGGACTGATAGTGCAAATACAAGTCCACCTATTCCAGATCTATCAACACTTATTAAGTGCTTACTGTATTCCTGGCACTATGCTAAGCACTAAGGATACAAAAAGAGAAAAAAAAGATAATCCATGCCCTCAAGGAGATTGCAATCTAATGAGAGAGGCAAACAAACATTGCCAAAGCAAGCCACCTATAGGATAAATGGGAATGATTAACAGGAAGGCACTGGCATAAAAAGGGCATAAAGAAGGTGTCTTATAGGAGGTGGGATTTTAGTTGGGACTTAAAAGAAGACAGGGAGGTCAATAGTTGGACCTGAGGAGGGAAAGCATTAATGCCATTCTGTATCAACAAGCACCCTAGCATACCCAGGGTGGCTGCTAGCACAGGTTCTTAGATCAGCTTTACTAAAGGAAAGCAACTCAAAATGGGTTAACAATCTTTGTTTAATCAAACAAACATATCATTTACTTAGTTCAGGGGGAAAAGTCAGCACCCTGAACTCCAGAGAATACAAACCCAAGTTACAAGCACAAGTTATAAACACAAGTTAAAAGCAGACCAAGAAACAGATCAGCAGATAGGCTTCCAACCATCTGACCATCACATCCATTACCTATCCAAGTTACCAGAGGGAGAGCATCAACATCTGGGTTTTTCAAAGCCGGGGGACTCAACAGCTTCCCAGACTCTCATCTGGCCAAATCACACAACTCTTCTCAAAGTGAGCCCCAAAGGAAACCTCACATCAGGGCGTATTTATATATATATATATATAGGCTTCTCCTGGGTCAGCCCTCTTGACCTACTGTCCAATTACAAAGTAACAAGGTGTGGCCATTCCCAAAAAACAAGCCCCTGGCCACAGGCTCCACATGACCACATCAGGGAACATTCTTGGAGCCACTTAAGCAAAGGGGCTAGGGGCAGCAAAGAGCTTCAGATTCCCATTACACATTCCCACAATGGAACTGGTCTTAAAATCAATAAAAATGTCAATAATAAATTATCAAATATCAAAATATCAAATAAAATCAATAAAATTCTGATTTTACAAAACAAAGAAGAAAGTCAAAATACCAGTGTCAAAAAAGGAAAAGTACAAATTCACCCCCAGTGAAGATGAAATTGAAGCAATTATTAGGAACTATTTTGCCTCAATATATGCCAATAAAGCTGACAATCTAAGTGAAATGGATAAATATTTGCAAAAATATAAAATGCTTAGATTAATGGAAGAGGAAATAGAACACTCAAATAATCCTATCTTAGAAGAAGAAATTGAAGAAGACATCAATGAACTGCCTAAATAAAAATCCCCAGGACCAGATGAATTCACAAGTGAATTCTACCAAACATTTAAAAAACAATTAATTCCAAACTGCATTTCCTATTTGGAAAAATAGGAAAAAATAGAAGTCCAACAAATTCCTTTTATGACACAAATATGGTGCTGATACCTAAATCAGGAAGGGCAAACACAGAGAAATAAGACTATAGAATAATTTGCCTAATGAATATTGATGCAAAATTTAAAAATAAAATACTAGTCAGGCAATTACAGCAGTATATCACAAAGATCATACATTATTACCAGGTGAGATTTATACCAGGAATGCAAGACTGATTAAATATTAGGAAAACTATAAGTATAATTGACTATAACAATAACAAAATCAGCAGAAATTATATGATTATGTCAATAGATGCAGAAAAACTTTTGACAAAATAAAACACCCATTTCTATTAAAAAACACTAGAAAGCATAGGAATAAATAGAGCATTCCTTAAAACAAGTAGTGTCTATCTAAAACCATGAGCAAGTACTACCTGAAATGGGGATAAGCTATAAGCCTTCCCAGGAAGATCAGGGGTGAAGCAGGGATGCTCATTATTACAATTATTATTCCAAATTACAAACCAGCAATAGCAGCAATAAGAGAAGAAAAAGAAATTGAAGGAACTAGACTAGATAATGAGGAATAAACCTTTCGCTCTTTGCAGGTGATATAATGTTATACTTAGAGAATCCTGGAGAATCACCCGAAAAGGTATTTGAAATAATTAACTTCAGCAAAGTTACAGGATATAAAATAAACCCAAATAAATCATCAATATTTCTACATATTACTAACAAAGTCCAGCATCAAGACATAGAAAGAGAAATTCCATTTAAAATAACTGCAGATAATATAAAATACTTGAGAGTCTACCTGGCACAGCAAACACATGGAGTGTATGAACACAATTGCAAAACCCTTATCACAAAAATAAAGGCACATTTAAATAATGGGAGAATATCAGTTTTGCATGGGAAAACTGAGCCAATACAATAAAAAGGAAAATTCTACCTAACTTTATTTATTCAATGTCATACAAATTAAACTCCCAAAAAGTATTTTTGAGAACCAGAAAAAAATCATAAAAAAATTCATCTGGAAAAACAAAAGGTCAAGAATATCATTCAAACAATGTGAAGGAAGGTGAGCTGGCAGAACCAGATGTCAAACTATATCACAAAGTGGTAGTCATCAAAGTAATCTGGTAGTGGTTAAGAAACAGAGTGGTGGGTCAGTAGAATAGATTGGGTATGTAACACATAGTAGTAAATGACCATAGCAATCTAATGTCTGATAAATCCAGAGATCTAAGTTTTTAGAGCTCACTTTAATGAAAAAAAATTGCTGAGAAAACAAGAAAACATTTTGACAGAAATTAGATAATGACCAACATCGCACACCATATACTAAGATAAATTCAAAATGGAAACAGGATTTGGACACAAAGGTTGATATCATAAACAAATTAGGTAAGCATAAACAATTTTATCTGTCAGACCTATGGCAAAGAGAAGAACTTATGAGCATACAAGAGATAAAGAGCATCGTTGTTTAGTAATCCAGTCATGTCTAACTCTTTGTGACCCCTGTGGACGTTAGCACTGCAGTACTGTCCATAGGGGCATTTTGGTAGAGTTATGAACTGATTCAACCATTCTGGAGAGCAATCTGGAACTATGCCCAAAGGGCTTTAAATAATTTCATATCCTTTGACCCAGTAATGCCACTTCTGGGGTTGTATCCCAAAGAGATCATAGAAGTGGGAGGAAGATCCATATGTACAAATATATTTATTGCAGCTCTCTTTGTGATGGCAAAAAACTGGAAATTAAGGGGATGCCCATCAATTGGGGAATGACTGAACAAGTTGTGGTATATGAATGAGATGGAATACTATTGTGCTATAAGAAGTGGGAAGGAGATGGACTTCATAATTACCTGGAGAGAGTTATACAAACTGATGCTAAGTTAGAAGAGCAGAACCAGGAGAAATTTGTACACATTCACAGACACATCATATATGTGACAACCAACCTTGATAAACTGAACTCTTCTCAGCAAGGCACAATTATAAGACGTCTCTAAAAGTCTTAGCATGGAAGGAGACGTCTACATTCTGAGAAAGATCTAGAAAGGACCGAGTTTACATGGAGACTGAAACAAACTACATGCTCTTGTTCTTTTCCATGTTTGGGTTTGTTTCTTCTTTCCCATTTTTCACTTCATTGGTTAAAGCTCTTCTTTACAACCCACTAATATCCAGTGGGAAAGCATTTGCAGATCCTGTACTTCATTGCAAGCTGCCCTGGGGGTAGGGGAGAGAGGGAGAGGAGAACATTAGAAACTCAAGAGATTGTGGAACTGAATCTTGTAAATAAAAAGTAAATAAACAAATGAATTAATTAAAAAAAAGGTACTAAAGTGGTTGGTCATTTCCTTTTCCAGCGGATTGAGACAAACAGAAGTTAAATTACTTGTCCATGATCCCATGGCTAAGTATCTGAATTGGATTTGAACTCATATCCTTCTGACTCTAAGCTCTGTGCACTATCCACTGAATCATTTAGCTGCCTGTAGAAAACAGTGCAGAAAGTAGCATGGATAATTGTTATTATGTTAATTAAAAGGGGTTTACACAAATGAGATCAATACTGCCAAGATTATCAAGAAAGCTTATCAAGAAAGATCATCAAAATTATCAGAAAATTGGGGAGAAATTTTATAGGAATTTTCTCAGAGAAAGGCCTCATTCCTCAAATATATAAAGAACTGAGTCAAATTTATGAGCATATGAGTCGTTCCCCACCCAATAAATGGTCAGAGGATATGAACAGGGTTTTCTCTGAAGAAGAAATCATTGCTATCAATAGTCATATGAAAAAATGCTGTAAATGACTATTGATTAGATACATTTGTGTGGGACATGAAATTAGTGAAAACTTCTCAGTCTGGAATGTAACCCCCCCCTCCTAAGTGTCTACCCTTCCCCTTCTCCTGTCAATTACTTTTATCTTCCTTTGTTCATTTCTTTCCGCCTGGTGAAGGCCAACCCCCTTGTAGTCTCATTGGGGAGGAGGTTGGGAGGTGAATTTTTCACCAATGAAAGAGGGCAGTTGGCCAGGAGAGGGGACGTCCTAATTAGGTTTTTAAACCTTGGAACAGGGCTAGGCTCTCTCTCTTCCGGCCTGACCTCATGCATCAACATGGGTAAGACATCATCTCATGGGGCACCCCTTTCTTCCCGGGAGGAAGGGAATAAATTCCTCTTCTTATCTAAGGCATCTCTGTGTTTACTTTTCTAATTAAATTAAGAATAATCGGTATTTTTTTATCTCACAAACACATTCATATTAAAACAGTTCTGAGGAAGGATCTCCTGCCTATCAGATTGGCTAATATGACAGAAAAGGAAAATGAGAAATATTGGAGAGAATGTGAAGAAAGCAGAGCACTAATGTTGGTAGATTTGTGAACTGATCCAGTCGTTCTGGAGAACAATTTGGAATTCTGCCAAAAGGCCATAAAATTTGGCATATCCTTTGACCCAGCAATACCACTAACAGGTCTATATCCCAAAGAGATAAAAGGTGGAAGGACCTACTGGTACAAAACTATTTAAAGCTGCTCTTTTGTGATGGTAAAGACTTGCAAATTGAAGGCATTCCCATTAGTTGGGGAATTGCTGAACAGGCTACAGTATATGATTGTGGTGGAATACTATTGTGCTTCAAAAAATGACAAGCAGGATGGTTTCAGAAAAACCTGGAAAGTCATATGAACTGTTGTAAAGTGAAATGAGCAGATCCAGGAGAACATCATACCCAGTAACAACAATATTGTATGATAATCAACTGTGAATGACTTAGCTAGTCTGACTAATACAATGATCCAAGGTAATTCCAATGAACTTATGATGAAAGATTCTATCCATCTCCAGAGACAGAACTGGAGGAGTTTGAATGCAGATCCATGAGTACTTTTGTTTTTACTTTATTTTTTTTCTTGTTCATTGTGTTGGGTTTTTAAATTTTTTTGCAACATGGATAATACAGAAATATGTTTTGTTTGATTTCACATGTATAATCTATTTCAAATTGGTTGCCTTCTCAAGAAGTGGATAGGGAAGGGAGGGAGGGAGAGAATTTGCAACCTAATTTAAAAAGAATATGAAAAAATATGTAATTGAGAAAAATAAAATGAGACAAAATTACGATGGCCTAATTCTTTGGACTGAATTTACTGTCTGGGAATTGTATAGACACACAACTTGTAGGGAGCAAGATTGCTTGTATCATACTACAGAGGCAGCCATTTAATTTGTCTATGAAAAAAGACCAACTCTTTTACCAGTACTGTTCTGGGCAGGGATTTGGGGGAGCAATTGCTTCCTCTTCCCCATTAGAGATGCCCAAAAGTTGAATTAGGGAGTCTTAGGAAGTTTCATCTTTACCTGTACGCTAAATTAATCATTGGCCTACCATGTGGTAGAGACAATTCCGTTTTGGCACCTTCCTTTTGATCACTCAGTCCAGAATATAATATAAAGTTAATTTCTGGTGTACCCTTGGGGATTTGGGGTTCACTGGGAATCACAGGACTCTAGATTTGGAAGAGATCTTGATAGGCATCTAGTTCATTCCATACATGAAATAAATTTCTGGTATAATGTACCCAGTCTGAAAATCTCCAAGGAGGATAAATCTAGCACCTCTCTAAGCAGTTCATTCCACTTTAGGACAGCTCAAATTTTTAGAAAGTTTTTTTTTAACCTGACATTAACCTGAAATGATCCCCTTAGCAATTTCCACCTATTTCTTGATTCAGCCCTGTATAGTTGAACAAGACAAATTGAATCCCTTTCCACGTGAAAGCTCTTGAAATACTTGGGAACAGTTATCCTGGCCCAAACTGAGTCTTCTCAGCCTAAACATCTCTAGTTCCTTCAAAGGACATTGGTGCCCCATCTCCTGACTGGATTCCAGAATGATTGAAGGAGGAGTAATGTCCAGTAAAGCTAGAACAATAAAGCAGCTTCATGTTGCAAAGGAATTTAAAAGCTGAAACAGCTTATATTTTATTCTAGAGGCCACAGCAGTTGGCTGAGTCAGAGAGCTACATGATCATAAAAGCATTCAAGGAAAATCACTTTAAAGCAGTATGTGGTATGAACTGAAGTGGAGGAAACCTTGAGGCAGGGAGAAAAATGGAAAACTTGTCATAATTTAGGTGAGAGGGGGTGAGGTCCTGGACTAAGGTGGTAAGTGTGTGAGTGGAGAAAGGACTCATAGAAGATGGCAGATGCATAAGAATGGCAAGATTGCAACCGGTTAGAATTAGGGAATGAGACAACTGAAAGCAGCCTTGGGCTATGAATATGGAAGGAACAAAGGAAGGTGGTGCCATCTACAGATATAGGCAGATTTTTGAAAAGGGGAAGGTTTGAGAGGGAAAATAGCGAGTTCAGTTTGGGACATGCTGAGTTTAAGATATCTCTGTGACATCTAGCTTGAGATATTCAATAAGCCACTGCTAATGTGGGCCTGAAGCTAATGGGAAAGACTGGGGTCACACACACAGTCATGTATGCACACATGCATGCATACACATGTATACTATGAGTTAATCACATAGAATGGTAATAAAGCCCATGGAAACAGGTGAAGCTAATAAGAGACTATTCACAAAGCATTTTTAAAGTTTACCATTTAGGGAGGAAAAACAATCTTTCTAAAACAAAAGGCTGTAGCAGCTTTCCTTCATGGAAGAT
This sequence comes from Pseudocheirus occidentalis, assembly GCA_028646575.1. Classification (NCBI taxonomy): domain Eukaryota; kingdom Metazoa; phylum Chordata; class Mammalia; order Diprotodontia; family Pseudocheiridae; genus Pseudocheirus; species Pseudocheirus occidentalis. The sequence goes on along the minus strand of CM053593.1, from coordinate 1,255,781 downwards.
TTCCAAGTCAAGGTTGAATGACCATATCCCTGGTGTATAAGACAAAAAGATTCATTATGGGTATGGTTTGGAGTATACGGCCTTTGATGCTCTTTCCAACTCTGCAATCCTATGACTCTGTGATTCGAAGCGAACAAATAAACAGAGAACATTCTCAAGATACTTGATTGGTCCCCAAAGGACACCCACTCATTTGAATAGTCCTAACAGGGATGTCTAACTGAGTCCTTTTTTCCTGAATATTGCTGGTCAGCCTAGTAAAACTGAAAACCCTATTTCCTTTCCAGAAAAAGAGAGGGGAGGGGCATTGTGGCCCCAGAAATAAATATTCCCTCAGCTACTAAACGTGTGCTGATATTCAATGCTGTGTAGGATCAATTCTAGCAAGCAGACTACTTTTACATCTGCCAAAGGCCTCCTAATACTCCCAACATTTTAATTGCTTGTTAGTCAAACCCTCAGGGTCCCTTGAGCATGAGAAAGAGATGGTGCAGGGTAAATCCTAGCATGATTTCTCTGCATTCATTAAATCATCCTGCCACCTCGGGCACATTTTACTTTGGTTTTCAAGAGGCTGCTATTTCAAGGAAAGGCAGATTCTATGGATGGTTCCAAGGGGCAGAGTCTACATGGACTGCATTCCTCAGAGTGCGTAGATCACCCAGTATTTACAAAAAAGTACCATTTAAATCCCCTACATAATAATCAAAACAAAACAAAAATCCCTATGATGTGACCACAGCCCAATGTTGTGAGATTTTCTGCATTAGGAAAGGGCCTGATGCTAATTATTCAATTCAGTTTTGAACTCTGTTCTATCAGCTAAATGATGACATCTTTAATTAGCTGCTTCCTATTGCTTCAAGTTCATTGTGGAAAACAACAAATTAAGAGCTTTTTCGTTAATGATGAAACCTCTATATCTGGCCCTCATTTCAGAGTGAATATGTCTCCTCTAACAATCTTCATCTAATTTGAATAATCAAATAAGCTGATTGTGATAGGATGTCAGATGCAAGACTCCTAAGCAGTTCTCCATTGGCATAGCAAGGGAGATTGGCATTTCTTTTCCAATGGTTAAAATCTATTCAGTGAGCATTTCTTAAGTGCTAACTGTACAAGGAATTCTGCTAGGAAATTCAGATACAATTATTTTAAAAATCCATTTGATTCAATTCCATAAGCCCTCATTAAAAGTGGACTAAGCAAAAGGTACGTGATGAGCGTTGAGTACACAAAGGCAAAACTGAAACAGTCTCTCTGCTTTAAAGTGGCTGACATTTCCTTGAGAGGTGGGTAGAACAATAACTACATAGAAAATTAAACAGAAATAAAAAGCAGTTTCAATAGGGAAAAGCAATAGCAAATTGGGAAGTGGGAATTGGGACAGAATTTCTGTAAAAGAGAGATTCTGATAGAAAAGAGTGAAAGGGAGGCGGAGCAAAGATGCCGGCGTAGAAGCAGCAAGGTCCCGCAGCTCCCACACCGCCACCCTAAACACCCAGAAAATACGAGCCCAGACAAAGTCTAGCAAAGTCTAGGACTCTCAGACTCACAGAAATACAGAGAACACCCCTCTCGCTGAAGGCAGCTCGGCAGCAGGGGCTCAGAGGCTGGAACAGCCGGAAGCCGAGACCGCGGCCAGGCCTGGGGCGGTGGGAAGGAGCTGAGCCGAGCCCCGCAGCCAGCCTGCAGCGGTTCTACAGCCTCCAGCACCCCCGCATCTGCCAAGGCGGGAGGAGCAGGACGGGAGAGGCATAGCTCACACCGCAGAGGAACAGAGAACCACCAGCCCAAATCCGCAGCAGCAGCCAGGCAAGGCCCCAGGGCGGCCACCAGGAGCAGAGGAGCCTCCCAAGCCCGCAGCCTGAGTCTACTTCAAAGAAAATCTAAAGCACCGGCCTGAGGGGAGCTGCGGTCAGAGCGGTTAGTGAAAGCTGAAACTTTGAAACTTAATTGGGGCGGGGGAAAGCTGTTCGGCCATTCTACCCCCGGGGCAAGGAAGCAGTGGGGGAGGGGAACTACTGGACCCAGCAGCAGTGGCCCCCACCAGGCTGCTTCAGAGCCCCTGGCCTGGGACTCCGCAGGGGGGCTGAATCGATTAATCCAGGCTAAGTGCTCTTGTGTTGAGTGGCCTGGATTCGGATCTTGGTCTTGGGTGGTGGTCCTGGGGTGCACTTTCAGCAAGCCAAACTTGGGGGGACTTGTAACACCCCCCTAATAGCTCCTGCAGTT
>CM053593.1:1237972-1253046 GCA_028646575.1 Pseudocheirus occidentalis | reverse complement strand
CCTCTCCCCTTTCTACTCCCCAAGACAACAAGAAATCTTATATAGGCTATAAATAGAGAATGATATTAAACATATTTTCCACATTAGACATGTTGTAAAAGAAGAATCAGAACAAAGGGGGAAAACCATAAGAAAGAAAAAAGGAGAAAATGCATCCTTAGATCTGTATGCAGATTCCATAATTCTTTTTTTTTGGATTGGATAGCATTTTCTGTCATGAGTCTTTTGGAATTATTTGAGATCATTGTATTGCTGAGAAGAGGTAGGCCTATCAAAGGTGGTCATAGCACAATGTTGCTGTTACTGTGCATAATGTTCTTCTGGTTCTTGTCATTTTACTCAGCATCCATTTATATAAGTCTTTTGAGCTTTTTCTGAAATCTGCTTGCTTACCATGTCTTATAAAATAATAATATTCCATTACATTCATGTATCACAACTTGTTTAGCCATTTCTCAATTGGTGGGCATCCCCAAATTTCCAGTTCTTTGCCACCAAACAAAAATGTTGTTCTAAATATTGTTTTTACATGTTGGAACTTTCCCCTTTTTTTATGATCGCTTTGGGATATGGACCTAACAGTGGTATTGTGGGATTAAAGGGTATGCACAGTTTTATAATCTTTTGGGCATAGTTCCAAGTTGCTCTCTGGAATAATTGGATCAGTTCTCAACTCCACCAACAATGCATTAGAATTTCAATTTCCCCATATTTTCTCCAACATTTATCATTTACTTGTTTTGTCATATTAGCCAATCTGATAGGTGGTATATAGCCAACTTTTACAAAAGTCTATTGTAGTGCTGATAAATAGGTATATTCTTTTGCCATCTTAATTATAAGACACTATGTTTTGTATATCCAGCTCCTCCAACAATGTGTTCAATTCTCTATTTTCCCTTTTGTTTATCTTTATTTTTAGACTTAACAGTAATGGAAAGGACATTGAAATCCTCTGTCATTATTGTGTTGCTATGTAAGTCTTATTAAAATTCCTTCAATGTTTCCTTTACGAATTTAGATGCTAAGGCATTAGAAGCAAAGAAGTTTAATGTTTATATTGATTTCTTGTCTATGATTCCTTTCAGAATAATGAAGTTTCCTTATTTATTCCATTTTAATTTTTGAATTTTGTTGTTGGATAGTATGAATACATCTCCTGCTTCTTTGGATTAACTTAATACATAATAAATTAATCTGGACCTTCAGTTTCATTCTATGTGCCATTTAAAAAAATGTTTCTTGTAAGCAATAGATTAAGTTGTGTTTTCTTATTCAATGCCACTCTTTTTCATTTTATTGTTTAATCCATTCTCACCTAAAAGTCTGAGAGTTACAGTTAGATTTTCCTCTACTTGTTCCTGATATTGTTTTTTTTAATTCTACATTTTTCTGTTTCTGCAATTAACATCATATTTTGCTATTTCTAATATACAAAAGGCTTTCCAAGGTTACTGATAGTTATTCAGCTATCACAGTACTATTGTATCATAGAATCATAGATTTAGAGCTGAAAGAAAACTTGGATTGAGAATGACTCTACTCATTTCATAGTTGAGCAGCTGAAGCAAAGATAAGCTAATTGAATTGCAATCACATTCATTCATTCATGTAATAAGAATTTATTAAATCTCCACTATATTTCAGATAGTGTATTGAGTATCAGATATACATAACAAAAGTGATGAAAAGAGGATTTTATTGAATAGGATCTCAAAGATACCTCAAGTAACTTATTTCCATCTAGGAAAAATTAACATGTATAAAAAGTCTAATACAAAACAAATACAGAATAATTGATAATGTCAGGATAGTGATAACTATGGAGATGAAAGGAGACTACCTGTAGAAAGCAGTATCTTAATAAAATCTGGAAATAAGCCAGAGTGGTTTAAGGTATAGGTGAAGATTGACAGTAGTCCAGGAAAAGGAAAGGGTAGAAGGCTTGAGGAATGGAGATTAGAATGCCCAGTTCAGGGAGCAGCATGAAGCACAATTTCACTGGAATTTAGAGTGCAGAAAAGAGAATAAAACAAGACAAGCATGAATAGGGGAACTGTTTCCATTTGTAGTGGTCTTTGTGATGGAATCAGGATTCACAGTTTCCCCTTCAAAAAATAGAGTAATTTTCCCTAATAGGTAGCGAAATTATCCCTGGTGCTTGATTGGCTCCTGTGTGCTTTGATAACAGCTTCCTGGCCACCTGATGGCATAAAAGTCCCCCCAACATGGAGTCAGGACCTCTTACAATAAGATGTACTTTCAAAAACCACAGGAGTTTCTTATGGATCCTAATATCTTGCCCTGCTGACCTGCATTTCCATAGGGAGTTGGGGTAGGCAAAATCTAGATGAGCTAAGTATTGCTATAACCTTGTTATAAATACTTGCTATGTTAGGGCAAAGTAAACTTCCTCTTGATAACTGTACAATAATTTTGGAGGGTCTGATTTCATCCCTGTGACAAAGCAGAAGTAACACAATGCTGGTATTGGGCCTCATGCTACCAGATTTCAACATGCAAACAGATGATGATTTGTTTCTCTTGGGTGTAAGAGAGAGCCACTGAATCTTCAACCAGTTTGGCTTCCTTTAAATCCCCACTAAAATCCCACCCTCTCTAAGCCTTGGGATTCCAGTGGCTTCCTCTATTCATTATTTCCTATTTATTCTGTATTGGGCTTACTTTGTATGTATTTGTCTGCATGTTATGTCCCCCATTCAATTGTAAGCTCTTTGGAGACAAGAACAATATCTTGCCTGGTTTTGTATCCCCGGTGCTTAGCTCAGTGTTTGGTGCATATTAGATGCTTACTAAATGGTTATGGATTGATTCCCCATCTCTCCAAATTTTGAGAGAATAATCTATACATTTGTTGTCATGCTGCTATTTTCAGTTGTGTCCAATTCTTCCTGATACTAGTTGGAGTTTTCTCAGCAGAGACTGGAGCAGTTAGCAATTTCCTTCTCCAGCTCTTTTTTTCAGATGAAGAAACTGAGGCAAACAGAGTGAAGTGACTTGCCCAGGGTCACAGAGCTAGTAAGTGGCTGAGGCCAGATTGGACCTCATGTTCTCCTGACTGTAGGGTTAGTGCTGTAGCCATTGCACCACTTAACTGCCAGTTCTATGTATACACAAAGGCTATTCTTGATTAAGGTGTGAAAAAGAAGGCAGTAATTCACAAATGACACTCTTTAGCAAATTCCATCTTTGCTGTGACACAACTAAAGGAATAGAAACTCTCACCATACTGTTATTTGATGAATACATAAAGGGAGCTGGTGGAGCAAAGTCCAACCTTGAAGGCCCTCCCTCAATAAGATGTCTCCCACACCTACGTCCGTCTGCCTTGTGCCAGATTCCTTAGTAAATAAAACAGAAAATTTCTGTTTGATTAGCCTCAGTAAAACTAGCTTATTTTCCTAACTTGATGGAATTACTAAGTGATTACATAAGAGGAATGTCATGTATAACATGGACTAAATTTGGACAGTACTTTTCTAAATTAGCACATAATATTCTTATAGGGAAGATGGGAGAATATGGATTAGGCAAGAATAGACTAAAGCATGCTCACAACTGGTGGGATGACTGGTCTCAAGGAGCCCAGCACCATGAAAGCTAGGACAACATGAGAAAATTCTTCCAGCAGAGTACACATGAGTCCTTTGGCTCTGTGATCACTAGAATTTATATCAATAATTGTATAAAAACATAGCACATACCTCAGATCTGCAGATGAAACAAAGCTGAGGAGCTTATCTAAGACACAGGACAAGAATCAGCATGTAAAAAGATCCCATGAGACTAGATCACTGAGCTAAGGTGAAGAAGAAGAAGAAGAAGAAGAAGAAGAAGAAGAAGAAGAAGAAGAAGAAGAAGAAGAAACTGAATAGGGAGGAGGTCTTATATTTGTGCATAAAAATAAATTCAGAAAGAGAAGATGATGGAGGACTGTTGTCAGGTTTCTAAAAGATGATTCTTTTAAGGTAGTGGACCAAGCACTGGACCTATAGTCAGGAACACCTGAGTTCAAATCCAGCCTTGATATTTACTAGCTGTGGGAGCCTGGACAAGTCACTTAACCCTGTTTGTCTCAGTTTCCTCATCTGCAAAATGAGCGGGAAAAGGAAATTGTAAAACACCCTAGCATCTTTGCCAAGGAAACTAAAATGGGTCACAGAGCGCAAAATGACAGAACAACTGTGTTCTGTTATGGAACTTCAATTTAAGATGGGCATTAATGGGCTGCAGAGTGTCCAGAGACATCCCGACTGATGGAGAGCCAAGAGTCTATGTTGGGACGCTTCGAAAGAACAGGGGATGTTTGTTCTGGAGAAGAGAAGATTTATGGAGGTAAACTGAGCTGAGTTCACATATTTGAAGGGCTGTCCTCTACTACATGTATTACACTTAGTCTTTTCTGCCCCAGAGGAAAGAAATGGGATCAAGTTAGGATGATAGCCCAGTTCCACTATATTCTGGACATTTGGCTCTTCTCTAAGCAGCAAAGAAGTTATTATCCTTCAACCACCTTGGTGAAGAACCACTCTGAACTGGGCTTGTCCTTGTACTACAGATGTCATTGAACACCCCTTCAACATATGGAACCATCAGTTACAGCAAATCATGAAATTTTGAATGCTATGGACATTACTTCCCTTGGCAGTATCATTTCCAGGGAGGGACTCATGAATGATAAGGTTGATACAGGCATTGCTGGAGCTACCTCAGTATTTGAGAGGCTCTGAAAGCAAGTGTGGGAGATAAGAGGTATTAGACTGACTACCAAACAGAAGGTCAAAGAGCCATGTGCTGACCTCATTGCAGTATGCCTACAAAATCTGGACAGTCCCACAGTGCCATGCCAGGAAACAAAATTGCTTCCAGTTCAAAACTGTTTGGGGAAGATTCTGAAGATAACCTGGAAAGAGAAGGTACAAGACACTGAGGTCCTTTCTTGAGCTGAATTGCCAAGCATTCAGACTGCACTGCAGAGTATAGCTCCCATGGGGTGGTCACATTTCTTGAATGCCTAATGTACATTTGCCTAAAAGACAATTATATGAAGAACTTATGTATACAAGGCAAATACTAACATGAAGTTCTGAAGAAGTGATACAAGGACTCTCTCAAGGTCTCACTGAAGAGCTGGAGAATTTATTGGGAGACATGGGAGGCACTAACAAAGGACCATGCAGCATGGTGTAATCTCATCAAAGAAGGCACTGTGCTCTATGAAGTAAAATTCCAGTAGCACCAAAGAAATGTGAGATGCCCAAGTTTAGATATATCTCCACTGCAAATAATGTTCACATGTAATATTTATGGTGGACCTGTGGCAGAGCATTCCAAGCTCATGTTGGTCTGGTCAGCCACAGCCAGACACACCTTGCCTTGTTTCCAATACAGGGATGTCATTTTGGTCATCTTCAAGAATGAAGGACAACAAATAACCAATCATTGGACTTTCCCTCAAAGCTATGAACCTTGTTCAGCTTTTTTCCAATTCTGTGGCAGCTGCCATGACTTCCCTCTTGACTCCACAACTTTCAATAGTGGTTCTCTAGGTTCTTAATTGGTCAGTTTGGGGTTGACTATGAAATCAAACTGTGACTGCTGCCTTCACATCCTGCTTAGAAAGCTCTTTCCCTCTTATCTTTTCCAGCCGGGTATCCACTAATAGTCATTAACAAAATACGTTGCCTTAAATTTCCAGTATTGTTGAATTCATGGACAGAGTTCTGCTCCATAAGGAGAGAAAAGAATACTGAAAACCTACTTTGCTCACATTTTTCCCTAGAGCTGATGATGCTTTTTTGAGGCTATTCAGGCTATGACTTTTTGGGGCATGTAAGACTGCTGCTCAGTTAGCTCCCAGAGTAACTATTTACAACTCCAGAGTCATCAGCTAGCATAGGTTGGGTGCTTCCACACCTGATTAGAGCATTATTCAGTGTTTTTTTTTCCTTCTTGGAAAACACATTTACTGAAGTGGGTTTATAATACTACCACACAAATGGAATCTAGAGACAGACAGATAGATGGTTCAACATGGTACATTTAAAGAGCCCAAATCTGTATTTTTCAATATCAGTCACAAAATTAGAATTTAGAGTGCCATCAAGCCTTTTCCATCTTTCCTATAGGTTTGTATGATGGACATTATACTAGGTTGAAGTTAAGGAAATATGTAACTTTGGTATATGTCCAAATGACGATGGGACCAAAAATTCCTCTAAGATACATTTTTTTCCTAGAAAAGATATCCTGACTTCTGTCTTTTTCTGTCCTCACACCCACCACATAAAACAAACACCATACAAATGAACCAAAAGACCAACTAACCTGGGAGATTCTCACTTTTATACTTTTAATGTTTCTCATCTTTTTCTTCTGTTTTTCCACTCTTACTCTTTTCTCTTCCTTCCTTCCTTCCTTCCTTCCTTCCTTCCTTCCTTTCTTCTTATAGAATTCCAGGGGTCAGCATCGCCAAAAAGTCTCCCATTATTAGGGAGAAAACTGGGGTGGGATTTTTCTAAAAGGACTTAGCTCAACATAACATGAGGGGAAAATTATTACATGTCTATTAAATCTGGTATCCTTCCTTCCCAGTGACCTAGATATGATTGTAACATTTAAGGAAGTATTCCCCCTCTGGGGATAATGCTGTCCTCCCTCATACCAACACCAACACCACTTGCCTTCTGTTAAATGGTAAGAATGCAAATTAAGTGAATGAACCAGAAAAACCATGAGGACAGAGAAATAGCAATGGACTACTTGTATGCAAGACCAGAAGCAGCTGTGATCTGCCTGAACAACCCCATAGTTTCTCCAAGGCAAACCTACAGGGGAGTTCATTACTCAGCATGACAGACTTCCATGGAAGCTTTGTGGTAGTGATAAATCCTTGGGCCATCCTTGCTAACTCCCTGCTAGGAGCAGCTGGGGCAACTACATTCCCATGGCTTTAGAAAAGCATGCTTCTAATTGTGGTGGCAACAAAAGGTGTGATGCTTGAACTGAAAAGGAACTGAGACTAGGGATATGGGTCTTAGCTTGCTGTGACTGATTTTTAAAATTCTGGTGGAAATTTAAGGCAACGTATTTTGTTAATGACTATTAGTGGATACCTGTCTGGGAAAGATAAGAGGGAAAGAGCTTTCTAAGCAGGATGTGAGGGCAGCAGTCACAGCTCTTCAGTGAGACCTTGAGAGAGTCGTTGTATCACTTCTTCAGAACTTCATGTTAGTATTTGCCTTGTATATATAAGTTTTGGGGCCGGATTTGAACTCAGGTCCTTCTGACTCCAGGGCCAGTGCTCTACTCACTGAGCCACCTAGCTGCTATCCCCAATTATTTAAATCTGACTTTATTTCTATAAAGGTTTTTTTTTAAATGTAGTTGTACTTTAGCTACTACCTGAGTTTATTTTGACATGTACCCTCCCAAGTATTCTTTTCTCTCTAGAGCTATTTTAAGTGGGATCTTACTATCTCTTCTTGCAGGGTTTGATTGGTGAAATATAGGAACATTGATGATTTATATGGATTTATTTTTTATCCTGTTACTTCACTAAAATTATTGATTATTTTAACATTATAGTTGATTCTTTGAGAATTGCTGTTGGGGCTCTTGTTGGTAATGGGTTGAACCGTCCTCAACTAACAGGCACGTGATCACCTCGGGGCAGAATGCGAAGGTTGCACCTGTTTGCGATAAGCAGGATTATCTCTCTGCCTTCAGGGTGATGCAGGATTGGCTCGCTGTGGCGAGGGCAAGGCCAGGGGAGGGGCCCTAAGGGGCACTGGAGAAAGGACTTAAATACAGGCTACCCGGAGGCAGAAGGAGGTCCAGCCCAGCCGCCAGGCTTAGAGAAGAAGAGAAAGTTCCAGCCACGCCAAGCTTAGAGAGCTAGAAGCAAGTGTTGTGTTCCGAAGAAGAGTTCCAGTCCCACGCCAAGCTTAGAGAATGAGAGGGAGTTCCAGCCACACCAAGCTTAAGAGAAAGTAGCAAGAAGCAAGCCCTGTGTCTTAAGTTTTCTGTGCAGCTGTTTCTCCCGGAGAAAGTGGAAGCCGGGAGCAGGGGACGCCGGAAGCCTGTTGAGGAAGGGTATAGGTGAAACCTATACAGCCTGACCCCCAAAACTGTAACAAATTGCCAAATATATCATCATATCATCTGCAAAAGAGACAGTTTCATTGCTTCATTCTCTATTTTGATTCTTTCTTTTTCTTCTCTTATTGCCATTGCCAGGATTTCCAATACAATATTGAATAATATCTGTGACAGATCATTCTTGTTTCACACCTAATCTTACTAAGAAGTCGTCTGGTTTATTCCCATTACAAATAATACTTGCTGATGCTTTTAGATAAATACTTCTTAACAATTTAAGGAAAAATCTATTCAAACCTATATAAAAAGATCAGTTTTATAAATTTAACGGAAGGACGCATGCAGGAATGAATGAACAAATGGTTGAATGCCTCTGTCAAGTGTTCCAGGCACTGCGCTAAGCTCTGGAGATACACATATAAAAGATGGCCCCAAAACATTGGCCTTCCAGGAGATAATGTTCCAATAGGGAAGAAAACATACACAGGGAAAAAAGTCCAGAAAGACAATTTGGCCCTGGGGCATGGTTAGCTGCTCATGCAAAAACAAGAATATTGTTGATCCACTGTGTTACAAGGAACCCAAAATGAACATGCAAGTAAAACAAGAAAGCATTCAGGGAGTGAGGCTGCGTTATTAACAGAGATATCTTGGAAGGTTTTTGGAAGGTTTGCTGCCTAAGCTGCCATCCCAAGAGGCAGCAGTGAAGAAGGCCTACATTCTAAAAATGGGAAATGCCTCACATGAACGATCCCATGCAGGAAATGGAAGGTCCAATTCAGGGAACAGATAGTATTGCTATTTGGGTGGAACAGAATAGACTTTCCGGGGCATTCTAGTGCCAGTGTCTACTGAGTCTAACAGTTGAATGCTAAACTTTCACTATAAGCATTTACAGAATGCCTCAGAAGATGACATGCTCCAAATCAGGGTTGTATTTATTGCTTTGCTGATTGTCTAGTCTTCAGACAGTGATGGAAAAAAATGTGAATAATGCAACTCAAACCGACAGCCCTACTGGGGAGGGAGTGGTACTACATTGGTTTAGGAAGATTGGATAGAACCAAACTTTGAATGGTTCTCAGAGGTATGTGGAGTGTTCTATTCCATCATCTAGTGACCAACAAGAGGCCACTGAGCAAGTGTGTGACATGTGCTTTACTAAGATTTGTATGGAATGTGTTTGACAAATGGACTTTGCAGGTAAGAGCCCCGAGGGAGGGATACCAATTAGAAAGCTCTTGCAGTTGTCCTAGTGAAAGGTAATGAGGATCTACACTGGAGTAGTGGCTATGTGAATGAATATACAACTTCAGAAAAAAATGGAATGAATTAGCAAGTGTTTATTAAGCAATTACTTCATGCCAGACATCGCAAGGGACCCCAGGGAAGGAGTGGAGAAGAGAGGACAGATCTGAACAAGGTTTTGGAGGTAGAATCAAAGGTACTTTGCAACTTGGCCATTGAGGCTCTATTGCCTTTGGGCACAGCTGGCCTAGTATATGTCCTCTGTCCTGTTCTTTATTTGACATTCTTGAAGTAATGAGATGCCTTATTCTTAAAAATTCCCAGAGATCCACCACTAATCAGCTCAGTTCCCTGGGACCAAGCTCTATCACACATCAATTACAGTCATGAACAGTCTTTGTTATTAATTATAACTTGCATTTCCATGGTCCTGGGAGGTTTGCTAAATGCCTGATTTACCACAGCCCCATTTTACATCATTATCCCCACTTTATATCTGATGAAATTGGAGCTCAGAGAAACAGTGACTTGCTCCAGGTCATATTTTGAGGAAGAATTAGAGGCTGTATTTAAACACTCTGCTGCTGAATTCAAGGCCAAAGTTCTTTCCACTCTTTCTTTTTGCCTTGAATCTCTTAAAACAAAACTTAACTAATGGAAATGATGCATTCCAATTATTTGTAAATAAGAGTCACTGTTTCTAAAGCAGTTTAGGTGAGCAAGCCCAGTAGCTGTTCTTAATCCTGCTGAGCATCTTTGACAATGCAAATAGCTACTAAGTGCATCCAAGACAGGAGCAGCTAGTACAGGATTCTGCTGAACCACCATCCCAAACCCTACCCTGGAGTCAATGCTCCCTTCTATCCTCACCCCTGATCTTGAGCTATCCAAAGCTCATCATGAATATCACATCCTTCATAGTGCTTGCAAATTATTCAGTGCCAGTCCTGTAATCAGGAAGGATCATCCTCCCAATTTCAAATCCAGCCTCAGATACTTACTAGCTGTGAGAGATGCTGGGCAAGTCACTTAACCTTATCTGCCTCAGTTTCTAGAGAGGAAATGGCAAACCACTTCAGTATCTTTGCCAAGAAAATCCTAAATTTATTTGGAGGGTTTGGAGTATTCAGTGCTTTAAGATGCTAATTAGTATTAAACATAATCTCAATGCTCACAACAACCCTGTGAAGTAGATATTATTACCTCCATTTTAGAGAAGATAAAATTGAGGCACAAGAAGGCTAGAGACTTGGTATGTATATACATGATAATTCAAGAAGAGACAGGGACAGATAACTAACTCCAGAAATCAGGAAGTATTTCCCTTTGGATAATGATATGTGATCTGAGATGTTAGGGATCTGAAGAGGACAAAGTGTGTTCTAGGCATGGGGAACACCTTATTCAAATAAATGTGGATAGGAGATACAATGCTGAAAATGTAGTAAGTGGGTCAGTTGGGCTGGGATATGGCATACATAAAGAGGGGAAATTGTGTAATGAGCCTGGAAAGAAAATGTAGATTTTTCAAATTGAAGCTAAGGAGTTTATTTGTTCATACTAGAATCAATTGTGAGCCAAAGAAGCTTCTTGAGCTGGAGAATAGCTGGTCTGGTTTACACTTTAGGAAAATTTCCCTCCATGTGGAGGATTAGCTAAAGAAGGCATAAATCTGCTGTCAGGATTTCACTTGTGATCCTGTTGCAGTGGTCCACCCAAGAGGCATTTAGAAGCTGGACTAAGGTGATGTCCATGTAAATGAAAAGACAATACATGCATGAGGTGTCCTAAAGGCAGAATACAAAAGACTTGCCAGTCAGCCAAGACAGCTATAGCATGAAAGGGAAGGAGAAGCTCAGGGGTTTCTAAACAGAGAGGTTGAAATCATGGCAATGTGCCCAGAGCACCTGCCCAATGTGCTCCTGCAATTCTGGAGGAGAGCTGAGTTTGGGGAGGGAGGATATAAGAAGCTCTGTTCTGGATATGATTTGGAGATATTTGGAGAACATTTAAGTAGAAATGACCAATGAGCAATTGGTGATGTAGTACTGGAATTAAGAGAGATGAAAACTAGGAATGATAACTGAGCATAGAAACTGTTCCAGGCAATAAGAAGGAGAATGGAGTGAGCCGTCACGTGGACTAGATAGCATGCCTTGTCATACTTAATCCTGTCACCCCCAGGCCATACTGCCTTGATTGGTGAGTGCCCCACATGACTAGGCTGTCTCTAGTCATGATTCATATTACCTCTAGGCTATCTCAGTGCACACAACCTCCATGATGCTCTTCCTTTCCCCACCCCACTCCACCCCTGTCATGACCCCTTTGCATTCTGGAACTATCTTGTCTAATTTCTATTGTAAAAGGAATAGCAGCCCATTTCTCTATTGTTCCACTCACCATCCTTATAATTACCTAATCTGAAAACCTGTCTCTGAACAGCATTCCCCTTTTACACCATAAAGCACCTTGAGAATAGAGATTACATTTGCATTTTTTCTTCATACCTTCAGAATTTAACTCACTACCTGGAAAGCACTTACAATGCTGTTTCATTCACTAATTCAGCAGAGACTGAGAATGAGCATTTAGAAAGTTAGGAAGAGAAATGGGAAACATTAAGTCATGAAGAGAGAATATCCAAGAGGAAAGAGCTACCAACAATGCCAAATAATTTTTTTAACTCAAAATATGTAAGAAATGAGAAAAATCATTGTACATATGAATGTAGTATTATTGTCCCTGGTGAGAAAAGTTCTTTCAGGATAAGGAGGTCTAGGCTTCCTATAGGAAACAGGGAAGTAGTCAAGAAGATATTGCAGCTCTACCCCAGGGGAGAGCTAAGATGGCAGAAAGGAAGCAGTAGCCTTTCCACAGTCCTCCAACAATTCTGTCGCTAAAGTCTAAAAAGTGAGACTGAGAGTGGCAGATTCCCAGCCCAGGAAAGTGCCTACTCAGGTCTAGGTAAGGAGAATGCTGAGTACACACAGGACCCTCACCAGTGTGGAGCTGAGAGCAGAGTACAGCAGACTGAGAAGAAAGCCCAGTCAGCAGACTCACACAGCCTGGTCGTCTCATCACAGGACAGAGGATCGTTGAACCAGGTAGGAAAAAACTCTGGGCCCACAGCAGTGTCATCAGCTTTTCCTGGAGCAACCTGGATGTTTAAAATTATACACCCATACTTCCAGAAGCCAAGATGGAGGAATAAAGTTTAGTTGCTCCAATGCCCCCTCCCTGACCTAGAAAAATCCGGAGTTAAATGCCCCACCCAGAGGAAAATCTTGAATTAGTGGAAACAGCCTCAGGCTTGGGCATGGATGAGGAAAGGGGAAAGAAGACAGTATAGAGTCTAAGCCCAGGAGGGTGGAGCCAGCAAGCCCTAACAAGGAAAGCCCAGGAGTGCTTTAGTATCACCAGGCCAATCAGCAAACAGCAGCCCTACCTCTAGCCTTCAGCTGTAGTCGGCTCTGAGCCTGTCTGAGCTGTAGCACAGAGATACAGACTCAGAAACCTGAAGGAGCCAGACCACCCCACCCCCATAGGTTACTCTATAAGCATCAGGGTAACTCAGGGGAATCCTTGAAAGTCTTGGTCTTGGCCTCAGGCTACACACTTGGAGTGTACAGCTACCAAACCCCAAACTCCCAGTCTGAGAGGCTCAATACTTTGGCACCCCAGAAGTGTATATCCACCCCAAAAATCCAGGACATAGGCACTCACAATGGGGAAGAAGGAAACTGTAAAGATTAGGACCATCAAATCTTTTTATAGTGAGCAAGAACAAAAATTCAGAAGGCAAAACGGACTCTGTACTCACACTGGAGACCACAGAAGGAAATATGAATTGGTCTCAAGCCCAAAAAGCCTTCTTGGAGGATCTCAAAAGAGATTTTAAAAATGAAATTATAGAGATAGGAGATAAATTTAAATCTACAGTGGCCAAATTGGAAAAAAAATCTCACTGAAGAAAACAAATCTTTAAAAAGCAAAATTGGAGAACTAGGACAGAAGGTCCAAAATATAACCAGAGAAAATACCTCCGTAAAAATGAAAAATAAACATATGGAAAAGGAACTCCAAAAACTAATTGAGGAAAATAATTGACTAAAAATTAGAATCAGACAAATTGAAGCTAAGGACTCTATGATGCAACAAGAGTCAGTCAAACAAAACATAAAGATTGAAAAATTAGAAGAAAGTGCAAAATATCTCACTCAAAAAACAACTGACCTGGAAAACAGATCCAGGAGAGACAAACTAAGAATTATCAGCCTACCAGAAAGCCATGATGAAAAAACCAGCCTGGAACACACCCTCCAAGAGATTATCAAAGAAAACTGTCCTGAGGTCCTAGAATCAGAAGGAGAAATGTTTTTTGAAAAAATTCACCGATCTCCTCCTGAAAGAGATCCCAAATTGAAAACTCCAAGAAATATAGTAGCCAAAGTCCATAGCTACAAAGACAAGGAAAAAATACTGAATGTAGCCAAAAAGAAACAATTCAAATATTGTGGAACTACAGTCAGGATTACACAGGATTTGGCAGCTGCTACATTAAAAGATCGGATGGAGTGGAATGTAATATTTCATAAAGCAAAAGATCTAGAACACTAACCAAGAAACAACTACCCAGCAAGACTGAGCATATTCTTTCAGGCAACGAGATGGACATTTCATGAAATAAATGACTTCCAGACTTTCCTTATGAAAAAGCCTGAGCTCAATGGAAAATTTGATCTACCCTTACAAGCTCCAAGAAAGGCATAAAAAGGTAAACAAAGAAAACATACACTCACACATACACATACACACACAGATGCTCACACATGCACATAACTTGGGACTCAATAAGAGCCAACTGTTTACATTCCTTTATGAGAAGCAGATACCTGTCAATACTGAAATTTGTATATGTATTGTGACACTTTAAAGGGATGTACACAGAAAGAGGGTGAGGGTATAATTGGATGAATCTGAAGGTTTAAAATAAACCTATTAGGAGAAAGAAAGGGATTGTAATGGGAAAAAATGAGAAGTAGAGGCAGAAGATGGTAAATTATTCCACAAGAAGAGGCATAAAAACATACTAAAGTGGAGAGGTGGGAAGGAAGTAGATGAGCATCATATGATTGTTACTTTCACTGGTTCTGATTTAAAGAGAGATCAGTACAAAGAGCTAAGTTTAGATTCTAACATGAAAAGACACAAAAATTCATAACAATAAAGGGAAAAGAGGGAGGGAGAGGAGCAATATATGAAATGTACTAGCATTGGTTTGGGCTCAACAAGGGAATAACATACTCTGTTAAGAATAAAAATCTATTGTTCCCTACAGGCAGTAGGAGGGATAAGGGGGGAGGGGTGTAAGAAGAGGAGGGTACTAACTAGGGAGGGGAAGAGTAGCAATGGGAAAAGGTAGTAAAGAGGGGGGAACACAGGGAGGGAATATTGAGGGAGGTGGTGGTCAAAAGGAAAATTCTTAAGGAGGGGAAGGGAAAAGGAAGACATAAAGACATAAACAGGGGAGGGAATAAGATGGAGGGAAAGTCACAGATAGTAATCGTAACTGTGAATGTGAATGGGATGAACTCTCCCATAAAACAGAGGCAGATAGCAGAATGGATTAAAAAACCACAATCCTACAATATGCTGTCTACACGAAACACATTTGAAACAAGGGGATGCACACAAGGTAAAGG
>CM053593.1:1221725-1237472 GCA_028646575.1 Pseudocheirus occidentalis | reverse complement strand
TCACCATCATCACCATCACCATCACCATCAGTGCTCTCACCATTTAGTGGTAAATATGTGTGCATGTATATGCATACATATGATGCATGTAGATAGTCACAGAACTACGCATATACAGTCCTGCATGTACAAACACATGTGAATGCATATGTACATGTATGTATGCATGTGGATATCTTTATTATATACAATACATTATATGTGTGTATATATGTGTGTATGTATGTATATATGTATGTATATATGATATATATGCATACACACATATACACACATTTTAAATATAGAACCTCATTGCTATCTCATTGATCTGGACCATTCTTTTTTTCCTTATTATTCTATCCCACAAGAAGCTTGGTCAGACTTAAAAACATATAAGGAAGAATCTTTTTCTTCCAGTTCTTACTATTTTTCCCTGAATGGGATGAATTTAAAACAAAATATGTGCACATGTAAGTCCATGCCCTTGCTTGTGTACCTCTTTGGGTATCTAGAGAAGTACAATACATGCATATAATTTCTTATGTAGGCATATATGTGTATATGTAAATGTATGAATATGTGTGAGTAAATGGATATGTATGTATGCATTGTGTGTCTGTATATGTACGTATGCCTTTGTGTGTGTGGTTTGTCTAATTCACAGTTCACAATCTTAGATTTGAGAGAGACTTTGCTTGCTCCCTCATCTGTATTTCAACTGTAATCCCAGACTCCCTCTTCTAAAGAGTTTCCCACCTTCTACTTCAGTCTTTTCAATGAATGTGAGTCCACTACTTTCAAAAGAATCCTCTTTTGAGTCCTGGAATTTATAAAAGAGATTGTGTGTGTGTGTGTGTGTGTGTGTATTTGTGTGTTTCTATAAACATAAAGCTCAGATTTATCTAGCCACTGCTCCGAGTTTGGTCCTTCAGAATCCAGAGCAGAGCCAAACAGAACATGGCTGCCCTCTCTTCCATATGACAACTTTTCAAATACTGGCAGTCAGTTATCGTCTCCTGTTTCAACATTATCCTTGCTCTGAGCTTACTTTCCCCATTTAAGCAGCCCTAGTCTCTCCAGCAAATGCTGGCATGATTGAATCTTCCATCTCCTACCACCCTGGTAACCGTTTCCAGCTTCTTGATAGAGTTCCTAACTGTAGATAATACTCTGGATGTGGTCTGACCAGAACACAATGCAATGGGCAAATCATAGCCTCATTCTGGATGCCACGTTACCTAGATGCTGTAACAGAAGAGATGACCCAGTCTCTAAAACCTGAGAAGGTAGAGGATGGGGCAAGTAGAGAGAGGAATGAAGACAGTAACTCTTGCACACAATCTCTGCGAGAAGGGCAGTTGGTTTCTGTCCCGTATGTAAGTATGACACTGCTCCTCTGAGTACTGGGAGAATGTGGTCTTTCCTGAATGAATGGAAGACTTACCTTAAAGAGGAAATGTCAATATGGCATATGTTCTAAGTCATAGAGTTTGCTTCCATTGTCTGCTCAGACACTTCTCTTATACTCTTCTAGATAATAATTATTCTGAAATGGGCAAAGCCCCACTTCTGTTTGGCAAACTTGTAGTACCCAGGCAGCTGTGGGGAGTTAGGAGAGGCCCTCCAGAATCATGGGGGAAAAAGGAAACCCTTGTCCCTAAATTCCTGGGCTTTGTTTGGTGTGGGGGAGTGTTACCTCTTCCTTCTTGGGCTTGCACGCCAAGCTGAGCCCATTCAACATTAAACAAAAATGGTAAGAGACCCAACTGTGCTATACTTCAGACCTATCATTAGCAGCAAGTACAAAATGCACTTTGAAGTCCAAGCATCCTTTTTCCCTCCTGGGGCAAAAGGGGCAGCTAGTGGGCTCTTAATCTGATAGGGAAAAAAGCAGGCAGGTGTAAGATCTGCCAAGCTCTGCCAATAACTGACACATTCAAGCAACTGAATTCTGCATGAGGTCAAGCTTCCTGATGTCAGCATTCAAGGCAATTTTCCAAACAAAGAAACTGCTTTGAAGATCAGTCCTACACAGATGATCACAGACCCCTCTGTCAAAAAATCTCTTAAAAAATGAAAACCTTGCAGTGGCCAAACATTATTTCCAACTGTCTCATAAATCTCACTGCATGTAATTTACTTGCAATACCTTTTTGTCCTTTAATGCCCAGCAGTGCAGGCACTGAAATTTCTGTCCAAAGCTCTCAGTTCTAGTTCTAACATTGCTACCAGTGACTCTGTGACCTTGGACAAGTTACTTACACTTTGAGGCCCATGTTTCTTAAATTGTAAAGTGTGAAGTCTGGCTTGGTGAATGTTAGCATCCCATTCAGTGCCAATGTTCTTTTCAATGTTCCTAGATTGCCCAGAGGGGTTCAGTAGGTGGCAGTGCAGAGAATTGGGGGGAGGAAGGGTTTGAAGGCAGGATCCGAGGCTTGCAGATTCAGAGCTGGAAGGGGCATCAAAGATCACCTTGTCCAATCCTTTCACTTAGATATGAGGAAACTGAGGCCCAGAGATTCAAAGTGACTGATTCAGTGTCACCAATGTAGTTAGTAGCATGTTGCAGATCAGGATTTGAACCCAGGACCTCTGACTCCAAACCCAGTTGGTTTCTCCTCTCCTCTACCACAGAGTTCTTCTATCTGGGGAAGGTTCCTTAAAGTCTCTGGGGCTAGAAATGGGGGATCATCTCCTCACTTGGAAACTTCTAAGTCTTGTGATGGTGGACAACTCACAAGTGCTCTTCAAGGCTCATTTTCCTAATGGTGTAGCAGTTTAAAAATTGATTTTTGAATCAGGACGAGTTGAGTTTACATTCTGCCTCTGACTTCTACTGGTCATGTGACCTTAAGCAAATCACTTAGCTTCTCAGTGCCACCATTTGAAGAGAACACGCTGCAGAGTAGGTGCCGACTGGCATTTTTCCAGGAGGTTATCACCAGCAACTCCCTATTGGGGAAAGAAATGCCTGCAGCACCCATTTCAGGGGATTGCTGGAGAAAAGTAAATACACCTGTTACAGATTGCTGGGGTGTGGAGCTGGCAACATTTTCATCCTTGTCTCTGAAATAAGGCATTTTGATGCTGTTTTCTAATTGACTCTTCACTGAAGGAGGCGTATCTTAATAACCAGTCAGGTGTCACTGGCATGATGTTCACATGACAAAAAGCCCATAATATTTGTTATATTGCTTTCATATATTTCAACATATTCATGATACAGTCAAGAGAGTACTGGCTTTGGAGCCATGAAATGTGGCTCCAGATACTCTTTCTGACACTTCCAAACAGGAGCAAGTCAGTTTACCTCATCCAAAAAACGAAAGGAGTCGACTTGGTGAATTGTAATGTCCCATGCAGATAAAGATCTCTAATTTATGGGCTATGGCTTCTTAAGATGCAGATCAGAGTTCTCTCTACAGTTTAGTAGAGATTCTACTTTAGTGAGTTGTGGCTGAGAGATTTATCACCTAGTGGTTGTTCTTGTGGTAAAGAGCCTCTATTGCTCAGCCAACAAGCATCTGACAAGCACCAGTCACTGTGCTAGATATTTGGGATACCACTACAAAAATGAAGCAATTTCTGTCCTCAGTAATCTTTCATTGTTTCTCAGTTGATTGAGCTTGGGCCTCACTCACATTATAGGACTCAAGAAGTCATTAGGCTGCTGTCCAGTGACCGAAATGACTTGCTCTTTGGGCATTCCAGCAGTAGAGTTGAGTCAATTTTGCCATTTTGGTTGCAGAAATTTTTTTTTTGGTATCTCAAGTTACTTTGCCAGAAAATATTCCCAATGATTTTCAGTACTTCCCATGACATAGAAATCAACTTTCAGCTAAGACTGAAGTTTTGCTTACTCAAATGGAAATGACTACAAACCCACTTAATACTTTTGAAAATTCAGACTTGCTTTCTTCCATCCTTGTGCCCCTCTGTACTTGTCTCCTTTGGCACTGGATCTCAGTGTATGTATCTTCCAGAAGGAAGAATGTTTTTGACTGATTTCTAGGCTAAAGAAAAGCCAGAGAGACTTGGGAAGTCTTCTGAGAAATTTGTTTTTCACAAGATGATTCATCCAATTTTGCAAACCAAAGGCTGGTATGAGGTTAAAGTAAAAAAAAATGAGATAAGCATCCAGATTGTGTGGTACTTATTCACTCTGAACTGATCCCTCTTTGCTCATTAAGATTCCCACACACATATAAAGAGAACATTGCAAAAAAAAAAAAAGCATGGGAGTTGTCCTTTGGTTTGCCAGCCATGTAGTAACAGGGCTTTGGGGAAGGAAGATGGGAATAAGTTCTGATGTGTGAAAAAATGCATATCCAAAATGGAACTGGCATTTGACGCTGAGGAGGTGGAATTTCCTGTTTGGTATCTGATCAAAATGGGCAAGACTGTGGAACGGACTCACGCTGTGTCAGCACATGGGTTGCAAATGAAATAAAAATGTTATCTGATAAAATGTAGAGGAAATGGGATGCAGAATGAGACAACTCTTGCAGAAAAGAAGAGGTATTTAAAAACAGAAGCATTTTTTGTTATGGATAAATAATTCTGAAAGGAACCATGAAGTTAGCACCATATGACAAAGGTTGATATCGGGTCCTACTGTGAGTAATGCCAGATTACAGCTATTGCGACATTGGAGGAACACTTCTGAAATGAGCCTTCTGCCTTTCTCTATGGAGAGGAAATGGACTAGAGGTGGAGAAAGAGGCATACACTCTTGGAAAAGGACTCTTGGGCTGTTTTTGGTTCTATTTATCAGAAAAGAGAGCTCTTACTAGGTAAGGGAAGAGACTTTGAAAAAGGACAGCAACATTCTTTAGAAAAGATCAATAAAGCATTTAAACAAATGGAAGATCATATTTATGTAGCACTTTGCGGGGACTTTTATGATTCCAGTAATACTCTGAGAGAGCTAATCTTGCAAGATTTCTCATACCCATTTTGTAGGTAGGAAAATTGAGTCTCAGTGCACTTAAGTTACTTACCCTTAGCATATAAATAGGAAATATCAAGGAACATTGGTGTATTGATTCAAATCCCTGTCTCTCAACCTTCAAAACCCATGTTTTTCCCACTGGAGCACACTCTTGTTGTTGTTTAGTTGTTTCAGTCTCATCCAACTCTTCATGATCCATTTGGGGATTTCTTGGCAGAGATACTGGAGTGGTTTGCCATTTCCTTCTCCAGCTCATTTTACAGATGAGAAAACTGAGGCAAACAGAATTAAATGATTTGTCCAGGGTCAAGTAGAAAGTGACTGAAATCAGATTTGAATTAGGAAGATGAGTCTTGTTGGTTCTAGGCCTGGCCCTCTATCTACTACATCAACTTCCCTGCACTACTCTTTGTGAAAGAGGTGTGTTATTGTTCTTTTCATCAGCTTTCTTTGTAAGGTACTTTGCCACTATCTCCATGTCCTGTCTCCTGCTCAGACTCAGTACTTTCAGGATACCTTGACTTCTTGTGTTATGGATGAAACCAAAATTGTTCATTACCTTTCATCTGAATCCTATTGTCTTTGGGTGTTTGTGTGATTATAAGAAGATGACTTTCATTCAGTCAATCAATCAATAAGCATTGATTAGGCACCCATCATGTGCCAGGACAGCGCTGTGCTGAGGGCTTTGCAGACAAACAGAGGCTAAAGATGATACCTGCTCTCAAAGTTCTCACAGTCTAATGATGGAGGAAACAAATAAGCAAATATACAAAAACAAGCTCTACACTGGATAAGCAGGAAGTAATTAACAGAAGAAAGGTGCTATAATTAGAAGGGTTGGGGAAGGCTTTTCACACATCTGAGTTCATTACAGAAGGGAAGTCTTTGCTACAAGGCAAACAAGGAATCAGAGAGGAAAGAGAGGCAAAACAAACAAACACATACAACAAATGAACAAATAGCTTAATAAATAAGATAATGAATCAATGAATGAATAAGTAAATTCTTTCGTTCTAAAGAAGACATAAAAATCACTAAGAACCCATAACAAGTCCATGCAAACATAGCTAATTCTATCAATCCCATTCTCAAAGGGAGAGAAAAAAGAATATTTCCAGAAAGATCTATTATATAACCTCACAAACAAGGAATCAGGTCAGAAGTGCTGTGGTGGCAGGTTCAGGGAGGAAGGAGCCAGCAGAATATGGTTCTGATTGTAGTTCAGTGCTAATTAGGTGCTGGTGGACCAGAGGGAGGGAAAGACAATGAGCCTGGGCCATTATTCCAAATGCAAAATCTTTTGGATGGGAGAAGGCAAAGGCTACACAGGATTCTTTTAAAATTATTTGTTCACGTAATGCTTATAGAAAAGTTAAACAGAAAAAAACAGTGTGGGGGGAGAGAGAGGGAAAAACATGATAATTCTTTCCTTTCCTTCTTTCTTTTCTTCTTCATTTCTTCTTCTCCCTCTCCCTCTCCCTCTCCCTTTCCTCCTCCTCCTTCTCCTTCTCCTTTGCCTCCTCCACCTCTTCCTTCCTTCCTTCCTTCCTTCCTTCCTTCCTTCCTTCCTTCCTTCCTTCCTTCCTTCCTTCGTATCTTTTCCCTTAGAAAATGCCAGGAAATTGTTACCAGATTGCCAGTTTCATTTTGTAGATCTGTTGCCTTGCTAGGTTGCTGCAATTTCTTTCCTCAGCAAAGAGTTGTGCTATTTAAGAAGCAAAATACAAAACTGAAGAGAGCATGGATAATGGTCTTTTTTAGGGTGAGAGGATACACTGAGAAGAGTGCATCTCAGGGCTTCAATGTCTGCAGTTAAGGGAAAAGGGGAAAACAAAAAAGTCATTCTGCTTATCTTAGAGTATATTTGTGGCTGGAAATAAAGCTCACAGAGTCAAGTCAATAGTGTGCAGGCAAGTCATCAAGTATCTATGAAGTATTTTCTATGTGCCAGGCACTGCACATGCGCTAGGGATGCGGATACCAGCAGAAGGAAGGACAGTCCCTACTCTCAGGGAGCTTGTATTCCAGTGGAGGATGGCAACACATACAAAGAGCCAAGAGGGCAGAGGGAGGAGCTGAGAAGGAGCAAGGGTCTGTATTGGCAGGGATGACACAGATTCCACTTCCTATTTCCCATCAATAGAACCATGAGAGTTTCAGTTCTAGAATATATGATTTTGTTTTCTTTATTGTTTTTCTGACAAAACAGTTCATGTGGCCATACTTTCCATTCAGTATTTATTTTTTACTCAGAGGAGGGATACTGGCAAACTGGAGTGGGTCTTGTGGCTAGTGATTTTTACAGTGTGGCTGTTTTCACACTTAGACCCTCAAATCAGCCATGAAAGGTAAGTAATGTGAATAGTTGCATAGATGTGGAAACAGGCTCAGAGTGCTTAACCACTTATCTGGCCATTTGGATTCAGGCTTTGGACTCTTTTCCCCTTATCTAAATCCACATTCTTCCTACTGAATGACTGACGCAAGAAGTGGAGTGGGGTATAGCGGGAAGGACTCTAAAGAGAAAGGGCATGCATTTGAATCCTGCCTCTGTTGTTTACTATTCATAACACTTTGCAAGCCACTTAGTTTCCCATCTCTTAGTTTCCTAATCCGTATAAATGAGGGAACTATATGAAGCCTCTGAGGTCCTTTCCCACTCCAGACCTCTGATTCTGGAAAATCCAACATCTTGGTGGCAACCTCAGCTGAGTTCACTCCCCGCTGATCCCCAAAGATTTTGCATTTATCCTTTTCTGTGTAGCTAACAGAGAAGAGGGAGGAATCCCTATACATTGTTTGCCTTGTTTTCTTTCTGAATGGTTGCTATCAATGACTCATCCATTGGTGAAAAATGCCATTCTTGTTTTGCGGCTCCATTTCTTGTGATTCCCCAGCACCTGTTGCACACCTTGTGTCCACCCCTTGGCTTCCCAAACTCTGTTCCCAGATCCTTTCCTCCCCTGCTTTCAGTTTCCTGGCTTCCTCCAAAGTCACCAGTTTTTGTCTGTTCCTTTTCTGTTTGCAGGGACATCTGCCTGAGGGTGGTTGAGTGGGGACTTGGAGCCTATCCAGCCCATTCTGCTTGTTTTAATCATCTAACAAGTTCTGTTTCTTTATGTTGTTTTGTTAACCCCTTTCCTAGATTCAGTTTTAAATTTTGAAACCTGTTAGTTGTGTGATCCAAATGTGACAGGAAGATAAAACAAAAGGATGGGGCCGTGCGTGCGCCATACCTTCCTTCTGCTAGACTCCCGTTCCTTACCTGCTTCATTTGGCGTACCAGCACACTTGTCAAGATGGGATTTTTTGGCTATTGCAGAATTTCAGGATTCTACTTGATAGAATAGGGCAGAGTATGGGGCAGCTCAGTAGCAGAACGAATGGCCTGAAGTCAGGAAGGCTCATTTTTGTGACTTCAAATCTGGCCTCAGATACTTACTAGGTGTGTGATCCTTTGTAAGTCACTTAATCCAGTTTACCTCGGTCTTCTCATCTGTAAAATAAGCTGAATAAAGAAACAGAAAATTACTCTAATATCTTTGCCAAGAAAACTGCAAATGAGGTCATGAAAAGTTGGATACTACTGAAAAATGACTCAACAACAGCAACAATCTGAAAATGACTTTCCATTTCATCAGCCATGGACCAGCTTGTTTTTAGTCAAAATCTAATGCAGTAAGTAATACAATTAACCCAAGGTTTTATCTCATACCTATGACATTGGCAAAAAGGACAATATAAGGGAAAAGACCCATGCTGGAGGGTCTGTGTAAAGACAGGAACAATAATATACTTCCTCCAGTCACTATGTCTTTGTATTCACTGTCCATCATATTTGTAATGCTCTCTGTTTTACCTCCACCTCTTAAGTTTCTCCTGTTTCTATCAAGCTTCAGCTCATACTCTGTCCTGTTTTTCCTGGTATTTCCAGTGTTGAAAGCTTTTTCTTATAAGATGATTTTACACCTACATTTGTATATATATTTTATATATAGTATATAATATTCCTTATTCTTTATATGTATTCCCATTAGAATGTGAGCTTTTTTATTCTTGGATTTTAACATAGTGTCTAACACATATTAAAAGCTTAATTTCTTCTTGTCTGATGGAGCTCTGAACTGGTCCAATAATCCTGGGAAACAATTGGAATTATATAAGAAAAGTAACTGAAAAGCTCATATCAATTCATCTTCAGATACCATGACTGGGCATGTATTCCCAGGAGATCAAAGATAGAACAGAAGGGAGCCAAGATGGCAGAGGAATCAGTAGTTGCTGCCACTCACCTGCAAAACAACCATAAAATAAAGCTCCAAAACACATCGTGGAACAACAGAACCAGCAAAAAGGTACAGTGAAATAATCTTTTGACCCAAGAAACTTGGAGGAGAGGCAAGAAAGGTCCATCTCACTCAGGTGAAAGGAGAGTGCAGCCTATGACAGGAAGCATCTGAGCAAGCCTCGAGCAAGCCCTCACCTCATCATACCATAAGGAGATCCTGAGCCCCAGTGTGGTGGAGCAGGCAAATGCCAACACTAGGACCCTTCATGTACCTTAGCTATGCTAAGACTCTAGCTTTGAGAACCACCACATGCTTCAGCATAGCCCTGGGCAAGCAGGCATCCTCCAGAGGCTAGACCTCCATGTACTTCAGTAGAATACTGGGAAAACAGGTAAATACTAACCCTAAGAGTGCCTAAGCAAGAAGAAAGCCACCAGTAAGCACCACAGGCAGCCTCTAGAGGTTGAACCATCAAGTGCTCCAGTGAAGATGTGGGAAAACAGAGAAACACTCCACCAGGCCTAAGCTCATGCCAAACACCACCACTAGGACCCCAGCTCAGTATCAGGTAAACTGCCTGACTCCTACACCCTCCAGCAGTGGCAGCTATATAAGGGAAAACCACCACCCTGCCCCCTCAGCTCAGCACTACACACAAGGGTCCCCTAGGGGCAGGGCATCATCACCACAGCACCAGGTAAAGAGCCAAGGTTTGCAGTCACTAACACAAGAAGCTTGAGACAATGTAGAGCCCAAATTTAAAATAAAAGAAATGGGGGCGGCTAGGTGGCACAGTGAATAGAGCACTGGCCCTGGCGTCAGGAGGACCTGAGTTCAAATCTGGCCTCAGATAGTTAACACAAAAACTAGCCGTGTGACCTTGGGCAAGTCACTTAACCCCAACTGCCCTCCAAAAAGCAAAAAAAAAAAAGAAAAGAAAAGAAATGAAAAGAAAAGAAAAGAAGATTCCCCCCCCAAAAGCAATCAAAAAGCAACAAAAAAGAATCTGACCATAGGAAGTTATTATGGTGACAGAGAAGATCAAGACACAGACTCGGAAGAGGACAACAATGTCACAACAGCTATAGGCAAAACCCCAAAGAAAAGTAGGAAGTATTCTGAAACCCAGAAAGAACTCATGGAAGAGCTCCAAAAGGAGTGTAAAAATCATATAAGGGAGGTAGAAGAAAAAACTGGGAAAAGAAATGAGTGATGTAAGAGAGTTACGAAAAAAGAGTCAACATTTGGTAAAACTGCATAAAAAGTGAAATTGTCCAAATAGAAAAGGAGATTAAAAAATCCACTGAAGAAAACAACTCCTAAAAGTGTACAATTGGCCAAATGGAAAAAGAAGTACAAAAACTAATTGAGGAAAACATTACCTTAAAAGTTAGAATTGGGGAAAGGGAAGCCAATGATTCTATGACACATCAGGAATCAATCAAGCATTCAAAAGAATTTTTAAAATGGAAGAGAATATAAAATACCTCATGGGAAAAACAATTGACCTGGAAAATAGATCCAGGAGAGACAATATCAGAATTATTGGTCTACCTGGAAGCTACAATCAAAAGGAAAATCTGGACAGCATTTTTCAAGAAATTATCAAGGAAAACTTCCCTGATGGCCTGGAACCAGAAGACAAAATAGGCACTGAAGGAGTTCTCTGATTCCCTCAGGGAAAAGATCCCTAAATGATAAACTCCAAGGAACATCATACCCAAATTTTAGAACTGTCAGGTCAAGGAAAAAAAATACTATGTGTCCAACAAGAAACAATTCAAATATCAGGGAGTGACGATCAGGATCAGACAAAACTTGACAGTTGCACCATTAAAGGATCAGAGGTCAACATGATATTCCAGAGGGCAAAGTAGCTAGGACTACAACCAAGATTCCCTTACCTGGCAAAATTAAGCATAATGCATCAAGGGGAAAAATAGTAATTCAACAAAATTGAAAAATTTCAAGCCCTTCATAAGGAGAAGATCCAAACTAAACCAAAAATTTGACTTCCAAAATCAAGACCCAAGAGAAGCATAAAGAGGTAAAAAGGGAAAAGAAAACATAAGGAAGTCAATGAAGTTAAACTGTTTTTATTCTTACATGGAAAGATGATGCTTGTAACTCTTAAAAATTGTGTCACTAAGAGTACAGATAGAAGGAACATACATAGATGATACAGGTAAAAGGTGATTTTGAGGCAATGATGTAAAAGCCAAAAGCTCTGAATCTTTCTCCACCAGAACAAGAGTTCCTTGCTCTTGTCCAACAGCCCCTCCTACCCCTACTACTTCCAGCCCTTCTTTCATAGCTAATTTTTCTAGGGCACTTGGTTTTATGCCACACTCACCCTGTGTGCACCCAGTCAATGCAATGTGTAGTGTGCCAAGCACCGTGCTAGACCCTAAAGAACACGAAGAATAGCAAAGATGAAATCCTTGCCATCAGAGAATTTATACTTGACTGAAGGATAAAATTTGGATACGTAATAAATAGAAAATATCCCAAATAAATAGGAAATAATTTTGGGGAAGTACTAAGAGAATCAGGAAGGGCTTCTTGTAAGAGGTGGCCCTTGAGTCAAGCCTGGAAGGGAAATAGGGATTCCAAGAGTTGATGGTGAAGAGGAAGAGCTTTCCAGGCATGGGAGGTGACTGACCCAAAGAAAGGACAGAAGGTGGAATGTCATGTATGGAGAACACCAACTATGTCAGTTTTACTGGGAACATGGAGTATAGAGAGGAGTCATGTAAAGTCAGTCTGGAAAGACAGCTTTGAGTCAAATAGAAAACAGATTTCAATGCCAAACAGATGAACTTAGTAAACCTATTGCTGCCTCTTGAGGCTGTCATATTTCGTGCCCTTTGGTGGATTAGGGACAGAGTAGGAGCTGAATGAGACAGGAGTCTGGAGAAGAGAAAATGGCAGCCATATTTGCCCCTCTTGTGGTGGAAGTGCAACTGCATCTGTGTGATCTCTTTGTGTTTGCCACCTAAATGATATGGAATAGAGTGGAGGGCAGGAGCCAGGCTCATACACAATCATTTTCTCTTCCATCCCACTTTGATAAACACAAGTGTTAGGGGTAGCAAGGAATAATCACTATGCTTTCGACTTTATCTGGTATAAAATTAAAAGAAGAAAAAAAACAAATCATGGTTAAAAAACAAACAAACACAAAATGATCTTAGGATCTGAGGCCTCAAGGCCACATGTGACCTTCGAAGTCCTCAGTTGAGGTTTTTTGACTGAGTCCAAGTTTTATAGAACAAACTCTTTTATTAAGGGAATTTGTCCTGTGAAGTTTGGATTTAGTCAAAGGGCCACACTTGAGGACTTAGAAGGCCACATGTGGCCTCAAAGCCTCAGATTGCCTACCCCTGTAGACTCTAGATGAGATTCTAGAGGTGATAAGCCACTGAAAGTTTCAAGGGCAGTCTGATCTGCGCTTTACAGATGTTGATTTGGTAGGCCTACTCCAGCTTCAAAATCTTTACACCTCACCCCATCCACCTTCCTGTTCCTGTGCCCAAAATAACCTTTATATTTTATGATGCAAAAGACCTGAGGTATGAAGCTGTAGGCTTTCTTTCTAGAAGAATAACAACATACCTAACTGTGGGATCAGGGAGGAGAGAACATATCAATAAATGGTATCACAGGTTCTAGGAGTAGACATTTGAAAGAATGGGCTGTGCACTAAGAACCTTTGGCTGGAGGAATAGTTGGTGTGTGTGTGTGTGTGTGTGTGTGTGTGTGTGTGTGTGTGTTCTTTCAGTGTTAGGTGTTAATCCTTTGCTTCTCCTTCTGACCCATTTCACATTTCACACAGCCTTAAAACCTTAGTGCAGCCCTAAGGTAAGCAGTCTTCAGATTCCATATCTTCTTTCCCAATTTGCCCTAATTTCTCATGAGGCAGCTACAGTGCAGTGAGAAAATCACTGTATTCATGATCAGAGGAGATAGAAAACTGGACTTTAATTAATTAATTAATTAATTTACTTTTAGTTTATAACTTTTAGTTCCACAATCCCTTGAGTTTCAAATTTCTCCCCAAACCCTCTCCTTCCCATTTCTCTTCCCCATGGTGGCATGCAATCAAATACAGGATCTACAAATACCTTCACATCAAACATTAGTCAAGTTGTAAAGAAGGATTATAACCAATGGGGTGAACAATGAGAAAGAAGAAACAAAATGAAACACAGAAGAGAGAGAGCAAGTAGTTTGCTTCAATCTGCATTCAGACTCCAATGTTCTTTCTCTGGATGTGGATGTGCCTTTCCATCATGAGTTGTTTGGAGTTGTCTTATAACCTTGCATTCCTGAGAGGAGCCCAAAGACTGGACTTTTAATTTGGTTTTCTTCTTTGCCTCTGTGAAGTTGGACCAGTCTCTATTTCAGGGGCCAACTAAACTGAGAAGGCAGGATTGACTATAGGGTCTCAGACAGCTGAAAATACTATCTTCTAGCTCTTTTTCCAAGAGACAAAGCTCATCTTTTCAAAAGAAAAGATAGAACAGAAGGATGCAAATGTAGCAAAATATTCATAACTATTTTTCCATGGCAAAGGACCAACAAGATACATGCCCATTGTTGGTGCAACAGCTGAAAAAAAGTGAGATGTATGAAGAAAATGAAGTATTATTATTCACTAAGAAATTATAAAAATGAACAAGTCAGAGAAAGCTTTTTTGTACTAATTCAGAGCAAAGTTAGCAGACATCAACAAGAAACATATGGATTTCAATACTCTAAATGGAAAGAATGTGAAGAGGAAGTGAAGTCTGAGTCACTGTAGTGAATGACCTTAGTCCCAAAGAAGAGAGAGGGAAGCACATCCCCCTCCTCTTAGAAGCTAGGCACTGCTGGGGCACAACGTGCAGCCGCTAGCAGACAAGGGCACTGCATTGAGTGGTGTGGCTTTCATGGATTTCTTTGTTCTAAGGGAGTGTCTAATGCTAGAGCTGAGAGAGAAGAGGGTTATATCTGGAAATGGCTGATGTAGAAACAAAAGGCATCAATACAACCACTTTTCAACATGAATACAGACCTCAGAGTCCCTGAATACTCATTGTGCCTGTCAGTGCTGGCACTAGGATCTGTTATCTCATGAGTATTGACTGAATGGATAGATAGAAATGGTTCATCAAGCAATAAGTCAATCACTAATCACTTTAAGTGCTCACTCTGTGCCTGGCACTGTGTTAGATGTTGACACGGCTTCTCGGGATTCTTACTTCTATTGCTTAGTCACAGGAGAAAGAAGAAATGTTTGTTTCTACACATTTAGTCATCCAGCCCAAATCACTCAATCAGCAAGCATTTATTAAGTACCTACCAGGTGCCCAGAATTGTGGTGGGTCCTTGAGAAGCAAAGACAACAATATCAACATAGTAGATGTCCATGCACACACTTGGACTCTTGAGAGACTCTGGATATGTGTTCCCATGTTGCTGAGTGTTCTCTTTAAATCAGAAATAGTAAATCTAGGTGAAAATGAGGTGGGAAAAAGAGAAATACAGGTAGAAGGATACAACGTACATTCAGTGTTTAATTCAATTCAACAAACATTCATTTCTTTTCATATATCAAGAATGCCCTAGCAGTAGAGATACAAAGGAAGAACTGAAAATAGCCAATCTCCCCAAGGAGCTCACATTTTACTGGAGAAGGGAACACTAGATATACAGACAAGTACATACCATCCCAATACAAAATATTAACCAGACCTGCACAATGTGGCAGTAGGTAGGGGCCAAAATTAAAATATGTCAAATTTCTTCAAGTCATAGATGGGTTTTTAGCAGCTCACTTTCTAAGTAAATGTATAATTAATAAACTATTTTCCAAATAAACCGTATTTAAAAAGGGAAATTTCAATTAAGACCAATTAATTACACTTATTAAGATGTATATTTATCATGAAATCACATGGTTAAAATTACTTTGCTAAATGCTATGTGTTAATATTTTCAAGATTTTCTTTTTTAAAATAATTTTTTGTTTTCTTGTTTACATCATTCATTTTCATGAGATTTTTGAACTACAAAATTTCTCCCTGTCTTTCCCCTACCCCAACCCCCAAACAGCTATCCCACTGTAAAGCCCCTCCCCTTCTCTGCTCTCCAACTTTCTGGTAGGCCTGGGAGGGTCTCTCTATCCCAGCCCCTGTATATCTTAATTCCTAGTTGCAGGTATTGCAGAACTTTAAATTCTAGATTCTTTTGATTCCTCTCTTGTCACCCACCCCCACTGGAAGGACAACCATTCAATACAGGCTGTGGATGTGCAATTATACAGGACATCTTCATAGTGGACATATTGTGACAGTGATCATGGGTCCCTCCTTCCTATCCCTCCCCCCACTTGTTCTGTTGTCTACCCTGTCCCTTTACTGAAGTGTGTGTTTCCAGCACCCCTCTCCCAGACCCTCCCCTCCCTTCCATCATCCCCCCTCTCATCCCCTTGCACCCTACTCTCCTGTGTGGCATGATGCCCAGTTTAGAGTTTATGCC
>CM053593.1:1201391-1221225 GCA_028646575.1 Pseudocheirus occidentalis | reverse complement strand
GAATGCTTTTGAGATTCTTTTTCCATCTGGGAAATTCGACTTTAAGGCATTCTTCTCCTTGTTGGCTTTCTGGGCCTCTTTTGCCATTTGAGCTAATCTATTTTTTAAAGTGTTGTTTTCTTCAGTCAGGTTGTTGACTCTCTTTTCATGATTTTCTCACATTCTCATTTCTCTCCCCATTTTTTCCTCCCCTTCTCTTATTTGTTTTTCCAAGTCCTTTTTCAGTTGATCTATAGCTTCTAGGCATTCTTCAAGTATGTTGGAAGCATTTGGTGTGGGGGTTCTGACTGTGTTGTCTTCCTCCCTTTCCATGCTTTGATCCTTTTTGTCCACAGAAAAGGATTCTAGAGTTTTATTTCTGTTTTTATTTTGCTTCCTTTTCCTCATACTGGCCAGTCAATTAATTGTTTTGTTTTGTTTTGTTTTGTTTTTTAGCTTTGTGGAGCTCTGCTTGCAGGGGGCCAAGCTCTGTTCCAAATCGCTGGGGTATTCCAAGCTGCCGGAGCTATTAGAGGGGTGTTGCAGCCTCCCTCCAACTTTGGCTTGCTGAGAGCACACCCCAGGACCACCACCCAAGACCATAATCTGGATCCAGGCCGCTCAACACAAGAGCACTTGGCCCTGATCAATGGACTCAGACCTCCTGCGGGGTCTGCAGGCCAGGGCCTCTGAAGCAGCCCAGTGAGGGCAGCTGCCAGTTAGAGCAGTTCCTGCCCTTCCCCCACTGCTTCCTTGCCCTTGGGGCAGATTGGCCAAACTGCTTTTCCTCCCCCAAATTTAGTTTCAAAGTTCCACTTTTACTGACTGTTTCTAATCCTGGCTGGCTAGACTTTAAAATTCCTCCAGGTGCTATAGATCTGCTGCCTGGGGTAGACTCAAGCTGTGGCTCGGCTTGACTCCTCCCTACTTCCCTGGTGCCTGGCCCCGGCTCTGGTTTCAGGTGGCCTGCCGGGATGATCCCTCCTGCTTTCTCTAATCCTAATTTTTCACGCCTCTATAGACATGGAGATTATTCAAGCCTGTAGATCTTCTCTCTTGCTATTTACGTTTAGTTAATGGGATGTATTACACTTCTCATTAGCAATTATTTTATCATACTCCAGAATTGTGTTTGAAACTGATTTTTTTTAGAAATCTGAAAACTAATCTTAGTAGCTGCCTCATTTTCTAAGCTTACTGTCTTGAGAAACTATTGTTCCCCACTGAGATTTTTCAACAATTTTGACATTTTAACTTGTTTTTCAATTGTTGTCCAAGTTGCTTAAATCAGGATGTTTTGTTTTGAAATGGCAACGAAGATTGTTCTTCAGATCTGGGAAGCATGCCTTCCTTGTTATCACTTCTTAGAATCCTTAATTTCCTTCCAAGCTCAAATTAACACACACTCCTACATGAGGCCTTTCATGATTCCCCAGGTTTCTTTTTCCTCTTCCATAAATTATCTTGCATACATTATATTTCTTTTATATAGAATTATTTTTTTATATGTGCCTGTGTTCACAAGTTGTGTCCCTTAATAGAATGTAAACTCCCAATGGGCAGGCATTGGTATATTTTTGTCTGTGTTTTCCTAGAGCAGTGGTTCTCAACCTTCTTCAAGCCAGGACCCTTTAATACTTGTATATGGGTGCATCTGCATGTGGGCCTGGAGACCCATAGAGAATCGGTGTCTCAGTTTCTAAGACCATCAGAAATATGTGTTTTCTGATGATCTTAGGCGACACCTGTGACCCATGTGAAAGGGTCATTTGACCCCCAAAGGGGTCACGATCCACAGGTTGAGAACTGCTGTCTTAGAGCCTTCATAGTGCCTGGAATGTAATAGATTCTTAATAAATGCTTGTTAATTTATTGATCCTTTTCAGGGAATTAATGAATGTATGAATGAATTGATAGATGGGATAAATGAATGAATGAATAATAATGAAAGTTGTAAAATAGATTCTTGGATGTCCAACCAGACATAGATTGGACAAAATGATCTCTGAGGCTCCTTCTAGCTGTGAGCTTGTGTGAATCTGCTTCCCTTGATGTTACACTCTTTCCCTGATAACTTCCAGTTCACACATACTACATATTAGATCATTTCCAAGATTCCTTCATGCTCAAGTTTTAGTGTATTTCAGTCCATAAGAGCTGTGGTTAGGTGATGCAGAAAGAGGAGCCTTTTGGGATAACTAATGTTGCTTCCAAACCCCTAGAGAAGTTAGACTGGATAAGGAAATGGAGAACTATCCGGTATCTTTGCCATGAAAAGCCCAACTGGAGTCATGAAGAGCCAGACATGATTGAAATGAGTGAATGACAACACACCAGAGGACTTAGAGACTGAAATGCTCCCAACTCTTGGGCGTCCTCATCACTTGTAGTCCTGGTACTTTGTTGTGCTTTTGGGAGACATTCTGAGATGATATTTATAGCTTGTCTTTTACTGACACACTATATGTACTGCTGAACCTCAATGTCTACTTGGATTTGAATTTCTCTTCTGGACCTCCCCTTCCCATTTTGGTGTCTTTATGTTGCAGCCTACTCTTCCTGGTATGCCCTGTCTCTTCCCCTCCAACTCTTAGAATCCTTTACTTCCTTCAAGACTGAGCATCACCTTCTACATGAAGCTTTTCCCTATTTTTCTAATTGCTTGTACCCTCTTTCCATCATTCTGACATTTAGTTTGTGCTTCTTATTATAGAATGTGAGATTCTTGAAAGTAGAAGCTGCCATTTTTGTCTTTGTATGCCTAGCAGAAGAACTGGCACATAGTAGGTACTTAATAAATGTTTCTTGATGTTTGATTGAAAAGACCATTTCCAAATGCTCTAAATCACTATTGATTAGAAATGCTAATTAGAACAACTCTGAGGTTTTATACTAATGCCTTGTTGGTAGAGTTGTGAAGTGACACAACTATTCTGGAGAGCAATTTGGAACTACACCCAAAGGGCTATGAAACTGTTCATACCTTCTGATCCAGCAATAGCACTTCTAGGTCTGTATCCCAAAGACATCATAAAAATGGAAAAAGGACCTAGAGGTTCAAAAATATTTATAGCAGCTCTTTTTGTGGGAGCAAAAAATTGGAAAGTAAGGGGATGCCCAACAATTGGGGAACAAGTTGTGGCATATGAATGTAGTGGAATACTACTTTTCATAAGAAAAATGATAAACAGACAGATTTCAGAAAACTTGGAAAGACTTACATGAACTGATGCTGAGTAAAGTGAGCAGAACCAGAAGAACCATGTACACAGTAACAGCAACATTGTGTAATGACCAGCTCTGATAGACTTAACTCCTTTGAGCAATGCAATGACCTAAGACAATTCCAAAGGACTAAAGATGGAAAATTATTTCCACATCCAGAGAAAGAACTTTGGAGTCTGTATGCAGATTGGAGCATACTATTCTCTCTCTCACTCCCTCCCTCTCTTTCTCTCTCTGTCTTTCTCTCTCTGTCTGTCTGTCTCTATGTCTCTCTCAATCTCTGTCTCTGTCTGTCTGTCTGTCTGTCTCTTTCAGTTATTCCTTTTGGTTCTGATTTTTCTTTACAACATTACTAATGTGAAAATATGCTTAATGTGAATGTATATGTAGAACCTACATCAGATTTTATGGCATCTTGGGGAAGGGAGAGGGGAAATTTAGAACTCAAAATATTATGAAAGTGAATGTTGAAAGCTAAAATAATAAATAATATTTTAAAAAGAAGAAAAAAAAAGAAAGGTCATTTTCTCTCAGTCACCCTCAGAGCTGCCCTATTATTCTGTTGTCCTTTGGGTTGATAACGAACACTCTTTTATCTTGGACAAAAAGAAAGCATGATTATCCTCACTGAGTGTACTTCTCACAGGAGTATGTTGAAGTCATCTCATACCAGGGAAGGAGAACCAATGCTTACATTTTCAGTATGAGCATCTGCACCTTGGAAAGCAGCAAACACTCTAATTCAGACTCATATTTATTTTATCATTTACTGTTTAGATTTAAGAAAGTAATAGAGAGAATATTAATAGTGCAAATTAAGCTTAAAAGTGTGTTGTACATTTTTTTGGAGTATAACTGGTTGTTAAACATTTACTAGCAGGTCCTTGTGTAAATATCAGGTGATTTATTAGATAAAAAAAGGAGGGGGGCAAGAATTCAGGATCCGGAGAATCTTAGAATCATAAATGCAAATCTGGAAAGGAACTCAGAGGCCAAGTAGTTCAAACCCTTCACTTTAAAGGTGAAGGAGATGAGTTCCAGCATCAGAGGTAGGCATGGAACTCAGGGTCTCACACAGCAGAGACATCTCTCTTTGTCCTATGCTTCCTCTGGGTCTGAGTCATGGGCACTACTTTCAGCAACCTTAGCTGCCTTTTTTGTAATAATACAGAAAGGGGAGACTAATGGGTTAGAGTTAGTATCAGAACTGGGGATAGAAAGCTACCAGTGGGTGGGGGAGTGCTGGCAAATGACCACCCTCCATGCCACAGACTCTTAAGTACTTCTCAGTCATTAGTTCTTCTTTGTATCATATGGATCAGGCTCTATTATTTTATATGGTTCCTATTTGGTTCCTCCAAGTTGGGGACTGTGTTTTGTTTCCTCTTTATGTCTATACTCCACCTTTAAACTCTTCTTATTTAGGATCCTCCCAGTTCCTTCAGAAATGTCCTTAGCATGAGAACTTCTCTCTGTTGAGAGTGTTAACTTCTGGTGTGAGAACTTCTTTCACCAAAGCAGACTGCATATCACTACTGGTCTATGGCTTAGAGGATATGTCCTAGGCAGCAGCCTGAGGAGCATAAAGTTTAAGGGACTAGACCAGGGTCCCTCAGAAAGGCTCAGAGGAGAAATAAAAGCTAAATCTTCTTGCCTCTCAACCCATCATTGCCCTATCTGCTGGATCACATTACCCCTGCCTTGAGCAGAGCAAGTATCTAGATCATATCTGCTGAATGGAAGCTCTGGGTGGGGAGAGAGAACCCAGATAATTCTATGCATGCAGCTTGCCCATCATTCATCAGCTTTGCATTTTGCTGCCATCTCCATCCTTGGGTTTTTGCAAATACAATAATTTTGCTTGGTAAGTAAGTGCTTCCTATGCCTAAGTGTCTACCTGGGGGCTTCAAGGTCGAGTATAAAGGCAAAGCAAAGCATAATTGGAGCTCTTGTTTGGAGCTGGCGCTGAGCTCACTTAGAGGCCCAGATCTCTTCCTATTTAAATCTACATGGTCCCACTATATTCAAAGATTGTCTTTCAGCTTTCTAATAATAGATTCTCTTGCCTTTTCCCTGTCTATTTTCTCATGTTTTATTCAGTATTTGTTGCCCTTCCCATTTCTGATATCACTTTGCATCTCTACCAGCAGCTGCTTTGCCTTTGCCTTTAAAGTCCCCACCTTTCTGGCCACTTTGCTCCTCTCCTCAAGGCTACAGTTATTTTCTTTTCTCCCCCTAATGTTCTATAAAGAGGCCTTAATATATGACATCATATGTAATAAGAATAAGACAACATTTAGCGTTTATGTAGCACTTTAGGGCTGGCAAAGTGCTTCACAAATACTGTATCATTTTAGTCTCATGACAACCCTGGGAGGTAGGCAATTAATAACATTATCCCCATTTTACAGATAAACTGATTCCATGATGTTCTTAGGATCAAGCCCCTAGTAAGGGCTGGAGGTTGGATTTGAACTCAAGTGCGCTCCATCCCATGTGCTACCTAGCTGATGATAGTTTGCTGTCTTTTTTCAATGAAAACAATTTTCTCGTGCTTGTGGTGAGTTTAAACGTTAGCTTGATAGTGATCCTGGATAGAGAAATCAAGCCCATGAGCCTCTGAATTGGCCCAAGAGACCAGAATCAAGTGCAAGTCACAGCCAAGGAGCCCTATTTTGCAAGTTGCCATGGAGGTGGGGGAAGAGCCCTGGTTCTCCTTGTAGCTAAGCGTGAGTTCCATCTCCTTTTCATGGGAACATGAGCTCTGGCCCCTTGCTGATGGATGTCCACATTAGACTCATTATGAGAGGGAAGTACTGTACTTTGAGAGCATGCAGCCATCACTTATTAGTCCCTGTGCATGGATGCTGTATAAAAGTGACTTGGCTACTGAGAATCATAGGAGATGAAGTCTGGTAGCTCCTCCTCACTGGCAGGTCATAAAAAAGCCCCTATCTTCTTTCAGGCATATTGCTTTGGGATTCTGGCAGCTCTCTGATGGCTCTCTGATTTCTAGCTAAGGGGACTGTCACTCCCTTTACCTCTACAATGTCAGTGGGAGGTGCCAGCACCAAAGATAATACTTAGGGAGGCTTCAGCCTGGACCACCTTAAGTTCCTCCCTTACTCTTCTACTTTGTCTTTCCTTCTCTGTGCCCATCACTGAACACTAACTTTGAAATCTATGGCTAACTTTGAGAGCTGAGAGCTCCTAATGTGGTACTGGTGGACCAGTGAGGAGTTCTTCTTGAGACTATGCCGTGTCTCTGAGTTATTAAGACAGTCCAGGTCAGAGATAAAACTCAAAGGTCTTTTCAGACATCCCATACAGTGCCCTTCTCTAGAAAAGATTGTAATGGTGATGATGGCTTATGTTTGTGTTCATTTCTTTTGTGGTAAAGGAAATAAATAGCTATCCTATACCTAATGCCTACCTTGTGCACTCAAAAGCTTTTCTGAAAAGAAAACAAAATATAGATCCCTTTTTGGGGAACCCTGGATGTTAACAATCTCTAGACTTTTTTGAAAAGGTTCCCCCAGAGTTCTATTGTGTGATGGCTCTATAAGAAGCAGAAAGATCGAGAGAAGCCTAAGTACTATCTTGGAGGTCATCTTGTATCCAGGATGAATAGAGCACCCATTCAAGCGCTGATCAGGAATCTCTTGTGGAAAGAGGTGGCCCGAGCCATCTGTGATGGAAGCATCTAGTAGATATGCAGGATGACAGCTGCAGTGGTTCTCACGTTTCTTTTCTCCTTTGTGTTCACATAAGCACTTTTAGAGCTGGGACCTACATCATCTCTCAGCTGGATGGGGCACAGCTTCCCAGAAGGATCTCTTTTCTTTTTCCCCCTCCAATATGTCCCCCAGAGAGGTGATAAGTCTCTATTTCTAAGCAGAGGTCTGATTGGGTCATTTGCTAACCCAAAAAGCTCCCCTGGGTTTTTGGATCTATTTGGAGCTACTTCTCCATGCTCCTGGTATTGCCATCCAGTAGAATGTAAGCTCCTCAAGGTCAGGGGCGTTTGCAATTTCTTATCTTTGTATCTACAACATGTAGGATCATTTCTAGTATATGATAGGGATTTCCTAAATGCTTATGTCAATAAGTGAGCATTTATGAAGCACTTATATGTATGGCACTGTGCTGTATTCTAGGGATAAAAAGAAAGACAAAAGAAATGTCTTTTCCCTTAAAGAGCTCCTGCTCCAGTCAGGGAGAAAACATGCAAACAGCTAAGTACTATAATAAAAGGAAGGTAATCTCAGAGGGAAGAAGCAGGAGGAGGAAGAGAAAGAAAACCAAGTGTGCGAACCATCCCTCCCAGCTTTATGTCATCTACGTTTGATTAAAAAGGCCATCTATACCTTTATCTGAGTTATGGATAAAAACAGTTAGCAGCATACGCCCAAGCACTCTTAGATACCCCATTAGAGATGGTCTTTCAAGTTTATGCTGAACCATGAATCGTGAACTCTTTGCATCTGGCCTGTTAGCTAGTACTAAATCTTTCTAACTCATCCACCTCATGATTGAAAAAATAGCATTATTAAATGCTTTGCTAAAATATAGATGAACTCTACCTACATCTGTGTAAAAAATGAAATGAGTTTGGTTTGGTGTCCATCAATCACTAAGAATTTATTAAACACCTACTGTTTGAGAGGGGCTCTTCTAAGAACTGAGGATACAATACAAGGGCAAGGCATATCTTGTCTTCATCTGGATGAAATTATATGTTTTGTACCACTTTGTTTCTTTCCTTTTTATGATAAGTTTTTAATTTAGCAAAGTATGAAAAATTTCTCTAGTATCTTCTCCCTCCTCCCAGAGAACCACACCATGCAGCAAGTAATATTTTAAATTTACCCCCAAAAGAGGGAAGGAAGAAAATAGAGAAAGATGAGCAAAACTGATCAAAACATTGAAAATATGAACTAATGTTTCCCAACTGTGCACCTCCCATGTTTGCAGAGGGAGGAGGGTAGACGTATATTCTCATCTCTCTATTTTGGAGCCACACTTATTCTTGGTAACTTTGCAACATTCACTTTCCATTTATTTTTCAAAATTACTCTTTCCATTTCCATTGGTAGAGTCATTGTGTATATTGTTTCCTTGGTTCTGCTTACTTTACTCTGCATCAGTTCAGATAGATCTTTCCATGCTTCTCTGTATTTATCACATCTGTCATTTCTTATAGATCAAATATTACATCACAATTATGTATTATAATTTTGTCATGATTCCCCAGTTAAAGGGCATGTATTCTATTTCCAATTCTTTGCTATTACAAAAGGTGCTGCTATAAATATTTTGGTATATATGGGAACTTTCTTCTTATCAATAGCCTCCTTGGCATATAAACCATGAGTGGAGACTTTGGTTCAAAGGATATGGACAATTTAGTCACTTTATTTGCCTAATTCCACATTGCTTTTCAAAGTGGTTTTTAGTGATTCACAGCTCCACCAACAATGTGCTAGTGAACCAAGCTTTCCTCAACCCCTTCAATATCATTTCCATCTTTTGTCATCTTTATTGTTTTGAAAAGTCTGTAGTAAAACTTCAGACTTGTTTTTACTTAGATTTCTCTTATTATCAGGGATTTTGAGTATTTTTTTATTACTTGTAAATAGTTTTCGAGTTCTTTAAGAACCGTTTGCTCTTATATTTTTAACCACTTTTTTATTGGAGATGGCTGTGTGTGTGGGTGCACATGTGCGTGGTGTGTGTGTATACATACATGTATATATACAAGCATTTCTGTTGTAACATGGCAATCATTTCTCAAAAGTACCATTTTATACAAAATTATACAATAAAAATCACAGTGCTTATGGGGAAAATGAGGTTGGGGCAATGCTCAGTTTCATTGCAATTTCATTGTAATAAAATATAGGAACCTCATAAAAACTGGTAGCATAATTTTGTCTATACTGAATGAGAAGGAAACCAATAAACATACTATAAATAGTGGTCAAGTATGTAGCTCCAGGCTGCTGCTGAACCTGCATCTGGAAGAGCAAGTTGAGTTGACCTCAAACTCGTGTCCTTGGACTGAAGAGGATGGGAGTAGGATTGTTGTTGTTTGTCCTTCCTCATCAAAGATGACCAGGACATCAGGAAGGAGATGTCATGATTTGCAAGTGAACTGGATTCCTGTGAGGGAGGGCTGTGAATAATACTAGTTTCACTCTCTTCTCTGGAGCCATCTGGATCCAGTGGCCAGATATAGATCAGGATGACCGGAGATAGCTCCCATGTGGTGGGAGGTTTTGGGCTTTTTGAGTTAAGGTCTTTCTCAGGTTTCAATTGGTCTGAGGCAATGGCCATTCAGTGATTAAAGCTAGGTAAAAATGAGACAAAGAATGGCTTCTTTATTAAGTGAAAAAATCAAATCAAATCAGTCTTAGAGATGAAGACCCTCAGGGTTTCTGGTCAAAATGGAAACAATTGCTAACTGTGAGCTATCAGAATCCAAACAATGACCAAGTGAGGATTTGACTGGGACATGTTGTTGGTCAATCAATAAGAGTCAGAGTTATTTGGGTTTAGGTATGGTTCATAGGAAGAAATCTAGCTGTAAACCCCAAGGTATCTTTGGAGGTTTCAGTGATCAAAATGTACATTCCTTTAGGCAGAGCATCTGAAAGTAAGGATATAATTCCCTATGTAGACAGTGGGAGAGTAATGACAGGAGAGGAGAGGAGAGGAGAGAAGGAAGAAAGGAAGGAAGGAGGAAGGAAGGAAGGAAAGAAGGAAGGAAGGGAGGGAGGAAGGAAGGAAGGAAGGAAAGATGGAAGGAAGGAAGGAAAGATGGAAGGAGGGAGGGAGGAAAGGAAGGAAGGAAGGAAGGAAGGAATGAAGGAAGGATAGAAGGAAGGAAGGAAGGTAGGAAGGAAGGAAGAAAAGAAGGAAGGAGGAAGGTAGGAAGGAGGGAGAGAGGGAAGGACAGAGAGAAGGAGGGAGGGAGGGAATGAAGGAAGAAAGGAAGGGAGGTAGGGAGGGAGGAAGGGAGAGAGGGAGGGAGGGAGGGAGGAAGGAAGGAAGGAAGAGAGGGAGGGAGGGAGGAAGGAAAGAGATAAGGAGGGAGAGAGAAGCTCTGTTACCCAACTGGAATTGGAGTGTTGGATCCCAAGTGAAGTAGCTCATACCTCTCACAGGTTGAAGAAGATCATGACTTATGGATGTGGATGTCAGAAGGGTAACATCTTGTGACCCTCCTGAGATTTTGGGTGATTTCAATCTCTTTTTTCCTCACATTTCTCCACTTCTCACTTTCTAGATCCTTCTTCTTTGATAATTTTTCCAGAAACTGGACTTCAAAGCTTTCTCAATTTCTTCTCTAACTGGAAAATTCTCATTTTGCCAACCTCAGATTCCATCCCAGGTGACTTCTTCTGGGGTAGAACTGGTCACAGCACTATGCCATTCCCTTTTGTTAAAAACCTAGCTGAGTATCACACATGCCATCAGCCTTTCCTGAGTTCCCTCTGTTTTCTTTTCCTAATGGGTGAGTTCTATACTGGCATGACACTCTACTGCTCCAGTAAGAGCCAGCTCCTTTCTGTTGCTTTTCAGGTGTGTGGTAAGAAGGGGGAAAGTATGGGCAGAACTGAGTTATGTTGTGAGCCATTGGGTTGGCTCATGTTGCTCTGCTGGGTGGACATTGATGAGGACACTGAGTGATTGCTTTAGGGATTAAACATTAGCCATCTGCCATTAGTTCATTGTGTTGGTAACTTATTCGGATTTGAGTGTCATAGACCATGGAAACAGCTGAAAATGATTTTATCTTTTGTGCATAAATTTGATTTTATAGAGGTCTGAGAGGTGAGGAGGATTGGAGAAACTAGCTTGTCTGAGTCACATGACATCAAAGTCCTCTAGTGCTTTTTCCCCCTAATAATTAACTAACCATTTTAAAACAAGTTCTAGAATTTGCTTTTCCAGGATCATAGAACTCAAGGTAGAAGGGAACTTTAAGGTGGCATGGCCCAACCTTATCCTTCTACAGCTGAGGGAGTGAGGCCTGGAGATGTGACCAAATCTGCCCAGATTATGCCCATGTGTATGGAGTATAGGACCAAGCCAGAATTCAGACATGACCTCTCACTTAAAATCAAGAATTATTTCTACTATATTGCTCTGCCTTCTCATCAAATAGAACTGGTCACTTTTGTTGGCTTGTTTCCTTCAGACTCCATTTTCTTGGAAATTGCACCATTTTTCCTGCTTCCAGAACTCTTATATCCATGATCATTCACATTGAAAGTAACTCAGTGGGGGGCCCAAGCCAAGATGGTGGAGTAGAAACAGGTCTCCCTTTCAGCTCCAGCTTCTACCTCCTCCAATACATGTAAAAATGACTAAACAAACTTTAGAGCTACAGA
This sequence comes from Pseudocheirus occidentalis, assembly GCA_028646575.1. Lineage (NCBI taxonomy): Eukaryota > Metazoa > Chordata > Mammalia > Diprotodontia > Pseudocheiridae > Pseudocheirus > Pseudocheirus occidentalis. The sequence continues at coordinate 1,209,625 of CM053593.1, read as the reverse complement.
ACCCATGAAGTGAAGAATAGAAACAAATCTCCCACTGAAAAAAACCTGGCAGGGTGGCAGGATGGTCCATTGCAGCACACTGGTAGCCAAGCACAGTCCCAACTGAGCTGCAGTTTCAGCCCCAGGGCGGCCCTGACCAGCCTTGGCTAGAGCAGACTCCATGTGAATAAATCACCAGCACTTGTAGCACTTTCTAGACTTCTCAATCCACAAATGGCAAAGGCAAAATAAAAGGTCAGTGAGGATCATTGTTTGAACAGGGAATACGCAGTCTGCCTGATACCCCTGGGGAGTGAGGAGCAGAGGAGGCGCAGTGACTGCAGCCACTGCCCCATGGCTGCTTCTGGAGCTCCTGGCCTGCAGACTTTAGGGAGACCAAGTGACCATTCAGACGGTAATCACTCTTGCTTTGACCTGCCTGGATCTAGATCACAGTCTTGGGTGGTGGTCCTGGGGTGGGTGACCACTGAGCCAGAGTGTGTGGGGGCTGTAGAGAGGGCACCCATTTAATAGTTCTGGCAGCTGCAAAAACCCTAGCAATTTGGGACATAGCTCTCTCTATTTTGGAGGCAGAGTTCTACTGTAGCAAAGAGTGCAAAAGTCAAGTGATCAGATGCCAATATGAGCAAGCACAGGGAACAGAAACAGACCATAGGATCCTTTTTTGGGAACGAAAAAGATCAAGGGATAGAGTGGGAGGCAGACAGCAAAGTCAGAACCCCTGCACCAAAAGCCTCCAAGAAAGTAAGAACTGGTTACAGACCATGAAGGAGCTTAAGAAGGATTTTGAAAATCAAGTAAGAGAAGTGGAGCAATAATTGGGAAGAGAAATAAGAACGATGCAAGAAAATTCATGACAAGCAAGTCAACACCTTGCTAAAGGAGACCCCCAAAATACTGAAGAAAAGAACACCTTCAAAATAGACTAAGTCAAATGGCAAAAGAGGCCCAAAAAAGCCAATGAGGAGAAGAATGCCTTAAAAATCCAAATTTGCCAGATGGAAAAGGAATTTCAAAAATGCACTGAGGACAATAATTCCTTCAAATTTAGATCAGAGCAAATGGAAGCTAATGACTTTATGAGAAATCAAGATACTATAAAACAGATCAAAACAAATGAAAAAAATAGAAGGCAATGTGAAATATCTCAATGGAAAAAAATCACTGACCTGGAAAATAGATCCAGGAGAGATAATTTAAAAATTATTGGCCTATCTGAAAGCCATAATAACAAAAAGAACCTAAACACCATCTTTCAAGAAATTATCAGGTGAAATTGCCCTGATATTCTAAAACCAGAGGGCAAAATAGAAATGGAAAGAATTCACCAATTGCCTCTTGAAAAAAGATCCCCAAAAGAAAACTCCCAGGAATATTATAGTGAAATTCCAGAGTTCCCAGGTCAAGGAGAAAAATACTGCAAGCAGTCAGGAAGAAAGAGTGAGCATTGTGGAAACATAATCAGGTTAACACAATACCTAGCATCTTCTACCTTAAGGGATCAAAGGGCTTGAAATATGATATTCTGGAGGTCAAAGGAGCTAGGACTAAAACCAAGAATCACCTACCCAGCAAAAGTGAATATAATGCTACAGGGGAAAATGTAGTCATTCAATGAAATAGAGAACTTTCAAGCATTGATGAAAAAATCTGAGCTGAACAGAAAATTTGACTTTCAAATACAAGAAGCAAGGGAAGTATGAGAAGGTAAACAGGAAAAAGAAATCATAAGGAACTTATTAAAGTTGAACTATTTACATTCCTACATGGAAAAACAATAATTGTAACTCATATGACTTTTCTCAGCATGAAGATAGCCAAAGGAAATATATATGTGTGTATATGTATGTATGCATGAGTATATGCTTACATGTATGTATGTATATATGCATGGGTGAATACACACATATGTATACACTCATATATGTTTATGCATACATACATATATATGTATGTGTATATACATATATATGTGACTGTGGGCATGTGTATGTTCATGTATCCATAGACAGAGGGCACAGGATGAGTTGAATATGAAGGGATGATTTCTAAAAAATAAAATTAAAAGGTGAGAGAGAAATTTATTGTAAGGAGAAAGGGAGTAATACATTAGGATTAATTTTATGTCATAGAAAAGAGACAAGAGAAAACTGTTACAATGGAGAGGAAGAGCAGGAAGGTAAAAGGGAGTGGGATAAGCTGATTCTCATTGAATTTGGCCTAAGGAGGGAATAACATACACACTCATTCAGATATCTTACCCTATAGGAAAATAGCAAGTAGGAAATAAGAGGGAGGATGATAGAGGGGAAGGTAGATTAGGGGAGAGGGTAGTTAGAAGCAAATTTTTTTAAAAAAAAGGTACAGGGTCAAAGGAGAAAATAGAATAAGTGGGGGGTGGGATAGGATGGAGGGAAATATAGCTAGTCTTCCACAATATAACTACTATGGCAGTGATTTGGGTAACTACACAGGTACAACCTATATGAATTGCTCATCTTCCTAGTGGGGATGGATGCAATGGGAGGCCGGGGAAAAAATTGAAACAAAGTTTTAAAAACAAATGTTTAAAAATTGTTTATTACATGCAACTGGAAAATAAGATAAACAGGTACTGAGGTATACAAACCCATCTTGCCTAATTAGAAAATTAGGGGATGAAGGAGGAGGATATAAGAGAGAACAGATTGAAGTAGGGGGTATTCAGTAGGCTTGCTATTTTGGGGTGAAGGTAGGGGAAAGACAGGGAGAGAAATAATTGTAGCTCAAAATCTGGTGGAAATGAATGCTGAAAACTAAAAATACAGATATTAAAATATAAATAAATAAATAAATAATGTGTGTATATATATATGTATGTATGTATGTATGTATAAGAAAGTAGCCCAGTGATCACATCAGTTGACTCTTTTTCAGCACCCTAAGATGTGATTGTTGTGAGGCTGGTCAATCCCCAGGCAGCTTTGGCTCTTTCTTGTTGTCCTTGGTTTTCCCCATCCTTGCCACATTCTTTGTCCCATCCTTTCTGACCTAAGGGTCTCCTTGGCAGAGGAAGCAGAAACAGAAGAAAGAGCTGATCAGCAGGAGCCAAAGACAGAGCCAAGCAGCTCTCCTTCTTTGTTCCCCTCATCATCATTCCATTCACTGGAGCAGTGATTGTATACATTTGTTCAGCCCCATCACTGTGCTTGTGCATAATAGCTGTGACACCAATTATTTCTCTTGACAGAAGGGGGTTAGTGCATATAATGCCTCGGATATCCAGCACACTCCTCTGGGCATGCTTATGTTCTCTTTATTTTCCTCAATCTAGCTCCACCCTCCTCATTCCAAGCCACTGCCACTGGCCTTCATTGTCTCAGCCATGCTTAGCTTCTTTTGAGTTGTAGGAGTCCTGATACTTCTGACAAGTTCAAGCCTTGCTTTTGTATTTCTGTTACTTATGTTTGTTCTTCCCTTATGTACATTCATCTCCCTACAATCAAAGTTGGTTGGTGAGTTTCCTGTGCCTTCACACTGGTTTCCTTAGACAATTTGCCCTTTTTTCCTTTTCCTCAAAATCCTTCTCAGTAGAGAGGCAGTGTGGTTCAGAGGAAGGACATATGACTTCAAAGTCAAGACAACCTTAACTCATGTTCTGTCTCTAACATTTGCTGGCAATGCCTACACTTCTCAGCACTTTAGGTTTCCCTCAAAGATTATAAGTTGCAGGAGTAAAGTGCCAAACTTTATTGGTTTGAAGTAGTTTTCTCATCTAGAAATTTGTTTTACCAATGAAATTACATGTCTAATCCCTGGTGTCTTCAGAGAAACATGAAGCCTATTCTCTGATTGGGCATTACCTCACTTTAAGTGAGTACATGAAAAGGACTTAACCTAAAGGGACCAGGGTTCCCTTTTGCATCCTGGGCCATATTCAGTCATCCTGATGAATATCTGGTCATTGGATCCAGATGGTTCTGAAGGAGAAAGTGAGGTTGTTGACCTTGCACAGTCCTCCCTCACTCAAGTCAACATCAACTGCAAGTTGCATCATCATTTCCCTGATGCCATGGTCCTCTTTGAAAACAAAGGATAAACACACAACAACAACAACAACAACAGTTCAGAACTTCCTGCCCTTCCTGCCCCTCCTAGCCTGAATTTGGATGCAGAATTTTTGGATCATTGGATTCTTTCTTTCTTAGAATCCTTTGAAATCTGCTCTCCTAAATTTGACATCCATAATGTGGTGTCCAATATTCTTTTACTTGTCTCTAACAAGTTTTAATGTGAAGTAGGTTCCTTCTCCCAATATTTCCTCATTTTGATTTCTGAACTAAGTTCTTCCTTGTTGGTGACAAGTCATATTCAGATGAAAAGTTCTCCCCACTGCTACTTCTGTGATGATTAGTTGTTAGCTAACCTCTAAGGACAGTAGATGAGAGTTGGAGATAACATAGTGTTGGACTAGGAAGACCAGACAATGTGGGCTCATTCCTTGGAATGTCCATGGTCTTCCCTTCCTGATGCATGTCCATTTGAGGCTTCTGAGTCTTTCTGAAGTGCTTGATAAGGAGTAATTAATAGTCTCCAATTCCAATTCAGAGCATGCACAAGAATTCACAAAAACATGCACTGTTTTCTGTTAGCTTCCTGAACGATGATAAGAAGCTGCATAACTGGAACTGAGAGTATGGACAAGCTTCCCAATGTCATGAAGAGATGAGCCTCTTTCCCTGATGACCTTTAAGAAGAGGGAAGCAATACTGTCAAACTCAGTCCAGAGAAGCCTCTTTTCCATGTGCTCACCATATGGCTTTGAATACATCATGCTTTTATTTCATCTCTCTCTATTATTTTCATTGGAGGGGCAGCTAGGTGGCCCAGTGGATAGAGCACTGGGCTTGGAACAGAAAGACTTATCTTTATGAGTTCAAATATGGCCTCAGACACTTACTAACCATATGACAATGGTCAAGTCACTTAACCCTGTCTTCCTCAGTTCTTCATCTGTAACATGAATTGGAGAAGGAAATGCCAAAACACTCCAATATCTTTACCAAGGAAATCCCAAATAGAGTGGCTAGGTGGTGCAGTGAATAGAGAGAGCACTGGCCCTGGAGTCAGGAGGACCTGAGTTCAAATCAGAGAATTAACACTTACTAGTCGTGTGACCTTGGGCAAGTCATGTAACCCCAATTGCCCCTCCAAAAAAAAAGCAAAAAAAGTCATCTAGAAAACCCCAAATAAGATCATGAAGAGTCAGACATGATTGAAACTACCTAATAACAACTACAAATTACGTTTATCCTTCCCTTGGTTCTAGTTGAATAAATATTTGAGATAGAATGACCTTATGAGCACTGGAAGAGCCACAAGAGGGTCAGGGATGGGTGCCACCCCTACTCCTCTCTGTCTATGTTTCTCTGTCTCTCCTTTTCTCCCCACCTCTCTTTTTGATTTTACTTCATTTTCATGTGCATTTCTCCCTGTTCCCTTATAATAAAATTTTGTTAAAAGAAAATTAGTTGCTAATGTTTTAAACTCACACTTTATTTCTTTATGTTTGACAAAGGCCTTCTCCACAGTAGGGTGAGTATGGCTACTCTCCTGCTAGAGCTAAGGCGACAGCTCAGATGAATTAAATCATTTGCCCAAGGTAACACAGCTAGTCACTTTTGAAGTCATACATGTACCTAGGTTTCCCAAATCTAGGACAATTGGTATCCACCATTCCCTCTGCCTTTCTTGGATGTTGTGGTTTTAATCTACTTTAATCTAATGGAAAAAAAATTTAGAAAACACATCTACTGTGCAGTTAGTGCACCAAGCACAATGGAGGATAGTGCCTGCTCTCTAGGAGCTCACAGCCTAAGAGAGACCAAAGGAGAAGAGGTTTCAGATGCAAGTCACGTGGAAAGGTTCCTTGGTTTCGAAGGGAAGCAGAAAAGCAGATGGGAAAGCATTTCTTTTACATCTTTGTAAATTTATTTATTTTTCCTTTCACATCCACATTCTCTTCCTCCTCCCCCAACCTTGGCTGAGAAAGAAAAAAAAATCATGTCCCCCTACCCCATTACTCACACGAATAGTCAAGGAAAGCAAATTTCAATGTAGGGCACCTCCAGCCATCTTGGTCTCATTCTGGACAGTTATCCCTCCCACACCGCAGCGGTTAAGGGGTGGCACCCTGCCAAGTTATATAGCATTTACGGAAAATGTTTTGACCTTCCCTTCATAACATAGAAGATGTCAAATGTTTTCTTTTCTTTTGGAGGGAGGGCGGGGTGATTGGGGTTAAGTGACTTGCCCAAGGTCACACGGCTAGTAAGTGTTAAGTGTCTGAGGCCAGATTTGAACTCAGGTCCTCCTTACTCCAGGGCCTATGCCCTATTCACTGCACCACCTAGCCTCCCCAATCCCTTCTGTTTCTGATGTGAATGCATTCACTAGGGCCAGGAGCCACTGTTCTGGACCTTGAATAGCTGGGAGAGTATGGACTTGGAGACTTGAGCAGAATGTTGAGAGGTTAAATGCGTTAGCTAGAGTACATAGCCAGTGGGTAGGAGATGGAGAATCTGAAGATCTTTTTTACGATTTATTTACTATTAGTTTACAACATTCAGTTCCACAAGTTTTTTGAGTTCCAGATTTTCTCCCTTCCCCCTCCTTCCTCCCCTTGCCCATGGAGGTACGCAGTGCAATATAGGTTCTACATATACCTCCATATTAAACCTTAGTCAAGTTGTAAAGAAGAAATATAACCAGTGGAATGAATAATGAGAAATCAGAAACAAAACAAAACAACAAAATGAAAAAAAGAGAGAGAGAGAGTAAGCAGTTTGCTTCAATCTGCATTCAGACTCCATAATTCTTTCTCTGAATGTGAATGGCCTTTTCAACTAAGAGTCCTTTGGAGCTGTCTTAGAACCTTGCAATGCTCAGGGTAACACAGTCTATCCAACTCTGTCATCATAGATAAAATGTGTTTGTAATTGTGTACAATGTTCTCCCAGTTCTACTCCCCTCTCTCAGCATCAGTTTATATAAGTGTCTCCAGGTTATTATGAAGTTCATCTGCTCCTCATTTCATGATATTCTGATATTCTTGATATTCTGGACCTTTTGTTCTTCCAAATGATTTTTGCCATTATTTTTTTTCTAGCTCTACAAAGTAATTTTTGGTAGCTTGATTTGTATGACACTAAATAATGCAATAGTATTCTATGACATTCATATACCAAAATTGTTTAATCATTCCCCAATCAATGGGCATCCCCTTGATTTCCAGTTCTTTGCCACCACAAAAAGAGCTACCATAAATAATTTTGCACATACAGGTCCTTTTACCCACTTGTATGATGTCTTTGGGATACAGTCCTAGAAGTGGTTCATTTCACAAGTCCACCAAAAATGCCTTAGTGTTTCAATTTTCCCACATCTTCTCCAGCAGTTATCATTTTCCTGTTTTGTCATGTTAATCAATCTTCCTGGTGAGATATGGTACCTAAGAGGTGCTTCCATTTGCATTTCTCTGATAAATAGTGACTTAGAGCATTTTTTCATATGCTTATGGATATGTTTAATTTCTTTCTCTGGAAACTACCTGTTCATATCCTTTGACCAATTATCCCCTGGGGAATGACTTGTACCTTTACGAATTTGATTCAGTTCTCTCTATGTTTTAGAAATGAGGCCTTGTAAAGCCAATCAGCAGTAGATTCCTGAGGGAATGCTACTGTGAACAGCTCTTAAGATTCAGATTACACAGTGAACACTGTTTATTCCATTACAAATCTAGATTCAGTACAATGTTCACAGTTTCAACAATTGACAATATTATACACAATCTTCAGAATAAGGAAAGTCTCAATATTATATCTTATTACAGAAAGGAACAAGGAACAATAGAATAATCAGCTGGTTTCCCTAAGGGAGGAACCAGCTTCACATTTTAAGATTCAATCAATCAATTAACAAAAGGAATGACCTAGTTTCCCTAAGAGGGATTCAATCAATCAATTAACAAAAGGAATGACCTAGTTTCCCTAAGAGGGAGTTGATTCAATCAACAATTCACAATATACTGATCTTCCACTCCTGGGGCAACCATTAACTTTAATTTCCAAATAAAGTTCTTAGACAACCACACAAACCTTCCACCTTGATTTCCAACAAACCTCAGTTTAGTCCAAGGGGAGGCCTTTTCTTCATTTTGACTCTGGGTAGTCTCTCTGATTCCCTGGATCCCC